>JASTWF010000063.1:1156491-1846764 GCA_030390025.1 Squalus acanthias | reverse complement strand
ACTATTCACAGTTTTAAACAACGGACGCGATGAAGGCATAGAAAGTCCATATATCCAAATTTGCGGATGACGCAAAGTTAGGCAGCAATGTAGGCAGTGTAGATGAAAGCATGAAATTACAAAGGATATCGATAGATTAAGTGAATGGGCAAACATGTGGTAAATGGATTTTAACGAAGGCAAATGTGAGGTTTTCCTAATTAAACCTAAAAAGGATATAAACAGGATACGTTCTAAATGGTGAAAAGCTCAAAAGAGTTGCGGTCCAAACCAGATCGGGGTACATCTATATATATCATTAAAATGTTATCGATAGGTACAGAAATAATTAAACACGCTAATGGAATGCTGGCCTTTTATCTGAAGCACGAGAACACAAGGGGGTAGATGTTATTCTGCAGCTATAGAAAGCCCTGGTTAGACCACACCTGGAGTAATGTGAGCATTTCTGAGCACCACACCTTAGGAAGGATATATTGGACTTGGAGGAAGTGCAGCGTAGGTTTACCAGAATAACACCCGGACTCCAAGGGTTAAGTTATGGTGAGAAATTATAGAAATTAGGATTGAATTCATTACAATTTAGATGGTTAAGGGGTTACTGATCGAAGTTTTGTTAATTTTAAATCTGAGATTGATGGATTTTTGTTAACTAAGGTTATTAGGGGATATGGGGCAAAGTCGGGTATATGGAGTTCAGTAGCAGCTCAGCCAGGATCTCATTAAATGGTGAAACATGCTTGAATGGCTAAATGGTTTACTCCTATTCCTATTTTCCGATTTTTTTTTTCTCTTACAAAATTTCGTGTCCCGGGATCAGACAGCATTTTGAGCGCTGCAGTTCGCTTCTGTTCCCTGAGTTCGGGATGTGGAAATCCCGCTTGGATTCCTGATCTTATTTTGAATATCCTTTATATAAAGAGGAGTAAAGGAATGCAACAGCAACATACAGAAACTGCAACCTTGGCGTGCAATAATTACAGGCAATTCTATTTAAAATGTGCGGATGTCATACGACAATGTTAAGATAAATACAAGTGAACTGCAGTTATAAAGGCAACTAGGCTGTCAGAAGTGCTTTGAAGATTGAGTTTACCGCATTTTTGTTGCAATACACAAAATTTAGCTCATTGAAAGGAAAATTTTCCAAATAACATTGCAAAGAATGGAATTTGAATTATAATAAATAGGTTTCATTGACAGTAAATGCCTCAGTAAATGTATTTATCAACATAGATTCAGACGAATTATCCAACAGGCAAAGTACTGCCGAACGCTTTTGTAAAGTATCTGAACACAAATGGAAGAGAATTACCTTGTACTTTTTACATGTTGGTTACCAACTTTGTGCAGAGAATATTAGAGGTGAAAATATCAAAGGATTGTCCTTAACCTCAGCTGGGATTGTTTATCCTGAAGTACAGCAGGAGGCAATAGAGAACCACTCTGGGTCTCACTGAGAGATCCCACTGAACTGTGCCAGACGGGTATGTGACTCAATTGTACATTCGAAACAAAGATTGCAAATAACTGTATTGAAATCTGGCTAAAGGCAATTTTATGAGAATGTAAATTATCCTTGTAATCCTATTCAAACCTTCTGAAGCAGTGCCACTAATGCAGAACTGGAGATGTGGAAAATTAGACCGTGACTGTAACTGAATGATTAGTGGATAATTCACACGTTTGAAGATATGTATATGACCTGCAAGGATTTTCTTCCTGTGACTTGTTTCAATAACCATACCGAGCATTAATCGAAAACAAAAGCATAATAGTGCGGATAATGGAAATCTGATATGAAAGCAGAAAATGTTGTAAATACTCAGCAGGTGAGGCAGCATCTGTGAAGCGAGAGAAACAGAGTTAACGTTTCAGGTCGATGACCTTTGCCATTAGGTGAACAGTCTCCTAAACCAAAAAAACTTTTTGTGATCTGTTAGAAATGTTCAGTGTGCATAGCAGACGGCAATTCGTTAAATAAAGAGTCTGCGTACAATATATTTGCTTGAAATGAAAATAGAATATTGCAATCTTGGTAACACCGTATTACGTTCAGAATCACTAGCGTACAGCGGCGCGGAAAACATGAGGAATGACAAGGAATATGCGAGGAAGGAAAGAAATACAGTTAAGCATTAGTTACAGAATTAAAAGCTGGATACAGAGACTTACCAGGGACTCCAACAGCAGTGAGGGCTGCCGTGGAGGGGGAGTAAATTACAAGAACAGTAAATCTGTTTAACATAATTTACAGAATTAATTATTAGATATAGAGTCTTAACAGGAGCAGCCAACTGTAGCGCGGTGGTTCGAGTATTTGTATATAACTCATGAATTAACAACGAAATAAAGGAAAGAAAGACTTGCATTTATACGATTTAGATGATGCAACAATTTGAAACACAGAATACCATTAATAAAAGAATATCCCACTGTAAATAGCAATAATAATATTATAGTGTAACATGATTTATGGAATTTATAACTGGGTATTGATACTTACTCGGAACACCAACAACAGCGAGGAGGGGATAGTAGATCTTTCGTATTTCATAAAATAAGTATACTATCCGCAAATCTTCACGCCAGTTATCAGGTAGGGGCGGGGAGGGGGCACAACCATGCCTTCCCTTCTGTGAGTCGCTGGTGGTATTTGTGCTGGAGGCAGCGCTCTGACTGTGTGAGGTGACACAGTGAAGGGATCTCCTTCTTTATAGCAGAGAGAAATCCCCGAGTGACATCATTAGTCCTCACTGTAGCTGGCATTATTTACAGTCATTGAACAAACAGACTCATTGACCCACTGTCATCACAACACTTTTCTCCAACACAATCAAGCTAGCCATATTGTACAAAGTTTTAAATTAAAAGTGAGCGAATACAGAATATTTCACCCGACCATAAAATACTGAAACAGAACAAAGAGAATGGAGTTTCTCTTCCTGTATTGAACAAAACCTGAGAACAAAAGACGAGAAAGTTACAGAAAACAGGATGAATAAAAGAAGAATGAAGGCTGGATTGCCCCAATCTTGTTATCTGATTTATTCAAACCCAGATCATCAGGGTAAAAATAGTCACCATCAACAAACATTCCTAAACGGCATGATATCAGAGATGAACCCAATTTTCTAAACATTGTAATCTCACATGACACTGTACCGTCCTCAATCCAGGAATTACATTCCCTGGGTTGACTAGATTACCTTGTATTTATTCCCCGGACCACTGGGATTACATTGTTGCTGCCTCAGTCCAGGAATATCATTCTCAGCCTGCCTAGATTACACTGTTCCAGCCTCAGTTCAGTAATTTCATTCCTAGGACCGGCTGGATTACATTGCTCCTGCTCATTCAAGAATTTCATTCTACGGACAGGGCTAGGAATACATTCTCCCACCTCAATCCAAGAATGTTATTCCCGGGCCGCCTATATTACACTGCTCCCGCTTCAGTCCAGGATTTTAAATCACTGCACCGCCGAGATCAGACTGCTGCCGCCTCCGTCCGGGAAATTCATTGCCAGGGAGGCCTACATTACATTTCCCCTATGGGAGTTCAGGAATTTTATTCTCTGGACCAGCTAGATTGCACTACACCCGCCTCAATCTAGGAGTTTAATTCTCTGGACCTCCTAGCTAACACAGATACCTCCTCAATCAAGGAATTCAATTCTCCAGGCAGCCTGCACTACACTTCTCCCACCTCAGTCCAGTCATTTCATTTTCAAGGCCGCGCAGATTAAACAGTTCCCACCTGAATCCAGAATTGTAATTCCATGGACTGCCTTTTTTTCACTGCTCCCGCCTCAGTCAAGGTATTTCAACTATAGAGCTGACTATATTTCACTGCTCCTGCCTCAGTTCACGAATATCAGCCCTGGACAGCGTAGATTTCGATGCTTCCCCCTCCACAATCCTGGCATTTCAATGCCAGGGTGGTCAAGATTTATTTAATTCGTTCCTGGGATGTGGGCATCGCTGGCAACGCCTGCATTCATTGCCCATCCCTAATTGTTCTTGAGAACGTGGTGGTGAGTCGCCTTATTGAACCGCTGCAGCCAGTATCGTGAAGGTACTCCCACAGTGCTGTTCGGGAGGGATTTCCAGGATTTTGACCCAGCAAAGATGAAGGAACGGAGATATATTGCCAAGTCAGGCTGGTGTGTGAGTTGAAGGGGAACTTGACGGTGATGGAGCTCCCATGACTCGACTGCGCTTGTCCTTCTAGGTGTTAGAGTTCGTGTGTTACTCAGGTGCTGTCGAAGAAGCGTTGGCGAGTTGCAGCAGTGCATCTTGTCGATGATACACACTGCTGCCACGGTACGTCGGTGGTGGAGGGAGTGAATATTTAAGTTGCTGGATGGGTTACAATCAAGCAGTAACTTTGTCCTGGATGATGTCGAGCTTCTTGTGTGTTGTTGGCGCTGCACTCATCAATGCAAATGTAGGATTTTCCATCATACACATGAATTTTGCCTTGTAGATGTTGGAAAGTATTTCGGGATCAAGATGTGAGACAGTCGCCCCAGAATAACCAGCCTCAGATCTCTGTTGTAGCCACAGTATTTATGTGGCTGATCCAGTAATGTTTTTTGGTAAATGATCAACCCACCCAGGATGTTGATGGTGGGGGATTCGGCGACGGTAATTCCGTTGAAGGTCAAGTTGTGGTGGTTAAACGGTCTCTTGTTGGTGATAGCCATTGCCAGGCACTTGTGTGGCGCGAATGTTACTTGCTACTTATCAGCACAGGCCTGAATGTGATGCAGATTACACCGCTCCTGCCTTAGTCCAGGAATGCCATTCCTTGTTCCGCCCTAATTACACTGCTCCCGCCTCTGTCCGGGAACATAATTCCCTAGGACGCCTGGATAAATCTACTCCCGTGTCAAATCAATAATTTAATTCCTAGTGATGCTTACATTATAATGCTCCTCCCTCAGTCCAGAAATGTCATTCCCAGGGCTGCCTCATATACACTGCTACTGCTTCAATTCAGGAATGTCCTCCTCGGGACAGCCTAATTTACACTTTCCCAACCGCAGTCCAGGAATGTCATTCCCCATGGCGGCCTAAACTGCACTTTTACTCCCTCAATCCAGTAATTTCATTCCCAGAGCTGCTTAAATTGCTCCCGCCTCAGTCCAGGATTTTCATTCCCAAGCTACACACCTTAAACATCTCCCATCTCAATCCAGATATTTTATTCCCAGTGTACGCCGAAATTATGCTGCTCCCACCTCAGTGCAGGAATTTCAGGGGCGCCTAGTTTACAGTGTACACGCCACAATTCAAAAAATTAATTCCCTGGCTCACCAATGTTGCACAGCTCCCTGCTCGGTCCATAAAATTCACTACCAGGGCTGCCTACATTACACTGCTCCTCCCGCTGTCCAGAAATGTAATTCCCAGTGCCGCCTATATTGCAAAGCACCCACCTCAGTCCTGTTTCATTCCGAGAGCTGAATAGATTACACGGGTCCTGCCTCAGTCCAGGAATTTAATTCTCAGTGCGAATTCAATGGCACCGCATCGTCCCAATCCAGGAATTGCATTCCCAGTGTAGCCTAGATTATACAATTCCTGCCTCACACCAGGAATATATTTCCCAGGGCCACCAGATTTACACTTCTCCCGTTTCAGCTCAGGTTCATTCCCAGAGCAGCATATATTACACTGGTCCTGCCTCAGTCCTGGAATTTTGTTTCCTGGGCCTCCTAGTTTAAAGTGTTCCCGCATAAATCAAATACATTAATTCCCTGCATCGCCCAGATGGAACTGCGCCCGCCCCAATCCATGAATTTCGTTCCCAGGGCAGCCAAGATTATTCAGCTCTCGCCTCAGAGCAGGAATTTTATTCTCAGGGCCGCGACGTTTACAATGCTACCGCCTCAATCCAGGAATTACATTCCCAGGGTAGCCTCGTTTATACCTCTCCCGCCTCCGTCCAGGAATTGCAATCCCAGGGCCGCATATATTACAATGATCAGGCCTCAGGCCAGTTTCATTCCCAGACCTGCATATATTGAACTGCTATCGCCCCAGTACAGGAATTGCATTTGAAGGGCCACCAAGATTATGCTGCTCATCCCTCAGTCCAGGAAGTAATTTCCCAGATAAGCCTAGATTTCACTGTTCACGCCTCAGTCCAGGAAATGCATTGCCAGGCCTACTAGATTACACCTCTCCCGCCTCAGTTCAGTTTCATTCCCAGGGACGCGTAGTTTACACCGCTCCCGCCTCGGACCTATAATTTAATTCCCAGAGACACCAGGATTGCAATGCCCACGCCTCAGTCCAGGAATTTCATCACCAGGGCCGCCTGAATTACACTGTTCCTACCTCAGACCAGGAATTTCGTTCCCTGGCCAGCCTAGATTACACACCTCCGGCCTCACCCCAAGAATTGTATCCCAGGGCTTCTCAAGTTTACACTGCTCCCGCCTCAATCCAGGAATTTCATTCCCAGGGCCAGCTATATTGCACAGCTCCCATCTCAGACCAGTTTCCCTCCCAGGTTCACGTAGATTACACTGCCCCCACCTTACACCAATAATTTAATTCCTAGGATCGCCAAGATTGCAATGCCCGCGCCTCATTTCTGGAATTTCATTCCCATTGCCGCGTATATTACACTGCTCCCGCCTCAGTTAAGTAATTTCATTTCTTGGGCTGACTAGTTTATATTGCTCCCATTGCAATCCTAGAATTTAATTCCCATGTTCACCAAGTTTGCAGTGCTCCCAACTCAGTCCAGGAATTCCATTGTCAGCGACGCCTCAGTACAAGTATTTCCGTCCAGTGAGGCCGAGATTAGATGCTCCCGCCTCAGTACACCAGCTTTCATTCCCAGGGCCACATACATACACGGCTTCTCCCTCAGTCCAGGAATTTCATACACAGAGGCACCTAGATTATATTGCTCCCGCCTCAGCTCAGGAATTTCACAAACAGGGACACCTAGATTACACTGCTCCCATCTCAATCCTGGAAATTCAATCCCGGGGCCGTATTAATTACACTGCTACCGCCTCAGCTCAGGAATTTCATACCCAGGGAAAACTAAATTAACCTGCGCCAAGCTTAATCCAAGAATTCTATTCCCAGGGACACAGAGATTACACTGCTCCACCCTCAGTGCAGCAATTTAATTCCCAGGGCAGGCTAGATTAGAATGGACCGGCCTCAGTCCCGGAATTTCATTCCATGGACCCCCTAGATTACTTGCTCCCGCATCAGTCAACGTATTTCTTCCAGGGAGACTAGGTTAGACTGCTCCCGATTCTGACCAGGATTCTCAGTCCAGTACCGTCTGGATGACACTTCCCCGCCTCATTACGGGAATTTCATTGCAGGACCATAAAATTACACTCCTTCCGCCTCAGTTCAGGAATTCCATCCCCAGGGCAATGAACATGATACTGCTCCCGCCTCAGTACAGGAATTGCACTCTGAGGACCGCGTGGATTACACTGCTTCCGCCTCAGGCCAGGAATTGAATTCCTAGTGCTTCCTGGATTACACTCCTCCTACCTGAATACAGGAATGTAATTTCAGGGCGGTCTAGGTTACACTGCTCCCGCCTCATTCCTGGAATTTCATTCCATTGGTGGACTATTTTTCACTGCTCCCGTCTCAGTCCAGGAATACCATTCCCAGGGCCAACTAGATTAAATTGCATCTCCCAAACTCCAGCAATTTAATTTACAGTGCATAGTAAAGCACACTGCTCCCTTCTCAGTCCAGGAATTTCCCTTCCTGGACAGCCCAGATTTCACTGCTCCCACCTCATTTCATTAATTTGATTCTGACGACCGCCTAGATTACATTGCTCCCGGCTCAATCCTGGAATTCCATTGCCACGAACACGTAGATTACACTACTCCACCGTCATTCCAGGTTTTTCCTTCCCGTGATGCCTAGATTAAACTGCACCCGCATCGGTAGAGCATTTCCAGTCCCTGGATTGCCTAGTATACACTACTCCTCCCCCCGTCTCAGAATTTCATTTCCAGGGATGCCGGGAGTACACTGCTCCTATCTGAGTCGAGGAATTACATTTTCTCGTCCAGCTAGAATACACTGCTCCGGCGACAATCCAGGAATTGCATTCCCAGGGCTGAAAAATGGTGATGGGAACGCTGAAGATTCAGTCGAGATTCCCAGCCTTCCCTCAATTTAACCTTCAGAACAGCTGTAACTGCCACTCTCAACATTGTTAATATTCCATGTTCCATTCCACATCCATTTCGTTCATGCTTACAATTCCCACATTTTAGCTTCCGCTTCTGCCCATTCCCACAGTAACTTTAAGTGCTTCTGAGCAAACTTCTCCCATTGCTTTCCTTTCTAACTGTTTCTTCATCAGTTGCTCAGTAACTAGTCCTCGAGATTCTGGGGTGATGTGTTACTGTCTCTGGTGAGGGGGTCCCTTTTAACGAGGACCACCTCAAATTTGATTTGACCGGTGGACCCTGTGTCAATAGAAGCTTTTTCCCGCTGCCCTTCCGCATATGCCATGATAAGGGGACGGCCACATCTATCCTGGTAAGGGTCATAAACGAACGACTTGTGCGGTTGAGGCGCGGCCTCCGTATTGCCTTTCCGCCTCACTTGTGGAATCTACTCCCAACCTCACCAATGGATTACCGTCTGTGAATCTTGCTTCTTTTTTCCGATTTTTCAACTTTTCTTTCAACTTCTCTAATTCGTTAGCCAGACTATAACTGTCCTCTATCAACTGACGGGTCGGGACCAAGGCACCGACTGGTCCTACTCCCCTCATGCAACCGCTCCTGGGATTTATCCACTCAGGGCCTTCTGCCTTCCATCGCTGTAACCCCTGACTCACTTCCATGACTGGGATAACTGCAGCTCTCTGATACAAGCTTTCTAAATTCGCCAATCATTTATCAAAACGCCAGTGCTCGGCTTAAGCATCTACGTCCAGCACCAATGAGGGAGGTAGTAGAGTCAAAATAATCTCTCTATGTGTATCATTCTCAGAATAAATGATATTAATCCAATTAGTTCCCAAACTTTTAAAAAGCCCTGAGTGAACACCGTAGATCGCAATTATTATTCTACTGAGCCGAGACCTGGGGTTTGTTTCAAAACCAAACACTTTCCCATGGTTATTCTCTCCTCCATAAGAATCGTGTTAACCCTCTGTATATTCGACAATCCCCTGATTGCTACCATCTCAGAATATTAATCCATCATTGGGTGAAATTATTAAGTTCCTGAAGCGGTGCAGGTCCCATTTCACCGAAGATAGCTCTCATGTCCTGTAATTTATCCCAGTTTACTGATGATACAAAGCTAGGGGGGACAGTAAGCTGTGAGGAGTACTGAAAAATTCTGCAAATGGATATAGATAGACCGTGAGTGGTTAGTAAGTTGGCAGATGGAGTATTATGTAGGGAAATGTGAGGTTATTAACTTTGGTAGGAAGAAAAGAAAGACAGAATATGTTTTAAATGTTGAGAAACTTTCAAATGTTGGTGTTCAGAGTAATTTGGGTGTCCTCCTGCAAGAAACACAGAAAGCCAGCATGCAGGTAGAACAAGCAATAAGGAAGGCAAATTGCATTTTCGCCTTTATTGCAAGGGGGTTGGTGTATAAGAGGAATGGGGGTAGAAATTAGGTCGCGCCCCATTTGGGGCGCAAATATCGTCCGCGCGCAAATATTAGCGCCTGGCGCTAATTATCGGCACTGACAGGAAACTTCACTTTTACCGCCCCGGGAGGTGAGTGGAGCGCTAAATTAGGCGCTGCACACCTCTCTTAAGGCGCAAAGGCCTAGGAGTGAGGCGCTACCTCAGCGCACGAGCGCAGCGCAGCTGCTGCCAGTTAGCGAGGGAACACAGACACACTGGCGCCGGACACTTCTTAAAGCGGGGGGGGGCCACTTGCTCCCCAGCCACACCCTGCTCATTGCAGCCTTGAATCTCAGCCTGGAGAGACCTGTAATCCATTTTGCTGCCAAGCATGGAGAGGGTGAGAGAACGCGCTCATCGCTTCACCGAGTGGGCCTTGGATGCTCTGGTTGACGCAGTGGAGCGCAGACGATGCATGCTGTTCCCGGAGAGTGGCAGGAGGCCTTTGCCACGCGAGTTCAGAAGAGTGTGGAGGGAGGTGGCTCAGAGCGTCTCCTCCAGGAGCATGGTGCCCAGGACCCATGTCCAGTGCCGCAAAAAGTTCAACGACCTCACTCGGGTCGTCAGGGTGAGTGGCTTTTTCTCAATACCTCTCCATCCCTCCATCTCAACCTCACTCTATGGCCAGAGGGTCTTAAAACCCCAATGCACAACACTCATGCAACACCTATGGCCCTTTCATCAAACACACACACACATTCCACACTTTGCATACAGTAAGGGCTATTCACCTATGGGAGGCACATCAGGCAAGACCATGGCTGCATACAGTAAGGGCTATTCACCTATGGGAGGCACATCAGGCAAGACCATGGCTGCATACAGTAAGGGCTATTCACCTATGGGAGGCACATCAGGCAAGACCATGGCTGCATATTGTAAGGGCTATTCACCTATGGGAGGCACATCAGGCAAGACCATGGCTGTATATTGACTCAGATGCTGTCCTTTTTCTTGCAGGCTAAGCTGGCTCATAATCGGAGACAGCAGCAACGGACGGGTAGAGGGCGGCTTCAGCTGCAACCTCTCAGCGATCTGGAGGAGCGCGTCCACAGGATTGTGGCAAGCCGGGTGATCGGTCCCGTCGCCACTGGAGACGCCGACCCCGTTGTGGACAGCAATGGTAAGGTCATCACCTTTTTGTCCTCTGTCCTTCCACTTGTCCCTCACAATACCAGCCTTTGACACTTTCAATCCAACTTGCTAACTCGCTGCACTTATTCCTCCCTTACTGCCACCCTGTCCTCACGCTAAAGCCACTCTTGTACCTCCCTGCTTTCAGATGGTGATTCACCAGCTGAGGAGATGGTCCCTGAAGCTGCCACTGGGAGTGATGCTGCAGCTGAGGAGGAAGAGGAAGCCGGAGCATCAGTGCCACCCTCTCCCGAGGAAGCCCATGGCCACACTGGGCACACGCCTTCCCCGGAGGGGAGCAGGGGGGAAGGGGCTGATGATGGTGAAGTTCCAGGACCCAGCGGGCTGCAGCAACGCCATTGGGGGGGGAGGGAAGAACGGGGGAGCAGGGGGGAAGGGGCTGATGATGGTGAAGTTCCAGGACCCAGCGGGCTGCAGCAACGCCATGGGGGGGGGGGAGGGAAGAACGGGAGCCTTCTCCCCAGAGGGAGAGTATGCCAGACACTCCTAATGAAATGGACGCAGAGGAGGAGCGGCTGATTGCAGAAATGAACAGCCAGGCGGTGGGCATGCACACTGAGCTCATGGGTGCAGTGGGAAGGGTGCCCGAATGCATTGAGGCACTGGCAAGGAGTGTGGAGCACTTCGCTGTAGCACAGGCGGATGCCACACTAAAGCTTACTGCTGCAATTCAGTCACTGGCTGCCAGGAACCCATCTGAGACTGCTCTCATGCAGACTCAGATTGAGGCCACGCGAGCACTGACTGCTGCCATCCTCGATGGTTCGTGCACATGTCCCCGGGGCTGTCACCGCGCCGCAGCAGGCCAGCAATCTGTTCTCCGGCAAATTGCTCCGGATGCTGAAGTGCTGCCCCGTGGGAGTGCCAGTGTGTCGGGCGAGCAGGGAGTTGCTGTCCTCTCTCACGATGACAGCATTCCTGCTGCCAACACTGTCACTTCTCCACTGCACTTGCCACCGCCTGTAGGACAGACTGCTGCCGCCCATGCAGAGTTGGTGCAGTCTGCAGCCGGGCCCTCCAGGCCCAGAAGTGGTCGAGGCCGTCCTTCAGGGGCATCTGCAGTGTCAGGGTCTGACAAGCAGCAGCCTTCCACCAGCCTTGCTGCAGCCACTGAGGTCCCATTACGGAGGAGCAGTAGGGTTAGAAGGGGGAAGTGCGCAAGGGAAGGAGATCACCCTCGAAGGGCAAAAAGTAGGAGGTGTGCCAAAATGCTGGTCATTTTTTTATTAAAGGCCGAGGTTCATGGCCCAACTTTTGTTTAGTGTTTTGGACATTATCTCCAGGTTGTGAGAACCAGTTATGTTATTGACTGTTTTTTTGTGTTTATTTCTATGAGTTTGTCATGAGGAATTGACACACACAGAGTTTGTACAATAAATAAGTTTCTGTATTCAAAATATACATGGCTGGTGGTTGGAATTATTGGTGCCTTGGCCGGCTTAGGGGTTGCGTGCTGGGTTGATTCGTGTTTGTAGCACTGGCAGGGGCCCTAGAAGCGGCTTGCTATTAGTCGTTGACGGACGGCCCTTGCAGTTTGACCATTGTGGGCCGCCCTCCTGCCTTGGTGCTGCTGCTGATCATCGTCCTCGGCCTGTTCCTCCTCTTCCTCCTCCTCCTCTTGTGGTGCTGCAAGGCCTGGTGGCATTGGCTGCGTCCTGAGGATTGCCATGTTGTGCAACATGCAGCACACCACTACGAATTTGGAATCTTGCTCAGGCGAGTACTGCAGGGCTCCTCCGGAATGGTCCAGACAGCGGAATCGTTGTTTGAGCACGCCGATTGTGCGCTCAATAATGTTCCTCGTTGCTTGTTGGCTTTCCTGGTACCGCAGCTCAGCAGGGGTGTTTGGCGCACGGAGCGGTGTCATCAGCCAGGTGCTCAATGCGTACCCCTTGTCCCCCAGAAGCCAACCAACTGGCTGATGCGGTGCCTCGAAAATTTCTGCCACAGTACTCTGGCGCAGGATGAAAGCATCGTGGCAGCTGCCCGGATAGTGGGCATTGACAGCGAGAATCACCTGTCTGTGGTCACAGACCAACTGCACATTCAAGGAATGGAACCCCTTTCTGTTCCGGAACTCCTCTGCATTCTCTCGCGGAGCACGCAAAGCCACATGCGTGCAGTCAATGGCGCCCTGCACCATGGGGAAGCCCGCTACCCTCGCAAAGCCCATAGCACGGTCATGCTGCTTGTCTGGGGTCATAGGGAAGGAGATGAAGTCTCGTCTCCTTGTGAAGAGGGCATTGGTGACCTGCCGGATGCAGCGATGCACCGCAAACTGGGAGATATTGGCGAGGTCCCCAACAGCAGCTTGGAATGAGCCAGTGGCGTAGAAGTTCAAAGCCACTGTGACCTTCACTGCCACCGACAGAGACGTCCTGGACCTCAGCTGAGGCTGCAGATCTGGCTGCAGCAGGTGGCAGAGCTCAGTGACCACCTCCTTGCTGAATCGCAGCCTTCGCAAACACAGCTCCTCGGACATGTGGATGTAGGAGAGCTGTTCACGATATACCCTGGGAGGGTAAGCTCTCCTGTACATGCGCCTGATGGCCCTCCTCCGTCTGGCCATCATTGCCACTCTCTGTCTGCGTCTCACTCTCCTCCGATTGAGCTGGAGCAGGACGACGCCCCCAATCATTGCAGCCCCCATATTCTCTTTGCCAGAAAATTAATGAGGTACTGCAACGAAAGTAGCAGCAAAGTTAGGATGAACTCGGCAAAACTACCTCACAAAGCGTTGAGTCAATGTAGAAGTCTCTCTCTCTCTCTCTCCGAATCTCTCTCTCTCTCTCAGAACGAGTGGTGCATAAATGTCGACCACAGAAAAAGACAGGAAGAGGCCCCCTTTAAATAGCGCCCCCCCCAGCCCCACACCGATTGATAACGTTCCAGTCTTCCGGTCGTTGGAAGCGCCAGGCGGTAAGGCAGGGGGCGCCACTCAATTTCCGCTCCGGGGCGCCCCAAGGGCGTTGCACCACGGAATGACGTCACAATCTGCGCGCGCAGGTGGTCGCAGCGGTAAGTTTTAGCGCCGCCGCAGAATCTCAAGTTAAGTTCTCGAGCGGCGCAAACAGCGCTGCGCCCGGGCGTTAGCGCCTTAACGCCCCATTAGCGCCCATTTAAGGCGCTAACGGGAGGCGCAACCAACTGAATTTTTACCCCATGAAGTCTTACTACAAATGTACAGGACCTTTTTGAGACCACACCTGGAGTACTGTGCATAATTTTCGTCTCCTTATCTGAGGAAGGACTTACTTGCCCTGGAGGCAGTGCAACGATGGTTCAGTAGATTGATTCCTGGGATGAGATGGCTGTCCTATGATAAGAGATTGTGTTGAATGGGCCTATACTCTCTGGAGTTCAGAAGAATGAAAGGCGATCTCATTGAAACATTATGAAAAGCAGAATTTTATTATTGTGTGAGAGCCTCTATTTCCGGACCTGGGTCAATCACATCAACAATTGCTTTTTTAAAAATTCTGATCATTTGGAATGCTTTCTGGTGATTGCTTATTCGTTTTATTGAAATTTAAGGGCACACTTACATTTCATTTTGAAAAGGTCCAGTCGAAATTGTTTTCGTCCAAACAGTTTGATCAGAGCAAAGTATTTTGTTGGAGATTTTTGTGTTAAAGGTAACTAACATCCCTCATCTTGTTTATTGAATTGTTCAATGGAATATTTGCAGGAATAGAAGGTCTAATAAGACGTTAGATGTTCATGATCAAATTGTATTGGATGATAAATTTCTCCGGGGCTCATGAATGAGATGAATTGGTAATCAATGGGATTTTTAAAAAAGAATAATTTTCCTTGGTGATTATGTGTGAATTTCAGGAACTCAAACAGGGGTTAGGAAAATATGTGTGAGTACATCCCTGATTAACAGGATACGTGAAAATATCTCAATTTGTTATCGAGGTACATTCTATTGAATATCAGGGAAGTGTAACCGAGAATCATTAATTGAAAGGTTTCTCTTGGAGATGTTTGTGTCTTTGCCTATGTATTTGATAGCCTGACCACTACTCTAGGCATTGGAAACATGCAAGCCAAGATGAGAAAAGACTTACGATTTTTGATAAGATAACTTCAATGCCCAGTAATGTCTTGTGTCTGATATGAAGTGATATTGGGAAAATGTTGTGTGTGCAAACGTGGCAAGTAGCATGCAGAAATGCATGGTGAAGATGCACAGAAGAACGGGTCTCAGACATGCTCAGTTATATGACAAGATGAAATGCTCCATGAGGCTGAAGGAGGTGAGACAGCTTTTTAAGGCACTGACACATATTCCATAGCGAAACTGTCTATTTAATGAGACGCATAGATTTACATATATGGGTAGCTATCAGAGGGATTAAATGTAAGGAGGGACTTAGAATTTGGGTTTCTAAATTAGGGTTCAATTCCTTTGAGTTAATAATGAAATTAGGATGACTGAAAGCAAGTAGGAAATGCTACATAGCAAGAATATCCATAAGATGCATAATGGAAATGAGAGCTGCTGAATCTTTTAATTCCATGATTTCTTAATACTACAGTACATAAGAACATAAGAACTTAAGAAATAGGAGCAGAAATAGGCAATTCCGCCCATCGTGCCTGCTCCGCCATTCAATAAGATCATGGCTGATCTTCTATCTCAACTCCACTTTCCAGTACTGTCCCCATATCCCTTGATTCCCTTAATATCCAACAATCTATCGATCTCTGTCTTGAATACACACAACAACTGAGCCTGCACAGCCTTCTGGGTAGAAAATTCCAAGGATTCACCACTCTATGAGTAAATAAATTTCTCATCAACTCAGTCGTAAACGACCGAACTTTTATTCTGAGATTGTAACCACGGCTTCTAGACTCCCCAGCCAGGGGGAAACGCCCTTCCTCTATCTAACCTGCGAAGCCCTGCAAGAATTGTGTATGTTAAAATGAGATCACCTCTCATTCTTCTAAACTCCAGAGAACATAGGCCTAGTCTACTCAATCTCTCCTCATAGGAAAATCTCCCCATTCCAGGAACCGGTCTGGTGAACCTTCGTTACACCCCCTCTATGGGATGTTTATCCTTCCTTATGTAAGGACACCAAAACTAGAAACAATACTCCAGGTGTGGAGGTGTGGTCTCACATGGGCCCTATATAATTGCAGTAATTCTACTTTACTCTTATATTCAATGTCTCTTGTAATAAAGGCGAACATACCTTTTGCTTTCTTAATTGTTCCTGTACCTGCGTGTTAACTTTCAGTCATTCGTATACAAGGACACCCACATCCATCTGAACACCAACATTTCCCAATCTCTCACCCTTTAAAAATAATCTGCTTTTCTATTTTTCCTACCAAAGTGGGTAGCTTCACATTTCTCCACATTATATTCAACTTGCCAGGATCTTGCCCAGTCACTTTGCCAGTCTATATTCTCTTGAAGCCTCCTCACAATTAACATTCACATCTAGCTATATATCATCAGCAAACTTGTTTATATTACATTTGCTCCCCGCATCAAAATAATTGATGTAGATTGTGAATAGCTGAGGTCCAAGCACTGATCCTTGGGTTTCTCCACTAGTTCCAGTCTGCCAACCCGAAAATGACCCGTTTATTCCTACTCTTTGTTTTCCATCCGTTAACCAATACATAAAATATGCAAGTGTGTTACCCCCAATCCCATGAGCCCTAATTGTGTTTAATAACCTCTTGTGTGGCATGTTATCGAATGCCTTCAGAAAGTCCAAGTACAACACATCCACTGGTTCCCAATTATCTATTTTGCAACTTACAAACTGAAACAACACTAACAGATTCGCCAAACATGATTTCCCTTTCATGAATCCGTGTTGATTATGCCCAATCCTATTATTATTTCCTAAGTTCCCTGTTACCACTGACTTAATGATAGATTCTAACATTTCCCTCATGCCGATGTCAGGTTAACTGGTCTGTAGTTGACATTTTTCTCTCTTTCTCCTTTCTTAAATCGTGGGGTTACATGTGCTTCGTTCCATAACTTGTGAAATATTCTCGAAATAATGGTGTTTTGGATGATGGCTATCAATGCATTCACTATCTCTATATCCACCTGTTACAAAACCCTAGGATGTAAGCCATACGGTCCAGGGGATTTATCGGCTTTCAGTCCCATTAATTTCTACAGTACTATATTTTTACTAATCTTTTTCCTATTTACATAAATATAGAAGGATTTACAGTCTGTTTTATTTCTCTCGCTAGTTAACTCTCATATTCCATTTTTCTCTTTCTTTAACAATTTCTTTGTCCTGCTTTGCTTAATTCTAATATCCTCCTAATCCTCAGGCATACTGCTCTTTTTGATAACATTATAAACCTCTTCCTTCGATATAATAGTATATTTTTAACTTATCTTGTTAGTCACGGTTGGACCACTTTTTCTCTGGGGTTTTGTGCCTGAAAGAAATGTAAATTTGTTGTAAATTATGTATTTCTTGCTTTAATGCTAGCCATTGCCTGTCTACCGTCATACCTTTTAATGTAGTTTCCCAATCAAGCTTAGCCAGTAGCTCAGCAGCAATTCCTGTACATACAATAAACAGCGGATACAGTGAGTGAGAAAGAGAGACCAGGCGAGTTAGGGTGTGTGAGAGAGAGTTAGGGTGTGTGAGAGAGAGTGCGAGAGTGAGAGAGAGCGAGAGATAGAGAGAGAGAGAGAGAGAGAGAGAGAGAGAGAGAGAGAGAGAGAGATAGAGAGGGAGCAGTGAGGCAGGCCAGGCGAGTGAGAGAGTAAGGGAGAGACGTGGGGCAGACCAGTAGACGGAGTGAGTAAGTTATAGGTAGAGAGAGAAAGAGAGTGAGCGAGTGATGTGAGGCATGCCAGGCGAGATAGTGAGTGAGATTTTTCTACAGGAGATCGATGACATTGTGTTATTATGAACAATGTGTCTCTATTCTTGTGTTAACATTTATTGTGGGTTTGTTGGAGAATGTCATTGCACAAAGAAGGTCTCTGCTAGTATGTTCATGTGTGCACGGTGTTCTGTGATTCAGTTAATAGTTGCACAAGGAGTGGGAAAATAATTACAGGGCGTTTCTATACCTGTCATTGTAAATATGATCACAGTGTCTGGGGCAGTATTTTGTTGATTAGTGTCAGCGCTTGGCAGTATAACAGTACGGTCAGAAATTGTCAGTGATTGTGTTAATATAAACCTGTAAGCACCGTCAGTGTGTTAATATTTCTTAGGTCAGTGAGAATGTATTGCAGTTCAAAGGATGTCTCTGACGCTGGGTTGTGATGTACACAGTGTGTCAGTGAGTGCGCAAATACTAACATATATCACTGGCCCCGCGTTTGAAACTGGTTCGGACAGAATATGAGGCGGGATTAAGTTCTGATGCAGGAACCTCTTCAGTTCTTCTTATACTTTAATGAATTTTACAATTAAAGTAAAGGGATATTTCACCACATTTATTAACTGCTGCCTAAACCTAGTCTGTGTCACGGCATAAATGCAAGTGTTTGTGCAGCAACTTAGGAGCTGTAGCATTTGTCCCAAATCAGGAAAATATATAGGTAGAGATACAAAATAATCTACCAATCGCCACACCCGGTTATATATAGAATACACCATAAGCACTGACCATAACAGTATGAAATTGCACGAAATAGCAAACAGTAAAATGATGGATTTCCTTCTGCTCTCCATCTCTGGGTCTCTGGGACTCTCCCCACTGCTGGGACACCGGATCCTCCTGCGGGCTCTGCTGGCCACTAAAATGTGTCTGACGGTGACAGCATTGAGCAGCAGAATCAGAACAAATGGGACCCCCGGGGTGAGAATATGATGAAGGAACTCGATTGCTCCCCAGACCCGTGAAAGCTGAACTTCGATTGTTGCATAACAAAACCAGGGGAGGTTCACTGCCAAATATTCATCTGTCAACATAAAATACCAGAAAACGTTCTTTAAACAACTCAGCACAGTCACTGTTCCTAGAACCGCAGCTGCCGTTTTCTTGGTGCAATATTTTGTTTTCAGCTTCTGGCAACAAATTGCCACAAAACGATCAAAAGTGAAAGTGACAGTGAACCAGACAGAACAGTCTGTGACTGCATAAAGCAGGACGGCGTGGATATTACACACGGGGATAGAATACACAGGAACAAACTGTTTCTTATAAGTCATCGGAATCTGCCTCAATATCAGGTCGATGATAACGACCAGTAGATCCGCCGCTGCCATGGCCACCAGGTAGCGAGTGACGCATGTGGAGAGACCGCAATTAACCCGAGACAGGATCACAATGGTCACTAAGTTAACTGTGCGGAGGGAAACAAATAGGAACATTTTTACATCAGGCTGGCAGCAAAAGCTTGAGTTTGGTGGAATTCGGGGTGAAATCTGCAATTAATGACCGACATTCATTAATATGATCTAATTATAATACCTTTAAGCTGTGAATCTTTATTGTAAGAATAATTAATCAATAAATGAAATGAGAATAAATACATGAAAGTAACAGATGTTTGCTAACTGAGCGATGAAATGATACAGCTTCCTTTAGCCCAGCATTTAATATGCACCAGTTGAGGTACCCAGGATACACAGGTCCAGAACATCTCAGGAATAGATTGGGAAAAGCAGATTAGCACATTTCAGAAAGGTAGTGAATTTATTGAACGTGTCCGGGATATTCTCCTGTAAAAATAGGTTCTATAAACAACAAGGCACATGCCATGCTAGATTTAACAGCCTTACGTTGTGGAATATTTTTCTAATAGTGATCAGAACATGATCGAGATCAATGAAGAGAAACGCGAAACCAAGCTCAGATCCTAGGTTTCGGTAAGGCCGAGTTCAACGCGATGAGGCAGAGACTGGCCACAATAAACTGGTAAAACCTGTTAATGGGTAAAAGATCAGACAATCAGTGGGGATGTTCAAAAAAGAATTTCAGCTGATACAGAAACAGTTTATACCCCTGAGCGGCAAGAGCTCTATTTGTCAAAAACAGCCCTGGACGACTAAAGAGATAAGGGACAGCATGGAAATAAAAGACAAATCCTATAAAAATGCAAAGAGTAGCACAGATCCTGGCGAATGGGAAAGATACAAAGAACAGCCAAGGATCACAAAACAGATATTAAGAGCTAGAAAAGGGAGAATGAAAAGGAACTTGTCAGGGATATTAAAATCAGCACAAAGAATTTTTACAATTATATTATGAAAATATTTAGTCAGGAGCAATATTGAGCCCTTAAAAACTGAGAGCGGTGATATTGTCAATGATAATAAGGAAATGGCGGACAGGTTGAAAACAGACTTTGTGTCAGTATTTACAGTAGAAGAAGAAGCATGCCGGAAATCCAAAGGAAACTAATATTGTATCAGAGACAAGGACTCAATAAAATTAATGTCAATAAATAAACAGTAATAACTAAAATCATGACTCTAATGTGTGACACATTCCCAGGACCAGATGGGGCCTCAAATATTCACAGTTTTTATTAAGGACGTAGGTGATGGCATAGAAAGTCATATATCCAAATTTGTGGATGACACAAAGCTACGCAGCAATGTAGGCAGCATAGATGAAAGCAAGACATTAAAAAGGGATATCGATAGATTAAGTGAATGGGCAAAAATGTGGCAAATGGATTTTAATGTAGGCAAATGTGAGGTTTTCCAATTTGTACATAAAAAGGAAAGAACAGGGTACTTTCTAAATGTTAAAAAGCTAAAAAGAGTGGCGGTCCAAAGAACGGGCGTGAATCTATATACATCATTAAAATGTCATCGTCATGTACAGAAAATAATCAAAAATGCTAATGGAATGCTGGCCTTTATATCTGAAGCACGAAAACACAAGGGGGTAGACGTTATGCTGCAGCTATAGAATGCCCTGGTTAGACCACACATGGAGTAATTTGAGCATTTCTGGGCACCACACCTTAGGAAGGATATATTGACCTTGGAGGAAGTGCAGCGTAGGTTTACCAGAATAACACCCGGACTCCGAGGGTTAAGTTATGGGGAGAAATTACATAAATTAGGATTACATTCCGTAGAAGTTAGAAGGTAAATGGGTGATCTAATCGGATTTTTCAAGATATTAAGATGAACAGATTGGTAGATAGGCAGAGACTTTCCCCCTGTTTGGGGCTTCTAGGACTAGGGAGCACCATCTAAAAATTAGAGTCAGACCTTTCAGGAGTGAAATTAGGAAACACTTCTACACACAAAGGGTGGTAGAAGTTTGGAACTCTCTTCCGCAAAACGAAGTTGATGCGAGATCCATTGGCAATTTTAAAACTGAGATGATACATTTTTGTTAACCAAGGTTATTAGGGGATATGGGGCAAAGTCGTGCATATGGAGTTAGGTCGCAGATCAGACATGATCTCATTCAATGGCGAAACAGTCTTGAGGGGCTAAATGAGTTACTCCTCTTCCTATGTTCCTATGTTTTTTACTCTTAAAAGATTTCGTGTCCCGGGATCAGTCAGCATTTTGAGCATTGCAGTTCGCTGCTGTTCCCTGTGTTCGGGATTTGGAAATCCCGCTTGGATTCCTGATCTTGGTTTGAATATTCTTTTTATATAGCACAGTAAATGAATGCCACAGCAACATACAGAAACTGTAACCATGTCATGCAATAATTTCAGGCAATTGTACTTAAAATGTACAGATGTGATATGACAATGTTAAGATAAATACAAGTGAACTGCAGTTATAAAGGCAACTAGGCTGTCAGAAGTGCTTTGAAGATTGAGTTTACCGCAATTTTCTTGAAATACACAAATTGTAGCTTATTGAAAGGAAGATTTTCCCAATAACATTGCAAAGCATGAACTCTGAATGACAATAATCAGCTGTCAGTGACAGTAAATGCCTCAGTAAATGTATTTATCAAAATCGAATTCAGCCGAATTATCCAACTGGCAAAGTGCTGCCGAACGCTTTTGTAAAGTATCTGAACATAAATGGAACAGAATTATCCTTGTACTTTTCACATGATGGTCTCCAACTTTGTGCAGAGAATATTAGAGGAGAAAATATCAAAGGATTGTCTTAACCTCAGCTGGGATTGTTTATCCTGAAGTACAGCAGGAGGCAATAGAGAACAACTCTGTGTTTCACTGAGGGATCCACTGAACTGTGCCAGACGGGTACGTGATCCAATTGTAAATTCTAAATACAGACTGCTAATAACTGTATTGAAATCTGGCTAAAGAACATTTTATGAGAATGTCAATTATCCTTGTAATCCTATTCCAAACATCTGAAGCAGTGCCACGAATGCAGAACTGGAGATGGAGGGAAAGGAGACAGTGACTGGAATAGAATTTTAGTGGATATTTCACACATTTAAAGAGATGTATATGGCCTGCCAGGATTTGTTCATTTGGCTCTATTTAAGTAACCATACCGAGCATGAATGGAAAACAAAAGCAAAATACTGCGGATACTGGAAATCTGAAATGAAAGCAGAAAATGTAGTAAATACTCAACAGGTGAGGCAGCATCTGTGGAGCGAGAGATACAGAGTTAAAGTTTCAGGTCGATGTCATTTGCTATTAATTGAAAAGTCTCCTAAACCAAGAAAACATTTTTCTGATCTGTTACAAATGTTCAGTGTGGATAGCAGACAGTAATTCGTAAAATAAAGAGTCTGGGTCCAATATCTTTGCTTGAAATCAAAATAGAATATTGCAATCTTGGTAACACCGTATCACGTTCAGAATCGGTAGGGGACAGCGGCGCGGAAATCATGGGGAATGACAAGGAATATGGGAAGAAAGAGAGAAATACAGTTAAGCATTATTTTCAGAATTATAAGCTGGATACAGAGACTTACCAGGGACACCAACAGCAGCCAGGGCTGCCGGGGTTGGGGAGTAAATTAAAAGAAGACTAAATCTGTTAAACATAATTTACAGAATTAATTATTAGATATAGAGTGTTAACAGGAGCAACAAATGTACCGAGGTTGTTCGAGTTTTTTTTATGTAACAACCCATGCATTAACAATGATAAAAAGAAAGAAAGACTTGCATTTATACGATTTAGATGATGCAGCAAAGGCAAGTACAGAAAATCATGAATAAATAAAATCGCACTGTAAATAGCAAGAATAATATTACAGTGTAACATGGTTTATGGAATTAATAACTGGGCATTGATACTTACTCGGAACAGCAACAACAGCGAGGATGGGATAGTAAATCTTTCGTATTTCAAAAAGTAAGTTTTCTATCCGCAAATCTTCACGCCAATTATCAGGAAAGGGCGGGGGAGGAGGCACAACCATGCCTTCCGTTCTGTCAGTCGCTGCAGGTATTTCTGCTGGATGCAGCGCGCTGACTGTGTGAGATGACACATTGAAGGGGGCTCCTTCTTTATAGCAGAGATAAATCCTCGAGTGACATCATTAGGCCTCACTGGAATTGACATTAATTACAGTCATTGAACAAACAGACTCATTGACCCATTGTCATCACAACACTTTATTGCAAGAAAATCTAGCTAAGCATATTGCACACAGTTGTAAATTAAAAGTGAGTGAATGCGGAATATTTCACCCGATCATAAAATATCGAGATATAACAAAGAGAATGGAGTTTCTCTTCCTGTATTGAACACAACCTGAGAACAAAAGACGAGAAACTGGCAGAAAACTGCATGAATAAACGAAGAAAGAAGGCTGGATTGCCCCAATGTTGTTATCTGAGTTCCTCAAACCCAGACCATCAGAGTAAGAATAGTCACCATCAATAAATATTTCTAAACGACAGAATGGTAGAGATGAACACACTGATGGAAAGATTGCAATCGCACATGACACTGTACGGGCCTTAATCCAGGAATTACGTTCCTTGGGCTGACGAAACTGCACTGTTCCTGCTTCAATCCAGTATATTTATTCCCTGGGCTGCCGGGATTACACTGTTGCTGCCTCAATCCAGGAATGTCATTCCCAGGCCGGCTAGATTGCAATGCTCCCACCTCAGTCCTAGAATGTTATTCACCGGGCCGCCTAGATTACACTTCTTCCGCCTCAGGCCAGGATTTTAAATCCCTTGCACCACCTAGATTACACTGCCGACCCACCCACCACCCCCCACCCCCCCGCCACCGCCCCCCCCCCTCCCCCCGCGCCCTCAGTCCGGGAAATTCATTGCCAGGGAGACCTACATTACACTGCTCCTCTCTGAGTTCAGGAATTTTATTCTCTGGACCAGCTAGATTGCACTGCTGCCGCCTCAATCCAGGAGTTTAATTCTCTGGGCCTCTTAGATTACACAGATGCCTCGTCAATCAAGGAATTCAATAAAAGGGCCGCCTACCTTACACGTCTCCCGCCTCAGTCCAGTTATTTAATTTTCTCGGCCGTCCAGATTAAACAGTTCCCATCTGAATCCATTAATATAATTCCAAGGACCGCCGAGATGTCACTGCTCTCGCCTAAGTCAAGGTATTTCAACCATCGGGCTGACTATATTACACAGCTTGCCTCAATCCAGGAATTTCACCCCCTGGACACCGTAGATTTCGCTGCTCCCGCCGCAATTCTGGAATTTCAATGCGAGGGTCAATAAGATATATTTTATTCGGTCTTTGTATTTGGGGATCGCTGTCAAGGCCAGCATTTATTACCCATACCTAATTGTCCTTGAGAACGTGGTCGTGAGCCGTCTTATTGAACCGCTGTAGTCAGTGTCGTGAAAGGACACCCACAGTGCTGTTAGGAAGGGAGTTCCATGATTTTCACCCGTCGACAATGAAGGAACAGCGATATATTTCCAATTGAGGATGGTGTTGAGTGGAACTTGGATGTGATGGTGTTCCCATGAGCCTGATGCCCTAGTCCTTCTAGGTGGTAGAGGTCGTGTGTTACGGATGTGCTGTCGAAGAAGCCTTGGCGAGTTGCTGCAGTGCATCTTGTAGATGGTACACACTACAGCCACTGTACGCCGGTGCTGGAGGGAGTGAATAATCAAGGTGTTGGATAGGGTGCCAATCAGGCGGACTACTTTGTCCTGGATGGTTCGAGATTATTGATTGTTGTTGGCGCTGTACTCATCCAGGCAAACGCAGACTATTCCATCACACTCATTACTGTGCCTTGTCGATGGCGAAAGTCTCTAGGGAGTCAAGACTTGAATCACTCGCCGCAGAATTCCAAGCCTCTGAACTGTTCTTGCAGCCACAGTATTTATTTTGCTGGTCCAGTTGTGTTTCTGTTCAATGGTGACATGCAGGATTTTGATGGTGGGGGATTCGGCGATGGTAATGCTGTTGACTCTCTAGGGGCTTTTGTTAGACTCTCTCTTTTTCGTGAAAATCATTTCCTGGCACATGTGTGGCGCAAATGTAAAGTGTCACTTATCAGCCCAAGCCTGAATCTCGTCCTGCATTACACTGCTCCTCACTCAGCCCATGGATTTTATTCCCAGTGCCGCCTTGATTTCAATGCTCCCTCCTCAGTTCAGGCAAATTAATCCCGGAGCCGCCTAGAGAACACTGCTCTCTCCTTAGTCCAGGAAATGTATTCCCAAACTACGAAGATTTGCTGCTCTTACCGCAGTCCAGGAATTTCGTTTCCACGGCAGTCTAGATAACACTGCTCCAGCCTCAATGAACGACATTCATTCCCAGGGCCTCCAAGATTAAACTGCTGATGCCTCTGTAGAGATATTTCAATCGCAGGTCCGCCTGAATTACACTGTCCCTCCCACAGCCCAGGAATTTAATTGACATGTCCACGCAGATTGCACTACTCCCGCCTCATTCGATTCATAGGGCCAGATAGATTACATTACTCGTCCCTTAATCCTGGAATTACATTCCCTGGACGCCTAGATTTCCACTCCCCCGCCTCAACCCGGAATATTCATAGCCAGGGATGCCATATTACACTGTTCCTATCTTGGTCCATTGTGAGAAGTCGCACAGCACCAGGTTATAGTCTAACAGCTTTATTTGAAATCACAAGCTTTCGGAGCGCTGCTCCTTCGTCAGGTGAGGTGAAAAGATGCATATAGGCACAGCATATATAGTCAGAGAACACTGCCAGATGATTACAGTTAATCTTTCCAACTGCCCTTTATCACACCTCGGTAGAGAGATAATCACGGCAATCAAAGGTGTGGATGGTGTCCAAACAGGTCAGTCAGGAAAACATTACATCAAACACAATGTGGCAGATGCTGTTTCCTGTATGGAAAACAAAAAACTTTTTTTGCTGGAAATCACAGCAGGTCCGGCCGCATCTGTGTAGCGAAAACAGGCCAACGACGACTCGAGTCTGGATGACTCTACATCAGGTGGGGCTGCATGTAGCGTGACATGAACCCAAGATCCCGGTTGAGGCCGTCCTCATGGGTTTGACACTTGGCTATCAGAATCTGCTCGACGATCTTCGGGTAAGCGTTCTCCAAGGCGGCATTCGAGACACACGACAACGCAATATCAGCGAGCAGAAACTGATTGCCAAGTTACTCACCCATGAGGACGGCCTCAACCGGGATCTTGGGTTCATGTCACGCTACATGTAACCCCACCTGACGTAGAGTCATTAAGACTCGAGTCGTCGTTGGCTTGTTTTCTCTACACAGATGCGGCCGGACCTGCTGTGATTTCCAGCAAAAAAAGTTTTTTGTTTTCCATACAGGAACCAGCATCTGCCACATTGTGTTTGATGTAATGTTTTCGTGACTGACCTTTTTGGACACCATCCACATCTTTGATTGCCGTGATTATCTCTCTGCTGAGGTGTGATAAAGGGCAGGTGGAAAGATTAACTGTAATCATCTGGCAGTGTTCTCTGACTATATATGATCTGCCTATATGCATGACTTCACGTCACCTGACGAAGGAGCAGCGCTCCGAAAGATTCTGATTTCAAATAAAGCTGTTGGACTATAACGTGGTGTTGTGCAAAATCTCACAACTGTCCACCCCAGTCCAACGCCGGCATCTCCACATCATATCTGAGTCAAGGAATTGTATTTTCTGGGCCACCTAGTTTGCATTTCTCCCGTCTCTGTCCAGGAACTTAATTCCTTAGGCCGAGTGGGTAAAACTGCTGCCGCGTCAATCCAAGAATTTCAGTCCCAGGGAAGCCTAGATCACATTACGCCCGCGTCAATCCACGAATTTCAATCCCAGGTTCACTAAGACTTTGTTTCATTTTTTCATGGGACATTGACGTCGCTGACAAGGCCAGCATTTATTGACCATTCCTAAATTCCCTGGAGAAGGAGGCGGTGAGCCACCTTCTTGAACTACTGCAGTCCGTGTGGTGAACCTACTCCCCCAATGATTTTAGAGAGTGAGTTTCCGGATTTTGAGCCAGCGGGGATGAAGGAACGGCGATATTTTTCCAAGTAAGGAAGTTGTGTGACTTGGAGGGGAACTTGGAGGTGATGGTGCACCCATGAGCCTACTGCGCTTGTCCTTCTAGGTGGAAGTGGTCGAAGGTATTGGGAGGTGCTGTCGAAGAAGCATTGGCAAGTCGGTGAAGTGCATCTTGTTGGTGGTAGACACTGCAGTCATAGCGCGCCGGTGGTGAAGGGAAGGAATGTTTAAGATGTTGAATGGGGTGCCAGTCCAGCGGGCTGCTTTGTCCTGGATGGTGTCGAGCTTCTTGAGTGTTTTTGGAGCTGCACTCATCAAGGAAAATGTGGCATTTTCCATCGTACACATGACTTGTCCCTTGTAGATGGTGGAAAGGATTTGGGGAGTCAAGAGGTGAGACAGTCCCCGCAGAATACCCAGCCTCTGACCGCTGTTGTAGCCACAGTATTTATGTGGCTGGTCCAGTAAAGTTTCTGGTCAATTGTGAATTCCCCAGGATGTTGAGTGTGGGGGATTCGACGATGGGTATTCCGTAGAATGTCAGGTTGCGGTGGCTAGTCGCTCTCTTGTTGGTGATAGCCATTGCCTGGCACTTGTGTGGCGCGAATGTTACTTGCTACTTATCATCCCAGACCTGAATATGCTGCAGATGACACCGCTCCTGCCTTAGTCCAGGAATTCCATTAATTCGTCCACCTTAATTACACTGCTCCCGCCTGTGTCCGGGAACATAATTCACTCGGCCGCCTGGATAAAACTGCTCCTGTTTCAATGCAAGAATTTACTTCCGGTAGCTGCCTACATTATAATGCTCCTCCCTGAGTTCAGATATTTCATTCCCAGGCAGCCTTGAATTCAGTGCTACTGCTTCAATCCAGGACTTTCATCGTCACGGCAGTCTGAATTGCTCTGTTTCAACCTCAGTAGAGGAATTTCATTCCTAGGGCAGCCTAAATTGCACTGCTCCTACCTCAATCCAGTAATTTAATTCCCAGGGCCTCCCACCTTAAACAGCTCCCTTCTTATTTCAGATATTTTATTAACAGGGCCACATACATTTCGCTGCTTCTGCCTTAGACAAATAATTTAATTCCCAGGTTCAGCCAGATTGCAATGGCCGCGCCTCATTTCAGGAATTTCTTCACCAGGGCCAACTACATTTAACTGCTCCTCCCTCAGTCGAGGAATTTCACTAACAGCTAAGCCTAGATTGTTGACGCCTCAGTTCAGGAAAGGCATTCCCAGGCCAACTAGATTACACTGCTCCCGCCTCAGTTCAGTAATTTCAATCTTTGGGCTGACGAGATTACATTCCTCCCACCGCAATCATTGACTTACATTGCCACGGACACCCAGTTTGCAGTGCTCCCACCTCAGTCCAGGAATTCCATTCCCAGCGAAGCCGACATTGCACTGCTCCCGCCTCAGTACAAGTATTTCCTTCCAGTGAGGCCTAGATTAGAGTCATCCCGCCTCTATCCATGAATTCCATTCCCAGGGCCGCATACATACACTGCTCCTCCCTCAGTCCAGGAATTTCATACCCAGGTACACCTAATTTACCCTGCGCCCAACTAAACCCAAGAATGTTATTCCCAGGTCCACCGAGATTACACTGCTCCACCCTCAATACAGCAATTTAATTCCCAGGGCAGACTAGATTGGAATGGACCGGCATCATTCCAAGTATTTCCTTCCAGGGAGGCCTAGAATAGACTGCCCCCAATTCTGACCAGGATTTTCAGTCCAGGTCCGCCTGGATTACACTTCTCCTGCCTCAATCCGGGAATTTAATTGCAGGGCCACCAAGATTACACTGCTCCCTCCTCAGTCCAGGAGTGTATTTCCCACGGCAGACCAGATTGCACTGCTGCATTCTAAAAACAGGAATATAATTCCCACGGCAGGCTAGATTACACTGCTCACACCTCAGTCCAGGAAATTCAATTCGAGGGCCGAACATATTACACTACCATTGCTTCAGTCCAGGTATTTAATTCCCAGGGCTGCCAAGGTTACACTGCTCCCGCCTCAATATAGGAATGTAATTTCAAGGTGGTCTTGTTTACACTGCTCCCGCCACATTTCTGGACTTTCATTCCAAGGACGGCCTGTTTTTCGCTGCTCGCGCATCTTTCCAGGAATGCCATTCCCAGGGCCACCTAGATTACATTGGTTCTCCCTCACTTCAGCAATTTCATTTCCAGCGCCTAGTAGATTACAATGCTTTCCGTCTCAGTCCAGATATTTCACTTCCTGGACGCCGAGATTTCACTGCTCCCACCTCATTTCATTAATCTGATTCCAACGGCTGACTAGATTACATTGCTCCCAGCTCAATGATGGAACTCCATTCCCAGGATCACGTAGATTACACTGGTATCCCCTCATTCCAGGTTTTTCCTTCATGTGATGCCGAGATTAAACTGCTCCTCCCTCCGTCTGTGAATTTCATGCCAGCGATCCCTCGTTTACACTGCTCCTCCCCACATCTGAGACTTTCATTCCAGGGATGCCGGGATTACACTGCTCCCGCCTCCGTCGGAGAATTTCATTGCCAGGAATGCCGGAAGTACACTGCTCCTATCTGAGTCCAGGAATTTAATTTTCTCATCCAGCTAGAATACACTGTTCCCGCAACAATCCAGGAATTGCATTCCCAGGGCTGAAAATATTAAGGGTAATGGCAATGCTGAAAATTCAGTCGAGATTCTCAACCCTCTCTCAATTTACCCTTCAGAACAGCTGTAACAGCCTCTCTCAACATTTTGATCATACCAAGTCCCATTCCACATCCCTTTAGTTCATGCTTACAACTCCCACATTTTAGCTTGCACGGCTGCCCATTCCCACAGAAAGTGTAAGTGCTTCTGAGCAAGCTTCTCCCATTGCTTTCCTTTCTAACTGTTTCTGCATCAGTTGCTCATTAACTGCTCCTCGAGGTTCTGGGGTGATATGTTACTGTCTCTGGGGAGGGGAGCCCTTTCAACCAGGACCACGTCAGACTTCAGTTGGCCAGTGGACCCTGTGTCAATCGAATATATTTCCCGCTGCCCTTCCGCCTATGCCATGATAATGGGACGGCCACCCATATCCTGAAGAAAGTGTCCTAAACGAACGACTTGTGCGGTGAGGCGCGGCCTCCGTATTGCCTTTCCGCCTCACTTGTGGAATCTACTCTCAACCTCACCAACTAGATTACCGTCTGTGATTCTTGCTTCTTTTTTCTGATTCTTCAACTCTTCTTTTAACTTCTCTAATTCTTAAGCCAGACTATCCCTGTCCTCTTTCAACTGACGGTTCGGGACCCAGGCACCGACTGGTCCTATTCTCCTCATGCAACCGCTCCTGGGATTTATCCACTCAGGCCCTTCTGCCTTCAATCGCTGTAACCCCTGTCTCACTTCCATGACTGGGATAGTTGCAGCTCGCTGATACAAGCTTTCTATACTCGCCAACCATTTATCAAAACTCCAGTCCTCGCCTCAAGCATTTACTTCCAGCAGTAGTGAAGGAGGTAGTAGAGTCAAAATAATCGCTCTATGTGTATCATCCCATAGTAACTGGAATTAATCCAAATAGTTCCAAAATGTTTAAAGAAGGCCGGTTTGAGCAACGAAGATCTCAACTATTATTCTACTGAACCGGGACCTGGGGTTTGTTACAAAACCAACCACTTTTCCCCGGTGATTCCCTCATCTATTAGAACCGTGTAAACCCTCTGTTTCTGCCACCATCCCAGAATATTACATCACCATCGGGAAATAAAAATAAGATCCTGAAGCGGTGCTGGTCCCAGTTATTTGCAAGGAGGGAGAAACGGTTTCCTCTGGCAAGTGGGTGGGGAACCGGAGGTCACCGATTTAAAAAGATTGCTGGAAGATGTAGAGGAGGAATGAGGATAATATTTTTCCCCGCAGAGGTTTGTTAAGACCCGGAACGCACTATTGAAAGGGTGATTATATCAGATTCCATCTGAAATTGCACAGGCAATTGGAGATGAATTAAGAGTAATTTTCGAGATTAAGGGGGGAAAGCTTGGGTGTGGAATTAAATATCTTCCAAAGAGCCGGACCAGGCACGACGGCCCAAATGCTGCCCTTCTGTGCTGTGATGTTCTCTGATCATTAAACGACTTTCGAAATCCATTTAAAACAGCTATTTAGAGGCGTTTTTACACCTTTAACTCCCTTTTAAGCTCTGACACCAATTTAACCTCTGACACACTTTGTAATCACTGTAAACATTTTTGAACCTCAAACATTATTTTAAACCTCTTTCAGTCCTTTTTAATCTCTTAAACTCCATTCTTTAATTTTACCTTGTGGGTGTGAAACTCCTTATTATCATTTCAGGCGCTATTCTTTCTGTGCATTCTGTGAGACTGGCAAATTTTTATTTTCTGCAGAGGTTTTTAGTGAGTGTGAATATTAATGACTTTTTACAAAACATGTTTGAATGTTACTGTGGCTGTGGCATCCTCCCTCTTTTTGAAGTGGTACTGGTTAGTTTAAGATAATGATCTGAATAAAATTGTACTAATTGAAGTTAATTAACCTGTTCTATTATGAAAACTAGAATTTTATTATTGTGTGAAAGCTTGTATATCCAGACATGTTTCAATCACATCAACAATTGCTTTAAAAAAATTCTGATCATTTTGAATGCTTTGACGTGATTGTTTATTCGTTTTCGTGAAACTTAAGGGGACAATCACATTTCATTTTGAAAAAGTCCAGTCGAAGTGTTTTTCGTTCAAACAGTTTGGTAAGAGTGAAGATTTTTGGGGGAGACTGTTTTGTTAAAGATAACTAACATCCCTCATCTTGTAGAATTAATTTCTCTCTGGAATATTTTGAGGAATAGAATGTCCAATAAGAAGTTAGATGTTCATGATCAAATTGTATTGGATGGTAAACTTCTCCAGGGATCATGAATGAGATGAAATGGTAATCAATCGAATTTTTCTAATCTCATTTTCCTTGTTGATTATGGGTGAATTTCAGGAACTCAAACAGGGATCAGGAAAAGATGTGCGAGTGCATCCCTGAGTAACAAGATACCTGAAAAGATATCAATTTGTTGTCGAGGTACATTCCTTTGAAAGTCAGGAAAGGGTAACTGTGAATAATTAATTGAAAGGTTTCTCTTGGAGTAGATTGTGTCTTTGCCTATGTATTTGATAGCCTGACCACTGCCTTGGCATTGGAACCATGCCAGCGGAGATGAGAAATGTTCCGATTTTTGATAAGGTAACTTAAGAGCCCATGAGTGACTTGAATTTGATGTCATGTGTTGTGTGATATTGGGATAATGTTGTGTGTGCAAACGTGGCAAGTAGCATGCAAAAATGCATGATGAAGATGCACAGAAGAACGGGTCTCAGACATACTCAGTTATATGACAACATGAAATGCTTAGTGAGGTTGAGGGATGTGAGACACCTTTTTAAAGCACTGACACATATTCCATAGCGAAACTGACTTTTTAATGAGACAATACGGAGTTAAATGTAGGGGTACCTATCAGAGGGATTACATGTAAGAAGGGACTTAGATTTGGGGTTTCTTAAATTCAGGGTTGAATTCCTTTGAGCTAATAACAAAAATGGGATTACTAAAAGCAAGTAGGAAATGATACATAACAAGAATATCCATAAGATGCATAATGGAAATGTGAGCTGGAGAATATTTAAGTCCATGAGTTCTTGATAGAACACTACATAAGAACATAAGAACATACGAAATAGGAGCAGAAGTAGGCAATTCGGCACCTCGAGCCTGATCCGCCATTCAACAAGGTCTTTGCTGATCTTTTACCTCAACTCCACTTTCCTGTTCTATTCCCATATCCCTTGATTCCCTTAATATCCAATATTCTATCAATCTCTGTCTTGAATATACACAACCACTGAGCCTACACTGCCCTCTGGGGTAGAAAATTCCAAGGATTCACCACCCTCTGAGTGAATAAATTTCTCCTCATGTCAATCGTAAACGGCTGATCCCTGAATGTGAGATTGTGACCATTGGTTCTAGACTCCCCAGCCAGGGGGAATCATCCTTCCTGCATCTAACCTGCGAAGCCCTGCAAGAATTGTGTATGTTACAATGAGATCACCTGTCATTCTTCTAAACTCCAGAGAACATAGGCCGAGTCTACTCAATCTCTCCTCATATGACAATCGCCCCGCCTCAGGAACCAGTCTGGTGACCCTTCGTTGCACCCGCTCTATGGGATGTATATCCTTCCTTCGGTAAGGAGACCATAACTGTACACAATACTCCAGGTGTGGTCTCACCAGGGCACTATATAATTGCAGTAATATTACTTTACTCTTATATTCAAATCTTCTTGTAATAAAGGCGAACATAGCATTTGCGTTCTTAATTGCTTGCTGTACCTGCATGTTAAGTTTCAGTGATTCGTGTACAAGGACAGCCACATCCCTCTGAACACCAACATTTCCCAATCTCTCACCATTTAAAAATATTCTGCTTTTCTATTTTTCCTACCAAAGTGGATAACTTCACATTTCTCCTCATTATATTTTACTTGCCATGTTCTTGCCCACTCCCTTCGCCTGTCTATATTCCCTTGAAGGCTCTTTGCATCCTCCTCAGAACATTCCCACCTAGCTATGTATCATCAGCAAACTTGGTTATATTACATTTGGTCCCCGTATCCAAATCATTGATGTAGATTGTGAATAGCTGATGCCCAAGCACAAATCCTTGGGGTATTCCACTAGTTCCAGCCTGCAACCCGAAAATGACCCGTTTATTCCCCCTCTCTCTTTTCCATCCGTGAACCAATCCTCAATCAATGCAAGTGTATTACCCCCAATACCATGAGCCCAAATTGTTTTAATAACCTCTTGTGTGGCATCTTATCGAATGCCTTCTGAAAATCCAAATAAAACACATCCACCGGTTCCCCCTGATCTATTCTGCTAGTTACAAACTCAAACAACTCGAACAGTATCGTCAAACATGATTTCCCTTTCATAAATCCGTGTGGGCTATGCCCAATCCTATTATTCATTTCTAAGTGCCCTGTTAACATGTACTTAATGACAGATTCTAACATTTCCCTTCTGCGGATGTCAGGCTAACTGGTCTGTATTTCGCATTTTTATCTCCTCCTCCTTTCTTAAATAGTGCGGTTACATTTGCTTCCTTCCAATCCACGGGAAATATTCTGTAATGAATGGTGTTTTGGACGATGACATCCAATGCATTCACTATCTCTATATTCACCTGTTACAAAACCCTAGGATGTAAGCCATACGGTTCAGGGGATTTATCGGCTTTCAGTCCCTTTAATTTCTACAGTATTATTTTTTTACTAATTCTAATTTATTTCTGTTCCTCATTCTCGCTAGACCCTTGGTTCTCCATTATCTATGTGAGAAGTCGCACAACACCAGGTTATAGTCCAACAGCTTTATTTGAAATCACAAGCTTTCGGAGCGCTGCTCCTTCCTCAGATGAAGGAGCACCTGACGAAGGAGCAGCGCTCCGAAAGCTTGTGATTTCAAATAAAGCTGTTGGACTATAACTGGTGTTGTGCGACTTCTCACATTTGTCCACCCCAGTCCAACACCAGCATCTCCACATCATGGCTCGATTATCTAGGGAAGGGTTTTTGCGTATTAACATAAGAACATAAGAACATAAGAAATAGGAGCAGGAGTAGGCCAATCGGCCCCTCGAGCCTGCTCCGCCATTCAATAAGATCATGGCTGATCTGATCCTAACCGCCAATCTACTATCTATCACAGAACCATCTCCTGCATCTAACAGAATTGCACACACAAAATAGGAGCAGAATCAGGCTACACAGTCCCTGGGCCCGCTCCACTACCCACAGGGCCATGACCGATCCGAACCTAGACTCATGTCCAAATTCCTGCCCGCTCCCCGTAACCCTTAATGCCCTTTACTTCTAGGAAACTGTCTATTTCTGTTTTAAATTTAATTAATGTTGTAGCTTCTACAGCTTTTTGTGGCAGCATATTCCATGGACCTACCACCCTCTGAGTGAAGTAGTTCCTCCTCATCTCAGTTTTGAAAGAGCAGCCCCTTATTCTAAGACTATGTCCCCTAGTTCTCGTCTCACCCGTCATCGGGAACATCCTCCCCGCATCCACCCGATCCAACCCCTTCACAATCTTATATGTTTCAATAAGATCGCCTCTCATTCTTCTGAACTCCAATGAGTAGAGTCCCAATCTACCCAACCTCTCCTCATATGACCACCCCCTCATCCCCGGGATTAACCGAGTGAACCTTTTTTGCACTGCCTCGAGAGCAAGGATGTCTTTCCTTAAGTAAGGACACCAAAACTGTATGCAGTATTCCAGGTGCGGTCTCACCAATACCCTGTACAACTGAAGCAATACCTCCCTATTTTTATATTCTATCCCCCTAGCAATGAAAGCCAACATTCCATTTGCCTTCTTAATCACTTGCTGCACCTGCATACTATCCTTTTGAGTTTCGTGCACCAGGACCCCCAGATCCCTTTGCACTTCAGTACTCTCCAGTTTCTTGCCATTAAGATAATAAATTGCTGTAGGATTTTTCCTGCCAAAGTGCATCACCTCACACTTTCCAGTGTTGTATTCCATCTGCCAAATCTCTGCCCACTTACTTAGCCTGTCTATGTCCCCTTGCAGGTTTTTTATGTCCTCCTCACTCACTACTTTCCCTCCCATCTTAGTATCATCTGCAAATTTTGATATGTTACACTTGGTCCCTTCCTCCAAATCGTTAATATAGATTGTAAAGAGTTGGGGACCCAGCACTGACCCCTGTGGAACACCACTAGTTACTGATTGCCAGTCTGAGAATGAACCATTTATCCCAACTCTTTGCTTTCTGTTAGATAGCCAATCCTCTATCCATGCCAGAATATTACCCCCAATCCCGTGATTTTTTACCTTAAGCAATAATCTTTTGTGTGGCACCTTGTCAAATGCCTTTTGGAAGTCTAAATACACTACGTCCACTGGTTCCCCTTTATCCACTCTATATGTTACTTCCTCAAAGAACTCCAGCAAATTTGTTAAACATGACTTCCCCTTCGTAAAACCATGCTGACTTTGTCCTATTAAATTATGATTATCCAAATGTCCTGTTACTGTTTCCTTAATAATGGACTCCAAAATTTTACTTACCACAGATGTTAGGCTAACCGGTCTATAGTTACCAGCCTTCTGTCTACTGCCCTTTTTAAATAAGGGTGTTACATTAGCAGTTTTCCAGTCTGCCGGGACCTTAGCGGAATCCAGGGAGTTTTGAAAAATTATTACCAATGCATCTACAATCCCTACCGCCACTTCCTTCAAGACTCTAGGATGTAAGCCATCAGGTCCAGGTGATTTATCCGCCTTGAGTCCCATTATTTTACCGAGTACCACTTCCTTAGTGATTTTGATCGTGTTTAGCTCCTCTCCCCCTATAGCCCCCTGTTTGTCCAGTGTTGGGATATTCTTAGTGTCTTCTACTGTAAAGACTGATACAAAATATTCATTCAGTGTTTTTGCCATCTCCATATTTCCCACCATTAATTTCCCGGTCTCATCCTCTAAGGGACCAACATTTACTTTCATGAAGACAGAGTGTTCGTTTAATTTCTCACACATTTCCTTATTCACCATTTTAATTTCACCTTTCTCAGCCTGTAAGCGACCCACATTTACTTGATGTTATCTTTTTCCTTTTTACATAACTATAGAAGCATTTACCGTCTGTTTTATTTCTCTCGCTATTTTACTCTCATATACTATTTTCTCTTTCTTAATCAATTTCTTGGTCCTGCTTTGCTTAATTCTAATATCCTCCTAATCATCAGGCGTACTGCTCTTTTTGACAACATTATCAGCCTCTTCCTTCGATTCTTTTGTTCGTCACGGTTGGAGCACATTTCCTAGGGTTTTTTTTTGCCTTAAAGAAATGCATATTTGTTGCAAAAATGCTGGCAATTGCTTGTCTACCTTCATAACTTTTAATTTAGTTTTTTTCCAATCTACCTTAGCAAACTCGCCCCTCATGTACGTAGTTTGCTTTGTTTAGATTTAAGACACTAGTTTCGGATTTAACTAAATCACTTTCAAACTTAGTATAAAATGCTATCATATTATGGTCACTCTTCCCGAAGGGCCCCTTTCCTACAAGTTTATTAATGAATCCTTTCTCATTTCACAATACTAGGTCTAAAATAACCTGATCCCTATTTGCTTCCTCGACATTCAGATCTAGAAATCTATCTTGCATACATTCCATCAATTCGGCCTTAACACTATTACTGCAAATTTGGTTTACCCAATCTATATGTAGATTAACCATAATGACTGTAGTACCCTTGTTACGTGTGCCTCTAATTTCCTGGTATATACTCTGCCCTACATTACTGTTGGGGGGGCCTATAATCAACTCCCACCAATGATTTCTGCCCCTTATTGTTTCTCTGCTACACCAAACTGATTCCACGTCTCGATTTTTGGAGCTAAGATACTTTCTCTCTGCTCTCTTTATCCGATCCTTTTTTATCATGGTTACCCCATCTCCTTTTCCATTTTGCCTATCTCTTCCAAAATTTAAGTATCCTGGAATACTTAGTTTCCAAACATGGTAACCTTGAAACCATGTCTCCATAATGGCTATTATATAAAATCTACCAAATTCTATCTGTTCTATTAATTCATCAATTTTGTTGTGAATGCTTGGCGGATTCAGATATTGCGCCTTGAAATTTGACTTATTTCTATTTCTCCCTGAATTTACATTAGTCACTGATGCCTTATGACCTTTGTTACTCTCTCTGTCCTTTCCTGACCCACTCTGCTTATTTTTAACCAAAACTCTGCACTGCTCTAGAGCCTTGACAGTTCTCTCACTGCTTTTAAATTTACTCTTTCCTGAATCCTCCCACACAACTACTTCATTAGTATAAATCCCTGTCTACCTCCTAGTTATTCGGTTCGCCAGGACAATAGTACAAGCCGGGTTTAAATTGGAGTCCAGCCCAATGAAACAGCTCCATCTTTCCCCAGGTCTGGTGTCAGTGCCCCATGAACTGAAACCATTTCCTCCCACACCACTCTTTCATCCATGCATTTAAAGCTCTAATCTGTTTGTAGCTATGCCATTTTTAGCGTGGGTCAGATAATTAATCCAGAGATTATTACCTTTTTGGTTTTTCTTTTTAATGCGGACACGAGCTCCTCACACTCCCTCAGCAGAAACTCATTTCTATTTCTACCGTTGTCGTTAGTTCCTACGTGGACCACGACAACTGGATCCTCCCCCTCCCACTCCAAGTTCTCCTCCAGCCACGAGGGGATGTCTTTAACGCTGGCACCGGGCAGGCAACACAACCTTCGGAACACTCGTTCATGTCTGCAGATAACTGTATCCATCACCCAATCTATACTGTCCACTACCACAACTAAATTTCCTTTCACTCTCCCACTTGAATGGCCTCCTGCATCATGGTGCCAAGTTCAGCTTGCTCATCTATCCTTTAGGCTTTTCCATCATTCACACAGACAGGAAGAACCTCATACATGTTGGACAATTGCAAAGTCTGAGGCTCTGCCAGCACTGTACATGGGGTGCCTCTTACCTGCCTGAGTTGCAGTCACACCCTCCTGTCCCTAACCATTAGCCTGACCTGTTCCACTACCTTAAATAAGGTGTATGATTGCATCCAGGATGAAAGTGTACATGTAACTCTCCCCATCCCTGATCACCGCAATATCTGCACCTTAGACTCCTGCTCAAAAACTCCGAGCTGAAGTTCCTCAAGATGTGCTGTCTGGGTCATTGTAGGAGCTATCTGTGTCTGTGTAGGAGCTGCTTCGGTCTGTGTGGGAGCTGCCTGGCTCTGTGTAACAGCTGTCAGTGTCTGGTTACGAGATGTCTGCGTCTGTAAAGGTGCAGCTGAGACTGAGAGGGAGCTGTCTGTGTCTATGAGAGATCTGTCTCGCTCAATATTGGAGCAATTGGGTCTATGTAGGAGCAGCCTGGCACCGTGAATGAACTGTCTGGGTCTGTGAATGAGCTGTCTGAGTATGAGAGGGAGTTGTCTGGGTCTGTGCAGGAGCAGCTGGGGATGCGATTGAGCTTCCTGGGTCTGCGTAGGAGCAGTCTGTGTCTTTGAGTGGGCAGCTGTGTCTGTGAATGAGCTGTCTGGGTCTGTGTAGGAACTGTGTGGGCCAGTGAAGTAGATATCTGGGTCAGTGAGGGAGCTGTCTGTGTGTGTGACGGTGCTGTCTGGATCTGTGTGGGAGCAGCTTGGTCTGTGAAGGAGCTGTCGCGGTCTGTGAATGATCTGTCTGGGTCTGTGAGGGATCTGTCTCGGTCTGTCAGGGATACTGTCTGTGTCTTTGTTGGAGCTGTCTGGGTCTGTATAGGAGCTGTATATAGCTGTGAAGGAGCAGCTGGGTCTGTGAGGGAGCTGTTTGAGTCTGTGAGTGATTAGTCTGAATCTATGTAGGAGCAGCTGTGTCTATGTTGGAGCTGTCTGGGTCCGTGTCCGATTTGTCTGTATCTGTTATTAAGCTGTCTGAGTTTGTGAGGGAGCACTCTGGGTCTGTATAGGAGCAGCTTGGTATGTGAGGGAGCTGTCTACGTCTGTGATAGAGCTGTCGGTGTCTGTGCTCCAGAACTGTCTGGGTCCGTGTGGGAGCGTCTGGATCTTTGAGAGAGCTGTCTGGGTCTGTGTCGGAGTAGCTAGGTCTATGAAGGAGCTGTTTGTGTCTGTGAGGGAGCAGCTGCGTCTGTGTATGAGCCGTCGGCGTCTGTGTAGGAACTGGGTGCGTCAGTGTAGGAGATGTCTGGTCCTATGAGGGAGTTTTCTGGGTTTGTGCAGGAGCGGCCTGTGTCTGTGACGGAGCAATTGGTTCACTGGACGAGCTGTTTTGGTCTGAGAGGGCGCTCTCTGGGTATGTGTGGAAGCAGCTTAGTCTGTGAAGGAACTGTTTAGGTCTGTGTGACATCTGTTTCGGTCTGTGAGGAACAATGTCTGAGTCTTTGTAGGAGCTTTCTGTGTCAGAGTAGGAGCTGTCTGCGTCTGTGAAGGCACAGCCGGGTCTGTGAGGAATCTGGCTGAGTCTGTGAGTGATTTTCTCGGTCTATGTAGGAGCACCTGGGTCTATGTATGAGTTGTCTGGTTCCGTAAGCGAGCTGTCTTTATCTGTGCTTCAGCTGTCTGAGTTTGTGATGGAGCTCTCTGGGACTGCGTAGTAGCAGCCTGAGAAGTGAGGGAGCTGTCTGGGTCTGTGATGGAGCTGTCTGGGTTTGTGAGGGTGCTGTCTGGATCTGTGCAGAATCATCTGGAGATGTGCGGTTGCAGACTGTGTCTGTGAAGGAGCAGACTGTCTTTGTGGAATATCCGTCTCGGTCAGAGGGAATACTGTCTGGGTCTGTGTGGGAGCTTGTGGGTCCTTGAAGGAGCTGTCTGTGTCTCTGTAGGAGATGTCTGGGCTGCGTATGAGCTGTCTGTGTCTGTGTAGGAGCTGTGCGCTTCGTTTTCGGAACTGTCTGGCTCTGTGAGGGCGCTGTCTGTCTCTGTGAGCGAGCGGCTGTTACTGTGAGGGAGCATTCTGGGTCTGTGTATGAGTTGTCTGGATCTGTGTAGGAGTTGTCTGTGTCTGTGACGGAGCTTTTTGTATCTGTGCGTAAGCTCCCTTAGTTTTTTGATGGAGTCCCGTGGATCTGCGTAGGACGAGCTCGGGATCTGAGGGAGCTGTCTGTGTCTGTGAGCGGGCTCTCTGGATCTGTGCTGCGGACCTGTCTGGTTCTGTGTTGGACAGCTGGGTCTATGCATGAGCTACAGTGTCTCTGTAGGAGCTGTCTAGGTTTATGTATGAGCTGTCTGTATCTGTGCAGGATCTGTCTGGGACTGTATAGGAGATGTCTGGGTCTGCGAGCGAGCAGTTGGGTCTCTGTATGAGCCGTCCGGGTCTGTTTACGAGCTGTGTGTTTCAGTGTATGAGCTGTGTGGTTCAGTGTAGGAGCTGTCTGGGTCTGTGAGGGAGCTGTCTGGGTCTGTGAGGGAGCTGTCTGTGTCTGTGCTCCGGACTGTCTGGTTCTCTGTAGGACAGATGGCTCTATGAAATGAGCTATCGGGGTCCCTGTAGGAGCTGTCTGCGTTTATGTATGAGCTGTCTGTGTCTGTGCAGGTTCTGTCTGGGACCTCTTTAGGAGCTGTCTGTGTCTGCGAACGAGCAGCTGGCACTCTGAATGAGCCGTCCGGGTCTGTGTAGGGGCTGGGTGGTTCAGTGTATGAGCTGTCTGTGTCTGTGAGGGAGCTGTCTGGGTCTGTGAGGGAGCTGTCTGGGTCTGTGTATGAGCAGCTGGCTCTGAGTAGCAGCTTTCTGGGTCTGTGCGCTAGCTGTCTGTGTCTGTGTTCCGGACCTGTCTGTGTCTGTGTTGGACAGCCGTGTCTGTCAGGAGCTGTCGGGGTCTCTGTAGGAGCTGTCTGGATTTATGTAAGAGCTATCTCTGTCTGTGCAGGATCTGTCTGGGACTGTATAGGAGCAGTCTGGGTCTGTGAGCGAGAAGCTGGGTCTGTGTCTGAGCCGTCCGGGTCTGTGTAGGGGCTGGGTGGTTCAGTGTATGAGCTGTCTGTGTCTGTGAGGGAGCTGTCTGGATCTGTGAGGGAGCTGTCTGTGTCTGTGTATGAGCAGCTGGCTCTGAGTAGCAGCTTTCTGGGTCTGTGAGCTCGCTGTCTCTGTCTGTGTTCCGGACCTGTCTGTGTCTGTGTTGGACAGCCGTGTCTGTCAGGAGCTGTCGGGGTCTCTGTAGGAGCTGTCTGGATTTATGTAAGAGCTATCTCTGTCTGTGCAGGATCTGTCTGGGACTGTATAGGAGCAGTCTGGGTCTGTGAGCGAGAAGCTGGGTCTGTGTCTGAGACGTCTGTGTCTGTGTAGGGGCTGTGTGGGTCAGTGAATGTGCTGTCTGCATCTGTGATGGTGCTGTCTGGTTCTGTGTAGGAGCTGTCTGGGTTTTTGGAGGAGATGTCTGGGCCTATGAAGGAGCTGTCTCTGTCTATGTAGGAGCTGTCTGTGTCTGTGACAGTGCAACTGGGTCTCTATAGTTGCAGTTTTGGTCTGAGAGGGCGCTGTCTCGATATGTGTGGGAGCAGCTTGGTCTGTGAGGGATCTTCCTGTGTCTGTGAGGGATCTGTCTCGGCCTGTGAGGAGTACTGTCTGTGTCTGTGTAGGAGCTGACTGGGTCTGCGTAAGAGCTGTCCAGGTCTGGTTATGATCTTTCGGCGTCTGTTAAGGTGCAGCTGGGTATGTGAGGGAGCTGTCTGTGTATGTGAGGAATCTGTTTGGAACTATGTTGGAGCGGGTGGCTCTATGTAAGAGCTGTCAGGGCCCGTGGGCGAGCTGTTTGGGTCTATGAGGGACCTGCTTGGGTCTGCGTAGGAGCTGTCTGGGACTGTGTAGGAGCTGTGTGTGTGTCAGTGTAGGAGTGGTCTGTGTCCATGATGGAGCTGTCTGCGTCTGTGAGTGAGCTGTCTATGTCTGTGTGGGAGCTCTCCGGCTCTGTGTACGAAGAGCGGGGTCTGTGGAGGAGCTGTCTAGTTCTGTGAGGGAGCTGTCTGGGTCTGTGTGGGAACTCCATGTCTGTGTTGGAGCTCTCTAGTACTGTGTAGGAGCTATCTGGGTCTGTGACGGTGCTGCCTGGGTTTGGGAGGCAGCTGTTGGGTCTGTGAGGGAGCTGTATAGCTCTGTGAGGGAGATGTGTGGGTCAGTGTAGGAGCAGCGAGGCCTGTGAGGGAGCTGTCTGGGTATGTGAGGGTGCTCTCTAGGTGTGTTTGCGAGCTGTCTGTGTCTGTGAATCAGCTGTCTGTGTCTGTGAGCAAGCGGTGGTGTCTGTGAGGGACCATTCTGCGCCTGTGTCGGTGCTGTCTCGTCTGTGTAGGAGCTGTTTGGGTCTGTGAGAAATCTGGCTGAGTCTGTGAGCTGCCTGACTCGGTCAGTGAGTGACACTGTCTGTGTCCATATAGGAGATGTCTGCGTCTGTGAAGGAGAAGCTGGGTCTGTGAGGGAGCTGTCTGGGTCTGTGAGGCAGTTGTCTGAGTCTGTGAGGGATTTGTCTAGGGCTGCTTCGGAGAAGCCTGGAATGTAAGGGAGCTGTCCGTGTCTGTGATAGGGCTGTCTGTGTCTATGTTGGAGCTGCCCGGGTCTGGTAATGAGCTGCCTGGATCTGTGAAGATGCAGCTGGGTCTGTGAGCGAGCTGTCTGTGTCTGTGAGGGATCTGTCTGCGTCTAATTTGGAGTAAATGGTTCTATGTAGAGCTGTCTGGGTCCGTGAAAGAGCTGTCTAGGTTTGTGATGAGCAGCTGGGATGTGAGGGAGCTGTTGGGTATTTCAGGGAGCTGTCTGGATCTGTGAGGGAGCTGTATCAGTCTGTGAGGAATACGCTCTGGGTTTGTGTAGGAGCTGTCTGGGTCTATGAGGGAACTGTCTGGGTCTGTGCAGGAGCAGTCGGGGTCTATGAGGGAGCTGTCGGGGTCTGTGAGAGAGCTGTCTGGGTCTATGAGGGAGCTGTCTGGGTCTATGAGGGAGCTGTCTGGGTCTGTGCAGGAGCAGTCGGAGTCTTGGCATGTGGTCTCTGCTTCTGTGATGGAGCAGCTGGGTCTGTGAGAGAGCTGTCTGTGCGTGTGAGGGATCTGTCTGTGTCCATGTTGGAGCAGGTGGTTCTATGTCGGAGCTGCTGGGATGTGAGCGTGCTGTCTGGGTCTGTGAGTGAGCTGTTTGTGTCTGTGAGGGATCTGTCTCGGTCTTTGAGGAATATTGTCTGGGTCTGTGTAAGAGCTCTCTGGGTCTGTGTAGGAGTTTGCTGGGTCTATGAGGAAGCTGTCTGCATCAGTGTAGGAGATGTCTCTGTCTGTGACGGAACAACTGTTTCTCTGTTGGAGCTGTTTATGTCTGAGAGGGCGCTGTCTGGATATCTGTGGGAGCAACTTGGTCTGTGAAGGAGCTGTCTGGGTCTGCGAGTGATCTCTCTGGGTATCTGAGGAATCCGTCTCGGTTTGTGAGCAATACTGTCTGGGTCTGTGTAGGAGCTGTATGTGTCTGTGTGAGAGCTGCCTTGGTCTGCGTAAGAGCTGTCCCGATCTAGTAAGGGGATGTCTGAGTCTACTTTGGAGCAGTTGGGTCTATGTAGAGATATCTGGGTCCGTGAGTTAGCTGCCTGAGTTCGTGAGGGAGCTGTCTGGGTCTGTGTAGGAGCAGCTGGGGATGTGAGGAAGCTGTCTGGGTCTGTGAGGGAGCTCTCTGGATCTGTGAGGGAACTGTCTCGGTCTGTGAGGTATACTGTCTGGGTTTTTGTAGGAGCTGCCTGAGTCTGTTTGGGAGCAACCTGGTCTGCGTAGGAGCAGTCGGGGGCCGGGTAGGATTTGTCTGCGTCTGTGATGGTGCAGCTGGGTCTGTGAGAGTGCTGTCTGTGCCTGTGAGCGATCTGTCTAGGTCTATGTTGGAGCAGGTGGTTCTATGTAGGAACTGTCTGGGTCCGGGAGCGTCCTGTCTGCGTCTGTGATTGAGCAGTGTGAGTTTGTGAAGGAGCTGTCTGGGTCTGTGTAGTAGCAGCTGGGGATGTGAGCAAGCTGTCTGGGTCTGTGAGGGAGCTGTCTGTGTCTGTGAGGGATCTGTCTCGGTCTGTGAGCAATACTGTCTGGGTCTGTGTAGGTGCAGACTGGGTCTATGTGGGTGCTGCCTGGGTCTGCGTAGGAGCTGCCCGTTCTGGGTAGCAGCAAATGGGTCTCTGAAGGAGCAGCTGTGTCTATGATGGAGCTGTCTGGGTCTCTGTAACAGCTGTCTGTGTCAGTGTATGAGCTGCCTATATCTGTGTCGGAGATGTCTTGGTCTGTGCAGCTGCTGTCTGTGTAGAATACAGCTTATCTGTATGATTTTTAATTGTAAATGTAATGCTGTTTTTAGAATTACTGTGATATATAATAATGGATGTTAGAATCATGAAACCTTTGTTACAATATGTATAACCTTAGTTAAAAAAACACAAGGCTGAGAAGCAAAGCTTGGTTGTAAAATTAAGCCAACGTTATGATAATTGCAAGAATAGTGCTGAGGTAGTTTAGTTTTTCTGCTATATTAAAAACTAGAAAAAGTGAAGAACAAATACGAATTATGTTTTCGAGTAGAATAGGGGTTTTCATCACTTAACATCTCTTATTGCTGAAGTTTCAGTAAAGCTACATAATGGGCTATGGGAAAGTCAAATGACATCTGCCGTAATTTGTGGGCAGTCTGGCTATGTAAATGTTCTCATACTCAAAGCTCACAGTAGAAAAAGGGAGCAAATCATACACCGTACTATTGAAGGTCAGAATGGTGAGATAGCCCAAGCAGCTTTGAATATTGAAGGGAAAAGGGTATAAAGGAACAGCTATTGAACACTGAAGGCAGGGCGAAACCAGAGGAAGAGAAACTTCAGTCAAAACAACACAGCATGAATGAAGAAAAGAGACCGCGCCGCAGTCACCTGATGGGCACGCTGCTGGGTTTCCAAGGAATGGATTGTGACTATCATCTTGTTAATTATTTCTTCTTTGTACTCGATGTAAAGTGCTTAATAAATCTGTTGTAATTATACACAACAAGGAGTGGTCTGTTATATTCACCGACAATTTAAAGATATATTTCGGATGTTGCAAATACAGCAAATCTTACAAATGGCGACAACGAAGGGACATTGACTATTAACTAAAACAAGGTATTTTTGTGGATAAGGAAGCAGTGTGATGACACACAGATACAGACACTAGTGATAGAGGCCCGTAATTTCCGATCGCTGGCCTCTCGTGTGTGGAAGCCTGCGATCTGGAAGAATCTACCGCCTTTCCTGAGGGCTCCCGGGACGCACCCACTTCCGATCCATTGCCTCTCCAAACTCCAAGTGCGAAGGGCCGACATATCGCAGAGGCGCAGGCATTTCGCAGCGTCCATGGGATCACGTGAGCCATGGAGAGCCAATCAAAGAAAGGAATCTCCCTTTACACACTTGACAGGAAGACCTGTCAAATCTTAAATATTTTTTTTTAAATCACTTTTTTAAAATGATTTGAAATTAAATTTTTTGAAAATAATTATTTTTTACTGAGCTAAAAATAAACTTAATGTTTTAAAGTATCTGTAAATGATACATCAGTTATTTTTTTTTACATTTTTTCAACTCTTTTCCTGGTTTAAAGCAGGCCTTACGCCAGCTTTTACCAAGCTTAAGAACTGTATGGGTTTTCTGCGGGCGGAGTGTCTCCAAAAAGCGGAACTTGAAACATCGGAAATGCCGGTTTTCAAAGCATGCGCTGTGCATGCCTTAAAGCGGCATTTCCGATATGTCTACGGGTTGATAGACAGCGCGTACCCACTCGTAGGGATCGGAATATCTGGGCCAGAGTGTCGAACGAAGTACGTGAGAGTACCTTTTGAGGATGCGGTCGCATATATTAAAAGGCCGGTTAAGGCTAAGAAATGGAAGCCAGATAAAGCAATGAATTTGATTGCTTATGCAGCTTCGTATTGTGCGGAGCGAGATGATGATGTTATCTTCAAGCAGAAGGGTAGACTGTTAGAACATAACGATCTGACCGAGCTTATGCAGTGTCAGGCTGCCTCATCTGCTGCAATCATGCAGCAGCAGAGTGTAAACGCGGCACAGGCAGGCTTTGCAATGGGTAGTCTTGAGGAAGCTAGGTGTTAGATAGACACCCTAACGCTTGATACGAATCGCCTCACTAGACAGCTAAAGGATTCATGGGGAGCCTTGAGAGAGGCTCTCCAACGGCCCCACAGGGAGGCGGATCACAGGCACTGTCATGCTACTATACAACAGTTAGAAAAAAAGCTGGGAAAACAACATGATGTCGTAGCAGCAGTGACTATGGGAGTTCCCCTTGTGTATTATAACCCAGGGTGCGAACCGTTTGCGGGATGATTATATCCTCCCTTACCAGTTCCCCCTACGGCAGCCCCTGTAGCCTATTGTAGCTGTGACATGGAAAACCCCCAGTTGGACGGTTCCGCATATATTGAGAAACCAGTTAGTGTCCTAACTAGAACGCACGTAACCCCTAATACACCACCAACTGCACCACCAGTAGGAGGTGCCCCAGGCGCAGCTCCGCCGGGTTTGTGGGCAAGTATCTAGGAAGGATCTCAGCCCCTGGACTATTCAGAATTACAGGCATGTGTCCTGCAATTAGGACCGATTAACCCACCAACATGCCCCATAGAGTTAAGAAATTTTCGAAAATACCATTCTAATTTTGAAGACATACGAACATAAGAAACAGGAGCAGGAGTAGGCCAATCGGCCCCTCGAGCCTGATCCGCTATTTAATAAGATCATGTCTAATCCAATCTTGACCTCGACACCACTTTCCCACTCTCTCCCCATTCTCCTTGACTCCCTTGAAGTTCAAATATCTGTAAGTCTCCGCCTTGAATATATTCAATGACTCCGCCTCCACAGCTCTCCGGGGAAGAGAATTCCAGAGATCCGCGATCCTCTGAGAGAAGAAATTCCTCCTCATCTCCCTCTTAAATGGGCGACCACTTATTCTGAAACTATTCCCCCTTGTTCTAGAAACGCCCGCTAGGGGAAACATCCTCTCAGCTCCACCCTGTCCATTCCCTCAGAATCTTATATGTTTCAATAAGATCACCTCTCATTCTTCTAAACTCCAACGCGTGTAGGCCCAACCTGCTCAACCTTTCGTCATACGTCAACCCCTTCATCCCAGGAATCAACCTAGTGAACCTTCTCTGCACTGCTTCCAATGCAAGTATATCCTTCCTTATATACGGAGAGCAAAACTGTATGCAGTACTCCAGGTGCGGTCTCAACAGCGCCCTTTAAAGTGGCATCAAAACTTCCCTACTTTGATACTTCTTACCCCTTGCAATAAAGGCCAATATTCGATTAGCCTTCCTAATTACTTGCTGTACCTGCATGCTAACTATTTGTGTTTCATGTACTAATACCACCAGATCCCTTTGTACTGCAGCATTTTGTAGTCTCACTCCATCAAAATAATACTTTGCTTTTTTATTTTTCCTTCCAAAGTGGATAAACTCACATTTTCCCACATTACACTCCATCTACCAAATTCTTGCCCACTCACTTAACCTATCTATATCCCTTTGCTGACTCTCCTCACAACTTACTAACCCAACTATCATTGTATCATCAGCAAATTTGGCTACAGTACACTACACTGACAATGACATGAAAAATCTCCTTTTGTCCGCTCTCGCTCCGGACAGACGAAATGAGCTCCCTTTTGGTACTTTTAATGTGACGAAACATTTACTTAATTTAATTAAAACCATACAAACGGCCTTAGGCTTAGATACGGTAGCTCTGGGTAAGAAGATACATCAGACCAACTTGGACCCCATCAGAATCCCACTTTTTTCGGGGATCGACTTTATACTATTTATGTAATGATGGTGGGTAACTCCAATGCCAATATTTTGAATGGAAAAAATGAGACTGCCTTTAAAAAGCTATATCTGGGAAACATGAAGCCCTCTTTACGGACAGCTTTAGGACATACCGTCAGCCATAACCGGCGCTGGACAGACATTGGCCCAAAAATTAGTCTCACTACGCGAGAGTATGCACTGTGTACTCTCGCGTATTCTGTCTTCAGTTGCCGGTTTTCTGCATGCACTGCGCATGCGCTGAAAATCGGCACTTGGTGATTTCAAAAGGGGGCGGTTCCTAAGTAAACCGCGTGCGCGATACAGGCTGCGCGCACGCAGTGCACTTAGTGCTTTGAACGCGCAGGTAAGCATGGAAGATTTTGCACATAAAGAAAGTAGGCGTAAGACCCTCTTTTAACAAGGTAAGTAATTAATTAAGTATTATTTTGAATTTTTTTCAACAGGTATATCTTTTTTAGAGACTTTAAACAAAGGTAAGTTTATTTTTATAACTTTTAAAAAGATTTTAAATATTTTCAAAAATTTAATTTTTTGTTTAAAGTGGTTAATTTATTTAACTATACTTATTTTATTAATGTGATGTTTTTTTTTTATTTAATTGAGGTTTAGCTGTTCTTTTGGGGGTGGTATAGTATTCATAGCTTTCACAGCCCTTGAAATGAAAACTATGAATGAAAGATGGTGTGCTGCCATTGGCTCTAACTGAATCACGTGATCCCACAGCTCGCACGAATTAACTGCGTCTGTGGGATACGCACACACTGCACAGCTGCTGTCCAGAAACTCAAGTTCGTGCGAGCTCGGAAGGAAAAGGCAGGCGCGCAGTGAGATTACGCGGGGAAGCCTTACCCCCGCAGGAAGGCTCCGTCTTTAATTTCTGGGCCAATATATGAGATGCGAACTCCGCCTGGAGCTCAGCTCAGACCCACACTCAAAAAGCCCGGACAGGGACGCCAGTCCATGTGGTGGAAGGAGCCTGAGTCTCTCCATCCGCGCCACCTTTTAAATAATCATTGAGATGTTATAATTGCGGGAAGATGGGACACTACGCTAAAGAATGTCGAAGCGCCCGACAGTCAGGTCCTGGGGCGGTGAAGAATAATAACCAGCAACGCCCAAATCCCCCGCCACCACCCCCCCCCCCCTTATACGGTACGCTCATCGCCCAACCCCATGGAAACTAGAATGGACGCGCTGATCTCGAGTCTGGAGAATCTGTCTAGTGTTGTACTAACTATGGCAAAAACCCAGGCATCAGGTAGCCCCGTTGCATCTGCTACCAGCCCACTCCCACCGCCACCTCCACACGTGACAGGAGATGCCCAGTGACGAGGTCCCGCACCACCGTCCTGGTCTGAAGTGGAGTTCAGAGGAGATGGCCATGGCCGACCGGTTGTCTCAGCATTGCTGCCTGGGGGCCGACAGCAAACTCTGTTGACAGACACCGGGTCGTCCGTTACGATTTTACACACCCCACACCCCAGCGCCACCTAGTGGTAGGCAATGTTTGCCTTGCTATAACAGGAGTCACCGGCAATGAGGCATCAACCTATCCGGGAAGTGACATGAGTATAATCTTGAACGCACTCCCGGTACAAATCAACGAGCCCGTATACATGTGCATGTCCAATGAAATGTGAGTTTTATTTAATGATATTCTTCGTGCAGTGACGGCCATCATAGATTACAATCTGAACTGCTTGTGGATTGGGTCCGAATCAGATGATGTAATACAAATATCAGATGCCCACTCGGTCTTTGCCATTAAAAACCTGATCAGGTGGCGTTACCAGTTCACTTGTTGCCGGCTGTTAACTCTTTATTTATTAAACACGCAGCAGCTTTCGATAAATCTAAACATGATTGTGGGAGAATGAAAGAAGAAGTGCAACTTACTGGCCCTCCCGAGCGTGCATGTAAACAATGCCCGATTCCAAGAGGCAGTGCTCCGTATTTGCGAACAGTCATTGCCTCATTGGAAGAACAGTGGGTGTTCGAAAAGAGTCATTTACTACTGCTCTCCTGTATGGCCTGCTCGAAGCCAGATGAGTCCTGAGACTCACTATTGACTATCGAGCATTAAACAAAGACTCCCCACTGCCAGAGAGCTCACTTATTTAAATCTCAGCAGTATAAATAAGAGAGACTAGAGTGCAGTTTGTCACGGAGTGCAGATTTGGAATAGAGTGCTAAGCTGCGAGTTTGGTGAGTGAGGGAGTTCGGGGAGGGAGGTGTGCCTTCCTTTTTCCATCTTTGTCAGGTTCCTGGTGCAGCGGCGGACCTGCGTGAGGCGAGGCGGCGGCAAAGGGTTTAAAAGGCTCCAGAGACCAGGTAAGGCGGGACCAGTCTCCTAACTCGGAAGGAGGGAGAGAGGTAAAAATAATCGAGGTGTGACGTCACCAGAAAGCAGGTAAGTAATTGGTTGGTGAGTATTTCTCTCTTTTTAAACTTAATCTCTGTGGGTTATAGTTAATAAGGTTTTCTGGTGCAGAGTGACTTTTGGTAAACCATTTAACTGGTGTAATTTAGAGGGTTTGATTTCATTGAAATCCAATTAATTAGAGGGGATACTAGCATCTATAATCGGGCAGAGTGTCCATAACTAACAATAATTTTTTTTTAATTAATTACATAGAATGGAGCAGGTGATGTGTTACTGTTGCGAGATGTGGGAGCCGGTGGACCCCATTGAGGCTCACGGTGATTACATCTGTGACAAGTGTCTGCTGCTACAGGAACTCAAGCTCCGTATTGATGAGCTGGAGTCTGAGCTTCAGACACTGCGACACATCAGGGTGGGGGAGAAGTACCTGGACTTTGTGTTTCAGGAGGTGGTCACACCTATGAAGTTAATTAATTCAGATGTAGCCCATGGTCAGGGACAGGACGGTGTGACTACGAGTGAGGCAGGTACGGGGATCCAGGAGGTAGTGTTGGAGGAGCCGCAGCCCTTGCTCTTGTCCAACAGGTTCGAGGTTCTTACTCCCTGTGGGGACAGGAGCAGGGACTGCAGGGAGGATGAGCAACCTGGCCACAGCACCGTGGAACAGGGGGCCATTCAAGAGGGGGGAGTAAATAGAAATGTTGTAGTGGTAGGGGATAGTATTATTAGGGGGATAGATAGAGTTCTCTGCAGCCGAGAGCAAGAGTCCCGTAGGCTGTGTTGCCTGCCCGGTGCCAGGGTTAAGGACATCTCCTCTGGGCTGGAAAGAAACTTGCAGTGGGAGGGGGTGGATCCAGTTGTCGTGGTCCATGTTGGTACAAACGACGTAGATAGGAAAAGGAAGCAGGTTCTGTTAAAGGAGTATGAGCAGCTAGGGGTCAAATTAAAAAACAGAACCTCAAGGGTATTAATCTCTGGATTATTACCTGAGCCACGAGCGAATTTGGCTAGGACAAATAAAATTAGAGAGTTAAATGAGTGGCTCAAAGACTGGTGTGGGAGAAATGGGTTTTGCTTCCTGGGACACTGGCACCAGTACTGGGGCAGGAGGGAGCTGTTCCGTTGGGACGGGCTTCACTTGGCCAGTGCTGGGACTAGAGTCCTGGCGGATCATATAACTAGGGCTGTAGAGAGGGCTTCAAACTAACTAGTGGGGGGGAGGTTCCTAGAAAGCAAATAATAAAAATGACAACAGAGAAGGTCATAGACTTAGGTAGCAGTGGGGAAATTAAAAACCAGAGTGTGTCAGGAAGGGGCAGAAGGTATGGAGTAAAAGGTAAAGTAATAAAAAGGGCAAAAGCAGGAACTAAGTGTCGCAAAACATATTTGAAAGTTCTCTATCTGAATGCACGTAGCATTCGTAACAAAATAGATGAGTTAATGGCACAAATAACTACATATGGGTATGATCTTGTGGCCATTACAGAAACATGGCTGCAGGGTGACAATGCCTGGGAATTAAACATACCAGGTTATTTAACGATCAGGAAGGACAGGCAGGAAGGAAGGGGAGGTTGGGTGGCTATGTTAATAAAGGAAGGAATCACTGTAATACAGAGAAATGATATTGGGTCAAAAGATCAGGATAATGAAACAGTTTGGGTGGAGATAAGGAATAATAAGGGGAAAAAAAACATTAGTGGGCGTAGTCTATAGGCCTCCGAACAGTTGCAACTCTGTTGGACGGAGTATCATTCAGGAAATAGTTGAGGCTTGTAATAAGGGAACATCTTTAATTATGGGGGATTTTAACTATCATATTAATTGGACAAATCAAATTGGGCAGGGCTTCCTTGAAGATGAGTTCATTGAGTGTATTAGGGATGGGTTTCTTGCGCAGTATGTAACTGAACCGACCAGGGGGCAAGCAACCTTAGATCTGGTCCTGTGTAACGAGACAGGATTAATTAAAAATGTCTTAGTAAAGGATCCCCTTGGAATGAGTGACCATAACATGGTTGAATTCCATATTCAATTAGAGGGTGAGAAGGTTGGATCTCAAACAAGCGTGCTAAGCTTGAATAAAGGAGACTATGAAGTTATGCGAGCAGAATTGAGTAGAGTGGATTGGAAAATAGATTAAAGGGTAAGACGATACATGATCAGTGGTGTACATTTAAGGAGTTATTTTACAACTTCCAAAAAATATATATTCCACTGAGAAGAAAAGGGTGTAAAAGAAAAGACAGTCATCCATGGCTAAGTAAAGAAATTAAGGATAATATTCGACTAAAAACAAGGGCTTATAAGGTAACAAAATCTAGTGGGAGGATAGAGGATTGGGAAAACTTTAAAAGACAGCAAAAAATAACAAAAAGATTGATTAAGAAAGGGAAGATAGATTATGAAAGTAAATTAGCAAAAAATATAAAAACAGATAGTAAGAGTTTTTATAGTTATATAAAAAGAAAAAGGGTGGCTAAAGTAAATGTTGGTCCCTTAGAGGATGAGACCGGGAAATTAATGGTGGGAAATATGGAGATGGCAAATACACTGACTGAATATTTTGTATCAGTCTTTACAGTAGAGGACACTAAGAATATCCCAACACTGGACAAACAGGGGGCTATAGGGGGGGAGGAGCTAAACACGATCAAAATCACTAAGGAAGTGGTACTCGGTAAAATAATGGGACTCAAGGCGGAAAAATCACCTGGACCTGATGGCTTACATCCTAGGGTCTTGAGGGAAGTGGCGGTAGGGATTGTGGATGCATTGGTAATAATTTTCCAAAACTCCCTGGACTCAGCAAAGATCCCGGCAGACTGGAAAACTGCTAATGTAACACCCTTATTTAAAAAGGGCAGTAGACAGAAGGTTGGAAACTATAGACCGGTTAGCCTAACATCTGTGGTAGGTAAAATTTTGGAGTCCATTATTAAGGAGACATTAACGGGACATTTGGATAATCATAATTTAATAGGACAAAGTCAGCATGGTTTTATGAAGGGGAAGTCATGTTTGACAAATTTGCTGGAGTTCTTTGAGGAAGTAACACACTGGGTGGATAAAGGGGAACCAGTGGATGTGGTATATTTAGACTTCCAAAGGGCATTTGACAAGGTGCCACACAAAAGTTTATTGCTTAAGATAAAAAGTCACGGGATTGGGGGTAATATTCTGGCATGGATAGAGGATTGGCTATCTAACAGAAGGCAGAGAGTTGGGATAAATGGTTCATTCTCAGACTGGCAATCAGTAACTAGTGGTGTTCCGCAGGGGTCAGTGCTGGGTTCCCAACTCTTTACAATCTATATTAACGATTTGGAGGAGGGGACCGAGTGTAACATATCAAAGTTTGCAGATGATACTAAGATGGGAGCGAAAGTAGTGAGTGAGGAGGACATAAAAAATCTGCAAGGGGACATAGACAGGCTAAGTAAGTGGGCAGAGATTTGGCAGATGGAATACAATACTGGAAAGTGTGAGGTTATGCACTTTGCAGGAAAAATAGTAGAGCAAGTTATTATCTAAATGGCAAGAAACTGGAAAGTACTGAAGTACAAAGGGATCTGGGGGTCCTGGTGCACGAAACTCAAAAGGTTAGTATGCAGGTGCAGCAAGTGATTAAGAAGGCCAATGGAATGTTGGCTTTCATTGCTAAGGGGAAATAATATAAAAATAGGGAGGTATTGCATCAGTTATACAAGGTATTGGTGAGACCGCACCTGGAATACTGCATACAGTTTTGGTGTCCATACTTAAGAAAAGACATACTTGCTCTCGAGTCAGTACAAAGAAGGTTCACTCGGTTAATCCCGGGGATGAGGGGATGGACATATGAGGAGAGGTTGTGTAGATTGGGACTCAACTCATTGGAGTTCAGAAGAATGAGAGGCGATCTTATTGAAACATATAAGATTGTGAAGGGGTTGGATCGGGTGGATGCGGGGAGGATGTTCCCGATGATGGGTGAAACTAGAACTAGGGGGCATAGTCTTAGAATAAGGGGCTGCTCTTTCAAAACTGAGATGAAAAGGAACTACTTCACTCAGAGGGTGGTAGGTCCATGGAATATGCTGCCCCAAAAAGCTGTAGAAGCTACAGCATTACATAAATTTAAAACAGAAATAGACAGTTTCCTAGAAGTAAAGGGAATTAAGGGTTACGGGGAGCGGGCAGGAATATGGACATGAGTCTAGGTTCGGATCGGTCATGGCCCTGTGGGTAGCGTAGCGGGCCCAGGGGCCGTGTAGCCTGATCCTGCTCCTATTTCGTGTGTCCAATTCTGTTAGGTTCAGGAGATGGTTCTGTGATAGTAGATTGTCGGTTAGGATCAGATCAGCCATGATCTTATTGAATGGCGGAGCAGGCTCGAGGGTCCAATTGGCCTACTCCTGCTCCTATTTCTTATGTTCTTATGTTCTTATGTTCTTATGTCAAAGTCCGACTGTCAACCAAGCCCCTGCCTTACTGACATCCGTAGCCCCCAAAGCCACCGTTTTCTCTACCCTAGACATAGCGAAGAGTTTTTGGAGTATTCCAGTTGCTCAGGAGGACCAGTGCAAATTTGCCTGTAGATTTGAGGGACAGGGTTACACATTTATGTGTCTACCGCAAGGTTTCCTTAACTCGCCATCGATTTTTCATCAGTACATGGTACAGGCAGTTAAGGAATTCTCCAAACTGTAGGCTTTCCTTTAGTATGTTGATGACCTGCTCCTTGCCACTGAAACAGTGGAGGAACATTTGGAACTTTTGAATGAACTGACAGATCTGTTGCAAAACGTGGGTTTAAAAATAAATCAGAGGAAGGCTCAGTTGGTAATGGATGACATCACATTTCTGGAGTAGAAATCTCTGCTTGACTATTCAGAGACTTCCAATATCGTTTTCAAAAACAGCGCTGCGATCCTTTTTGGGTCTAGTGGGCTACCAGATACATTTTTTCCGAATTTTGCAGACTTGGCTGAACCCCTGTACAAAAATGTTGAGAGATAACGAGGAAGAAGATGTTCGACCCCTGTGGGATGATAGCCACACTGAAGCAGTAACTGTTTTAAAACAGGCAACAATGCCGGCTACTGCCCTTATCTCCCCGGACCAATGTATGCCTTTTCATCTAGAAGTGGGCTCCACCCACTCCAGCCTGACAGCCGTTTTGAGTCAGACACAATCAATGAATTGGACACTAAGCCCTGTTGCGTATGCCTCACGAATTTTAAAAGTTGTAGAGAGTACGTACTCAGCATGCGAGCGACACCTGTTGGCCACCTTTTGGGCAGTCAACCATTTTACCGACATCACTGGACTACAGAAAGTAATCTTACATTCACCACACACTCCCATTAATCTCCTATTAAAACCAAGTGATACTAAAGTATCTTCACAACGAATCAGCAAATGGACACTCGAAATGCTGCAGCGAGATTTAGATATAACTCCCGAACGAACAAGGCTTCTGCCCCTTTTGCTCGCCTACGAGGGAAGCCCACATCAGTGGCCGTTGCCTGTTCTAGAAATGGAACCAAACTCGGTAAAAGCCCGGAGCTGGAAATGTATACCTAGACGGTTCATCGTATTACATTGACGGCCACCCGAAACGTGGGTGTGCCCTGATCGATATGGACGCTCCCGATTGGTCGATCGGATTCCAGGTTCTCACCCATTCATCGCACCAAGCAGAACTAATAGCCGTTATCCTCGCTGCCCACTATACAGCTTCAGAAGAAACTAATATTTCGCCTGACCATAGCTACGTTTGCAATGCGGTTATGGCCTTGCCCCTGTATCATAAAAATGAGTACTGCTCATCAGATGGTAAATCTTTCTTACATTCTGGTCTCCTCCGTAAGCTACGGGAAGTGCTCCAGGAGCGACTCGACCCCTGTCATGTAGGAAATGTAACAGCCCATCAGAAAGATTCATCGCCCCACACCCAAGGGAAAAATGCAGCCGGTCGGCTTGCTAAGGAATCCGCAGAGAACGGCGAATCAGTACCATGGTGGGTGATGAGTAAAACCCAGACACCCGTTGTAGCTGCAGCCAAAAAAACTGAAATAGCAGAGTCTGAGAACTCCAAGATTCATATGCCCCCTATGCTCAAGTTATAGCCTGGCATGTTCAAGGGCGCCCACTTCCACAACCCACCCCGTGGGCAAATTTCACTGTGTTACAGCACGGCACAACTGAAAACCCTCCTCTGTTAATGACTGAAAATAAAAAGGGGAATTTGGTGGTTTGTGTCCCTCCTCAACTTAAGGAGTAAATGCTGGCCCTCTTTCATTACCACCCCACTGCCGGACATAACTCAGCCCCTACTACACTACAACAGTGAACATACACTTGCTGGTGGCCAGAAATGGAACAACATGTAGAACAGTATGTTAATCGATGTCTACCATGTTTACAAACTAACCCCCCTTCTTGTTCTAATCGTCCCCTACACAGGTCACAACCTCCTCCCGAAGGACCATGGGCGCACTTGCAAATTGATTTTATTGGCCCCTTTACGAAATCACTGGGAAACTACGAGTATGCTCTTGTGATGATTGATCAATTCACTTAGTGGATAGAGGCTTTTCCAACTATGAATGATATAGCACGTACTGCAGCGCGAATCCTTTTGAGTGAGGTATTCTGTAGGTGGGGAATACCGATACAGGCGAATAGCGACCAGGGTCTCAATTTCCAGGGAAAGTATTTACTACCTTACAGGGAATGCTTAAGATAAGTCATAAATTATACATAGCGCATCATCCACAATCATCAGGGATCGTGGAGAGGGGCAATCGAAACTTAAAAACAATGCTGCAAAAAGTATGTACAGAACACGCCACTCAATGGGCTAACATGAAGCCTTTATGTTTAATGGCAATACGTTCTACCCCTCACGGGACAACAGGGGTAAGTCCATATGAGGCTATGACTGGGAGACAAATGTGGATACCGGGAGACATAACCTTGGGAATAACACATCATTAAAACTACAGCTCTGTCGGCAAAATGGTTACAGACACTGATAGATCACATGAATGAGGTAAAGAGGCTGGTAGCAGAGAACACGGGTAAATCACGTGAACAAATCACACGGTATTTTGATAATAAAAAATAAGACCATTTGATTACGAGGTTGGGGACCGAATGATGTTGCAAACCTTCGCATCTACAAAACTCTCGTTTGATGTAAAGTGAACGGGCCCCCACATTATAATTGACAAATTAAATCCAGCCGTATACTTACTGAAGGTCCCATATGATTTAAACGGAGAACCGAAATTGAAATGTTCCATATTATTCAGTTGAAAACTGTTAAGTATTAAGCTGTTACGTTTGGTCTACTTACAGGTGAAATATGTTGTTTATACTTGGAAATATGACGGTGGATGTGACGGGAGTAGTCAACACCAACATTACCATCTGCACATCAGAGAGAAAAGGTGAACGCGCCCGACTCCCCATTTACGGAGCCGAACCCCAGATTCTTGGTGGACATAAAACAATAATAAACTATAGTGACACACTTGGAAAATATAATGGGGATCTTTCGGTTTGGATCCGAAAGAGTACAAAGGATAGTTTACTGACAATGTATATAACAGGTTGTGGTGCCCTCCGAAGGAAAGTTTACAACTGGGAAATAAAAGAAGGGTGTGGAGTATGTATTGGTGTGGGATAAGAAACATGAAAGGCACAAATATAAGGACATTTCTGAAAAAGAGCAATGGTATTTGGGAGCAGATACAAGAATCAGGTCAGGTCCAATAACATCAGAAAACAAAGAATACATTCAGTTATGCTGGCCTCGATGGTGGAAGAAACACGCAGGCCAGTATTATTGCATTGCTTCTAATATAAAGCCCAACTTTGACAATCTGGAAGATGAACGTTGGTCCACCACCCCCGAAGGTGAACCATGGATAACCACGAGGGGGAATACACCTTTTCTGGTAACGATTAAAAGTTGTGGAAGTTATAAGAAGCTGATGATAAGAAAAGTGAAATAATAAAATTCGGAAACGCAATCACAGGGTGTGCAGCAGATAGTGGGTACTTTCATAATGTTGCACTCATTCCCTATGAGAAAGAGAATGGCTCAGATTTTCAGGAAAGAGAGGGACAATGCCCTCAATTAGAACCCGGGCCCGGGAATGTTCTCGTAATTATCCCTACCTATGGAGCAGTATATCATCAAGTCATACCAGAAGTGGTCCCTGTTATTTTAAACTTAACAGATCTAATATTACCAAAATGGTGCCCCGACAAAACAATGCAAAGAACTCAAAGAATGATACAGCAGGTTTTTGACCGATATTGGAAAAAGGCCACATTGTCCATATGTGTAGAAAAAGCACAGAATGCTTTTCGACATGTGACTAATACTAAGCATGAAACGAGTCAAGGGAAGGGTAGGCAAAAGACAGGTTTGATAAATGATGGTCTCACGGGTTTTAATACAATCACTTCAGTAGTTAATTCTTTGGCTTCGGCAAGCTTCCAGATACAATTGCAAACAATGCCAGAGAATGTAAAAGCTATACTCAGCAAGAGAACAGTATAGAAAGTAAAGAGTTGGATGAAGATCAAATAATGAACGTGCTTCTGCGGGACATTATACACAAGATAGAGGATCAAGCAAAAAGAATAAATGACCTTATTAGACAAGACAGAAATGCCTCTGACCAAGCGGATCATACTGATGTATGCGTTATGTATGGGAACCAGTTAGTGGAACTAACTAGGGAAAATCCTTCAGATCCTCAATGCGGGACGCCTTCCCACTTGGGAAAACAATAAACATTTATCAGGATTATCTGTTATCATGACGCTGCGGAACAATGTCACATCAGAAGTTTGATGAAGATCTACCCAGTTAAACACGAATGCCACAAGGTAGGGAGTCAAAAACTGTTGGGACGAATAATGAAAATTCCAAGTCTAATGAATCGAACCAGACCCAACCCGCAGTTTAGAGTAGAAAATATAGGAGTGGCAAAAAGAAATACCATTAGTCAATTCCTCACTGCACTACAATGGTTGGTCCAGTTAGAAAAACTAACATGATTGAGCCAAACCTACAATGATGTAGTACAAATGTAAACGTCCTGATTTGCCCATACAATTTATGCAATCACTCAAATGATACCTGTGGTTTTGGTTGGAATAAGGTGGGTCTAAACTGTACCATGGAAGTGACAGTTTCATCAGATGTGAGAATCTGAACAGCCTATGTACGGGAGGGAAGGGATTGTTTTACCACACTAGAAACCTATTATCTTCACGGATTACTTAAATGTTTAATCAACCTGGCAACCTATTGCATAAAGCCTACCAAAACAACAGTCACAGGAGGGAAAACACTCCTTGCAATGGCCACACCTGATCAACAGGTCTTTCAAGTAAAACATACCTTGAATGTGAACCTAGAGCATTATGTCACTAAATTTGGATATGACGTCCCTGAAATACCTGAAGCTTTAAGAAAATTAATGAGTCAAGTTAACACTTCCCAACGCCACGACTATACATTAGAGCAAGGGAATAAAGATGTAGCCAAGGAAATTCCAGATATAGAAGATTTGACACATTGGTGGGATATCGGGACGGACATAGAGATTCCCCCTTGGATTAGTATAATTTCACACATACTGGTCATAACACAACTTATAGTACTACTGTGCTTACTGCTCTACACCTGCTATTTAAGGCACATTATGTGCGAGACAAGATCACAATTAGACATAATCACACCACAGAACCTCTTGGAATTAAGCAAACGAGGGAGAGCAAACTCATATAAAAGTATTTAAATTTGAGGGGTCGACAAAAATGTCTCGCCCTCAAGGTAGGGATATTGTAGAATAGAGCTCATCTGTATGATTTGATGTTTAAAATGTAATGCTTTTCTTAGAATGATTATGATATATAATGGCCCGAAAATTTGACCTAATACGCGAGAGTACGCACTGTGTACTCTCGCGTATTCGGTCCCGAATTGCCGGTTTCCTGCATGCACTGCGCATGTGCGGGAAACCGGCACTTCGTGTATGGCACAGGGGGCGGTTCCTCAGTGAACCGCATGCGCACTACAGGCTGCGCGCACGCAGTGCACTTAGTTTTTTTTTCAGGTTTGAACGCGCAGGTAAGTGGTGAAGATTTTACACACAAAGAAAGCAGGCGTAAGACCCCTTTTTAACAAGGTAAGTAGTTAATTACATTTTATTTTAAAATTTTTTCAACAGGTTTATGTTTTTTAGAGAGTTTAAAGAAAGGTAAGTTTATTTTTATCACTTTTAAAAAGAATTTCAATTTTTTCAAAATTTTTATTTTTTGTTTAAAGTGGTTAATTTATTTAACTATAGTTATTTTATTAATGTGATGGCTTTTTTAATTTAATTGAGGTTTAGCTGTTCTTTTGGGGGCTTGTTGTATTCATAGCTTTGACAGCCCTTGCTGTCAAAACTATGAATGAAAGATGGTGTGCTGCCATAGGCTCTAACTGGCCCACGTGATCCCAGAGCTCGCACGAACTAACTGCGCCTCTGGGACACGCAAGCACTGCACGCCAGCACCAGGGAGAGGTCCTCGAACTGAAGTTCGTGTGGGCCCGAACCATAAAGGTAGGCGCGGAGTGCGATATCGTGGGGAATCCTTACCCCCGCGGCAACCATCGAACTCCAATTTCTGGGCCAATAATGCATGTTAGAAGCATAAAACCTCTGTTACAATATGTATAACCTTAGGTAAAAGACACAAGGCTGAGAAGCAAAGCATGATGGTAAATTATGCCAACTTGATGTAATTCTGTAAAATGGTCTGTTATGTTAAAAAAAAGAAGTCAGTGAAGAACAGACATTAATTATGTCTCAAAGTAAGATACAGGGTTTTCAATACCTAACATCCCTTATCGCTGAAGTTAAAGACCAGGCTAGATCATGGGCTATGTGAAAGGCAAAAGACATCTGTTGTAATTCGTGGGAAGTTTGTTTGTGTAAAAGTTCACATGGAAAAGCTCATTCAGGGAAAAGGGAGGGAACCATAGACCGTACTATTGAATGTTAGCAACAAGAATGGTGAGATAGCCAACGCAGCTGCAAGTTACCAAGTATTTTGAGGGGAGAAAAATGTATAAATGAACAGCTATTGAACACTGAAGGTAGCGCGAAACCAGAGGAAGAGAATCTTCAGTCAACAGAACACAGCAAGACTGAGAAAAGAGACCGCGACGCAGTCACCCGGTGGGCACGCTCATGGAGTTCCAAGGAACGGATTGTGACTATCATCTTGTTCAGCAATACATCTTTGTACTGGATGTAAAGTACTTAATAAATCGGTTATACTTATACACAATATAGCTGTACCAGTAGTGGTCTGTTATAGTCATGGACAGTTTAAATATACATTACGGTTTTGTACATATTACAAACCTTACATAATAGTATAATCTTTTATTCCGTTCTCCCCCATGTGTTTATCTAGCTTCCTCTTAATTGCATCTATAGTATTGGCCTCAACTACTCCCTGTGGTAGCGAGTTCTACATTCTTTCCTCTCTTTGGTAAAAAAGTTTCTCCTGAATTCCCTATTGGATTTATTAGTGACTAATCTATTTTTATGACCTCTAGTTTTGGACTCCCACAAGTGGAAATATTTTCTCCACGACCACCCTTTATAACCTTTTCCTAATCTTAACGAACTTTATCAGGTCAACCATCAGCCTTCTCTTTTTTCGAGAGAAAAGAGACCCAGCCTGTTCAGACTTTCCTGGTGAGCATATCCTCTTAGTTCTAGGATCACCCTTGCAAATCTTTTTTATCACCTTCTCCAGTGCCTCTATATTCTTTTATATAACATGGACACCAGAGCTGTTCAGCATACTCCTAGTGTTATCTAACCAAGGGTCTATACAAGTTTAACACAACTGCTCTGTTTTTCAATTCTATCCATCTGGAAATGAACCCCAGTGCTTTGTTTGCTTTTTATGGCATTATTAACCTGCGTTGCTACTTTTAGTGAGTTGTGTGTCTGTACCCCTAGATCTCTTTGCTCCTCTACTCCATTTAGACTCTTATTTTCCAAGCAATATGTGGTCTCCTTATTCTTCCGAAAAAAATGCACCAACTCACACTTATTTATATTGAAATTCATTTGCCAATGACACTCCAATTCTGCAAGATTATTAATATCTTTTTGCATTTTGTCACAGTCTTCTTCAATATTAAGTATACCTCCCAATTTATTATCATCGACAAAGTTTGAAATTGTGCTACTGATTCCTGAGTCCAAATCGTTTATGTAAATTGGGAACAGCAGTGGTTCGAGCACCGATCCTTGTGGAACACCACTTCCCACCTTTTGCCAGTCTGAGTAGCTACTCTCTGTTTTCTGTTTTGTAAACAGCTTGCTATCCATAACAGTATGTACAATCTACAAGATGACCAAGATCAGGCCGTGTGGAGTGAAGAGCCAGGTAGCAGAATAGATGGAAAGCTGGCTACAAAACAGAAATCAGAATGTTGCAGTTAAGGGAAGTTTGTAGCCATCTTTCCATACATTCTGCGACCTGGCCATTGACTCCACGCGGCCTGAGCTTGGTCACCTTTTAAGCCCTTACATACTGCAGACACAGTGCACCAGCGGTGGAGGGCGTGGATTTTGAGACCTGTGGCAGGATGGCTGGTGTAGTGGATTTCATTGTCCCATGTGTTTGAGGCATCATTAATGGCGTTTTTAACCTCTTGCTATCTTTAAAAAAATCTTGTTGCCAGTTTATTAAAGCCATTAACAGCTTCTTGGGTCCGACACACGAAAATAATAGTCCTTGTACGTTTCCCTCAGAATGACAGCCCTGAATATGAGTTGGAAAAAAACAGTTAGAAAACATTGAGTAATTAAATCAGACTTGGCGGGTTTGAGGTGCGAGTCAGTAATGGGAAAGTGGTGGCGAGCGTGCTTCACACCAGGGCTGAGGACCCGGGTACTCAGGTTTCTGAACGATTTATTTATTAATTTTGTTTATTGCCCAATCTGAATCGGACTGGCGGGTCACCTTGCCGTCCGGCGGAGCGAGGGTCTCCGTGGGTGTCCTTCCCAGAACCATTGGGGATCTGGGGTGCAGAGAGTTGCACGAAGCAGTCGTGTGCAACAGTTTGTATGCGCCTTTCCGGACTCCGCGGCCAGGGCCGGAATTTTCTGGGGTTGTTGCGGGCGCGATCAGAGGCGAGTCGGTGGGAAATTTGTTATTTCTGGGAGCGGGTCGGGAACCCACTGTTATTCCGCTCCCACGCGCCTTTCCCCCAGGCGCGTCTATCAGTGCAGATCCGATCTGACTGGCAGAGGCGGGCGACAGAATTTAAATTATTAGTAGCTAGTTGTCAGATCTTTATATTTGATTTTAAACTTAACTTTTAAATTTACCCGAATGGCCACGGGAAACACGCTGCTCGGGTACCACGTCTGTCAAACTGAGGCGAGAGTTCAGTGGCCATTGCTCCAACTGATTACTTGACAGCATCAAATGTACAGTAAAAAGTCCCACCTCACAGATGATCACTTTCCTCAGCAGAAGCTGTTTCTCACTGCAGTCCCAGTACAGATTCTGCAGGCTGCAGTCTTTCCAGCAAAGTCTCCACCCAGTGTCACCTCACTGGAAGAACTCCCTCTCCATTGGCATATTGATTCTGTCATCTCTACTTCAACTGCCATCTAATCCATCAGCATGGATGCAGTTTATACCGTCTCACCTCGGCCCTCAGAATCTGACCACGATGAGCCCCAAAACCAGAAGCACCAGCAACACCAACAACAACACCAACAACCTTCTCCGCAATCACTTGATGCTGCAGAGGACAGTGCGCCTCAGCACCCGAGCACATTGCAGCCCAGGAGGTCAGGGATCGCCTCACCATGGCCAGATTTACTTCACTTGACGCTGAACACTCATATGGCTGTCATTGCTGCTCTAGTTTGTCACCACCCCACATCAACAAAATAACGCATCCCTGCAATGAACATTATGTCTCACCATTCACTGCATCTCACTAAGCCACTTATAAAGTGCACACAAATCTGTCCAAGACGGAAAGTGTTGAAAATAGGGATTTTTATGTTTGATAGCAATTAATGGAAACTTTACATAAACTTTGGATGAAGCACCCAAGTGGCTACACTTGTGAGTCTACTTGTGTGTCATCTTTCTCTTCCAAATGCCTCTACGACGTGCTAGCCCTGTGGCTTCAGTATAGGTAGAGGCAGCCTGCTGACTTCCCTGCTGCCAAGGAGCAGGAGAGCAACTTGCTGCACAGCAGTTGGACCATAGTGTTCACGTCTATGCTGACATCTTTCCTAGAGAGGCGGTCTATGAGCCTCTGCCATCTATTCCCCACACATAGACCTCTATCTTCCATAGATATCCATCTATTCTCCATAGAGACCACGTGCTCCTCTGAGTGGTGCATTCGCTGCTCCATGTACCTGCCCATAGAAGCATAGAAGATAGGAGCAGGAGTAGGCCATTCGGTCCCTCGAGCCTGCTCCGCCATTTAATGAGATCATGACTGATCATCCAAATTCAGTACACTGTCCCTGCTTTCTCACCATATCCCTTGATCCCTTTAGCCTTAAGAAATATATCTTTCTCCTTCTTGAATATATTTAATGAATTGGCCTCAACTGCCTTCTGTGGCAGAGAATTCCACAGGTTCACCACTCCCTGGGTGAAGAAATTCCTCCTCATCTCAGTCCTAAATGGCTTACCCCTTATCCTTAGACTGTGACCTCTGGTTCTGGACTCCCCCGCCATCGGGAACATCCTTCCTGCATCTAGTCTATCTAGTCCTGTTAGAATTTTATAAGTTTCAATAAGATCCCCTCTCATTCTTCGAAACTCTAGCGAATATAAGCCTAATCGACCCAATCTCTCTTCATACGTCATTCCTGCCATCCCAGGTATCAGTCTGGTAAATCTTCGCTGCACTCCCTCCATGGCAAGAACATCCATCTTCAGATAAGGCGAACAAAACTGCACACAATACTCAAGGTGTGGTCTCACCAAGGCCTTGTACAACTGCAGCAAGACATCCTTGCTCCTGTACTCGAATCCTCTCGCTATGAAAGCCAACATACCATTTGCCTTATTAACCGCCTGCTGCACCTGCATGCTTACCTTCAGCGACTGTTGCACAAGGACTCCCAGATCTCGTTGCACTTCCCCTTTTCACAATCTATTGCCGTTCAGTTAATAATCTGTCTTCCTTTTTTTGACACCACAGTGGATAACCTCGCTTTTATCCACATTATACTGCATCTGCCATGCATCTGCCCAATCACAAAACCTGTCCAAATCATACTGGAGTTTCTCTGCGTCCTCCTCATAGCACATACGCCCACCCAGCTTTGTGTCGTCTGCAAACTTAGCGATATTACATCTAGTTCCCTCGTCTAGATCGTTAATATATATTGTGAATAGCTGGTGTCCGAGCACCGATCCCTGCGGTTTGCCACTAGTCACTGCCTGCCACTCGGAAAAAGATCCGTTTATTTCAACTCTTTGCTTCCTGTCTGCCAACCAGTTCTCTATCCAAATCAATACCTTACCTCCAAACCCATGTGCTTTAACTTTGCCAGGTAATCTCTTATGCGGGACCATATCGAAAGCCTTCTGAAATTCCAAATACGCCACATTCACTGGTTCTCCCTTATCTCATTTATTAGTTACATCGTCAAAAATTCCAGTAGATTAGTCAGACATGATTAACCTTTTGTAAATCCATGTTGACTTTGTCTGATCCTGTCACTGTTTTCCAAGCACTCTGCTATTACATTTTTATAATGATCATTATCTTTTTGCCCACTACCGATGTCAAGCCTACAGGTCTATAATTTCACGTTGTTTCTCTACCACCTTTTTTAAAATAATGGGGTTACATTAGCTACCCTAAAATCAATGGGAACTGTTCCAGAGTCGATAGAATTTTGAAAGATGACAAGCAATGCATCTACTATTTCTAGGGCCACTTCCTTAAGTACCCTAGGTTGTAGATTATCAGGCCCTGGGGATTTATCGGCCTTCAATTCCGTTAATTTCCCTAACACCATTTCCCTACAAATACTGATTTCATTCAATTCCTCCCTCTCATTAGACTCTATGTTCCCCGACATCGCTGGGAGTTTATTTATGTCCTCCTTTTGAAGACAGAACCAAAGTATGTATTTAATTGGTCAGCCATTTCTTTGTTCCCCATTATAAATTCCCCTGATTTTGACTGCAAGGGAACTACGCTTGACATCGCCAATCTTTTTTCTCTTCACATATCTATAGAAGCTTTTAGAGTCAGTTTTTAGGTTCCCAAAAACTTACTCTCATATTCCATTTTCCCCCTCTTAAATAATCTCTTTGTCCTCCTTTGCTGAATCCTAAACTGCTCCCAAACCTCAGGTTTGCTGCTTTTTCTGGCCAATTTATATGTCCTCTCCTTGGATCTTATGCTATCCCTAATTTCCCTTGTTAGCCACGGTTGAGTCATCTTTTTTGTTTTATTTTTATGCCTAACATGGATGAACAAATTCTGTAGTTCATCCATGCGATCTTTAAATATTTGCAATTGCCTATCCACCGTCAACCCTTTAAGTAACGTTCCCCAATCCATCCTAGCCAACTCGCGCCTCATGCCATCGTAGTTTGCTTTATTTAAATTCAGGACCCTATCTCTGAGTCAACTACTTCACTCTCCATCTTAATGAAGAATTCTATCATATTATGATCACTCCTCCACAAGGGGCCTCGCTCAACAAGATTGCGAATTAATCCTTTCTCAATACATAATACCCAGTCTAAGATGGCCTGATCTCTAGTTAGGTCTTCGACATATTGGTCCAGGAAACCATCCCGTATACACTCTAGGAAGTCCTCCTCCACAATATTGTTACTAATTTGGTTTGCCCAATCTATATGTAGATTAAAGTCACCCATGATAACTGCTGTGCCCTTATTGCACGCCTCTCTAATTTCCTGTTTAATGCCATCCCCAACCTCAGCATTACTGTTTGGGGGTCTGTATACAACTCCCACGAACGTTTTCTGCCCCTTGGTATTTCTCAGCTCTACCCATACAGATTCCACATCATCAGAGCTAATATCCTTCCTTATTAATTGTTAATCTCCTCTTTAACCAGCAATGCTACCCCACCTCCTTTTCCCTTTTGTCTGTCATTCCTGAATATTGAATACCCCTGGATGTTGAATTCCCAGCCTTGGTCACCCTGGAGCCATGTCTCCGTTATCCCAATTATATCATATCCGTTTCCATCTATTTGCGCAGCTACTTCATCAACCTCATTACGAGTCAAATTGGGCAGGGCTGCCTTGAGGATGAGTTAATTGAGTGTATTAGGGATGGTTTTCTTGAGCAGTATGTAACTGAACCGACCAGGGGGCAAGCAACCTTAGATGTGGTCCTATGTAACGAGACAGGATTAATTAAAAATGTCCTAGTAAAGGATCCCCCTTGGAATGAGTGACCATAACATGTTTGAATTCCATATTCAATTAGAGGGTGAGACGGTTGGATCTCAAACAAACGTGCTAAGCTTGAATAAAGGAGACTATGAAGGTATGCGAGCGGGATTGAGTAGAGTGGATTGGGAAAATAGATTAAAGGGTAAGACGATACATGATCAGTGGTGTACATTTAAGGATTTATTTTACAACTTCCAGAAAAAATATATTCCACTGAGAAGAAAAGGGTGTAAAAGAAAAGACAGTCATCCGTGGCTAAGTAAAGAAATTAAGGATATTATTCAAATAAAAACAAGGGCTTATAAGGTAGCCAGATCCAGTGGGAGGATAGAGGATTGGGAAAACTTTAAAAGACAGCAAAAAATAACAAAAAGATTGATTAAGAAAGGGAAGATAGATTATGAAAGTAAATTAGCAAAAAATATAAAAACAGATAGTAAGCGTTTTTATAGTTATATAAAAAGAAAAAGGGTGGATAAAGTAAATGGTGGTCCCTTAGAGGATGAGACCGGGAAATTAATGGTGGGAAATATGGAGATGGCAAATACACTGAATGAATATTTTGTATCAGTCTTTGCAGCAAAGGACACTAAGAATATCCCAACACTGGACAAACAGGGTGCTATCGGGGGGGAGGAGCTAAACACGATCAAAATCACTAAGGAGTCGGTACTCGGTGAAATAATGGGGCTAAAGGCGGATAAATCACCTGGACCTGATGGCTTACATCCTAGGGTCTTGAGGGAAGTGGCGGTAGGGATTGTGGATGCATTGGTAATAATTTTCCAAAACTCCCTGGACTCAGCAAAGACCGTGGCAGACTGGAAAACTGCTAATGTAACACCCTTCATTAAAAAGGGCAGTAGACAGAAGGCTGGAAACTATAGACCGGTTAGCCTAACATCTGTGGTAGGTAAAATTTTGGAGTCCATTATTAAGGAGACAGTAACGGGACATTTGGATAACCATAATTTAATAGGAGAAAGTCAGCATGGTTTTATGAAGGGGAAGTCATGTTTGACAAATTTGCTGGAGTTCTTTGAGGACGTAACATACAGGGTGGATGAAGGGGAACCAGCGGAAGTGGTGTATTTAGACTTCCAAAAGGCATTTGACAAGTTGCCACACAAAAGATTATTGCTTAATATAAAAAATCACGGGATTGGGGGTAATATTCTGGCATTGTTAGAGGATTGGCTATCTAACAGAAGGCAGAGAGTTGGGATAATTAGTCCATTCTCAGACTGGCAATCAGTAACTAGTGGTGTTCCGCAGGGGTCTGTGCTGGGTCCCCAATACTTTACAATCTATATTAACGATTTGGAGGAGGGGACCGAGTGTATCATATCAAAGTCTGCAGATGATACTAAGATGGAAGGGAAAGTAGTGAGTGAGGAAGACATAAAAAATCTGCAAGGCGACATAGACAGGCTAAGTAAGTGGGCAGAGATTTGGCAGATGGAATACAATACTGGAAAGTGTGAGGTTATGCACTTTGGCAGGAAAAATAGTAGAGCAACTTATTATCTTAATGGCAAGAAACTGGAAAGTACTGAAGTACAAAGGGATCTGGGGGTCCTGGTGCACGAAACTCAAAAGGTCAGTATGCAGGTGCAGCAAGTGATTAAGAAGGCCAATGGAATGTTGGCTTTCATTGCTAGGGGGAAAGAATATAAAAATATGGAGGTAAAACAGAAATAGACAGTTTCCTAGAAGTAAAGGGAATTAAGGGTTACGGGGAGCGGGCAGAAATTTGGAAATGAGTCTAGATTCGGATCGGTCATGGCCCTGTGGGTAGCGTAGCGGGCTCAGGGGCCGTGTAGCCTGATCCTGCTCCTATTTCGTGTGTCCAATTCTGTTAGGTTCAGGAGATGGTTCTGTGATAGTAGATTGGCGGTTAGGATCAGATCAGCCATGATCTTATTGAATGGCGGAGCAGGCTCGAGGGGCCAATTGGCCTACTCCTGCTCCTATTGCTTATGCTCTTATGTTCTTATGAATGCTTCTCGCATTTAGACACAAATCTTCAGGCTTGTTTTTTTAACACTCTTAGTTCTTTTAGAATTATTATTTAATGTAGCCCTGTTTGATTTACACCCTTGATTTCACTGCCTTCCACTTTTGCTTTTCTCCTTCCTGTCTTTTGCTTCTATCCTTGCTTCCCTTTCCTCTGTTTTTCTGCACAGGTTCCCAACCCCCAGCCATTTTAGTTTAAACCCTTCCCAACAGCACTAGCAAACAGACACCCAAGGACATCGGTCCCGGTCCTGCCCAGTTGAAAACCGTCCAGTTTGGACTAGTCCCACCTGCCCCAGAACCGGTTCCAATGTCCCAGGAATTTGAATCCCTCCCCATTGCACCATTCTTCTAGCCACGGATTCAGCTGAAATATCCTTCTATTTCTGCTCTGAATATACGTGGCAACGGAGCAATCCTCAGATTACTACCTTTGAGGTCCTATTTTTTAATTTCCCTCCTAACTTCCTATATTCAGCTTTTAGGACCACATCCCGTTTTTTACCTATATCGTTGGTATCTGTATGCACCACGACAACTGGCTGTTCACCACCCCCTCCAGAATGCCCTGCAGCCGCTCCGAGACATCTTTTACCCTTGCACCAGGGAGGCAACATATCATCCTGGAGTCTCGTTTGCGGCCGCAGAAACGCCTATCTATTCCCCTTACAATAGAATCCCTTATCACTAAAGCTCTCCTGCTCTTTTTCCTCCCCTCCTGTGCAGCAGAACCAACCATGGTGCCAGGAAGTTAGCTGCTGCTGCCTTCCCCTGATAAGCCATCTCCCTCAACAATATCCAAAGTGGTATACCTGTTGAGAGGGGGATGTCCACAGGGGAGCCTTGCGCTACCAGCCTGCGCCTACTACTCTGCCTGGTGGTCACCCATTCCCTTCCTGCCGGTGCAGCCTTTACCTGCGGTGTGATGAACTCCCTAAACGTGCTATCCATAGTGAAGGAAAAAAGGGAGGTGGGGTAGCAGTGCTGATTAAGTAAGACATTGTAGTGCTGGAAAGTGAAGACGTTCTTGAGGTGACAAGGACAGATTCCATTTGGTTAGAGTTGAGGAGCAAAAAGGGTATGATCACGCTATTGGGGGTATTCTACAGGCCTCCAAATAGTGAGAGGCAGTGTAGAGGGTTCTTTACTCTTTATCTAACCCGTGCTGTAGCTGTCCTGGGACTGTTTGATGAAGAGGTAAAGCAGCCTCATAATCGACTCGTTCGCAAAATTGAAGACCATGGGATTAAAGGGACAGTGGCAGTGTGGATTCCTCATTTTTAAGAGACAAAGAGCAGAGAATAGTGGGGAACGGTTGTTTATCAGAATGGAGGGAGGTATACAGTTGTCTTCCGCCGGGGTTGGTATTAGCACCACTGCTTTTCTTGATATAAATGACTTGGATGTGGGCGTACAGGGCACAATTTATCATTTTCAGATGATTCAAAACTTGGAAGCGGCAGCAACAACAACAACTTGCATTTATATAGCGCCTTTAACGTAGTAAAACGTCCCAAGGCGCATCCCAGAGTACTAAAAAAAATAATGACACCGAGCCACATAAGGAGAAATTAGGGCCGGTGACCAAAGAGGTAGATTTAAGGAGCGTCTTAAAGGAGGAAAGAGAGGTAGCGAGGCGAGAGGTTTAGTTAGGGAATTCCAGAGCTTGGGACCCAGGCAACACAAGGCACGGCCACCAATTGTTGAGCGATTATAATCAGAGATGCTCAAGAGGGCAGAATTAGAGGAGCGCATATATCTCGGTGTGGTTGTGGTGCTGAAGGATATTACAGAGATAGGGAGGGGATAGGCGATGGAGGCATTTGAAAAAAAAGGATGATAATATTCAAATTGAGGTGTTGCCTGATCTGGAGTCAATGCAGATCAGCCAGCACAGGGGTGATGGGTGAAGGGGACTTGGTGTGAGTGATGATATGGGCAGCAGAGTTTTGGATGAGTTTAAGATTACGGAGGTTGGATTATCTAAGCCCGGCCAGGAGTGAATTGGAATAGTCAAGAAGTAACAAAGAGGAATGGATGAGGGTTTCAGCTGCTCACTCTGCAATTTCAGGACAAGCATTCACTGGAACGTACAGTTCGGGTAAGATACAGATTAAAGCTTCCTCTGCACTGCCCGGTCAAACACTCCCAGGGCAGTTACAGCACGGGTTTGATGCAGATTAAAGCTTCCTTTACACTGCCCGGTCAAACACTCCCAGGGCAGGTACAGCACGGGTTTGATGCAGATTAAAGCTTCCTTTACACTGCCCGATCAAACACTCCCAGGGCAGGTACAGCACGTGTTTGATGCAGATTAAAGCTTCCTTTACACTGCCCGATCAAACAGTCCCAGAGCAGGTGCAGCACGGGTTTGATACAGAGTAAATCTTCCTCTACGCTATCCCATCAGACACTCAATGGGTCGGTACACCAATGTGATATACAGAACAATGATCCCACAATGCTATGCATAAAACACCAGTTGGACATCTACAGCATCGATTGGATACAGATTAATGCTCCCTCTACACTGTCCCATCAAATTCTCCCAGGGCAGCTACAGCACCAGTTAGATCCAAAGTAAGGCACCCTCTTCACTTTCACATCAAACGCTCCCAGGGCACGTACAGCACGGTTTAGATACAAAGTAAAGATCGCATTGCACTGTTCTATCAAATATTCACAGGGCCGGTACAGAATCTGTTAGATACAGATTAAAGCTCTCTCTACCCAGTCCCACCAAACACACCGAGGGCTGTACAGCACCGTAGCTAATTCTCTCTCTCTCTCTCTCTCTCTCTCGCTTTCTCTGTCTCCCTGCCTCTGTTACGGCAGGTAACAGTAGGGATTAGATACTTCTACACTTCACCAACAAATATTTCCACGGCAGGTGCAGCACGTGTTAGATACAGAGTAAAACTCCCTCTACACTGTCCCAACAAATTCTCCAATGGCAAATACAGCACGGTTTAGATATGGAGTAAAGCTCCTGCTACCCAGACCCACCAAACACATCCAGCGCAAGCACAGCACAGGTTAGAGACGAATGCTCGCCTTACACAGTCACATCAAACACTCGCAGGCAGGTACACCAGGGGTTAGATACAGAGTAAAGCTACCTCTACACGGTGTGTGTGTGTGTTTGTATTTCAGTGCGTGTGTATTTTTCAGTATGTGTGTGTATATTTCAGTGTGTGTGTATATTTAAGTGTGCGTGTTTATATTTCAGTGTGTGCGTCTGTATATTTTAGTGTGCGTGTGCACATTTCAGTGTTCGTGTGTATGTATTTCTGTGTCTGTGTGTATAGTTAAGTGTGTATATTAAAAAAACAAAAGAAATAGGTGCAGGAATAGAATAATAGAATCATAGAAATTTACAGCACGGAAGGAGGCCATTTCTGCCCATCGTGTCTGCGCCGGCCAACAAAGAGCTATCCAGTCTATTCCCACTTTCCAGCTCTTGGTCCGTAGCCCTGTAGATTACGGCAATTCAAGAGCACATCCAAACACTTTTTTAATGAGTAGAGGGATTCTGCCTCTACCAGCCTTTCAGGCAGTGAGTTCCAACGCCCACCACCCTCTGGGTGAAGACATTTCCCCTCAAATCTCCTCTAAACCTCCTACCAATTACTTTAAATCTATGCCCCATGGTTGTTGACACCTGTGCTAAGGCAAATAGGTATATCCTGTCCACTCCATCTAGGCCCCTCATAATTTTATACACCTCAATAAGGTTTCCCCTCAGCCTCCTCTTTTCCAAAGTTAACAAACCCAGCCGATCCAATCTTTCCTCATAGCTGAAAATTTCCAGTCCACGCAAAGTCCTCGTATATCTCCTCTGTTCCCTCTCTAGTGCAATCACATCTTTCCTGTAATGTGATGACCAGATCTGCACGCAGATATCTAGCTGAAGACTTACTAGTGTTTGATACTGGTCAAGCATATCCTCGCTGCTTTCGTATTCTATGCCTTGGCTAATAAAGGAAATACTTCGTCTGCCTTCTCAGCCATCTTATCTACCTTCAGGAATCTGTGGACCTGCACGCCCAGGTCACTTTGTTCCTCTACACTTCTCAGCATCCTACCATTTATTGTGTATTCCCGTGCCTTGTTAGCCCTCCCCAAATGCATTACCTCACACTTCTCCGGATTGAATTCCATTTGCCAATTTTCTGCCCACCTGACCAGGTCACGATATCTTCCTGCAGTCTACAGCTTTCTTCTTCATTATCAACCACACAGCCGATTGTAGTATTATCTGCAAACTTCTTTTTCATACCCCTTACATTCAAGTCTAAATCATTGATATACACCACAAAAATCAAGGGACCTAGTACTGAGCCCGGCGGAACCCCACTGGAAACAGCCTTGCAGTCTCAAATATACCCATCAATCATTACACATTGCTTCCTGCCTCTGAGCCAATTTTGGAACCAACTTGCCACTTTGCCATGGATACCATGGAGTTTTACTTCCGTGATCAGTCTGTCATGTGGGGCATTATCAAAAATCTTGCTAACCTTGAAGTGTTTCTCTGTGGCTGTGTGTGTATCTGTGTATGTGTTTGTGTATCAAAGTGTGTGTGTGTCTATATTTCAGTGTGCAACTGCCCTGGGAGTGCTGGATGGGACAGTGCAGAGAGAGAGTGAAGTATTCAAAGAGACAATATAGTGTGAAATTTACTCCGTATCTAACCTGTGCTGTACTTGCCTTTGGAGTGTTTCATGAGACAGTGTACAGGGAGCATTACTCTTTATATAACCGGTGCTATACCTGCCCTGGGAGTGTTTGATGGGACAGTGTAGAAGGAGCTTTACTCTGTATCTAACCGGTGCTGTACCTTGCTGTATAATGTTTTATAAAGTATTATAAAGATCTGTAAAGTGGTGTAATGATTTTAAAGCTGTATAAAGGGTTATAATGATTAATAAAGTCCTGCTGCCGGGCCTCCTCCTCCCCGGGTTGGGCTGTTCGGGCTCCTGTGGGCCGGGCCGGGCTGAGCTGCTACACCTCGACGCCCGGTCTCACGGTACCCGAGCCTTTAGCTGCTGCAGCCCTCCGGACGCTCGCCACCCACCACCAGGGAAAAGCTATTTTTGCGTGGGGCCGCAGAGCGGCCACATTTTTGTGGATCCACAGAGCTGCCATATTTGTGCGGGGCCCCAGAGCCGCCATTTTTGTGTGGTTCCACAGCGCCGCCATCTTTGTGCGGAGACCCAGAGCCGCCATCTTTGTGCGGTCCCCAGAGCCGCCATATTTGTGCGGGCCCCAGAGGCGCCATCTTTGTGCGGGGCCACCCCGAGCCGCCATCTTTGTGCGGGGCCTCAAAGCCGCCATCTGCGGATCCACAGAGCCGCCATTTTGTGCGGTGCCCCAGAGCCGACTTCATTTTGCGGGTCAACAGAGCCGCAATTTTGGGCGGGACCCCAGAGCCGCCATATTTGTGCGGGGCCCAGAGCCGCCTTTTTTGTGCAGTGCCCCGGAGCCGACATCTTTGTGCAGCTCCCCAGAGCCGCCATGTTGTGAGTGCCCCCAGACCCGCCATGTTTGTGCAGGGATCCCAGATGGGCCTTCTTTGTGCGGTGCCACCCCGAGCCGCCATCTTTGTGCGGGATCCCAGTAACGCCATCTATGTGCGGTCACCCTGAGCTCCCATCTTTGTGCGGGACTCCAGAGCCGTCATCTTTGTGCTGGGATCCAGAGCCGCCATAATTGTGCTGCTTCAAAGCGCCGCCTTCTTTCTGCGTAGCGCGGGTGCCGCCATCTTTGTCCGGGCCGCGGGTGCCTCCATGTTTCTACCGAGCCTCCAGCTCCTGCCGCCCTCCGGACGCTCGGCTCCCACAACCAGGGAAAGGCCCCGAGTGACAGCCGCCATCTTTGTGCGGGGCACCAGAGCCGCCATAATTGTGCGGGGCGCGGGAGCCGCCATCTTTGTGCGGCTCCACAGAGCAGCCATCTTTGTGCGGAGCCGCAGAGCTGCTTTCTTTGTGCGGGTCCACAGAGCCGCCATATTTGTGCGAGGCCCCAGAGCCGTCATCTTTGTGCGAGGTCCAGAGATCCGCCATGTTCGTGCGGGGCTGCAGAGCCTCCATCTTTGTGCGGATCCACAAAGCCGGTATCTTTGTGCGGGGCCGCAGAGCCGCCATCTTTATGCGTTTCCCCAGTGCCGCCATATTTGTGCGGGGCCCAGATCAGCCATTTTTGTGCGCGGCCCAAGAGCAGCCATCTTTGTGCGGGTTCCCAGACCCGCCATGTTTGTGAGGGTCCCCAGAGCTGCTATCTTTGTGCGGGACCCCAGAGCCGCCATATTTGTGCTGGTTCAGAAAGCCGACTTCTTTATGCGGAGCGCGGGTGCCGTCATGTTTGTACCGACCCTCCAGCTGCTGCCGCCATCCAGACGCTCGCCTCCCGCTACCAGGGAAAGGCCCCGAGTGACAACCGCGTTATTTGTGCAGAGCCCAAAAGCCGCCATTATTCTGCGGAGCGCGGGTGCCGCCATCTTTATGCGGAGCGTCAGAGCCGCTATCATTTTGCGGATCGCCAGTGTCGCCAAGTTTTTGCGAGGCCCCAGAGCCGCCATCTTTGTGCGGGACCCCAGAGCCTCCATCTTTGAGGGGCACTAGAGCCGCCATCATTGTGCGGGGCACGGGTGCAGCCATCTTTAAGCTGGGCAGGGAGAGGGGGCCGGGTGCAGCTGCTTTGTTCATTGACCGGCGTCGCCATCTTTGTTTAGGGCGGCCGGCATCTTGTTGCGGGTGGTGGTTGCGCATCTTCAGGCGGGGGGTTAGGGGCGGCAATCTTTGTCCCGGGCACTTGTACCTTTCCAGATGGGCCTGACAGATTGCCGAGTGCAGACAGTGTGTGAGTGAGCGTGTGAAATTTCACCCAGATCAACGGCCCCGCACCCCGACCCGGCACTGGGGAGAGCGCTTCGACACAATATCAGGTTCAGGGAGCCCAGTGCAGTAAGTGTGTAATTGAGCTTTTAAATGTTCACCCAGATCACCGGCCCCGCCGGCCCGGGGGAGAGCGCCTCGCTCACAATATCATGCCCAGGGAGCTCTCAGGCTGCAAAGTCTCTGCTACGTCTCATCTTTTAATTAATTTTACAATCAAGGTAAAGGGATACTTCCCCACATTCTTCAACTGCCCTCTGAACTTAGTCTGGGTCACGGCATAAATCCCAGTGTTTGTGCAGCAACTGAGCAGCTGCAGCATGAATCCCAGTTCCGTTACATAACTAGGTAGAGATACAGACTGATAGCCCAAATCCCACATCCGGCCCCATATAGAATTCACCATAATCACTGCCCATAACAGGATGAAGTTGCCCGAGATAACAAACAGTAAAATGATGGATTTCCTGCGGCTCTCCATCTCTGGGTCTCTGGGACTCTCCCCACTGCTGGGACCCCGGAGTCTCCTGCGGGCTCTGCTGGCCATTAAAATGTGTCTGACAGTGACAGCATTGAGCAGCAGAATCACAACAAATGGGACCCCCGGGGTGAGAATATAATGAAGGAACTCGATTGTTACCCAGACCCGTGAAAGCAAAACATCGATTGTGACAAAACAAAACCAGGGAACGTTCCAAAGCCAATACCGATCTGTGAACAAAAAATACCAGATGATGTTCTTTAAACCGCTCATCACAGTCACTATTCCCAGAATCACAGCTGCCGTTTTCTCGGTGCAATAATTCGTTTTCAGCTTCTGGCGACAAATGGCCATAAATCGATCAACGGTGAAAGTGACGGTGAACCAGACAGAACAGTCTGTGGCTGCATAAAGCAGGACGGCGTGGATATTACACACGCGAATGGAATACACAAAATTAAACTGTTCACTATAAACAATCGGAATGTGCCTCAATATCAGGTCGAGGATAACGACCAGTAGATCCGCCGCTGCCATGGCCACCAGGTAACGAGTGACACATTTGGAGAGACCGCACTTTCCCCGAGACAGGATCACAATGGTCACTAAGTTAACTGTGCGGAAGAGAAATAAACAGGGAAATTATATATCAGGCTGGGAGCAGAAGCAGCAGTTTGATGGAATTCGGGGTGAAATCTGCAACGCATTAGCGACATTCAATGATATAATCTAATTCTATTACCTGTGGAGCTGAATACAGGATTTATTGCAACAATAATCGGGAATACATTGCGGAATCAATAAATGAAATGGAAATAAATACAATTTGAAAGTAACAGGTGCTTGATCATGAGAGATTAAATGATCGCTCTACATTTAGCCCAGCAGACAAAAGCACCACCAGAGGTGCCAGGCACACAAAGGACCAGAGCCTCTCAGGAAGCCTTCGTTTCCCGGGATCAGTCAGCATTTGGAGCGGTGCAATTCGCTTCTGTGCCCCTGTGTTTGGGAAGGTAAAATCTCGCTTGGATTCCTGCTCCTGGTTAGAATATCCATTATAGTTGGAACTCAAAATGAATGCAACAGCAAAATACAGAACCTGCAACCTTGACATAAAATAATTACAGCTAATTGTTTCAAAGTGCCGCCTAATGCTTTTGTAAAGAATCTAAACACAAATGGAAGAGAGTTATCCTTGTACTTTTTCAACTGTTGGTTTTCAACTTGTGCAGAGAATATTAGACGAGAAAATATCAAAGGATTTTCTCATCCTCAGTATCTCTGTTACAATCAGCTGGGATTGTTTATCCTGAAGTGCAGCAGGAGTCTATATTAGGATAATCATAGTCCTCCATTTTACTACTCTATATTTCTTCCACCTCTCTGTAATTTCCCTGGAAATTTGCTCCTCTATATCCTTCCCACTATTTGGTGGCCTATAGAATACACCCAGCAGTGTAATGGTACCTCTATTGTTTCTTAACTCTACCCAAATAGATTCTGTCCTTGACCCCTCCAGGACATTCTCTCTCTCCAGCACTGTAATATTCTCCTTAATAAATAATGCTACCCCACCTCCATTCTTTCCTTCACTATCTTTCTCGAACATCTTATATGCAGATATATTTAGTACCTAATCCTGCCCTTTTTAAAATTAGTTGAAACCCTCCCCAACAGCACTTGCAATCCCCACCCCCGCCCCCTCGTGAGTATATTGGTTCCCGGCTCTGTTGGGGTGCAACCAGTCCAGCCTGTACAGGTCCCACCTCCCACAGAACCGGTCCCAATGTCCCAGGAATCTGAAGCCCTCCCTCCTGCACCTTCTATCCAGGCAAGCATTCATTTGCTCTATGCTCCTATTTCTAAATTCAATAGCTCGTGGCAGCGAGAGTAATCCGGAGATTACTACCTTCGAGGTCCTGATTTCTAATCTCTTGCCTAGCTCCCTATTATCTGCCTGCAGGATCACATCCCTCTTTCTACCTATGTCGATGATACTGATATGTACCACAACCTCAGTCTGTCACCCTCCCCCCTCAGAATGTCCTGCAGCCACTCAGTGACACCCTTGACCCTGGCACCAGGGGGGCAACATATCATCCTGGAGTCATGTCTGCGGCCGGAGAAAGGCCTGTCTGTTCTCCTAACTATCGAATCTCCTGTCACTATTGCTTGCCCATCTTCCTCCTCCCCCCACCCACAGCTGAGCCTCCCGTGGTAGCGTGGACTTGGCACTGGCTGTTCTCCCCAGAGGAGCCATCGAATACCGGTTTGTGAGTGAGATGCACTCAGCGGACTCCTGAACTATCTGCGTAGTCCACCTTGTCTGTCTGCGGTCACCCATTCCCTTTATGCCTGCACACTCTTATGCTGTGGCGTGACCACCTCCTGAAACGTGCTATCCACGGAACTCTCAGCCTCACGAATGCAACGCAGTGACGCCAGCTGCTGCTCATTCCAAAACCCGTAGGAAGTGTCCTGGAGTTCCCACATGGCACATGATGTGCATTCCATGGGACTGAGGTGCCCTGACATGCCTCTATTTAATAGACTATTAACTAACTTAACAGAATTGAACTCAACACTTAAAAAAATCACCATCTACTCACCATTTCTTTCTTTGCAAGACCTTGAGTATTGTGTGCAGTTTTGCTCGCCTTATCTGAGGAAGGATGTTCTTGCCATGAAGGGTGTGCAGCGAAGATTCATCAGACTGATACCTGGGATGGCAGGAATGACGTACGAGGAGAGATTGGGTCGATTGGGCTTATACTCGCTGGAGTTTAGAAGAATGAGAGGAGATCTCATTGAAACTTATAGAATTCTAACAGGGGTTGACAGACTGGATGCAGGAAGGATGTTCCCGATGGCGGGTGAGTCCAGAACAAGAGGTCACAGTCTAAAGATAAGGGGTAAGCCATTTAGGACAGAGATGAGGAGGAATTTCTTCACCCAGAGAGTGGTGAACCTGTGGAATTCTCTACCACAGAAGGCAGTTGAGGCCAAGTCAGTAAATATATTCAAGAAGGATATAGATTTATTTTTTAAGGCTAAAGGTATCAAGGGATATGGGGAGAAGGCAGGGACAGGGTACTGAATTTGGATGATCAGCCATGATCTCATCGAATGGCGGAACAGGCTCGAGGGGCCGAATGGCCTACTCCTGCTCCTATCTTCTATGTTTCTATGTTTCTATGTTTCCTTGTGCTGACGTCACTTACCTCGCTCCTCGCGCTCCCTCCGGGCTGCGGGTTCTCTGGCCTACCTTTATCTCCGGCCGCTCCTCTCCCTTCCGCTCTGCTCCTAATTCCTACTCTCTTAAAATTCCAAACCTTAGCACTCTGTTCAGAACCACTTCTTTAGGATCACTCTGTGCAGACCACTGAAAAAAATGGATTTCCCCACACTTGTTCTCTAATATATTCCATAGCAGGCCATCAGGATAAAAAAAAAATACAAGAAATAAATGGTCCTAAACAGCAGGATCTTATAGATGACCCCTGTTATGGAATGATGTGATTCGCCTACATGACATTGCCACAGCCTAAATCCAGGAATTTCATTCCCAGGGCCACCTAGTTTACACTGCTCCAGCCTCAATCCAGGAATTTAATTCCCAGGGCCACCTAGATTACACTGCTCCCGCCTCAGTCCAGGAATTTCATTTCCAGGGGTGCCTAGATTACACTGTTCCCTCCGCAATCCATGAATTTATTTCGCAGGACGGCCTAGATTGCACTGTCCCTGCCTCAATCCAGGAATTTCATTCCAAGGGCGGCTTAGATTACAATGCTCCCGCCTCATTTCAGGAATTTCATTCCCAGGGCGGCCTAGATTACACTGCTGCCTTAATTTAGGAATTGACTTCCCAGGGCCGTCTAGATTACACTGCTCCTGCCTCAATCCAGGAATTTCATTCCATGGGCTGCCTAGTTTACACTGCTCCCTCGTTAGTCCTGGAATTTAATTCCCAGTTCATTTCTCTATTGCCTCAATCTTGAACAAGAATAAGAAGAACAACTTTATAAGGAGTGAACTTACCGAGACAAATATATCATGGTGTTTGACCGAGTGGAAGAAAAATTAAAAGGTGCAAAGGTTTGATACCAAGGATCAAAGGAACACTTTTAAAATATTAACCAATGAGATAAGTACCCTGTAAACACCCAATACTCCATGAAACACTCTGGAATCATTGAATTCTCGCATAGTCATACACACAGAACCATAAAGATCAGTCAACATTCGCGAATCCTCCTTCACCATCCCAGGCTGTGTCCTGTTCCACTGGCAGCAGAGGCCCACCAGAGGTGGAGGCTCAGCGTTATAAGGTCACGTGGGAGAGACCCTGCGAGTCCTCAAAATTGCCGAAGGATACAATGAAGTCTCATGGCTCCATTCAGACATGGGTAAGGTAACTTCCTGCTGATTACCACCGACCGCCCTCCCTTTTCTGATGAATCTGCACATCTTCATGCTGAACACCAGTTGATGGGAGCACCGAGAGTAGAAAAGGCATAAAACATGCACTGGGTCGGGAGGGGAAACATCAATATCCATCACCAAGAGTGGCTCGGATGTACCATCATTAACCGAGCCCTGAAGAACACAGCTGCCAGACTGGGATTGCGGCAGGTGGTGGGAGAACCAACATGAGAGAATAGCCTGCTTGAACTCGTCCTCACCAACCTACCTATCCCATATGCATCTGTCCATGACGATATTGGTAGGACTGAGCAGTGCACAATATTTGTGGAGAATAATTCTCGCTTTCACCCTGGAGCCACCCTCCATCATTTCATGTGCCACTACCATAGTGATCAATGGAATGCAATTAGACAGAGCCGAGCGGACCCACAACCAACAGATCAAATTTTTTCAAAGCTGTCATATTCTGTCGTGAATGGTAATGAACAATTGAGCCGTTTTCACATAGCCCTGAAAATGTTTCCTTTCCTAGTATATATCCAATTAAACCTTTGGAAGTTAAAGTTAACAAAGAAAGAAATAATTGCATTGACATAGCACTTTTCACGATTGTGGGATGTCACAAATAACTTTACAGCCAATGAAGTACTTTTGAAGTGTAGTCACTGTGGTACTGCAGGAAACGTGGCAGCCAACTTGTGCACAGCAAGCTCCCACAAACAGCAATGTAATAATGACCAGATAATCTGCTTTAGTGATGTTGATGGAGATAAATATTAGCCAGAACTCCGGTGTTAACTCTGCTGCTCATCTTTAATATATTTCCATGGGATCTTTTACCACTACCTTAGAGAACAGACGGGACCTCGGTCTAACGTCTCATCTGAAGGACGGCCCCTCCGACAGTGCCGTGCTCCCTCAGTACTGCACTGTAGCGGAAGCCTAGATTTCTGTACTCAAGTCATTGAACCCACAAGCTTCTGACTCAGAGCCGAGATTGCTACGACCTGAGCCTACTGAATCTGCTTCCACCAGAATTTCAGTGCTCGTTTCGAATCATAAAAACTCACTCCGTGATCAAAGGTCTTCTCATCTGCTCCCTGTATCTTTTACCAATTATCTTATATCTTCGCCCTTTTTCTAATGACAAGGCAAGTTTCTTATTGTAGCAAAACTCCTCATCGTTTTAACACTTCTGTTCAATCTCCGCCTAATCTTCTCTGCTATAAGGGAAACAATCCCAGCTTCTCTCGTCTCCTCACATAACTGAAATCCCTCATCCCTTGCGTCGTTATGGTAATTTCTCTCAACACAATTGGCAGACAATGACTACCACCAGCAAGATGGAGTCTAACCTCCTCCACTTGACAGTCAACAGCATTCCCATCACCGAATCTTCCAGCATCAAACTCCTCGGTGTCGCCATTGATCAGAAACTCAACTGGACCAGCCACATACATGGCATGGCTACTGCAGCAGGTCAGAGGCTGGGCATTCTGCGGTGAGTAACTCAACTCCTGACTCCTCAAACCATCTCCAACACCTACAAGGTGCAAGTCAAGAATGTTGTGGATTACTGTCTGTATACAGAGGTATGACATGTGGGCAAGACCCTCCTAATTCTAATACGTTTATTAAACATTTATCCATATTAATGACACGTATACATTTTGAAACTAAATGTCTGCAAAATAAGCAGGTTCTAATGGGTCATAATCAATGCAAGATTAGAATCTGTGAACGAACATTAATGAACTAATAATTTGGAAGGACAGATATGAGGGCCGAGAATATCCGATCTGAATTTCGGATCAGATACCGCTCGCTTTGTGCCGCCGCCCGAGAGGAATTTCTAGGCCGCTTTGTTTGCAGCGTTTTTTTGTCTTTAATTAGCCTGTGTGACTGTTCCTGTTTCCTTAAAAAACCTGATTTCAAATAAAGCTGTTGGACTATAACCTGGTGTTGTGCGACTTCTCACATTTAAAACACCTATGTGACTGTTCCTGTCTCTTTAAAAACCCTGTGTGACTGGTCCTGTCTCTTTAAAAAAAACCTATGTGACTGGTCCTGTCTCTTTAAAAAAACCTGTGTGACTGTTCCTTCTCTTTAAAAATCCGGTTTGACTGGTCCTGTCTCTTTAAAAAGCCTGTGGGACTGGTCCTGTCTCTTTAAAAAGCCTGTGTGACTGGTGCTGTCTCTTTAAAAAGCCTGTGTGACTGGTCCTGTCTCTTTAAAAAGTTTGTGTGAATGTTTCTGTGTGACTGGCTGTCGCTCCGCCCTCTGGTTTAAGTGTTTATGTACAATTAACCCATTGGGCTCACAAGAAATCATGAATGCTGTTTTTTTTTAAATAGAGGTCATGGATTTTGAATCCACAGGGGTGTAGATGGTGCAGGATTACTGAGACTAGTTCTTTGACCCAGAAGAGACTTCACTGAGTTACGGAGAAACCTATGCTGGAAGAGCAGTTTTAAGAATTGAAGACCTAGGCCTAGAAATCCGTCATTGACTGCAGTGGAAGTGAATATCAGGCGCTGCGTGTAACGGACGCCCGATCCGATACCGCTCGTTTCGCGCCACCGCCCGAGATTAATTTCTCGGCCCTTGTCTGCAGACATCGACAGATATCAAATGTCAAAGCGTGCTGACGAATTGGACGAAGACATTTCCTCTCAAATACTCGGAATTAACCCATTCAGTGTCATTTGTTATTATCGGAGACAGATTGCTCCAGAGGTGGGGAAATATAAGAGTTATATCTAACATTAATGACAAGCATCTCTGTTCAATCCAAAACTCTGCTGTCCGTATCCTAACCCGCACCAAATCCCATAACCCCTGTGCTCGCTGAACTACATTGGTTCCGGTCTGGCAACGCCCCGATTTTCAAGTGGTCATCCTCATGTTCAGCCCCAACTCATTACCAAGTGTCCAGTGAAGGCTTTGCATCCTGAAAATGCCAATCGTTAGTTTGTTTATGTTTAGTATTTTACCGGAAGTACTTTTCACCCCCAGGGCCGCAGTTGGATTCCTCCAATTGGCATCAAGAGGACAATAGACACAGGGGAGGGGCTAGAATTCGGCTCGGACTGCAGCACAAAACACCACCACCTCCAAGTAACCTCCTCCAAGTCACACATCATCCAGACTTGGATATATATCGCCGTTCCTTCATCGTCATTGGGTCAAAAGCCTGAAGTTCCCTCTGCAACAATATTGTGGGTGCACGTTCACCACTGGAGCGATTGAAGATGAAGTCCCACCCTTTTATCATGGTAACTAGGGATGGGCAAGTAACACCGGCCTTACCAGCGTCACCCATATCCTGAGAACAAATAGTTATAAATAATAAACTGGAATACAATCAATGAGTTTATAATTTGCTGATTGAAACCAGAAAAGGCTTGTGATCAGAGTGGGGATTCATGCACTGCTAAACAAACTGTCACCACAACTTGGCTCACCAATTCTATCATTCTATTAATGATACTGCTCATACTTTCTCAATTTCCCTATCCTTACAAAATGTGCTTGATAAAAGACCACATAATATCAAAATTGAAGCTCATGGGAATAAATTGGCAGTGGCAACACGGCTCGGAAATTGGCTAAGAGACAGAAAGCAGAGAGTAGTGATGAACGGTTGTTTTTCAGATTGGAGGGAAGTCTACACTGATATTCCCCAGGGGTCGGTGTTGGGATCACTGCTCTTTTGATATATATTAGTGCTATGGAATTGGGTATACAGCGCATAATTTCAAACTTTGCCGATGAAACGAAACTCGGAAATGTTAATACATAGTGCGAAGGTTAGTAACGGACTTCAGGACGATATAGACAGGCTGGTGAAATGGGCAGACGCATGGCAGATACAGTTTACCGCAGAGAAGGCTGAATTGAAACATTTTGGGAGAAAAATGAGGAGAGGCAATATGAACTAAATGGTACAATTTTAAAGCAGATGCAGGAACAGAGAGACCTGAGAGTGGACTTACACACATCTTTGAAGGTGTCAGTACACATTTGCACGATATCTGTTAAAAAATATATGGAGTCTTTGGCTTTATAAACAGGGACATAGTGTAACAAATCCAGGAAGAAAGGCTAAGCTTTTATAAATCATTGGTTAGGCCCCAGCTGGAGTATTTTTTTCAATTCTGAGCACCACACATTGGCAAGGATGTCAAGGACTTATAGAGTTTGCAGAGGAAATTTACGAGAGTGGTACTAGGGATCTGGGACTTCAGTTACATGGAGATCGGTAGATAGCAATGGAGTTTGTGACGGGGGCTGAAGACAATGGCTTTGGTCTTCCCTAAATTTAAATGACAAGAACAGTAATAAAGTGAAACGTGGGGTTTACAGATCTAACAGCTGGATATAGAGACTTGGCAGGGACACCAGCAGCAGCAAAGATGAGAGAGTATCTCACAAGAACAGTAATACAGTTAGCAAAGTTTTGCAGAGTTAATAGCTGGATACAGAGACTTACCTGGAACAACAACCGCAACAAGGAGGGGAGAGTAAATGACAAGAAATGTAATGCAGTAAAACATGGTTTATGGAATTAATAGCTGGATATAGAGACTTACCAGGAACACCAACAGCAGCTAGGAGGGGATAGTAAAAGTGTTGAATAATCTGAAGTGCCAATTTTATCCGCAAGTCTAATGATATTCGATCATAATTTGCAGCAAGAAAGTCAAACTCCCAGATGAAACTCCTGCCCATTGTTGAATCATTCCAATCTACTGTTCTCAGATTCTGATCCATTGTTGCAGCATTCCAATCTGCTGTTCTCAGATTCCGACTCCCTCTCTGTGGAGCAGCGCGCTGATCCCTGTTAGTGCCGGAGGTGATGCTCTCACTGACACTATGGGATAACACGTTGAAAGGAGTCCCTTATTAATATAAGAGCGAAACCCTTCACTGAAACAATGAGGGTCCATGGAGACTGACATTAATTACAGCCACTGAACAAACAGCTTCAGTTAACCCCTTTCAATCCAACACTTTTTGTACCACAGTGAAGTAGAACATTTACCCGGTCCGGATGGGATGTATCAGTGTTGCTGAGGGAAGGAATGGTGGAAGTAGCGCAGGCTCTGTCCAGAATCTTTCAATCCTCCTTGGATATGGGAGTGGTGCCAGAGGACTGGAGGGCTGAAAATATTAAACCCTGTTTAAAAATGGGAGGAGGGATAAACCCTGTAACTGCAGGCCAGTCAGCCTAATGTCGGTAGTGGGGAAACTCCTAGAGGCAATATTCTGGGACAAAATTATCTGTCACTTGGAAAAACAAGAATTAATAAATGCAATAGCAAAAACTGCGGATGCTGGAAATCTAAAATAAGAACTGAAAATGCTGGAAACACTCAGCAGGTCAAGCAGCATCCGTGGAGATATCTAGCTCTCTCTCTCTCTGACTATCAGTCTCTGTCTCTCTGACTCTCTGTCACTGTCTCTGTGACTCTCAGTCTCTGTCTCCCTGACTCTCTGTCTCTGTCTCTCTGAATCTCTTTCTCTATCTCTCTGCCTATCTCTCTGTGTGTCTCTGTCTCTCTGACTCTCTGTCACTATCTCTCTGACTATCTCTCTCTGTATCTCTGTCTCTCTGACTCTCTGTCACTGTCTCTCTGACTGTCTCTCTCTGTGTATCTGCCTCTCTGACTCTCTGTCACTATCTATGTGACTCTCAGTCTCTGTCTCTCTGACTCTCTGTCACTGTCTCTCTGAATATTTATCTCTGTCTCTCTGACTATCTGTATCTGTCTCTCTGACTCTTTGTCACTGTTTCTCTGACTATCTGTCTCTGTTTCCCTGACTATCTCTATCTGTCTCTGTCTCTCTGATTCTCTTTCACTGTCTCTCTGACTATCTGTGTCTGTCTCTCTGACGATCTGTCTCTGATTGTCTCTCTCTCTTTCTGTCCTTCACTTTCTCTGCCCATAATCTCTGTTTATCTGTCTCTCCCGCTCACTCTTTCCCTCTTGTCTTGGTCTCTATCTCTCTCTCTCTCTCTCTCTCACTATCTCACTCTCTCCCTCTTGTCTCGGTCTCTGTCTCTCTCACTATCTGTGTCCCTCCATCTTGTATGTCCCTCCCCCTCTAGCTCCGCCGCCCTCTAACACTCTTTCTATTTCTCTCTCTCGCAGTCTCTCTATGTCTGTCTCTATTGTTCACTCCCAATATGCATCTCCCTCTCACACTCCGTCTGTTTCCAGCTATATCCTGTCTGTAACTCCCTCTCTCTCTCTGTCTACCCCGCTCTCCATCTACCACTCTCTTCGTCTACCCCTCTTTCCGTCCAACCCTCTCTCCGTCTACTCCGCTCTCTGTCTCTCTTTATTTCGTTCTGTCTCTCCCTCCCTGACTCTCTCTGTCTCCCTCTCCCCATCTCTCTCCCGATATCACTGTCTGTCTCCTTCTCGATCTCTGTTTCTGCTCACCTCTCTGCCTCTCTCTCCCTGTCTCCCTCACTCTCAATGCCCCACTCTGTACCACTCTCTCTCTCTATATTACTCTGCCTATCGCTCACACACTGCATATTTCCTCTTCTCTCGCTCTGCATACCTCTGTCTCCCCTTCTCTTTCGCACTCTCTGTCTACATTTTCCCTTTCTTTCTCTCTCTTTCTTTGTCTCTCTCCCTCTCTCTGCCTATCTCACTCTCTGCCTCTTTCTCTCTCTCTCTGTCTGTCACTCCTTCATTCTCTATCTCTGTTTCTCGCCCTCCTCATTCTTTCTCTCTTACGCTCATTTCTTACTCTCTCTCTCTCTCTGTTTATGTCCATCTCTCTGTATCTGTCCCTTTTTTTCGCCTTGATTCTCTGTCTCGCTCAATCTTTTTTTATCTCCTTGCCTCTTTTACTCCCCCGCCATCGTGCTCTCTCTCTCATTCGATCTCTCCCTCTGTCCCTCTCTGTTTGTTTCTCTGTCTCTTTTTATCACATCTCTCTCTGTCCTGCGTCCCTTTTTCTGTATCTCTCACTTTCTTTCTATCTGTCCCTCGTTCTGTCTCTTTCTATTTCATTCCCACTCTCTATCTCGTTCCCTCTCGGTCAATTTTTTTCTCTCTCCCCCTCTGTGTGTGTGCCTTTCTCACTTTCTGCCTCTGCCTCTCTGACTCTCTGTCAGTCTTTTTGTCTTTCTCTGCCTATCTCTCTGCGTTTCTCTTTATCTTTCGCTCATTGTCTTACCTTCTCTCTCTCTATCTTTCAACGTTGTTTTCTCTCCTCATCTGTCTCTCTCCCTCTCTCTCTGTGCTTCTCTCTCTCTGTGTTTCCCTCTCTCCATTTCATTTGATCACTTGTGTGTCTTTCTCTCCCCTTCTCTCGTTCCCTCTCTCTCTCTCACACTCTGTCTCTCCCTGCTTGTGTCTCTCTTAGCTTATGTTTCACTCTGTCGCCCCTTTCACTTTCTATCAGTCACTATGCTTCCCTCTGTATCTTTCTCCCTCTTGGACTCTCTCTCTGCCTCTCTATATCAGTCACTTCACCATCGCTTCCTTTGTCTGTCTCTCTCTCGGTCTACTCTTCTATCTCTCTCTATATATCTGCCTCACTCTCTCTCTTTCTGTCTCTGTCTCTGTATCTGAGTCTCTCTCCTATCTCTCTCTCGCTTTGTCTGTCGCTCTCTCTCTCTGTCGCTCCCTTTTTCTCCCACTCTGTCTGTCTCTTTCTCTATTTGTCTCAATTTCTCTGGCGCGCCCTCTCCTTGTTTCTCCATCTGACTCTCTCTTTCTGTCTCTATTTCTGCTGCTATCTCTGTCTCTGCCATTCTCAATCAACTGTGTCTCACTCTTTACATCTCGACATCTATCTCTGTATCTAACCTGTTCAGTTCCGGCCCTCTGAGTGTTTGATGGGATAGTGCAGAGGGAGCTTTACTCTGTATTTAGCCCGTGCTGCACCTTCCCTGGGAGTGTTTGATGGGCAGTGTAGAGGGATCTTTATTCTATATCTACCGATTGCTGTACCTGCCCTGGGAGTGTTTGATGGCACAATGTAGATGAAGCGTTACTCTGTATCTAACCCAGGCTGTACCTACCCTGGAAATGTTTGATGGGACAGTGCAGAGGGAGCTTTACTCTGTATTTAAGCCGTGCTGTACCTGCCCTGGGAGTGATTGTTGGGACAGTGTAGAGGAAGCTTTGCTCTGTATCTAACATAGATGCATAGCTGGCACTAACCCGAATAGGGAGAGTGAGCAGCCAGAGATCGTGGTTCAAATTGGTACCAACGACATGGGTGGAAAGAGGGATGAGGTCCTGCAACAAGAATTTAGGGAGCTAGTTAGCAGATTAAAAAGCAGGACCTCAAAGGTTGTAATCTCTGAGTTACTCCCGGTGCCACGTGCTATTCAGTATAGGAATAGGAGGATAGAGCAGATGAATGCGTGGCTAAAGAGTTGGTGCAGGAGGGAAGGCTTTAGTTTCCTGGATCACTGGGACTGCTTCTGGGGAAGGTTGGACCTGTACAAGTCGGACGGGTTGCTCCTGAACCGGAACGGGACCAACATCCTTGTGGACAGGTTCGATAGTGCTCTTGGGGCGGGGGTGGGGGGAGGAATTAAACTAACTTGGCAGGGGGCTGGGATACGAACTGGAGCTATAGTAGGGGCTGATGCACAGCCAACTATGGAGGCAAAAACAAGACAGCCTGGAAGGCAGAGCAAATATGTAACGGCACAAGAGCGTATGGCAAGGCTGGATGGCATTTATTTTAATGCAAAGGAATCTTGCGAGTAAGGCAGATGAATTGAAGGTGTTGATGAACACATGGGTGTATGATATTTTTGCCATCACAGAAACCAAGTTGAGGGAGGGGCAGGACTGGCAGCTCAATATTCCGAGGTATAGAATCTTCAGGAGAGACAGAGTGGGGTGTCAAATATAAGGGGGTGTCGCAATATTAATCAAGGAGCCAATTACTGCTGTAAGGAGGGATGAGATCTTAGCAGATTCCTCTAATGAGGCCATATGGGTAGAACTTGAAAAACAAAAAGAGGGCAAGCACTTTGCTGTGAGTCTACTATAGGCCCCCAAACAGTGATAGGGAGATAGTGGAACAGCTTTGCAGGCAAATCTCAGAGAAGTGTAGAAATAATAGGGTAATAATAATTGGGGATTTCAACTTCCCCAATATTAACTGGGATAGTCAGAGTGTGAAAGGCTTAGAGGGTGCGGAATTCTTAAAGTGCTTCCAGGAGAGCATTTTGAGCCAGCATGTAGAAAGTCTTCAAGAGAGGGAACGGTACTGGACCTAATTCAAGGGAATGTAGCCGGGGAAATGGTAGAAGTGTCTGCAGGAGAGCATTTCGGTGACAGTGACCATAATTTGGTCAGATTCAAGCTATTCATGGAAAAGTACAAAAATGGAGCGGAAATATATGTTCTCAATTGGGTGAAGGCCGATATTAATATGATAAGGCAGGATCTGGCCAAAGTGGACTGGTATCAGCTAATTCTAGGAAAATCCACATCAGAGCAGTGGGAGTCTTTCAGAAAGGAAATAGAGAGAGAACAACGCCAACATGTTCCCGTAAATGTCAGAGGTGAGACCAAAAAGCCCAGGGAACCCTGGATGTCAAGGGATATACAAGAATGAATTAGGAAAAAAAGGGAGGATTTTGGCAGAAACAAGGTATTAAAAGCAGTGGAAGCCCTAGAGGAATATAGAAAGTGCGGGGCGGTACTTAAAATATAAATTAGGAGAGCGAAGAGGGGCATGAAAAAACACTGGTGTGCAAAATAAAGGAAAATCCCAAGGTGTGAAAGAAGGATATTAAGGGCAAGAGGATAATCAGGGAATGAGTATGGCCCATCAGGGAACAAAGTGGAAATATGTGTGTAGAGCCGGAAGATGTAGGTTAGATATTAAATGAATATTTTGCATCTGTGTTCACTATGGTGAAGGACGATGTCGGCTTAGAAATCAGGCAGGGGAATTGTGATATACTTGAACAAATTATTATTGAAAGGGAGTAGGTGCTAGCGGTTTTAGTTGTCATAAAAGTGGACAAATCCCCAGGCCCTGACGGGATGTATCCAAGGTTGATATGTGAGGCAAGCGAGGAGATTGCAGGGGCTTTGACGCAAATTTTCAGAACCTCTCTGGCCACAGGGGAGGTGCCAGAGGACTGGAGAACAGCTAACGTAGTACCATTGCTCAAGATGGGTAGTAGGGATAAACCAGGGAATTATAGGCCAGTGAGCCTAACATCAGTGGTATGGAAATTATTGGAAAAAATTCTGAGGAACAGAATTATTCTCCACTTGCAGAGGCAAGGATTAATCAGGGATAGTCAGCATGACTTTGTCATGGGGAGATCATGTCTGACCAATTTGATTGAATTTTTGGAGAGGGTGACCAGGTGTGTGGATGAGGGTAGTGCAGTTGATGCAGTATACATGGATTTCAGTAAGGCTTTTGCCAAAGTCCCACATGGGAGACTGATCAAGTAGGTAAGAGCCCATGGGATCCAGGGCAATTTGGCACATTGCAAACAAAATTGGTGTAGTGGCAGGAGGCAGACGGTGAAGGTCGAAGTTTGATTTTGTGTCTGGAAACCTGTGTCCAGTGGTGTACCGCAGGGATCGGTGCTGGGTCCTTTGCTGTTTGTAGTGTACATTAATGATTTAGATATAAATGTAGGAGGTATGATCAGTAAGTTCGCAGATGACACAAAAATTGGTGGAATGTTAAATAACGAGGAGGGAATCCTCTTGCTACAGGACGATATAGACGGGATGATTAGAAGGGCGGAACAGTGGCAAATGGAATTAACCTTAAAAAGTGTGAGCTGATGCATTTTGGGAGGACTAACATGGCAAGGGAATACGCAATGAATGATCGGTCCCTAGGAAGGACAGAGGATCATTGGGACCTTGGTGTGCATGTACATAAAACTCTGAAGGCAGCAGGAAAGGTAGATACGGTGGTTTAAAAGGCATATGGGATACTTGCCTTCATTAGCCGAGGCATAGAATATAAGGGCAGGGAGATTATGATGGAGTTATACAAAACGTTAGTTATGCCACAGCTGGAATACTGCGTGCAGTTCTGGTCGCCACACTATGGGAGGGATGTGATTGCATTGGAGAGGGTGCAGAGGAGATTCACCAGGATGTTACCTGGTTTGGAGCGCTTCAGATTGGAAGAGAGACTGGACAGACTGGGGTTGTTTTCCTCAGAACAGAGAAGGCTGAGGGGGGACCTGATTCAGGTGTAGAAAATTATGAGGGGCATAGATAGGGTAGATAGAAAGGAACATTTCCCCTTAGTAGAGGTGTCAATAACCAGGGGGCATAGTTTCAAGGTAAGGTGCAGGAGGTTTAGAGGGGATTTGAGGGAAAACTTTTTCATCCAGAGGGTGGTTGGAATCTGGAACTCACAGCCTGAAAGGGTGGAAGAGGCAGGAAACATCACAACATTCAATAGCGTTTAGATGAGCACTTGAAATGCCATACCATATAAGGCTACGGACTAAGTGCTGGAAAATGGGGTTAGAATAGACAGGGCTTGATGGACGGCGCGCACACGATGGGCCGAAGGGCCTCTTTCTCTGCTGTATAACTCCATGCCCTGGAAATGTTTGGTTGATCAGTGTAGAGGGAGCTTTACTCTTTATCGGAAACCGTGCTCTACCTGCCCTGGGAGTGTTTGTTGGGACAGTGTAGAGGAAGCTTTACTCTGTATCTAACCCGTGCTATACCTGAAGTGGAAGTGTTTGATGGGATTGTGTAGAGGGAAATAAAAACAGAAAATACTAGAAATATTCAGCAGGTCAGGCAGCATCTGTGGGGAGAGAAACAGAGTTAACGTTTCAGGTCGATGACCCTTCGTCAGAACTGGAAAAAGTTGGCGATGGAACTAGTTTTTTAAAAAAGTGTAGGGTCAGGGAAATGGGGAAGGGGAGGAAAGAACAAAAGGTAATGTCTGTGATAGGATGGATGGCAGGCGAGATTAAGAGACACAGGGGATGATGGTGCAAGGCAAAAGGAGATGGACAAGTTAAGGAACAAAATATGACACTAGATTAAGTGTAAATGGCAAAGGCAGCTGCCATGTAAGACAGAAAAAAAAATAGGTGCAGAGTTTCTGGCCTGAAATTGTAGAACTCGATGTTGAATCCAGAAGGCTGTAAAGTGCCTAACCGAAAGATGAGCTTCTGTCCCTCGAACTTTCGTTGAGCTTCATTGGAAAAGTCTCAGAGAGGGCTGACTGGGAGTGAAGCGGATAATTAAAATGAAAGGCGACAGGAAGCTCGGCTTCACCCTTACGGACTGAATGGTGGTGTTCTGCAAAGCGGTCACCCAAGCTTTACTTTGCATCTAACAAGTGCTGCACCTGCACTGGGAGAGCTTAATGGAACAGTGCAGAGGGAGCTTTACTATATATCAGAAGCGTGCTGTACCTGCCCTGGGAGTGTTTGATTGGACAGTGTAGAGGGAGCTTTACTCTGTATCTAAACTGTGCTGCACCTGACCTGGGGGTGTTTGATGGGACAGTGGAGAGGGAGCTTTACTCTGTATCTACATTGTGCTGCACCTGACCTGGGAGTGTTTGATTGGACAGTGTAGAGGGAGCTTTACTCTGTATCTAACCTGTGCTGCACCTGACCTGGGAGTGTTTGATGCGACAGTGTAGAGGGAGCTTTACTCTGTGTCTAACATGTGCTGTACCTGCCCTTAGATTTTTTGATGGGACAGAATCGAATAAATTTTACTTTGTATCTAACTCATCCTGTACCTGCCAGAGAGTGCTTGATGGGACAGTGTAGAGGGAGATTTATTCTATAACTATCCCGTGCTGTAACTTACCTGGGAGTGTTCGATGGGACAGGGTAGAGGTAGCTTTAATCTGTATCTAACCCGTTCTGTAATTGACCTGGGAGTGTTTGATACGACAGTGTAGTGGTTGCTTTACTCTGTATCATACATTTGCTGTACCTGACATTGGAGTGTTTGATGTAATACTATAGAGGGAGCTTTACTCGGTAACTAACCCGTGCTGTACCTGCCCTGGGAATGTTTGATGCGGCAGCGTAGAGGGAGCTTTACTCTGTATCTAACCCGGGCAGTACCTGCCCTGGGAGTGTGTGATGCGTCTTTGTAGAGGGAGCTTTACTCTGTATTTAAACCGTGTTGTACCTAACCTGGGAGTGTTTGATGGGAGAGGGTAGATGGATCCTTATTCTGTATCTAAACCGTGCAGTCCCTGCCATGTGAGTGTTTGATGGGATAGTGTAGAGGAAGCTTCACTCTGAATCTAGCACGTGCTGTAACTCCCCTGGGAGTGTTTGATGCGTCACTGTAGACGGAGCTTTATCTATATATAACCTATGCTGTACCTGCCCTGTGAGTGTATGATGGGAACCTGCAGATGAACCTTTACTCTATATATTCCCATTGCTGTACCTTCCCTGGGAGTGTCTGAGGGCACAATGTAGAGGGAGCTTTAATCTGCATCTAACCTTTGCTGTACCTGCACTGGGAGTGTTGAGGCAACAATGTAGAGGGAGCTATACTCTGCAACTAACCGTGCTGTACCTGTTTTTGGAGTGTTTGATGGGACAGTGTAGAGGGAGCTTTACTCTTTGAAGTAAGAAAACTACTAGGCACTTGGTCTAAGCGTTAAACAAAGCTTTAATCAACTGTTTTTCAACATGGAGGTCTAGTTGTGTCCTTCACCGGTTCCTGTTAAAGAATGTCCTGAGCAAGCTGGGCCCATTCCCGAGTATTTATACTCTCCCTGGACAGCGCCACCAGCAGGACACCCAGTATTACTTCATAAGTCATTTCCACATGAATGACAAGATTCATGTCATTCTTCCCGCCTGAAAGATTGGAAGTCCGGTGGCTTCCTTCTACCGAATTAGCCGGACTAAGAATAGACGCAGTCATCTGGATCTCCATTGGAGGCCGGAAGGCACGTCTCCTCGGACCGTGTTTTGGTCCCTGGGTCGCTTGGGTCGTACCGGCGTGCTGGCAGAGTCCGTGTCGCCTTGATCGACCTGAGGGGGACTGGCGAGATCATGGCTCTGGGTGCGGGTCCCCACCGGCGCAGAGCTGGCTTCAGCCTGCTCTGTAGCCTGGTGATTGACCGGCGTCCTGGCTTCGAGTGGCCATCCCGCAGGGAGCGCTCTGTTCCCCGGTTTGATCCAGCCGAGTAGCTGGCAGACCCCTTGATATCCCGGGTAGGGCGTCATCCTCGGAGGAGCGCGGAGTATCGGTGTCGTTAATACAGATCTCTCTATCGATTGGGTCCTTGGGACCGGTTGGACAGGGAGCCAGATCCCGAAGTGAAACTGTGGACTCTCGGCCATCAGGGTACCGCACTTACGCTTATGTAGGATTGACATCCGTTAGTATCACCTAGTCGACGAGGGGATGAATCTTGGAGGATCGGACGAATCTTCGGAGCAGCACGGAGCAAGGAGCTGCCAACCATGATGGTAGGGACGTCCCATGAGTGGAGCGACGCTGGAATCTGAAGAATCGTTCGTGAGGAGTAACATTGGTGGATGTAGAAAGAAGAGACCTGATGGAATGCAACGCGTCAGGGAGCATAGTTTCCCCCTGCTGGTCTGGTAGATTGTGTGACCTCAGTGCAAGACGAACAATGTTCCAAATGATAGCGTTGTATCTCTCAACCTGTCCGTTTCCAATAGGATGATATGGTGTCACTTTGCTTGTCGCGATTCCCCATTGGGAAAGATAACTTTTGAGTTCGCTTGACATGAAGGAGGGACTCCGATCAGATTGGATGAAATTGGACAGAGCGCAATGGGAAAAGACCTGATCGAGGCATTTGATCACTGTGGAAGTAAACATATTGGGACAGGGGAAAGCAAAGGGAAAGCGTGAATATTCGTTCACCGTAGTAAGCAAGTAGGTGTTTCGCGTTGAGGAAGGCAATGGCCCTTTAAATACAATGCTGAGTCGCTGCATATGCTGTGCAGCGTGTTTGAGCAAGCCATCCGATGGACGGAAGAATTGCGGTTTTAGTTCCGCGCAAATTCTACAAGTGGAGCATGTTCCTTTCACGTCTTCTGTAGAAAATGGGTGATTTAGAGATCACACAAAGTGCAACATACGAGTAACGCCAGGATGACATAAGTCAGTATGAAGATCCGCAAGAGTCGAAGTTGACATGGAAGAGCAGAATGCATGCGTGAGGGTATCCGGGGCCACATTTTCCTTGCCGGGTCGATACTGTATGGTGTAGCCGAAGGCGGCCAATTCCATCCTCCAGAGCTGTATTTTGTTATTCTTGATTTTAGTGCATTTCCGGTTATCCAGCATAAAGGCCACCGAGCCCTGATCGGTTATGAGCGTGAAATGGTGACGAGCGAGAAAATGACTCCATTTATGTACTGCTTCGATGATAGCCATAGCCTCCTTCTCGACAGGAGAATAATGGAGCTCGCTACCCTGCAAAGTTCTAGACAGAAATGCAACGGGTCGATCGCCTTGATTCACGGTAGCCGAGATCGCCACCTCCGATGCATCGCACTCAACCACGAAAGGGAGATTTTCATCGATGGAATGAAGCGTGGCTTTTTGCAGTTGTTGCTTGAGGAGGTCGAAAGCTGAAATAGCCCTCGCCTCCAACGGAAATGACTTCGTGTGAAGCAGAAACTGGATCTTGTCGGAAAAGTGAGGTATCCACTTCGAATAATACGCGAACATGCCGAGGGCCCGATGAAGAGAGCTGAGAATCATAGGAGGAGGGAGCTCCTGAAGCGGACGACGTCGCTCCGGATCCGGTTTGATGACACCATTGCCCACCCAGTAGCCCAGGATGTTGACTGATGGTACTGATTTCACAGAGTTGGACTTATTTAAGGTTAAGTTGTGACGAGGGAGATCGTCAAGAAATTTCTGGAGGTTGGCATCATGCTCCTTCTGGTCATGACCAGCAATGGTGATATTATCCAGATATGGAAAAGTGTCTGTTAAGTTCCCCTGTTTGACTAGGCTATCCATTGCCCGGTGAAAGACGGCCTCCCCATTAGTGACCCCAAATGGAAGGCGACGAAACTGGTAAAGCCGACCATTGGCCTCAAAAGCCGTATACTTTTTGTCAGAGTCCTTTAATGGTACTTGATGGTATGCGCTCTTTAAGTCAAAAATTGAAAAAAACCTTGTAGTTAGCAAGGTTATTGACCCTTTCATCGATGCGTGGTAGTGGGTAGGCATCCAGGTCGGTATACTGGTTAATAGTTTGTGAGTAATCGATACAAAGACGTTTCTGGTGTTGCTTCAGATGATTTTTAACAAGGACGACTTGAGCCCGCCTGGAAGATGAACTTGGCTCAATGATACCGTCAGCTGGAAGGCGAGAGATCTCTGCCTCGATAAAGGATAGGTCATCTTGGCTGAAACGTCGTGATTTCGTGGTTATGGGCTTACATCGGGGGGAAAGATTGGCAAACAAGGAGGGCTCGTCGAGCGAATCCGCCGAAAGTGCACAAAACGGTACTTTGGAAATAGTAAGCTCCGGCTTTGATCCTCCAAACTCGAAAGTGAGTCTTTTGTGTTGTTTCTGGAAATCCTGCCACAGGAGCACATCACTGCATAGTTTTTTGAGCACCCCGAGCCAGGTAAAGATATAAGTACGGCCATTGAGACTAAGGTCGACAAGACAAAAGCTGGAAGAGTTAGTGGTCAGTTCGTCAGAGCCATTGCAATTTCCCTGTCCGCGGGGTAAATACACAGTTTTAACTTACTGACAGCCTGCTCACTGATGAAGCTGTCAGAGCTGCATAATCGATTAGTGCACTCAAAATGTGCCCATTTACCAAAAAACTTCGTGGCTGCATGGTACAGGCTTTGGGGAAAAACAGCTGTGATGGGAGGAGCGGTAGTTTTAACCTTGACAGCTGTAACATTAGTAGTGGCTCTTGGGGGAGGAGCCGTTTTATAGTTGACTGCTGTAAAATTAGTAGTAGCTCTTGGGGGAGGAGCAGTTTTATCGGGAGCAGCTGTAACCCTAGAAGAGGCTCTTGACTGACATACTTTCCAGAAGTGACCATTCTTGCTGCAATGATTGCAGATTGCATTACGAGCAGAACAAAAATTCCTGTAATGAAATGCACCTCCACAGAAGAAGCACTTCCTTTTAGATTGCCAAGATGCCGCTAGGGTAGGGTCGTCATCAGCTAGGATAGAGTCATCATCAGTGACGGCTTCCGCCTGAGGCTTATCGGAGGAGTCACTAAAAGTGATAGCAGCAGTCCGTGCACGTGGTAAAAGATAGGCATCTGCATTTTTTTTGCCAAGTCCAGAGAATATGCCTGGTCATAGGCAGCTTGTAAATCGAGGGTTTTATTCTCCAGCAGACGCTGGCGTATGAAGGGAGACGCAATTCCATTAATAACAGAATCACGAATTAACTCCTCCTGGTACTGCTCAGCTGAGACAGCCTTGAGATTACAATCTTTGCTGAGCCTGCGAAGGTTTTGAAGGATATCGTCAAGTGATACCCCGGGTTGTTGTCGAGTTGTGGCCAGTTGATGCCGAGCAAAAATTTCGTTTGGGGCCTTAACATATAGTTGTTGTAGTATTCGGATAGCGGAGTCACAGTTTACACAGTCTTCGATATAGTCAAACACGTAAGGGGATACATAATTGGCAAGTGTCTCTAACTTATCAGGAACATTCTCACCACAGACCCTGAGGAAGTTGCTGGTGGTACGATACCAGTGTTTCCATACCTTAGCAGTTGTAGGTGAATTCGGGTCCAGGTCGAGACGGGCGGGTTGGAGTAGTTTCTCCATGATGGATTGATTACTACGTCTGGTTCCCTTCTACCGTTTGAGTCGGAGCAGTCTATTCCCAAAACCACTCAGAGCGTGGAGCAGGTTCAGTTGATTCAATTGAAGTAAGAAAACTACTAGGCACTTGGTCTAAGCGTTAAACAAATCTTTAATCAACTGGTTTCCAACATGGAGATCTAGTCGTGTCCCTCACTCGTTCCTGTTGAGCAATGTCCTAAGCAAGCTGGGCCCATGCCCGAGTATTTATACTCTCCCTGGAGAGCGCCATCAGCAGGCCGCCCAGTATTATTTCATACAAGATTCATGTAACTCGGCCCATGTTCTCCGGAGTTTACAAGAATGAGAGTGGATCTCATTGTAACATACACAATTCTTGCAGGGCTTCGCAGGTAAGAAGCAGGAAGGATGTTTCCGCCTGGCTGGGGAGTCTAGTACCAGTGGTCACAATCTCAGAATAAGGGATCGGCCGTTTACGATTGAGATGTGGAGACATTTATTCACTAAGAGGTTGGGGAATTCTTGGAATTTTCCACCCCAGAGGGCTATGTAGACTCAGTTATTGTGTATATTCAAGACAGAGATCGATAGATTTTTGAATATTAAGTGAATCAAGGGATATGGTGATAGTACAGGAAAGTCATGTTGAGGTAAAAGATCAGCAATGACCTTATTGAATGGCGTAGCAGGCTCCAGTGGTCGAATTGCATACTTCTGCTCCTATTTCGTATGTTCTTCTGCACTGTACTATTAAGAAATCATGGACTTAAAAGATTATCTAGCTCTCATTTCCATTATGCATCTTATGGATATTCTTGCTATGTAACATTTCCTATTTGCTTTCAGTCATCCCAATTTCATTATTGACTCAAATGTACTCAACCCTGAATTTTAGAAACGTCAAATCTGAGTTCCTTCTTACATTTAATCACTCTGATATGTACCCGTACATTTAGCTCTATATTGTCTCATTAAAAAGTCAGTTTCGCTATGTTCTATGTGTCATTGTTTTTAAAAGGTGTCTCACCTCCCTCAGCCTCATTAAGCATTTCATGTTGTCATATACTGAGCACGTCTGCGACCCGTTCTTCGGTGCATCTTCACCATACATTTCTAAAGCAACTTGCCACGTTTGCACACACAACATTATCCCAATATCATATAACACTTGACATCAGACACAAGACATTCCTGGGCTCTGAAGTTACCTTATCAAAAGTCGGATATTTTCTCATCTCCGCTTGCATGCTTCCAATGCCTAGGGTAGTGGCCAGGCTATCAAGTACATAGGCAGAGACACAAAATCTTCAAGAGAAACCTTTCAATTAATGATTCTCATTTACACTTTCCTGACTTTCAATAGAATGCATCTCGATAACAAATTGACATCTTTTCAGGTATCCTGTTACTCAGGGATGCACTCCCACATCTTTTCCTAATCCCTGTTTCACTTCCTGAAATTCACCCATAATCACCAAGGAAAAATATATTTGAAAAATCCCATTGATTACCATTTCATCTCATTCATGATCCCTGGATAAATTTACCATCCAATACAAATTGATACTGAACATCTAACTTCTTATTGGACCTTCTATTCCTCAAAATATTCCAGAGAGCAATTCAGTGTACAAGATGAGGGATGTCAGTTACTTTTAACACAAAAGTCTCCCCCAAAAAACTTCGCTCTTAACAAACTATTTAAACGAAAACCACTTCGACTGGAACTTTTCAAAATTATATGTGATTATCCGCTTAAAAATCACTAAGATGAATAAACAATCACCTCAAAGCATTCAAAATGGTCAGAGATGTTTTTAAGGCAATTTTTGATGTGATTGATTAATGTCCGGAAATAGAGGTTTTCACAAAATAATAAAATTCTGCTTTTCATAATAGAATAGGTTAATTAACTTCAATAACTCCAATTTTATTCAGAACATTATCTTAAACTAACCAGTACAGTTTGAAAAAGAGGGAGGAGCCACAGCCACAGTAACATTCACACATGCTTTGTAAACAGACACTGACATTCACACTCAAAAATAACCCTCTGTGGAAAAGAAACATTTGCCAGTCTCACAGACTGCACAGAAAGAATAGCGCGGTATTCGGATAATACGGACTTTCACACACACAAGGTAAAATTAATGATTGTAGTTAAATAGATTAAAAAGGAAGTAAAAGAGGTTTAAAATGGTGTTTGAGGCTAACAAATGTTTACAGTGGTTAGAAAGTGTGTCAGAGGTTAAAAGGGAGTTAGAGGTTAAAAACTCCTCTAAATAGTAGTTTTAAATGGATTTCGAAAGGCGTTTAATTATCATAGAACATCACAGCACAGAAGGGCGGCATTTGGGCCGTTGTGCCTGGTCCGGCTCTTTGGAAGATATTAAATTCCACACCCCAGCTTTCCCCCCTTAATCTCGAAAATTACTCTTGTTAATTCATCACCAATTGCCTGTGCAATTTCCTCTGGAATCTGATATAATCACCCTTTCAATAGTGCGATCCGGATCTTAAAAAACCTCTGCGGGGAAAAAGATTATCCTCATTCCCCCTCTACTTCTTCCAGCAATGATATAAAATCAGTGACCTCCGGTTACCCATCCACTTGCCAGAGGAACAGTTTCTCCCTACTTGCTTTATCAAAACCATTCATAATTTTCAATATCTCTATTATGTCTTCCCTTAACATTCTCTTCTCAAAGGAGAACAATTCCAGCTTCCCAATCTCCCCACTAAAATGAATTTGATCATCCAAGTATCCCATACTCTTCATTAACTCCCTTATCAACTTGCCCTGCCACCTTCAAAGATTTGTTTATATGCAGCCTCAGGTTCCTCTGCTCTTGCACCCCATCACAACAGCACCATTTAGATTATCCCGCCTCTCCACGTTGTTCCGACCAAAGATAATCACTTCACACTTCTCTGCATTAAATTCTATCTGCCACGTAACCTTCCATTTCACCACTCTGTCTGTGTCCACAAGAAGTCTGCTGCGATCCTGCTCACTATTGACTTCGTTGCCAAGTTTTGCATCATCTGCAAACTTCGAAATTGTAGTCCAGATACCCGAAGCGAGGTCATTTATATGTAATAAGCAAGCAATGATCCTAATACCGAACCCTGCCGGACCCACTGCCTACTTCTCTCCAGTCCAAAAAACATCCGTCACCACTCCTCTCCTATCCCTGAGCCAATTAGTAACCATGTTACCACCGTCCCTTTATGTACAGTGCCTTTGAATATATCTAATGTGGGCTCCTCAATCATGTTCAGGCAGCTTCCTCTTCTTTCCCGGTTTCCCAGCTCAGTTGCGGGAACAGGGATTGTTATATTCTTATATCTTCTGCTCCTCGATGCCCCTTTTCTCGTTTGTTATTTCTTTTTCGGTTTGCTCACATCTTCCAGCCCCGCCGGTTCTCCATCTGCCTCCGTGTTTAGTCTCACGAACTGAGCCCCTGCTGAAGTTTCAGAGTACACTTTATCCGGGAAGCAGGCTGTGGAGATAGAGAATCAGTGGCCTCCCTCAGGGTTCAGTTCCAGCACCTCTCCTTTTTAATCTATACTTAAACTCCCCGAGACCAGATTGCGGAAATTCGTCACTGCTGACGACAGCGCCTTTTCTACTCAAACTGATGACTTCCCTACCCTAAAATCACACTCACTAATGATATGAATCTCATGACAGAGAACTTCCTGATTTCCTGTCTTCATCCGATTAACAGAAAGACTGTATCCGGTTCTTTGATTTGTTCTGTACTGGTGCATCCCCTGAACTCGCTAAGGTCAACTTTTGAAAGTAATCCCAATATTCAGGGAAATTGGAGCTTTGTCCATTTGTAATCACAGAGACCGCAGTGAATGCGTTGGACAACAACTCAGAATACATTGGAAAAAAAATATCCTCGGAAAGTGGATGACGCTGAAATGCCCCGTTGTTGTCCACCCCGAGCTGCGCTGGGAAGGTGACAGAGTGTCTTCTATTTGACCGGGCACTCATTGAGATGATAGAGTGGCTTCTCTTTACCAGTGCAGTCCTTGAGATGATGCTGGTACTTTTCCTTCACCGTGCAATACTTGAGGTAATAGAGAACCTTCTCTTTAAAGGAGCTGACTCTGAGATTATGTGGGGCCTTCTCTTAAACTGTTTTGACTTTGAGGTGAATGCGGTCCTTCCAGGAAACTGCGGAGTACTCGAGGTGACGTTGGGCCTTTTATTTAAACAGGCCGTCTCTGAGGTAATTATGGGCCTTCTCTTCAACTGTATAGACCTTGAGGTGAGTGCGGACCTTCTCTTTTACACGGGTTCACACTACAGTGGGTACCTCACAATTATTTCTGCGCAGTCTGTGAGATCAGCACCTGATGAGTTAAAAGTTGAAACAGCTTTCTGCTAAGCATGGTTTGTAAATTGGGTAAGAAGAGTTCAAAGCGAAGCATGTCTTCAGGGGATAGATAACAGTAGGATGTGTAAGATTCATTCAGCCATATCTGAATATGTCAACTTGATGACTCTGTGTGGGAGTGGAAAGTTTTATTGCAGCAATAAATCAATTAGGAAAGTTGAGAGCCTTGTTGTTTAGTTAATGTTGTCACTCTGTAGCATTTGTATGTATGTTTGAGGAAACCATGAATTGTTGGTAGTATGCATGGAATATGCTGATCAAAGGTAAAATATGGTATAAGAAATGTGAGGGAGCTTTGTTTAACAGCTCACACGGAATCTGATTGTGTGAGTCTCAAAAGCAACTTGTGTTCACACTGGAATCGGACAGCGTGATGTCTCAGCAGCTCTCATACTGGTTTTGTGTAATATGACAAACTTGTGCACTCATTCTGGTAGTGGATAGTATGAGGTTTCAATACAGACCTGATCCTTCATTACTACAACTAAGTGTGTGTGGAATCTGATGTTTAAAGCAACAACATGAGAAAGAACAAGAAAGATGACACCGACGAGATTTTCCAAACATGGGCCCGAAAATTAGACCTAATACGCGAGAGTACGCACTGTGTACTCTCGCGTAATAGGTCCCGAATTGCCGGTTTCCTGCATGCACTGCGCATGCGCGGGAAACCGGCACTTCGTGTATGGCGAGGGGGCGGTTCGTAAGTGAACCGCGTGCGCACTACAGGCTGTGCGCACGCAGAGCTTTTTGTTTTTTTTTCAGGTTTGAACGCGCAGGTAAGTGGTGAAGATTTTACACATGAAGAAAGCAGGCGTAAGACCCACTTTTAACAAGGTAAGTAGTTAATTAAGTGATATTTTAATTTTTTTTCAACAGGTTTATGTTTTTAGAGACTTTAAAGAAAGGTAAGTTTATTTTTATAACTTTTAAAAAGAATTTAAACTTTTTCAAAAATTTAATTTTTTTTTCAAGTGGTTAATTTATTTAACAATAGTTATTTTATTAATGTGATGGCTTTTTTTAAATTTAATTGAGGTTTACCTTTTCTTTTGGGGGCTTGTTGTATTCATAGGTTTGACAGCCCTTGCTGTCAAAACTATGAATGAAAGATGGTGTGCTGCCATTGGCTCTAACTGGCCCACGTGATCCCAGAGCTCGCACGAACTAACTGCGCCTCTGGGGCATGCAAGCACTGCACGCCGGCAACAGGGAGAGGCCCTCGAACTGAAGTTCGTGTGGGCCCGAACCATAAAGGTAGGCGCCACGTGCGATATCGCGGGGAATCCTTACCCCGCGGCAACCATCGAACTCCAATTTCTGGGCCATGGTTCAGTCTGAGTTGGTCCGACGTGATTAAAAATTTAGTTGAAGTTGGAGTTTGTTCGAGGAAGTGTTTCCCGCACATCAGTTGGCGGGGTGAGGATTGTCTTTGTTGTCGGGACTTAAAGGGATCTCCAGTCAGCAATGGAGGATCAGGGGATATTTCTGATGAGGTTCGCTCATTTCTTAATGAATGGATTGAGTCTAATGGGGGATCCTATGGGATAGGGCAGGAAACAATGACAGAAGGATGGAGAGAGACACGGCCGTCCTTAGTGGAGTGTGTCCGATTAAAATAGATTAACGTGTTAGGGTTAAAAAGTGATAAAAAGCTAAAGGCGTTAGTGTTACAGTGTCTAATGCTGGAGATTCATAAGTTAGGAGAAGTGTCTGAGGCCAGAGATAGAGAAGTCTCAGAAATTATAGAGGATCAGGCGTAACTTACAGAGCAGCTGGCAGCAGCCAGGAAAGAGGTAGAAAACTGGCGATTCCAGGCTCTAGGAACAGCCAGGACTGTTCTGACGTTCGATCAGTATTTTGCACATGAACAGAATTGGCATTAAGTAATAGAGAAAGGAATATCTAAGCTGCAACACGTGGCGATTTTATCTTGCTCAGTGGAGACAGAAATTGATGAGGCCTGGTGATATTCAGAGGATCCCCCAGATCCAAGAGTTGAAAAGGGGATTAAAGGACAGGGAGCATGGCCACTGTTCCTGTCGCACCCCCTTTGTCTTATCCGACTTCAGAGCCCTGAACCCGCGTGGGTCGAGTGCCGATGTCCGGTCTGGAAGCGGAGCAGTTAGATGTCTCTTCGTCTCCTCAAACGCTTGTCACCCCGCAACATTACACCCGAACTTCCACTAATGCTGAGAGTGGGGGAAGTACGCTCGGGCAGACAAAGCGAGAGCATGATCATGAAACTTCCACTCCCTATGGAGCTCCTGAAGGAAAACTACCTTTAGCGGTTTTGGGGTTTCCTGGTATGAGTTATAAGAACATAAGAACATAAGAGGTAAGAGGATGTGTAGGCCATGCGGCCCCTCGAGCCTGCTCCACCATTCTATAAGATCATGGCTGAGCATCGAACTCAACTCCACTTTCCCGCCCGATCTCCATATCCCTTGATTCCTCTGGGGTCCAAAAATCTTACTATCTTTGCCTTGATTATAATCAAAGACTCAGCATTCACACCCCTCTGTGGCAGAGAATTCCAAAGATTCACAACCCTCTGAGTGATGAAATTCCTCCTCATCTCAGTCTTAAATGGGCTACCTCTTATCCTGAGCCAATGCCCCCTAGTTCTAGACACTCCAGCCAAGGGAAAACAAATTCTCAGCATCTACCCTGTCAATCCCCTTCAGAATCTTGTATGTTTCAATGAGATCACCTCTCATTCTTCTAAACTCCAGAGAGTATTCGCCCATTCTACACAATCTCTCATCATAGGACATCCCTCTCATTCCAGGAATCAATCTAGTGAACTTTCATTGCACCGCCTGCAAGGCAAGTGTATCCTTCCCTAGATAAGGAGACCAAAACTAAGCACAGTTCTCCACGTGTGGTCTCACTAAGGTCCTGTACATTTTAGCAAGACTTCCTTCCTCTCATACTCCAATCCCCTTTCAATAAAGGCCAACATGCCATTTGCCTTCTTTATTGCTTGCTGCAAGCTAGCTTTCTGTGTTGCTCGCACGAGGATACCAAATCACTCTGAACACTAACATTTGAAATGTTCATTCCCTTTAAAAAATATTCTGCATTTCTATTCTTCCTACCAAAGAGAATAACCTCACATTGTCTTCCATTATACTCCATCTGCCACCAGACTCCCCACTCAGTCTATCCATATCCCTTTCCAGAACCTTTGTATTCTCCTGACAGCTTACTGTCTCACCTACCTTTGTATCATCAGCAAACGTTGATACATCACAGGACATGAGAGCTATCCTGGGTGAAGTGGGACCTGCACCGCTTCCGGATCGTAATAGTTTATCCCAATGGTGGTGAAACATTCTGGGATGGTGGCAGTCAGGGGATTATCGAACAGACAGAGGGTTCGCACGATACTAATAGATGAGGGAATTTCCGGGGAAAAGTGGATTGGTTTTGAAGCAAAGCCCAGGTCCCGGCTCAGTAGAATAATATTTGTGATCTTCGGTGCTCACTCAGGGCTTCTTTAAAAGTTTGGGAACTAACTGGATTAATATCAGTTATTATGGGGATGATACACATAGAGAGATTATTTTGACTCTACTACCTCCCTCACTAGTGCTGGAAGTAAATGCTTGAGGCGAGGACGGGAGTTTTGATAAATGGTTGGCGAGTATAGAAAGCTTGTATCAGAGAACAGCAGTTATCCCAGTCATGGAAGTGAGACAAGGTTACAGCGATGGAAGGCAGAAGGGCCTGAGTGGATAAATCCCAGGAGCGGTTGCATGAGGGGAGTAGGACCAGTCGGTGCCTGGTCCCGCCCCGTCAGTTGATAGAGAACAGCGATAGTCTGGCTAAAGAATGAGAGAAGTTAAAAGAAAAGTTGAAGAATCAGGAAAAAGAAGAAAGAATCACAGAAGGTAATCCAGTCTGTGAGGTTGAGAGTAGATTCCACAAGTGAGGCGGAAATGCAATACGGAGGCCGCGCCTCAACCGCACAAGTCGTTCGTTTAGGACCCTTACTTCAGGATAGGGGTGGCCGTCCCCTTATCATGGCATATGCGGAAGGGCAGCGGGAAATATCTTCGATTGACACAGGGTCCTCCGGTCAAATGAAGTTTGAGGTGGTCCTCGTGGAAAGGGCCCCCCTCCCCAGAGACAGTAACACATCACCCCAGAACCTGGAGGAGTAGTTGCAGAGCAACTGATGCAGAAACAGTTAGAAAGGAAAGCAATGGGAGAAGCTTGCTCAGAAGCACTTAAAGTTTCTGTGGCAATGGGCAGCCGCAGAAGCTAAAGTGTGGGAGTTGTAAGCTTGAACTCAAGGGATGTGGAATGGAACATTGAAAGTTTAAAATGTTGAGAGAGGCAGTTACAGCTGTTCTGAAGGGTAAATTGAGAGAAGGCTGGGGATCTCGACTGAATCTTCAGCGTTCCCCTGATCCTTAATCGTTTCAGCCCTGGGAATGCAATTCCTGGATTGTCGCGGGAGCAGTATATTCGAGCTGGATGAGAAAATGAAATTACTGGACTCAGATAGGCATCACTGGCAACCAAATTCTCAGACTAATGAGGAAGCAGTGTAAACTAGGCATCCCTCGCAATGAAGTTCTCAGACTGAGGCGGGAGCAGTGTAATCTAGTCCAGCGGTTCCCAACCTTTTCCTTTATGCGGACCACTACATCGTCAACAAAAGCTTTTGCGGACCACAACGTAAGCAAGCCGTTTAAAACATTTTGTGAATAATATCACAACTTACCTCTGGCACTATTATTACCCTTCTCTTCACTTGCCATGTTAAATGTGAAGTTGTTCTTCGCCATTCTGTTGCAGTTTTTACACTCTTGTCTTGCCTTCTGGTTTTGAAGCCGCCTGAATTCTGTGCCATTTACCGTCATGGCCTTAAATCCCTTTTTCTCTTCTGGATGAATTGTTTGTTAGTTCCGTTGAACTAGGCTGGACTGTAATGACGCTCAGTATCTTTACTTTGCATGGGTACACATTGATCCATTGCTTTCAGATTCACCTCCTTGAAGGAACTCCAGAGAACAACTACAGCAACAATCCCAACATCTAGTTTAAACACTCACCACATTCTATCTGTCCTGCCGGACAACACCTCAAACCGTTTTGTTTCGGTGGAACCCATCAGGTCTCTATAAGCTCCCTCTATTCCGAAGCTGTAGCACTGTTTCATGAAACGAACCCCTGTTTCACTACAGCAAAGGCTCAGCGACGCTTGGTCTGTCTAATTCCACTCTGTCTCTCTTGACTAACACATGACACGGGTAGTATTTCAGAAAGTGCTACAATTGAACAGTATTTGGGACTCCAGTACAATCCTGGAGGGGTGTGTAAAACATGTTTTGCAATTAACTGGAGAGAAATGTGAGGTGACGGGTCTCGAGGGGCAGACTGAGGAGAGGGTCTGTACATTGAATGGGGACATGTCAAAAAGAGCAATATGAGTTAGGGATTCACAAACCTCTCCGAAGGGATACTTCCTCCCCGCCTGTCCGAATTTTTGCCAGACACTTTTCAGATTTAACATGGATGGAGTGGGGGGCGGGGGGGGGGGGGGGTGGTGGTGCGGGGGGGTGTTCGTGTCGTCACAGGCAAAGCTCTGCCCGAACCAAACTCCCACAGTCACAGGATTAGAATGGCGGAGGCCGGCAGATCCCCTTCAATGTTGGTGCAATCTTTCTTTTCACAATTAAGTGCTCTTTTTCTGTTACTTTCGATTGACATACTCGGTTTTTGTCGAACAGTGATTATTTTATATCGGAATCATGTTTAAGGGATGTGGTGTGTTCATTATCTGTACAATAACTCTGTGACCCAGTGTGAGAAGTAAAACATAAACCGCCCAGCGTGGGGCTCGAACAATCCGGACAGCTGTTATCACAGTTGTTTAGAGCGTGGTGCTGATATCGCTAAGGGCACGGGTTTAATCTGTGTATGGGTCATCAGCAGTTTATTTCTTCCTTTTTCGGTTTCTCCTGACATTGAAAATCCAGACTTTACAAAAAATCTACACAAACTGTCAGGGGGAAATTATTTTCAATAACATCCATTTCACCTTTGCACTGGGCGAAGCAACACATCTTTCTGTTAATTTGTCTCTCTTCGGTTTGCTGATAAAAGTTTATCTCGCTGCCTGATCCCTCTGTGGGATCATAAGAGAATATTTTGTTCTTTAAAAAATGCCCCGCTACGAATCGAACCCAGGCTCTCCTAGTATACTAAACAGGCGCTTTGACCAACTAAGCCACGGAGCCAACTCACGGATGAAACTTATTTGCTCCCCTCACTGATATCTGCTACCTGTGGTATCGCGTTCCACATTAAAAAAACTCTTTGCAGAAACAATTTTTTCCTGAATTCCCTCCTGCATTTATTACTGAGGGTCTTATATTTATGACATCTACATTTACTTCGTGTGACTCAAGAGTACTGGCGGCTGCGGTTGTATAAAGCCCACTGTCAAAGACCCACACTCCGTACATGCAAACCTGAGGTTGTATAATAGTGGGGACACTGGTGAAGATTGCTGAATTGAGGGGGCACTGGTTGGGTTTATATGATAGAGTGGAGCAGTACTTGCCGTTGTGCGGTAGTGAGGTGGGAAATATTTTGGTGAATTTGTCTGGAGCTGATTTTTCGGCCCAGTTGATTTGCTCCTTCCAGAAAACCAACCCGCCCTCCATCCACTGCAGGTTTTCACTTCCATCAGCTTATCCCCAAAACCCAGCTGTAAACAGCAATAAAAACACTGGAACCACACGGCGGGTCATTCAACATCTGTGGAGACAACAGACACGTTTATTTCAGGGATTTGGACCTTTTTTCACGGACCACCTGCAGTACCCTCGCGGACCACTGCTGGTCCGCGGAGCCAGAGGTTGGGAAACGCTGATCTCGGCAGCACTGGGGCTGAAATTCCTGGATTGAAGCAGTAGCCGTATATTCTAGGCAGCCCTGGGAATTAAATTCCTGGACTGGGGTTGGAGCAGTGTGATCGAGGATGCCCAGGGAATGAAATTTCTGGACTGAGGGAGGAGCATTATAATGTAGGCAGCTGTTGGAATTAAATTCTTGGATTGACACGGGAGCAGTTTTATCCAGGCGGTCTAGGGAAATATTTTCCCGGACAGAGGCGGGAGTAGTGTAATTAGGGTTGGAACAAGGAATGGAATTCCTGGACTAAGGCAGGAGCAGTGTAATCTGCATGACCTTCAGGCCTGGGCTGATAAGTAGCAAGTAACATTCGCGCCACGCAAGTGCCAGGCAATGGCTATCACCAACAAGAGAGCGTCTAACCACCGAAACTTGACATTCAAGGGAAATAACATCGCCGAATCCCCCACCATCACCATTTACTAGAAACTTTACTGGACCAGCCACATAAATGCTGTGGGTACAACAGAGGTCAGAGGCTGGGTATTCTGCGGCGACTCTCTCACATCTTGACTCCCCAAAGTCTACAAGGCAGAATTCTTGTGTAAGATGGAAAATTCTACATTAGCCTGGATGAGGGCAGCTCCAACAACACTCAAGAAGCTCGACACCATCCATGACAAAGCAGCCCCTTGATTGGCAGCTCATCCACCATCTTAAAAAATCCTTTCCTCCACCACCAGCGCTCCGTGGCTGCATTGTGTACGATCTGCAAATGCACTGCAGCTACTTACCAAGATTTCTTCGACAGCACCTCCCAAATCCACGACCGCTACCACCTACTAGGACAAGGGCAGTAGACTCATGAGAGCACCATCAGCTTCACGTTCCCCTCCAAGTCACAAACCATACTGACTTGCAAATATATCGCCGTTCCTTCATCGTTACTTTTTAAACATTTAAATAAAGGAAACAACGATGGTATGAGGCGCGAGTTGGGTAGGATAGATTGGGGAATGCTACTCAAAGGGTTGACGGTGGATAGGTAATGGCAAACATTCAAAAATCGCATGGATGAACTACAGAATTTGTTCATCCCTGTTTGGCATAAAAATAAAACAGAAAAGGTGACTCAACCATGGCTGACAAGAGAAATCAGGGATAGCATAAGATCCAAGGAGAGGGCATATAAATTGGCCAGAAAAAGCAGTAAACCTGAGGATTGGGAGCAGTTTAGGATTCAGCAAAGGAGGACAAAGGGATTAATTAAGTGGGGGAAAATAGAATACGAGCGTAAGCTTGCAGGGAACATAAAAACTGACTGTAATAGCTTTTATAAATATGTGAAGAGAAAAAGATTGGTGAAGTCAATCGTAGGTCCCTTGCAGTCAGAATAAGGGGAATTTATAATGGGGAACAAAGAAATGGCAGACCAATTAAATACATACTTTGGCTCTGTCTTCACAAAGGAGAACACAAATAACCTCCCAGAGATGTCGGGGAACATAGGGTCTAATGAGAGGGAGGAACTGAATGAAATCAGTATTTGTAGGGAAATGGTGTTAGGGAAATTGACGGCATTAAAGGCCGATAAATCCCCAGGGCCTGATAATCTACATCCTAGGGTACTTAAGGAAGTGGCCCTAGAAATAGTAGATGCATTGCTGGTCATCTTCCAAAATTCTATAGACTCTGGAACAGTTCCGATGGATTGGAGGGCAGCTAATGTTACCCCACTGTTCAAAAAAGGTGGTAAAGAAAAAATGGGGAATTATAGACCGGTAAGCCTGACATCGGTTGTGGGGAAAATGCTAGAGTCCATTATAAAAGATGTAATTGCAGAGCACTTGGAAAACAGTGACAGAATTGACAAAGTCAGCATGGATTTAAAAAAGGTAAATCGTGCTTGACTAGTCTTGTGGAATTTTTTGAGCATGTAACTGATAGAATAGATAAGGCAGAACCAGTGGATGTGTTGTATTTGGACTTTCAGAAGGCTTTCGATAAGGTCCCGCATAAGAGATTAGCGTGTAAAGTTAAGGCACATGGGATTGGGGGCAAGGTACTGACTTCGATAGAGAACTGGTTGGCAGACAGGAAGCAAAGAGTTGGAATAAATGTGTCTTTTTCCGAGTGGCAGGCAGTGACTAGCGGGGTTCCGCAGGGACGGTCCTAGGACCCCAGCTATTCACTATATATATTAATGATCTAGACGAGGGAACTAGATGTAATATCGCTAAGTTTGCAGATGACACAAAGCTGGGTGGGCGTGTGTGCTGCGAGGAGGATTCCGAGAAACTCCAGTATGATTTGGACAGGTTGGGTGATTGGGCAGAAGCATGGCAGATGCAGTATAATGTGGATAAATGCGAGGTTATCCACATTGGTGGCAAAAACAGAAAGGCAGATTATTATCTGAACGGCAATAGATTGGGAGAATGGGAAGTGCAACGAGTCCTGGGTCTCCTTGTGCACCAGTCGCTGAAGGTAAGCATGCAGGTACAGCAGGCGGTTAAGAAGGCCAATGGTATGTTGGCCTTCGTAGCGAGAGGATTTGAGTACAGGAACAAGGATGCCTTGCTGCAGCTATACAGGGCCTTGCTGAGACCACACCTTGAGTATTGTGTGCAGTTCTGGTCGCCTTATCTGAGGAAGGATGTTCTTGCCATGGAGGGTGTGCAGCGAAGATTCACCAGACTGATACCTGGGATGGCAGGAATGACGTACGAGGAGAGATTGGGTCGATTCGGCTTATACTCGCTGGAGTTTAGAAGAATGAGAGGAGATCTCATTGAAATTTATAAAATTCTAACAGGGCTAGACAGACTGGATGCAGGGGAGTCCAGAACAAGAGGTCACAGTCTAAAGATAAGGGGTAAGCCATTTAGGACAGAGATGAGGAGGTATTTCTTCACCCAGAGAGTGGTGAACCTGTGGAATTCTCTACCACAGAAGGCAGTTGAGGCCAAGTCAGTAAATATATTCAAGAAGGAGTTAGATATATTTCTTAAGGCTAAAGATATCAATGGATATGGGGAGAAGGCAGGGACAGGGTACTGAGTTTGGATGATCAGCCATGATCTCATCGAATGGCGGAGCAGGCTCGAGGGGCCGAATGGCCTACTCCTGCTCCTATCTTCTATGTTTCTATGGGTCAAAATCCTGGAACTCGCTCTCTAATAGCATTTTGGGATTAGCTTCACCACAGGGACTGATGTGGTTCAAAAAGACGAATCGCCATCACCTTCTCAAGGACAATTCGAGCGGGCAATAAATGCTGGCCTCGCCAACGACGGTCACATCCCGTTAACCAATAAAACAAAATCTAAGTGAGCCTGGGAATGAAATTCGTCGATTGATGCGGGAGCAATGTGATCTAGGCATACCTGGGACTGAAATTCCTGAATTGAAGTGGGTGCAGATTTACCCAAATGCTCTACGGAAAAAAGTTCCTGGACAGAGGCGGGACCACTGTAAATTAGATGGCCCAGAGAATACAAATCCTGGACTCAGATAGGAATAGTCTAATATGGCCTCTCTGGAAATGAAAATTCCGGATTGAGCAGGGGGAGTGGAAATCTCGGCGATCCAGGGAATGTAATTCCTGGACTAAGGACGATCAATGTAAACTATCCGGCCCGAGGATTCGAATTGCGGGACTGAGGCGGGAGCAGTGTAATCTGCATCGATTTGTGAATTAAATTCCTGGACTGAGGGAGGAACAGTGTAATCCAGGCGGACCTGCGAAGGAAATACCAGGACAGAGTCACCAGCATTTTAATCATGGCGGCCTTGGCAAATAAATTCGTTGATTGAAACGGGAGCAGTGTAATCTAGACTGCACTTGGAATGAAATTCCTGAACTGCGGGAGGAGCAGCAAAACTTGGTAGACTGGGAATAAAATTCCTGGACTGAGGCGAGAGCAGTTTTATCTGGGCGGCACTGGGATCGATTTGCCTGAAATAAGGCGGAAGCAGTGAAATCAGGGCAGCCCTGGGATTAAAATCCCTGGACTGGGGGAGGAGCAGTGTAAAGTAACAGGCCTGGGAACGAGAATTCTTGGACTGAGACGGCAGCAGATTAATGTAGGGGGCCCTGGGCATGGAATTAATGGAATGAGGCGGGAGCAGTGAAATCCTGGCGGTCGAGTCAAAGAAATAGCAGGATTGAGACGGGAGCTGTGTAAACTGGGCAGCCTTGGAAATGAAAATTCTGGTCTGAGGCGGATCAGTGTAATCTAGACTGTCCTGGGAAAGAAATTCATGGTCTGTGGCGGGAGCAATTCAATATAGGATGCACTTGGAATGACACTACTGGATTGAGGCCGGAGCAGTGTAATCTTGACAGAGCTGGGAATGGAATTCCTGGACTGAGGCGGGAGCAGTGGAATATGGATGAGATTCAGGCTTGTGCTGATAAGTGATACGTTACATTTGCACAACACAAGTGCCAGGCAATGATTTTCACCAAAAAGAGAGAGTCTAACAATCGCCCCTCGACAGTCAACAGCATTACCATCGCCGAATCCCCAATCTTCAAAATCCTAGAGTTCACCATTGATCAGAAACACAACTGGACCAGCCACATAAATATTGTGGTTGCAAGAACAGGTCAGATGCTGGGTATTCTGCGGCGAGTGACTCGCCTCTTGACTTCCCAGAGCCTTCCGCCATCGACAAGGCACAAGTAAGGAGCGTGATGGAATACGCTGCACTTGCTTGGATGAGTGCAACGCCAACAACACTCAAGAAGCTCGACACCATCCAGGACAAAGGAGCCCGCTTAATTGGCACCCCATCCACCACCTTAAATATTAATTCCCTCCAACACCGGCGTACCAAGACTGCAGTGCGTACCATCTACAAGATGAACTGCAGCAAATCGCCAAGGCTTCTTCGACATCACTTCTTTAACACACGAGCACTAACACCTAGAAGGGCTAGGGCAGCAGGCTCATGGAAAGACCATCACATCCAAGTTCCCCTCAACACCATCCTGAATTGGAAATATATCGCCGTTCCTTCATTGTCGATGGGTCAAAATCCTGGAACTCCCTCCATAACAGCACTGTGTGGGTATTTCCACGACACTGAATGCAGCGGATCAATAAGGCGGCTCACCAGCATGGTCTCAAGGACAATTAGGTATGGTCAATAAATGCTGGCCTTGCCAACGATGCCCAAATCCCAGGAACGAATAAACTAAATGTTAGTGATCCTGGGATTGAAATTCCTGGATTGAGGCAGGAGCAGTGTAATATAGTCAGCCCTATCGTTGAAATAACTTGACTGAGGCGGGAACAGTGAAATCTAGGCGGTGCATGGAATTATATTGTTGGATTCAGATGGGAAATGTTTAATCTGGGCGCCTTGAAAATGAAATAACTAGACTGAGGCGGGAGCAGTGTAATGTTGGCTGGCCTGGGAATTGAATTCCTTGATTGACGAGGTATCTGTGTAATCTCGGCGGCCCAGACATTTAAACTCCTGGATTGAGGCGGGATCAGTGCAATCCTACTGGTCCAGAGAATTAAATTCCTGAACTCAGATCGGAGCAGTGTAATGTAGGCCTCCCTGGCAATCAATTTCCCGGACTGAGGCGGGGGCAGTCTAATCTAGGCGGTGCAGAGATTTAAAACCCTGGACTGAAGAGGAAGCAGTGTAATCTAGGCGGCCCGGGGGATAACATTCTTGGACTGAGGTGAGAGCTAGATATTCTAGGCTGTCCTCGGAATGAAATTACTGAACTGAGGCGGGATGTGTGTAATCTAGTCGGCCTGGGAATGACCTTCTTGGACTGAGGCAGCAACAGTGTAATCGCGGCGGTCCAGGGAATGTAATTCCAAGATTGAGGCCGTTACAGTGTCATGTGCGATTACAATCTTTCCATCACTGTTCTCATCATTAAGATCCTGCCGTTTAGGAACGTTTATTGATGGTGACTTTTTTTACCCTGATGATCTGGGATTGAATAAATCAGATAACTAGATTGGGGCAATCCAGCCTTCTTTCTTCTTTTATTCATCCTGTTTTCTGTTACTTTCTCATCTTATGGTCTCAGGATTTGTTCAATACAGGAAGAGAAACTCCGTTCTCTTTGTTCTCTCTCGATATATTATGCTCTTTTGAAATATTTCACCTTCGCTCACTTTTAATTAAAAACTGTGTACAATATGGTTAGCGAGACTGTGTTGCAATAACGTGTTGTGATGGCATTGGTTAAATGAGACTGTTTGTTCATTCTAATTAATGACAATTTCGGTGAGGCCTAATGATGTCAATCGGGGATTTCTCTCTGCTTTAAAGAAGGAGCTCCCTTCACTGTGTTACCTCACACAGTCAGCGCGCTGCCTCCAGCACAAATACCACCAGCGACTCACAGAATGGAAGACGTGGTTGTGCCCCCTCCCCCGCCCCTTCCTGATAATTGGCTTGAAAATCTGTGGATAGCAAACATATTTTATGAAGTAGGGAAGATTTACTATCCCCTCCTCGCTATTGTTGGTGTTCCGAGTAAGTATCAATGCCCAGTTATGAATTCCATAAACCATGTTATACTGTAATAAGATTCTTGCTATTTACAGTGGGATATTCAGTTATTAATGATATTCTGTCTTTCAATTTTATCGTTGTTAACGCATGGATTGTTGTATAAAAATACTCGAATAGCCTCGCTACAGTTGGTGCTCCTGTTAAGACTCTAGTACTGTAATAGATTGAAGTTCCTTCTACACTGCCCCATCAAATACTTCAAGAGCAGGTACAGCATGCGTTAGATACTATTTCAAGCTACTTCTACACTGCGTCATCAAATACTCAATGAGCAGATACAGCATGCATTAGGTACAGGTAAAAGCTAATTCTGCACTGTCTCATCAAACATTTCCATGGCAGGTGCATAAGAACAGAAGAACATAAGACGTAGCAGCAGCAGTACGTCATTTGTCCCCTCGAGCCTGCTGCTCCATTCAATAATTCATGGCTGATCTGATTTGGCCTCAACTCCACGTCCCTGCCCGCTCCCCATAACCCTTGACTCCCATACCTTCCAATAATCTGTCCATCTCCACCTTAAATATATTCAATGACCCAGCCTCCACAGCTCTCTGGGGAAGAGAATTCCAAAGATTCATGACCCTCTGAGGGAAGAAATTCCTCCTCATTTCCGATTTAAATGGGTGTCCACTTATTCAGATCCTATGCCCCCAGTTCGAAATTTCACCACGAGGGGAAACATCCTCTCTGCATCTACCTTGTCAAGCCCATTCAGAATCTTATATGCTTCAATAAGATGCCCGCTCATTCTTCTAAACGCCAATGAGTATAGGCCCAACTTGCTCAACCTTTCTTCATAAGAAATCCCATTCATCTCCGTAATCAACATAGTGAATCTTCACTGAACTGACTCCAATGCCAGTATATCCTTTATAAATAAGGAGACCAAATCTGTACGCAGTACTCCAGGTATGGTTTCACCAACGCCCTGTACAGTTTTAACAGGACTTCCCTACTTTTATACACCATTCATTTTGCAATAAAGGACAACACTCTATTTGTCTTCCTAATTATTTGCTGTACCTGCATGCTAACTTTTTGTAATTCATGTACAAGGACACCCAGATTCCTCTGTACCTCATCATTTTGTAATATCTCATTTTGCAAAACCTCTTAGCCATCGAATTCTCCCAAGGCAAGTCCAGCACGAGTAAAGCTCTCGATACCCAATCCCACCAAACACAGCCAGGGCCGGTACAGAATAGACCTTCCCTTTTGTTCTTTGCTCCCACATCCCCCTTTCCCTGCACTTTCTTAAAATGTTTAACATCTGTAACAGTTTCCATTTCTGATGAAAGATAATCGAACTGAAACCTTAACTCTGATTCTTTCTCCACAGATGCTGTCTGACCTGCTGGGCAATGTTCCGTGTAAAATGAGTGGGTGTGCGGCGATCTGTAACGTCCTGCGCACTGAAATTCAGAGGCGGCGCAGTGCGCTGGAGCGGGCGGAGCGGCCCAATACACAATGACCCGCGAATCCTCACAGAGCCGTTTGTGAACTCACAGAGCCGATCCGAATTGGAACAACATTTGCTGAGATACGGAGCCCTGAAACCCGGCGAGCGTTGTCTCGGGATTCTTTCAGTACTTTTTCCGCGGAGTCGCCTGTAGTCCGTTCCGGGGGACAGAGCGGCGGCCGCACTTTGGAAGAACACAGGTGGAGGCGCAGCTCTTATATGGTACAATGGCCGCTGGAAGGAGGCGAAAGCAAACATTTTTTAGCCCCTCAGTGAAACAAAAATATGATAATTTGTTTTTTTTTATTCAGAAAATTGTTTAAAACCGGAAAAAGATATGGGAAAGTGATATTGAATGTTTCGTGGTAAGTTCCAATTCAATTTTGCCAGGGCTCGTCCCCTTTTTGAAATAGCTTATCAGGGTTATTTAAATCATGTTGCGAGAGGAGGAAAAAGGTTTGTGACCCCCGTTTGTACCTCAGAGTCTGAGTGACGGAGGCAACGGCAGCAGAAAAACATGAAACAACATCTCCAAAAACTGATCCCAACTCATCGCCAAGGCTGGGGAAAGATAACCTCAACACCTTCTTAGGAAATTTAACCGCTTTAATCACTTTCTGATTTGAGCTCCGTTTGGAATTAGATTTTATTAGCCTTTGTTGTATCTTTAACGACAGCATTGAACGGGGAATGAAAAACTTGGAGCAACTTCTTCTGTCAAAGCTGCAATGAGTTTTGAAAGAATTGAAAGATTTTTAATGGACTTTTCACAAAAAATGAGTGTCATAAACGCTTTTTCCCCCTAAGTTTCGAATATGAATTTGGAAGAGACTGAAGCAAAAAATAATTTTCCCCTCACCTAAACAAGTTTCAATGCAGGTCTTGAAGTCCAAATTCTGTTAAAGAGGCTCTGAAATGCTTAAAATGTTTTAAAATTGAAATTTCTCAATATTTGATTTTGAGCGATCGAGTGAAGTGAATAGCTTTACACAAACACGCAATCATGACGTTGAGGAGGGGTAGAGTAGGGGAGTAGGAGTTACATATTACTTTTTAATGAATTAAAAATATATACCATTAAGACATTTAGGAAGAGGACCAAAAAAGGGGAAAAACACAAACCATTGTTTTTGTCTGTCGTTCTATAGTCCTAACAAATCGCAGGAATAATGTAAATATAGATTTCCTCTTAAATATTTAGTGGAGTGTTAATGGAAACAAGAGTTATGTAATGACGTGTAAAAATTGCAGGAAGCTTCTTTAAAATAAACCACTCATTGTGTATTGAGAAAGACACAGAAAATACTTTGATTAAACTGATTACGTACAATTTGATTTGGTTTCAATGTTTGAAATAGAAGATTAAAAATTGAGAGTACAATGAAGTTTGTTTCCCGCATTTAATTGCGAAGTACATTAAATAATTCAACACTTTTCGTGATAAGAGCAGGGATTAATGGGCCAAAAATTCATCCCGGTGCGCGAGAGTACGCACTGCGTACTCTCGCGTATTCACTCTCCAATTGCCGGTTTTCTGCATGCCCTGCGCATGCGCTGAAAACCGGCAATTGGTCTTTTGAAAAGGGGGCGGTACCTCGGTGCATCGCGTGCGCGCTACAGGCTGCGCGCACGCTGTGCACTTCATGCTTTGGACGCGCAGGTAAGTACTGAATATTTTAGAAATGGAAAAAGGAGGAGTAAGAACCACTTTTAACAAGGTAAGTAGTGAATTAAGTATTTTTTTGAATTTTTTTTAACAGGTATATCTTTTTTAGAGACTTTAAAGACAGGTAAGTTTATTTTTATAACTTTTTAAAAGATTTTAAATTTTTTCAAAAATTTAATTTTTTATTTAAAATGGTTAATTTATTTAACTATACTTATTTTATTAATGTGATGTTTTTTTTAAATTTAATTGAGGTTTAGCTGTTATTTTGGGGGGGTGTAAGATTCAAAGATTTCACAGCACGTATGTGAAACTTATGAATGGAAGATGGTGTGCTGCCATTGGCTCTAACTGAGTCACGTGATCCCACAGCTCGCACGAATTCACTACGCCGGTGGGATACGCAAGCACTGCCCAGCTGATGTCTGGAACATCAAGTTCGGGCGAGCTGGATCTGAAAAAGCACAAGCGGAGTGAGAGACCGCGGGGAAGGCTTACCCCCGCGGGAACAGAGCGAGATCAATTTCTGGGCCAATATACTGGAGAACGTTTGAGAGAAAAAATTAGAAGTGAAATTCGTAAATTAAAAATCTTTACGTCAACATATGAGTAAACATTTCCAAGTCAGTCTGACTGGTTCTCCATTCCAGGAAGAAAGACAAATGTTTATTTCTGTTAAATCACAGCTTTTCCTGCTTTTTATTTTTAATTCAGTGGCGCAAATTGTGTATGTGTTTTTTCTACACATGTGAATAAGTGCGGCATTTCTGACGTTACATGGGTGGGGTGGGGGGTGCTGGTTCAAGAAGACAACATTTATTAATGGAAGTGATTGAAGTTGAAAATACGGATACGCGTTTTGTTTAGTTCTTTTTAATACTGCGAATTAAAGAAAGACAGCACTTGATATTTGTTGATTGTCTGGTTGCATTGTGATTATTATTCCAATAACTTTAGTGGACGTAATATGTGAATGGAATATAATGTGGAGAAATGTGAAGTTATCCAGTTTGGCAGGAAAAATAGAAAAGCAGAGTATTTTTAAATGGTGAGAGATTGGGAAATGTTGGTGTTCAGAGGGACCTGGGTTTCCTTGTACAAAAATCACTGAACGTTAACATGCAGGTACAGCAAGCAATTAGGAAAGCAAATGGTATGTTGGCATTTATTGCAAGCGGATTTGAGTATAAGAGTAAAGACGTCTTACTGCAATTATATAGGGACCTAGTGAGACCACACCTGGAGTACTGTGTGCAGTTTTGGTCTCCTTACCTAAGGAACGATATACTTGCCATAGAGGGAGAGCAACAAAGGTTCACCAGACTGGTTCCTGGGATGGGGGGATTGTCCTATGAGGAGAGATTGAGCAGACTAGGCTTATATTCTCTAGATTTTAGAAGAATGAGATGTGATCTCACTGAAACATACAAAGTTCTTACAGAACTTGACAGGGTAGATGCAGGGAAGATGTTTCCCCTGGCTGGGGAATCTAGAACCAGTGGTCACAGTCTCAGAATAAGGGTTCGGCCATTTAGGACTGAGATTAGGAGAAATTTCTTCACTCACAGAGTGGTGAATCTTTGCAATTCTCTCTCCCAGAGTGCTGTGGAGGCTCCGTCGTTGAATATATTCAAGACAGAGATCGATAGATTTTTGAATATTAAGATTATCAAGGGATATGGGGATTTGCTGGAAAGTGTGGATGAGGTAGAAGATCAGCCAAGATCTTATTGAATGGCGGAGCAGGCTCGAAGGGCCAAATGGCCTACTCCTGCTCTTATTTCTTATCTTCTTGCGTTCTTAGACTCCCTCTATATTTCCGCATCAAAAATTCCGAGGCAGGCGAACAACAGCAAAATACTGCGGATGGGAGAGACAGAGAGACAGACAGGGAGAGAGAGAGAGAGAGAGAGAGAGAGAGAGACAGAGAGAGAGAGAGAGAGAGAGAGAGATAGATAGAGAGAGAGAGATAGAGAGATAGAGAGTCAGAGAGACAGAGTCAGAGACAGAGAGACACAGACAGGGAGTGACAGAGAGAGACGGCCATTCGGCCCTTCGAGCCTGCTACATTATTCAATAACATCATGGTTTATCTTCTACCTCAACTCCACTTTCCCGTCCTATCGCCATATCTCTTGATTCCCTTAATACTGTAAAAGCTATCGATCTCCGTCTTCAATATACTCAACGACTGAACATCCACATTCCTCTGGGGTAAAGAATTCCAATGATTCACAATCACTTGGTGAAGAAATTTCTCCTCAGTGTATATTTCAGCTTGTGTGTATATTTTCTGTGTACGTGTTTAAATTTCAATGTGCGTATATTTATATTTCAGTGCATATATTTCTCTCTCTCTCTCCTTCTCCCTGCCCATATCTCTGCCCAGCTCTTTTTATACTCTCTCCCTCACTCTGTTCCTCTCTGATTTTCCTTCTTGATTGAAAAGTACCCTGAAATATTTCAGTCTGACTGTTTAATATAACAACAATAAATCACGTTTCTGTGGCATTTTTTTAGTCTTAAACGATTGAATTTGTGGCTCGGAATCTGGCTGGTAAATCCAGTTACTTTACGTTAAAGATTTGAGTCTTTAAAGTTGATCTATGATATGGGATCAAAGGCTGTCTCCGACATTCCTGTATTATGGTACAGTATGATATCTTTGCAGTCAGGAAATGGTATTGTTGAATCGAGGATTAGTTTTTGCCCAGGACAGCACTCTGGTCAGGGACATGCTTTTCCTGATCTGTTGCATCCTATGTAGATCAGAAACAGGTTAATGTGTTCATAGTAATCACCCCAAGAAAATGGAATGGTTAAACAATGTCTGGCCAATTCCAGAGACTTCAAGCACAGGAGATGGTGGAATATTCAAAACCCAATGTTCCCAGATCACATTAGGCAGAAGGTGTTGTCATACAGCTATGGTTAGATATAGAGTAAAGCTCCCTCTACACCTTCCCATCAACCACTCCCAGGGCAGGTGCAGCACGGGTTAGATACAGAGTAAAGCTCCCTCTACACTGTCCCATCAAACACTCCCAGGGCAGGTACAGCTATGGTTAGATATAGAGTAAAGCTCCCTCTACACCTTCCCATCAAGCACTCCCAGGGCAGGTGCAGCACGGGTTAGATACAGAGTAAAGCTCCCTCTACACTGTCCCATCAAACACTCCAACGGCAGGTACAGCTATGGTTAGATATAGAGTAAAGCTCCCTCTACACCTTCCCATCAAGCACTCCCAGGGCAGGTGCAGCACGGGTTAGATACAGAGTAAAGCTCCCTCTGCACTGTCCCATCAAACACTCCCAGGGCAGGTACAGCACGGGTTAGATACAGAGTAAAGCTCCCTCTACACTGTCCCATCAAACACTCCCAGGGCAGGTACAGCTATGGTTAGATATAGAGTAAAGCTCCCTCTACACCTTCCCATCAAGCACTCCCAGGGCAGGTGCAGCACGGGTTAGATACAGAGTAAAGCTCCCTCTACACTGTCCCATCAAACACTCCCAGGGCAGGTACAGCTATGGTTAGATATAGAGTAAAGCTCCCTCTACACTGTCCCATCAAACACTCCCAGGGCAGGTACAGCTATGGTTAGATATAGAGTAAAGCTCCCTCTACACCTTCCCATCAAGCCACTCCCAGGGCAGGTGCAGCACGGGTTAGATACAGAGTAAAGCTCCCTCTACACCTTCCCATCAAGCACTCCCAGGGCAGGTGCAGCACGGGTTAGATACTGAGTAAAGCTACCTTCACATTCACCAATTATACCCACCAGTACAGGTACAGCCTCAGTCATTTGCCAGGGAGAGAGATGGAGTCGGTGGGCACATAGCATGTACAACACCGGATGAGAGTGAATCGTTCCCTTTTTCTCAATGTTTACTGTACATGTACAGGAGTTGACACTGAGAAACACACTCTGTACAGTACCAGACGGGAGTGCATCATTACCTTTTATCCGGTGTGCTCTGTGCATGTACAGGAGCTGACACTGAAACACACACGGTCTGTACAGGAGCGGACACTGAAACACACACGGTCTGTACAGTACCATACAAGATTCAATGGTTCCCTTTTAGTAAAGCACTCCCAGGGCAGGTACAGAACGGTTAGATGCAGGTTAACGCTCCCTAACACTGCCCCGTCAAACACTCCCAGGGCAAGTACAGCAAGGGTTAGATACAGATGATGCCCATACACTGCCCCATCAAACATTTCCACAGCATGTGCAGCTCATGTTAGATATAGATTAAAACTCCATCTACACTGTCCCATCAAACACTTTGTTGGCAGTGTTGTGGGAGCTTTCCTCTGTTTCGAACACACCATGCACGTACCCTGAGTGCGTTTGGTGGGACAGTTTAGTGGGTGATTTATTCTATACCTAACCCGTGCTGCACCTGCCCTGGTATGGCCTCTCCTGTGGATCTCAGAACTCCCGTGCAGTGCAGTGAAGAGGGAATGCATCCCTTCTGTCTACAAGTGATAGGAGAGTGAGAGAGTGACGGGGTTGGTGGCGGGGTTGAATGAACACATCGACAGATCTGTGTGAAACATAAATTGATGTTATTTCCAGAAATAGCAAATTAACGAGAAAATACAGTTCCACTTATGCACTGCCATAACTTTCCCTGTGTACAGTCTGTGTATCTCCCAGTGTGGAGTCGGACTCTGTAGCAAGTGTCCCGGTATACAGTCTGTGTCTCTCCCAGTGTGGAGTCGGACTCTGTAACAATTGTCCCTGTGTACAGTGTGTGTCTCTCCCAGTGTGGAGTCGGACTCTGTAACAAGTGTCCCTGTGTACAGTGTGTGTCTCTGCTGGTGTGGAGTAGGACTCTGTAACATGTGTCTCTGTATACAGTATGTGTCTCTCCCAGTGTGGAGTCGGACGCTGTATCAAGTGCCCCTGTGTAAACTGGCCGTCGCGTATAAAAGTCAGTATGTCCGCCATACACATTCATTAAAATGGTCTGAGCCCGTGTCACTTTAAATGTCCACCACGCATATCACTTAAAATCACTCTGACGGAGGGTCATCAACCTGAAATGTTAACTCTGTTTCTCTCTCTACAGATGCTGCCTGACCTGCTGAGTATTTCCAGCATTTTATGTTTTTATTTCAGGTTTCCAGCATCCGCAGTATTTTGCTTGTGTAGCAATGTAACCAAGTTTGCTGACGATATAAAGCTAGGTGGAACCGGAAGCTGTGAGGAGCACACAAAGAGGCTGCAAATTGATATAGACAGGTTAAGTGAGTGGGCAATAAGGTGGCAGATGGAGTATAATGTGGAGAAATCTGAGGTTATTCACTTTGGTAGGAAGAATAGAAAAAATAATATTTCTAAATGGTTAAAAACTATTAAATGTTAGTGTTCAGAGAGATTTAGGTGTCCTCGTACATGAAACACCGACATTTAGCATTCAGTTACAGCAAGCAATTAGGAAATCAAAGGCATGTTGGCCTTTGTTGCAAGGGGTTGGATTACAAGAGCAAGGAAGTCTTACTTCAATTGTACAGGGATTTGCTGAGACCACACCTACTGTGCACAGTTTTGGTCTCCAAATCTGAGGAAGGACATTCTTCCCTTAGAGGCTGTACAATGAAGGTTCACTGGATTGATTCCTGGGATGATAGGGTTGTCGTATGAGAAGAGATTGAGTAGACTGGGCCTATACTCTCTGGAGTTTAGAAGAATGAGAGGTGATCTCATTGAATTAATAAGATTCTGAGTGGGATTGACAGGGTATACAGCGTGGGTTAGATACAGAGAAAAGCACCGTCTACTCTCTCCCATCAAACACTCTCTGTCGCTCTCTCACTCTGTCCTTTAATCTCCCACTGTCTCTCTCTTTCTCTCTCTATCCCTCTCTCTCTCAGATCTTCTTCTCTGTCCCCCTCACTTTCTCCAACACTCTCCCTTTGCTTCTCTCCCTCTTTCTCGCTGTCTTTGCCTGTCTCTCCCTCTCTCTCTTTGCACTCCTCTCTCTCGGCCACCCTCACCCTGTCTGTCAGTCTCTCTCTGCTTCTCGCTTCTCTCTCTCTGTCTCTCTCTCTGTCTCACTGCCTCTGTTAGGGCAGGTACAGCATGGGTTAGATAAAGGGTAAATCTCAATCTACACAGTCCCATCAAACACTCCCAGGACAGGTAAAGCACGGGAAAGAAAATTCAGACGAACATACAAACAATGACGGTAAGGTAAAGACTATCTAATCCATCGAGCCTGTCCCACACAATTGTGGTACCTTGTGTATCACAACACATACACTGCACCCCACCCGAAACCATTTGATCACCTGGGAGAGGGAAAAACCTAGACCAATCTGGGAAATTCCTCTCCGACCCATGGAGGCGATGGAAACTAGTCCAGGAGATCACTCTGGCCCTGAATTCCCTGCAGTAACCCCCCTTCTGTAAGAGGGGATCTCCGCCCCAGCCAGAAACAAATCCAACTCTGACTTGAAGGAATTCAGCGTTCCGCGTTCACCACATGAGTCGGCAGCTTGTCCCAGACGTCCACTATTCTCTGGGAAACGAACCACCTCCTGACATCCAACCTAGATCTAGCCTCATACAACTTAAAATTGTGACCCCTTGTCCTGCCTAACCTGTTTAATTGAAATAAACTGCCAGCTGGAACACAATCTATTCCCTTCATTATCTCATAAACCCCAATCTGATCTCCCCTAAATCTGCGCTTCTCTAAAGTAGAAAATCCCAACTCATTTAGCCTACCTTGATAACTAAGATTTTTTAAACGGGGAATTAGTCTAGTGGCTCCTCCTCTGCACCCTTTCCAAAGCCTCAATATCACCCACCATGTGAGGAGACCAAAACTGGACACAGAATTCCAAGTGCGGCCTGACTAAAGGCTTGTACAAGGACAAAACAGTCTGCCTCGCCTTGTACTCAATTTTCCGATGGATACACCCCAACACCCTATTTGGTCTAGCTATCGTGACACGTCATTGCTCATGTACCTTTAAGGATATATGCACTAGAATGCCCAAATCTCTTTCTATCCCCACAATCTTCAATGCCTTTCCCTGAAGGATGTATGAATGTTGGGCATTTTCCCTGCCCACATGCATAATACTGCTCGTATCTAAGTTATACATTATATTCCTGTCTTCAGCCCAATCACCCAACACATTAAGATCTGCCTGAGGCAGACGAGCATCATCTACAGTTCTAACACTCGCACAGATCTTGATGTCATTTGCAGATTGTGCCCCCAACACCAAACATCCAGCTGATTAATAAAAATAATAAAGAGCAATGGTTCCAACACTGATCCCTGCGGGACACCACTGGTGACCGGCCGCTAACAGATCCAAATCCATCTATAACTACTTTTTGCCGATGTCCTGCCAGCCAGTTCTGAATCCAGCTCAATATATTACCACTAATACCAGAGGCTTTGATCTTACAGAGAAACCTCTTATGCGTTACCTTAGCAAAGGCTTTTTGGAAGTCTAAGTAGACAATATCTACTGGACTTCCCTCATCCACCAACTTTGTAACTTCTTAAAGAAATACAATTAGATTTGTAAGACATGTACGCCTTTTTATGAAGCCATGTTGGGTGTCCCTAATATGTCATTCTCTATTCAAGTTTTCAAATATTGCATCCCTAATGATTCCTTCAAGCATCTTACCTATTACTGATGTTAAACTAATGGGTTTATAGTTACCGGCTCTGTCTTCTCTCCTTTGTTAAAGATGTGGACTTCATTAGCCTCCTTCCAGTCTACAGAAACCATTCGAGAGTACAGTGAGCTATTAAAAATACAGGCTAGGGGCTGATACAGCACATGCCCCAACTCCCTGAGGACTCTCGAGTGGATATCAACCGGCCCGGCTGCTCCATCTATTTTCAAGGTCTTAATTCTTTCTGAAACAATCTGTTCATCTATGTTAATACTGGTTTTGTTAGTAGCATTATTAAATTCTAATAGTTGAGCATCATCTTCAAGGGTGAAGACTTTAGTAATTCTCCGACACTTCACAACTGAAAAAGCTTTTCCCATTTTCCCACAGTTGTCTACAATCCATTTTTCCATTAGCCTGTCAGCCACCTTGCCTTTTTCTGATCACATTTCCTTCTTTTGAATTTAGCTATATATTTCTTTTCCACATTTTTTAGCTTGTTCTTCAAAACTTTCCATTTATATTGTGCATCGGTCTCATTAGCCAATTTACCCATTCCAAATCATCTGCCATTTTGGTGAGGTTTGCTCTTTTGAAATCTGGTACGAGTTGCAGGTTCTCAGTAACTTTAGTTCTACTAGCTAATTGGAACCGTAGAATGCTGTGGTCACTGTTGACCAGAAGTTCCCTCACATGGAGGCCCGATACGTGGTCAGGCTCACTACTAAACATTAGTTCCAATATATGATTATCCCTAGTTTCTTCATTACAGATACAGAGTGAAGTTTTCTCCACACTGTCCCCATCAAACACTCCCAAGGCAGGTATAGCACCAGTTAGATAAAGATTAAAGCTCCTTCTGCATTGCCCCATCAGATAAGCAACGGTTAGAAGCAGAGTAATGTTCCCGCTACACTGTCTCATCAAACAATCCCAGGGCAGGTATAGGGATTTGATTACTTAATGACCATCAACGTAAGATAGTCACTACTAATTCCAACAAGGAATTCAGGAGAGACATCTTTACCCAGAGCGTGGTGAGAACGTGGACCTCGCTACCACGTGGAGTAGTTGAGGCAAATAACATAGAAGCATTTTAGGGGAAGCTGAATAAGTACATGAGGGAGAAAGGAATAGAAGGATGTGAGATGAAGTAGGGTGTGTGGAGGCTCGTGTGGGACATAAAAACCGGCATGGACCTGTTGGGCCGAATGGCCTGTGTCTGGGCTGTAACTACTATGTACTGTAATAGATTAAAGTTCCTTCCACACTGCCCCATCAAATACTCCAAGAGCAGGTACAGCATGCGTTAGATACAGGTTAAAGCTACCTCTACACTGCCTCATCAGACATTTCCACGGCAGGTGCAGCACCTGTTAGGTATTGGGTAAATCTCCCTCTACACTGTGCCATCAAATTCTCCCTAGGCAAGTACAGCACGAGTAAATCTCCCGCTACAGAATCCCACCAAATACACCCAGGACAGGTACAGCATAGTCCTTCCCTTTTGTTCTTTCCTCCCACCCACCGCCCCCCACCCCACCGACTTTCCCTGCCTCGGTACTTGCTTAAAGTCTGTTACATCAGTAACATTTTCCAGTTCTGATGAACGGTCATCGACCTGAAACATTAACATTGTTTCTCTCTCCACAAATGCTGCCTGACCTGCTGAGCAATGTTCCCTGTAAGGTGCGTGGGTGCGCGGCGAGCTGTACGGTCCTGCGCACTGAATTTCACAGACGGCGCAGTGAGCTGGAGCGGGCAAAGTGGCCCAATACCGAAAGACCCTCGAATCCTCACAGAGCCGTTTGTGAACTCACAGAGCCGATCCGAATTGGAATAACGTTTGCTGAGATACGGAGCCCTGGAACCCGGAGAGCGTTGTCTCGGGATTCTTTTTGTACTTTTTCCGCAGAGACTTGTGTAGTCCGTCCCCGGGGACTGAGCGACGGCCGCTCTTTGGAACAACACAGGTGGAGGCGCAGCTCTTATATGGTACAATGGCCGCTGGAAGGAGGCGAAAGCAAACATTTTTTAACCACTCGGTGAAATAAAATATGATAATTTTTTTTTAATCAGAAAATTATTTAACGTCGGAAATGGATATAAGAAAGTGATGCTGAATGTTTCCTGGTAAGTTCCAGTTCAATTTTTACAGGGCTCGTCCCCTTTTTGAAATAGTTTATCAGGGTTATTTAAATCATGTTGCGAGAGAGGGAAAAAGTTGGGCCCCCGTTTGCATCTCAGAGTCTGAGAGACTGAAAGAACGGCAGCAGAAAAACAGGAAACAACATCTCCAAAAACTGATCCCAACTCATCGCCAAGTCTGGGGATGGAGAACCTCTCCGCCTTCTTCGGAAGTTTAACCACTTTATTCACTTTCTGATTTGAGCTCCGTTTGGAATTAGACTTTATTTTATTTGTTGTTGTTGTATGTTTCACGACAGCATTGAATGGAGAAGGAGACATTTAAGCAACTTCTTCTGTCAACGCTGCAAGGAGACTTGAAAGAATTTAAAGATTTTTAATGAACTTTTCACAAAAAATGAGTGTTGAAAACATTTTTAGCCCTAAGTTTCGAATATGATTTTGGAAGAAACAGAAGCACAAACCACTTTTCCCCAAATCTAGACAAGTTTCAAATAGGTATTGAAGTCCAAACGCTTTGAAAGAGGCTCTGAAATGCGTAAACTGTTTTAAAATTGAAATTTCGCAATATTTGATTTTTAGCGATCGAGTGAAGTGAGTAGCTTTACACAAACATGCAACCATGGTGTTGAGGAAGGGGGGGGGGGGGGGCAGGGGACGATTTGTAGGAGTTACATATTTCTTTTTAAAGCTTTTTAAAAATATACCATTAAGACATTTGGGAAGAGAACCAAAAAAGGGGAAAAACAAACGATTTTATTTTACCTGTCGTTCTCTAATTCTAACAAGTCACAGGATTAATGTAAGTTTAGATTTAGGGAGGTGTTAATAGAAAAAAGAGATAGGTAATGATATATAAAAATTGCATGAAGCTACTTTAGAAAAAACAAACTGTGTTTATTGAGAACGACACAGAAAATATTTTGATTAAACTGAAAACGCACAATTCGATTTGGTTTGAATGTTTGAAATAGAAGATAAATAATTGTGAGTACAATGAAGTTTGTTTCCAGCTTTTAATTGCCAAGTACCTAAAATAATTCTCAATACATTTCGTGATAAGCGCAGGGAATAATGTTGTGGAGAATGTTTGAGAGAAAAACATTAGAAGCGAAATTGGTAAATTGTAAATCTTTACGTCAACATATGAGTAAACATTTCTAAGTCAGTCTGACTGGTTCTCCTGTCCAGGAAGAAAGACACATGTTTATTTCTGTTAAGTCATAGCTTTTCCTGCTTTTTGTTTATAATTCAGTGACGCAAATTGTGTATGTGTTTTTCTGCACTTGTGAATAAGTGCTGCATTTCAGAGCTGTTACATGGTGTGCTGGTTCAAGAAGACCACGTTTATTAATGGGGTTGATTGAAGTTGAAAATACGGATCGCCAATTTGTTCAGTTCTTTTTAATACTGCGAATTAAAGAACTACAACACGTTATATTTGTTGATTGTCTGGTTGCATTCTGATTAATATTCTAACAGCTTGCGTGGACGTAATATGTGGATAGAATACAATGTTAAGAAATGTGAAGTTATCCACTTTGGTAGGAAAAAGAGGAAAGCAGAGTATGTTTTAAATGGTGAAGGATTGGGAACTGTTGGTGTTCAGAGGGACATGGGTGTCGTTGTACAAGAATCACTGAACATTAACCTGCAGGTACAGCAAGCAATTAGGAAAGCAAATGGTAAGTTGGCCTTCATTACAAGAGGGTTTGAGTATAAGAGTAAAGACGTCTTATTGCAAATATATAGGGCCCTGGTGAGACCACACCTGAAGTAGTGTGTACAGTTTTGGTCTCCTTACCGAAGGAAGGATATACTTGTCAAAGAGAGCGTGCAATGTTCACCAGACTGGTTCCTGGGATGGGGGGGATTGTCCTATGAGGACAGATTGAGTAGACTATGCCTATATTCTCGAAACTTTAGAAGAATAAGAGATGATCTCATTGAAACATACACAATTCTAACAGGGTAGATGCAGGGAGGAAGTTTCCCCTGGTTGGGGAGTCCAGAACCAGGGGTCACAGTCTCAGAATAAGGGGTTGGCCATTTAGCATTGAGATGAGGAGAAAATTCTTCACTCAGAGGGTGATGAATCTTTGGAATTATCTAGCCCAGAGGGCTGTGGAGACTCAGTCGTTGAGTATATTCAAGACAGAGATCGATAGATTTTTGAATATTGAGGGAATCACGGGATATGGGGATAGTGCAGGAAAGTGGAATTGAGGCAGCCATGATCATATTGAATGGCGGAGCAGTATCGAAGGGCCAAATAGCCTACTCCTGCTCCTATTTCTTCTGTTCCTATGTTCTTAAAGCTCCATCACTACTGTCCCATCAAACAATTCCAGGCAGGCGCACAAAAGCAAAACAGGGCGGTTGCTGGAAATCTGAAGTAAAAACAGAAAATGCTGGAAATACTCAACACGTCAGGCGGTATCTGTGGAGGGAGAAACAGAGTTAACGTTTCAGGTCGTTGACCTTTCATTGGAACAGGCAGGTACACTTGGGTTAGATACAGAGTAATGCTCCACTCTCCGCACTTTAACACACTGATATACCCCACACCATTCACTTTAACACTCTGATATACCCCTCACTTTAATCCTCTCTTACATATTCCAAACCTTTCACTGTAACAGACCGATATACCCAACTCACCTCACTTTAACACTCTGATATAACCGACACCCCTCAATGTAGCACGCAGATATAACCCTCACCCCTCAATGTAATATTCTGATATACCCCACACACCTCAGTCGAACATTCTGGTAAACCTCCCTCTCTTTCATACCCCAAACCTGTCATTGTATTACATTGATATAACCCACACCCCTCATTGTAACACTCTGATACACCCGACACCCCTCACTGTAACTCTCTGAGATACCGAACACGCCTCACTGTAACACTCTGATGATACACCCCATAACCCTCACTGTAACATTCTGATCTAACCCACAGCCATCACTATAATAAGCTGATGTACCCCACACCCCTCACTGTAAAACTCTGATATAAACCACACCCTTCACTGTAACACTTTGACATACCGCACATTCCTGACTGTTACACTCTCTTACATACCCCAACCTCTCACTGTAACACACCGTTATACCCCACGCCGCTCACTGTAACACTCTGTGATATACTCCTTAGCCCTCGCTGTAACTGTCTGATATAAACCCACACTCCTGACTGTAACACTCTGTTATCCACCACACCTTTCATTGTACCCCACACCCCTCACTATAAAACTCTGATATACCCGACACCCCTCAATGAAGCACTCTGATATACCCCACACCTTTCACTGTAACAAACTGATATACCCCACACCCATCACTGAAGCACTCTGATATAGCCCACACCTCTCACTGTAACACTCTGATATACCCATACCCCTCACTGTAACACTGTGATACACCCCACACGACCCATGGTAAATCTCTGATATACCCCACACCCCTCACTGTATCTCTGATATATCCCACGCCAATCAATGTAACACTCTGATATAAACCCACACTCCTGACTGTAACACTCGGTTATACACCACACCCTTCACTGTAACACTCTGATGTACCCAACACCACTCACTGCAAGACTCTGATATACCCAACACCCCTGAATGTAACACTCTGATATAAACTCACACTCCTGACTGTAACACTCTGTTATACACCACACCCTTCACTGTAACACTCTGATATACCCACACCACTCAATGAAACACTCTGATATACCCCACACCTTTCACTGTAACAAACTGATATACCACACACCCCTCACTGAAGCACCATGATATAGCCCACACCTCTCACTGTAACACTCTGATATACCGACACCCCTCACTGTAACACTGTGATACACCCCACACGACCCATGGTAACTCTCTGATATACCCCACACCCCTCACTGTATCTCTGATATATCCCACACCACTCAATGTAACACTCTGATAAAACCCACTCTCCTGACAGTAACACTCTGTTATACACCACACCCATCACTGTAACACTCTGATATACCCACACCTCTAAATGAAGCATTCTGATATACCCCACACCTCTCAATGTAACACTCCGATATACCCACACCTCTCACTGTAACACTGTGATACACCCCACACGCCCCATGGTAAATATCTGGTATACCCCACACCCCTCACTGTAACTCTGATATATCCCACAACACTCACTGTCGCACTCGGATATACCCCACACCTCTCACTGTAACTCTGTGATATACCCCTCACTGTAATCAACTCTAATATATTGATATACCCCACACCACTCACTGATGTTACTGCCACTTTAATCCCATGGGCTTCAATTTTGGTAATATGTGATACTTTATCAAGCAGCTTTTGCAAGGATAGGGAAATTGGGAAAGTGTGAGTAGTATCAATCATACAACCATAGAATTGGTGATCCAAGTGATGTTGACAATTTGTTCAGTGTACTTGACGCCCCACTCTGATTACAGGCCTCGCCTGGTTTAAATCAATGAATTATAAAATCATTAATTTTAATCCTATTTTACTATTTATATGTATTTGTTCTCAAGATATGGGTGACTCTGTCAATGCCGGTATTACTTGCCCATCCCTAGTTACCCATGCGAAAATGGTGGGCCTTCATCTTGAGCCGCTGCAGTCACTGTGGTGAAGGTGCTCAAAAAATACTTTTACGGAAGGAACAGACGGCGATATATTTGAAGGGTTCGGTAACATAATGGTTATGTTGCTGGACTAGTAAATTAAGATGCCTGGACAAATGATCCAGTAGTTCAAATCCAACCAGCTGGGGAATTTAAATTCAATTAATTAAACCAATCTGGAATAAAAAGCTTGTGTCAATAATGATGACCATGAAAGTACCGGATTGTCGTAAGAAACCCATCTGTTTCACTACTGGTCTTTAGGGAAGGAAATCTGCCGTCCTTATCTAGTCTAGCTGAAATGTGACTCCAGACCCACTGCAAAGTGATTGACTCTTAACTGGCCGCTGAAATGGCCCATCAAGACACTCGCTTGTCTCAGGCGGCTCACCACCACCTTCTCCAGGGCAATTAGGGATGGGCAATAAATGTTGGCCTTCTCAGCGACTCCCAATTCCCAAGAATGAATTATACGTGTCATCATGACTTAAGAAGCGTCATAACGTTTTAGCCCACATCCCAAGAATGAATTGTAAGTGTCAAAATCATTTAAAAAGCGTCATAATGTTTTACTAATGATAATAATGATTTATAAAGGGTTATAAAAGATATGTAAAGTGGTGTAATGAATTTATACCATAATAAAGGTTTAAAATAATGTATAAACTCCTGGTACCGGGCCTGCAGCTCCCCGAGCTGCGTTGCTCGGGACCTTGTGGGCCGGGCCGAGGAGGGCTGCTCCGCCTCGCCGCCCGCTCTCATAGTGACCGGGCCATCAGCTGCTGCTGCGCTCCGGATGCTCGCCTCTCGCCACCAGGGATAGGCCTCGAGTGAAAGCGGCCACGATTCTGCGGAACATCAGAGCCTCCATCATTGGGCGGGGCCCCCAGAGCCGCCATCTTTGTATGGTGCGCCGGAGCCGCCATCTTTGTGCGGGGCCCCAGTGGCGCCATACTTGTGCTGGGCGGGTTCGGGTGTAGAGCCGTCTTCTTTGTGCTGGGCGAGGGTGCCGCCATTTTTGTGCGGGGCGGAGGAGCTGCCATTTTTGAGCTGAGCACCAGAACCGCCATCTTCGTGCTGGGCGTGGGGGAAGGGAAGCCATTTCTGTGTGGAGGGCGGTTATCGCCATTTCTGTGTTAGGCCCCAGAGCCGCCATCTTTTTGCAGTTTCCCAGAGCCGCCATTTTTGAGCTGGGAGAGGGATCCGCCATCTTTGTGCGGGGAGCGGGTGCCGCCAGATATGGGCTGGGCCCCAGAGCCGCCATCCTTGTGCTTAGCGCGGGTGCCGCCAGCTATTTACGGATCGCTGTAGCCGCCATCTTTTTGCGGGGCCCCAGTGGCGCGATCTTTGTGCTAGTCTGGGGAGCCAGAAACGACATTTTTCCCCTTGCCACTGAAGCCGCCATCTTTGTGCTGTGCCCAAGAGCCGACATCTTTGTGGAGGGCACCAGAGCCGCCATATTTTTTGGAGCGCGGATGCCGCCACCTTCGTGCAGGTCGCCTCAGCAGCCTAAATGTTGCTGGGCCCCAGAGACGCCATCATTGTGCCGGGCCCCCAGAGTCGTCCTTTTTTTCCGAGGCGCCGGAGCTGCCATTTTTCTGCGCGGCCCCAGTGCCGTCATCTTTGCGTTCGGCGGTGGGGATGGGGGGCAGATACGACATTTCTGTGCGGAGCGCGGTTGCCGCCATATTTGTGCGGGCGCGGGTGCTGCCATCTTTCTGGTGGGCCCCCAGAGCCGCCATCTTTCTGCGGATCGTCAGAGCCGACATCTATGCGCGGGGCGCGGGTGCCGCCACTTTTGTGCGAGTCTCCAGCACCGCCACATTTGTGCGGGGCCCCCAGCGACGCAATCTTTATGCTGATCGCGGCTGCCGCCATATTTGTGCGGATCTCCAGAGCTGCCTTCTTTCTGTGGGGCCCGGGAGCCGCCAACTTTGTGCGGTACCACGGAGCCGCCAGATTTGTGCTGGGCCAAAATGAAGCCATTTTTGTGAGTGGCCCCAGATTCGCCAACTGTGTACTTGTCCCAGAGCCGCCATCATTTTGCGGGGCGCCGGAAACGCCGCCTTTGTGCTGGGCCCCAGAGCCGCCATCATTCTGAGGTGGAACCGCAGAGCCGCCATCTTTGTGCCGTGCCGCAGTGCCGCCATCTTTGTGCGGTGCGGCACAGCCGCCATCGTTGTACCGGGCGACATAGCCGCCATCATTTTGATGGCCCCCCCAGAACCGCCATCATTGTGACGGGCCCCCAGAGCATCCATCTTTGTGGGGGATCCCAGTGCCCCACTCTTTGTGCTGGGCAGGGGGATGCGTAGACGCAATATTTGTACCGTGCCCTGGAAGCAGCCATCTTTGTGCCGGAACACAAGAGCCGCCATCTTTGTGCAGGGCGCCACAGCCGCCATGATTTTGCTGGGCTGCAGAGCCGCCATCTTTGTGCCGGGCCCCCAGAATCGCCATCCTTGTGCTGGTCTCGGGTGCCGCAATATTTGTGCGGTACGCCGGAAATGCCATATTGTGCGGGGCCCAGGTGCCACCATCTTTGTGCTGGGCGAGGTGGGGGTGGCAAGAGACGCAATTTTTGTGCCGTGCGAGGTGGGGGTGGCAAGGGACGCCTTTTTTTATGCGGGGCGCGTGTGCCGCCATCTTTCTGTGGGGCCCCAGTGCCGCCATTATTGTGCGGCTTCCCAGAGCCGCCATCTTTGTGCGGTGTCCCAGAGCTGCCATCTTTGTGCAGGGAGCTATAGCTGCCACCTTTCTGCGGGGCTCCACAGGGGCCATCATTATGCGGGGCACTAGAGCCGCCAGCTTTTTGCAGACGCCCCTGCCGCCATCATTGTGCTGGACCCCGGAGCCGCCAACTTCGTGCGGGGCCCCCAGAGCAGCAATCTATGGGCCGGGCACCACAGACGCCATTTTGTGCTGGGTGAGGGATCAGCCACATTTATGCTGGGCGCGGGTGCCGCCATTTTGTGCTGGGCCCCAGTGCCGCCATTTTTCTGCGGGGCCCCAATGCCGCCATCTTTGTGCGGTGTGGCAAGGCCGCCATCATTGAGCGGATCGCCAAAGGCGCCATTATTGTGCGGAGTCCCGAGAGCCGCCATCTTTGTGCAGTGCCCCAGAGCCGCCATCTTTTTGCGGTGTGCCAGAGCCTCATCTTTCTGCGGAGCTCCACAGCCGCCATCATTTTGCGGTGCCCCTACAGCCGCCATCTTTGTGCTTGGCTCCAGTGCCGCCATCTTTGTGCGGTGCCCCAGATCCGCCATCTTTGTGAGGGTTGCCAGAGCCGCCAGCTTTCTGCGCGGCTCCACAGCCGCCATCATTGTGCGGTGCTCCTACAGCCACACCTTTGTGCTGTGCCCCAGAGCCGCCATCTTTGTGCGGGGCCACAGTGCCGCCATCATTGTCAGCGGCCCCAGAGTCGCCATCTTTGTGCAGTGGCACAGAGCCGCCATCTGTGTGCGGGGTGCCAGAGCCGCCATCATTGTGCGGGGCGCCACAGTCACCACTATTGTGCTGGCCCCCAAGAGCCGCCATCTATATGCCCGGCTCCCAGAGCCGCCATCTTTGTGCGGGGAACCCAGAGCCGCCATCTTTTCGCGGGATCCCAGGGCTACAATCTTTGTGCTGTGCAGGGGCGGCACAGACTTCATTTTGGTCTCGTGCCCCCGAAGCTGCCAGCTTGGTGCTGGGCCCCAAAGTCGACATCTTTGTGCTGGGCCCCAGATCCGCCATCTTTGTGCGGGGCACGTTTGCTGCCATCTTTGTACAGGGGGCCACAGCCGCCATGATAATGCTGGGCCACAGAGCCGCCATCATTGTGGCCGGCCCCCAGATGCGCCATCTTTGTGCTGGCCGCGGGTGCCGCAATATTTGTGCGGTGCGCCGGAGCTGTCATCATTGTGCGGGGCACAGCTGCCACCGTCTTTGTGCAGGGCGGGGGGAGGGCAAGAGACGCTATTTTTGTGCGAGGCGCGTGTGCCACCATCATTCTGCGGGGCCCCAGAGCCGCCATCTTTGTGCTTGACTCTCGTTGCCGCTATTTTTGTGCTAAGCCCCAGAGCCGCATTTTTCCGCGGGGCGCCACAGCCATCATCTTTGTGCTGGGCTTCCATAGTCGCCAACGTTTTGAGGATCCCAAAGCCACCATCTTTGTGCGGATCGACATGGCGCCACCTTTGCGCTGCGCCCCAGAGTAGCCACATTTGTGCAGGGCCCCAGTGCCTCCATCTTTGCGCGGGGCGCGGTTGCCGCCATCATTGTGCTGATCCCGAGGGCAGCCATTATTGTGGTGCCCCGAGCCGCCATTTTTGTGCGTTGCACCCGTGCCGCCATCTTTGTGCTGTGAGCCACAGCCGGCATCTTTTTGCTGAGCACCAAATCCGCCAACTTTGTTCGGGGACCCCAGAGCCGCCATCTTTGTGCGCAACCGCAGAGCCGCCATCTTTGTGTGTGGCCCCCCCAGAGCTGCCATCTTTGTGACGGGCCACAGTGCCGCCATCTTTGTGCTTGGCCCCAGAGCCGCCATCTTTGTACGATGCCCCAGAGCCTCCATCTTTGTGCGGAGCGCCAGCTGCACCATCTTTGTGCGGGGCGACACAGCTGCATTTATTATGCGGGCTCCCCAGAGCCGCCATCTTTGTGATGGGCCCCCAGAGCGGCTATCTTTGTGCAGATCCACAAAGCCGCCATCTTCGTGCGGGTAAACGGAGGGCAGAGATTCCATTGTTTCCAGTGCCACCGAAGCTACGATCCTGGCGCTGGGCCCAGAGCCGCCATATTTTTGTGGGGCACATAATCCGCTATTTTTGCGCGATCCGCGAATGCCGCCATCTTTGTGCGTGTCCAAACAGCCATCATCATTGTGCTCGCCCTCAGAGCTGCCATTGTTGTGCGGGGCGACAGATTCGCCATCTTTGTGCGGGGCACCAGACCCTAAATCTGTTTGCGGCATCGCGGGTCCCACCATCTTTATGCGAGGCCCACGGATGGGCCATCTTTTTGCGGGTCCCCAGAGCCGCCATTCTTGTGCGGAGCGCCAGAGCCGCCATTATTGTGCTGCGCCCAAGAGCCGCCAACATTGTGCGGGCCCCCAGAGCTGCAATCTTTGTGCGGAGACCCCAGAGCCGCCATCTTTGTGCAGGGCGTCAGAGCCGCCATCTTTGTGCGCTTCCACAGTGCCGCCATCTTTGTGCTGGTCCGGGGGGCCAGAGACGCTATTGTTTTCCGTGACTCCGAAATCGCCATTTTGTGCTGGCTCCCAGATCGGCCATTTTTGCGTGTGGGCCCCAGAGCCGCCATCTTTCGGCGGGGCACCACAGCCACCATCATTGTGCTGAGCCTCCAATGCCGCCATCTTTGTGCCCGGGCCCCTGAGCCGCCATCTTTGTGCGAGGTCCCCAGAGCCGCCATCTTTGTGGGGGGCCCCCAGAGTCGCCATATTTGTGCGGTGCCCCACTGCCGCCATCGCTGTACTGGGGGAGGTTTCCGCCACCTTTATGCTTTCCGCGTGTGCCACCATATTGTGCTGGGTTACAGAGCCGCCATAATTGTGCGGGTCACGGGTGACGCCATATTTGTGCTGGGCATCAGAGTCGCCGTCTTGATGCGTGGCGCGGGTGCCGCCATCCTTCTGCGGGGCCCCAGCGCCGCCATCTTTGTATGGGGCCCCACTGTCGCCATCTTTGTGCGGGGCCCAAGAACTGCCATCCTTGTGCGGGGCCCCAGAGCCGCCATGTTTGAATTGGGCGAGAGTTCCGCCATCTTAGTGCTGGGCACGGGTGCCGCCATTATGTGCTGGGCTCCAGTCCCGCCATTGTGCGTGGCACGGGTGACGCCATCATTGTACGGTGCGCTACAGCCACCATATTGTGCTGGGTTACAGAGCCGCCATAATTGTGCGGATCGCGGGTGCCGCCATATTTGTGCTGAGCATCAGAGTCGCCGTCTTGATGCGTGGCGCGGGTGCTGCCATCATTGTGCGGGGAACCAGAGGCGCTATCTTTGTGCGGTGCCCCAGAGCCGCCATCTATCTTCCGGGCTCACAGAACCGCCATATTTGTGCGGGTATCCCAGAGATGCCATCTTTGAGCGGGACCCAAGAGCCGCAATTTTATGCGGTGCCCCAGAGCCGCCGTCCTTGTGCGGGGCCCCAGCGCCGCCATCTTTGTACGGGGCCCCACTGTCGCCATCTTTGTGCGGGGCCCAAGATCTGCCATCTTTGTGCGGGAACCCAGAGCCGCCATCTTTGAATTGGGCGAGGGTTCCGCCATCTCAGTGCTGGGCGCGGGTGCCGCCATTTTGTGCTGGTCCCCAGTCCCGCCATTGTGCGTGGCACGGGTGACGCCATCATTGTACGGTGCGCTACAGCCGCCATATTTGTGCTGAGCATCAGAGTCGCCGTCTTGATGCGTGGCGCGGGTGCCGCCATCATTGTGCGGGGAACCACAGCCGCCATATTTGTGCGGGGGCCCCAGATCCACCAGCTTTGTGCGTAGCCCATAGTTGCCATTAATGTGTGGAGCGCGGGTGCCGCCATCTTTGTGCTGGGCACCAGAGCCGCCAAATTTTGTGCGGGGCGCCGGAGCCACCATCTTTGTGCGGGGCGCCGGAGACGCCAACTTTCTGTGGGGCCGCAGAACCGCCATCTTTGTGCGGATCTCCACAATATTAGGCCCAGTGAGCTCTCAGGCTGCAAAGTCTGCGCTTCTTCTCATCCTTTAATGTACTTTAAAATTAGAGTAAAGGGATATTTCCCCACATTTTTCAACTGCTCTCTGAACTTAGTCTGGGTCACGGCGTAAATCCCAGTGTTTGTGCAGCAACTCAGCAGCTGCAGCATGAATCCTAGTTCCTTTACATAATCAGGAATATATACAGATTTATACCCCAAATCCCACATCCGGGCCCATATAGAATACACCATATACACTGCCCATAACAGGATGAAATTGCCGGAGATAACAAGCAGTAAAATGATGGATTTCCTGCGGCTCTCCATCTCTGGGTCTCTGGGACTCTCCCCACTGCTGGGACCCCGCAGTCTCCTGCGGGCTCTACTGGCCACTAAAATGTGTCTGACGGTTACAGCATTGAGCAGCAGAATCACAACAAATGGGACCCCCGGGGTGCAAATATAATGAAGGAGTTCGATTATTGCCCAGGCCCGTGAATACTGAACATCGTCTGTGATATCACAAAACCAGGGTATGTTCCAAAGTGCATACTGATCTGTCAATATAAAATACCAGGTGATGTTCTTTAAACCGCTCAGCACAGTCACTGTTCCCAGAACCACAGCCGCAGTTTTCTCGTTGCAATATTTCGTTTTCAGCTTCTGGCTGCAAATGGCCACAAATCGATCAAAGGTGAAAGTGACGGTGAACCAGACAGAACAGTCTGTGGCTGCGAACAGCAGGACGGCGTGGATATTACACAGAGGGATGGACCCCACGAAAAAAAACTGCTCCATGTAAACAATTGGAATGTGTCTCAATATCAGGTCGAGGATAACGACCAATAGATCGGCCGCTGCCATGGCCACCAGGTACAGAGTCACACATTTGGAGAGACCGCACTTTCCCCGAGACAGGATCACAACCGTCACTGAGTTCACTGTGAGGAAGGGAAATACACAGGGAAATTATACATCAGGCTGGGAGCAAAAAAAGCAGTTTGCTGGAATTCAGGGAGAAATCTGCAAAGCATTAGCGACATTCAATGATATAATATAATCCTATTACCTGTGGAGCTGAATACAGGGTCCATTGTAAGAATAATCGGTAATACATTGTGGAATCAATAAATGACATGGGGATAAATACAATATGAAAGTAACAGATGTTTGATTAAGGAGCGATTAAATGATCGATCGAAATTTAGCCCAGCAGACAAAAGCACCGCCCGAGGTACCAGGGACACAAAGGACCAGAACCTGTCAGGAAGTCTTCGTGTCCCGGGATCAGTCAGCATTTGGAGTGGTGCAGTTCGCTTCTGTGCCCCTGTGTTAGGGGAGCGGGAAATCCCGCTTGGATTGGAGCTCCTGGTTAGAATATCCATTATATTCAGAACTGAAAATGAATGCAAAAGCAAAATACAGAAACTGCTACCTTGGCATGCACTAAATACAGGCAATTGTATATAAAATGTATGGATATTATATGGCAATGCTAGGATAATAAATGCAAGTGCACTGCAGTTATAAAGATAACCGGACTATCAGATATGTGTTGAAGATTGAGTTTTCTGCATTTTTGTTGAAATACACAAATTCTAGCTCATTGAAAGGAAGATTTGCCAAATAACATTGCAATTAAAGGACTCTGAATTAAAGTAAATAGTGATGATTTACCAGGTAATGTCCCACTAAATGCATTTATCAGCATCGAAATCAGACGATTTATCCCACAGGCATAGTGCTGGCAAATGCTGTTGTAAATTATCTGAACACCAATGGAAGAGATTTATCCTTGTACTTTTTCACCTGTTGGTTTCAACTTGTATAGAAAATATTAAATGAGAAGATATCAAAGGATTTTCTTATCCTCAGTACTTCAGCTACAATCAGCTGGGATTGTTTGCACCGAAGTACAGCAGGAGGCAATAGAGAATCACAGTGGGTGTCGCTGACAGATCCACTGAACTGTGACAGACGGGCATGGGATCCAATTGTGAATTCCAAACAATGATTAGAAATAATTGTATTGAAATCTGGCTGAATGAACATTTTGTGAAAATGTAAATTGTCCTTGTATTCCTACTTTAACCATCAGAAGCAGTGCCACTAATGCACAACTGGAGAGAATGGGGAAGGAGACACTGACTGGAGCTGAATGATAAGCAGATATTTCAGGCATTTAAAGATGTGGATGTGATCTGCCAGGATTTGTTCCTGTGACCCTGTAAGTAACCATACCGAGCATTCGGTGAAAACAAAAGCAAAATACTGTGGATACTGGAAATCTAAGTAGGTTTGGAAGATTATGGCCAATACCTCCGCAATTGCCACCATTACTTCCCTCAGCATCGGAGGATGCATCCCATCCGCTCCTGGTGACTTATCTACTTTAAATACAGCCAGCCTTTATAGTACCTCATCGTTATCATTTTTTAGCCCATCCAGTATCTCAACTACCTCCTCTGTCACTATGACTTTGGCAGCAGCTTCTTCCTTGGTAAATACCGATGCAAAGTATTGATTTAGTTCCTCAGCCATGCCCTCTGCCCCCATTCGTAGTTCTCCTTTTTGGTCCTTAATCGGCCCCACCCCTCCTCTTAATACCCGTTTACTATTTATATGCCTATGGAAGACTTTTAGATTCCATTTTATGTTAGTTGCCAATCTATTCTCATACTCTCTCTATGTCTAAGTATTTCGTTTTTCACTTCCTCTCGTAACTTTTTATATTCAGCCTGGTTCTCACTTGTATTCTTAACTTGACATCTGTCATATGCCCCCTTTCTCTGCTTCCGCTTACTCTCTATCCCTTTCGTCATCCAGGGAGCTCTGGCTTCCCCTCGTGGGAATGCACCTCGATTGTACCTGAATCATCTCTTCTTTAAAGCAGCCCATTTTTCGTTGACAGTTTTGCCTGCAAAACTTTGATTCCAATTTACCCAAGCCAGCTCCGTTCTCTACCAACTGAAATTGGCCCTACCCGATTTAAGTATTTTTACTCGAGATTGCTCCTTGCCCTTTTCCATAGCTAATCAAAACGTTATGATACTATGAGCACCGTTCCCGAAATGTTCCCAGACTTACTCTTGCTCCACTTGATCAACCTCATTCCCCAGAACCAGATCCAGCAATGCCTCCTTCCACTTTGGGCCAGAAATGCACCAATCAAGAAAGTTCTCTTGAACTCACTGCAGAAATTCTTCCCCCTCTCTGCCCTTTATACTATTACTATCCCAGTCTATATTAAGATAACTGAAGTCCCCCATTATTACTACTCAATATTTCTTCCACCTCTCTGTAATTTCCCTGCAAATTTGCTCCTCTGTATACTTCCCACTAGTTGGTGGCCTATAGAATAAACATAGTCGTGTAATGGTACATCTATAGTGATAGGGGATTCTACTGTAAGCGGAATAGATAGGCGAATCTGCGGCCTCAAACGAGACTCCAGGATGGTATGTTGCCTCCGTGGTGCAAGGGTCAAGGTTGTCTCGGAGCGGCTGCAGGGCATTCTGCAGGGGGAGGGTGAACAGCCAGCTGCAGTGGGGCATATAGGTACCAATGATATAGGTAGAAAACGGGATGAGGTCCTAAAAGCTGAATATAGGGAGTTAGGAAGTAAATTAAAAAATAGGACCTCAAAGGTATTAATCTCATGATTGCTACCAATGCCACGTGCTAGTCAGATTAGAAATAGAAGGATATTACAGATAAATACGTGGCTAGAGGAATGGTGCTGGAGGGAGGGATTCAAATTCCTGGGACATTGGAACCGGTTTCTGGGGGAGCTGGGACCAGTACAATCTGGACGGTTTGCACCTGGGCAGGACCGGGACCGATGTCCTAGGGGGAGTGTTTCCTAGTGCTGTTGGGGAGGGTTTAAACTAAAATGGCAGGGGTTTGGGAACCTGTGCAGGGAGCCAGAGGATACGGAAGCAAGGATAGAAGCAAAAGACAGGAAGGAGAAAAGCAAAAGTGGAAGGCAGAGAAATCAAGCGTGTAAATCAAACAAGCCACAGCAAATAATAATTATAAAAGGACTAACAGAGTTAAAAAAAACAAGCCTGAAGGCTTTGTGTCTTAATGCGAGGAGCATTCGTAACAAGGTGGATGAATTAGCTGTGCAAATAGATGTAAACGGATATGATAAATTTGGGATTATGAGACATGGCTCCAGGGAGACCAAGGCTGGGAATTCAACATCCAGGGGTATTCAATATTCAGGAAGGACAGACAAAAAGGAAAAGGAGGTGGGGTAGCATTGCTGGTTAAAGAGGAGATTAACACAATTGTAAGGAAGGATATTAGCTCTGATGATGTGGAATCTGTATGGTTAGAGCTGAGAAATACCAAGGGGCAGAAAACGTTCGTGGGAGTTGTATACAGACCCCCAAACTGTAATGCTTAGGTTGGGGACGGCATTAAACGGGAAATTAGAGATGCGTGCAATAAGGGCACAGTAGCTATCATGGGTGACTTTAATCTACATATAGATTGGGCTAACCAAATTAGTAACAATATGTGGAGGAGGAATTCCTAGACTGTATACGGGATGGTTTCCTGCACCAATATGTCGAGGAACCAACTAGAGATCAGGCCATCTTAGGCTGGGTATTATGTCATGAGAAAGAATTGATAAGAAATCTTGTTATGCGAGGCCCCTTGGGGGTGAGTGATCATAATATGATAGAATTCTTCATTAAGATGGAGAGTGAAGTAGTTGACTCAGAGACAAGGTTCCTGAATTTAAATAAAGGAAACTACGATGGTATGAGGCGCGAGTTGGCTAGGATGGATTGGGGAACGTTACTTAAACGGTTGACTGTGGATAGGCAATGGCAAACATTTAAAGATCGCATGGATGAACTACAGTATTTGTTCATCCCTGTCTGGCATAAAAATAAAACAAAAAAGGCGGAGCAAACGTGGCTAACAAGGGAAATTAGGGACAGCATAAGATCCAAGGAGAGGACATATAAATTGACCAGAAAAAGCAGCAAACTTGAGGATTGGGAGCAGTTTCGGATTGAGCAATTGAGGACAAAATGATTAATTAAGAGGGGGAAAATAAATTATGAGAGTAAGCTAACAGGGAACATAAAAACTGACTGTAAAAGCTTATATAGATATGTGAAGAGAAAAAGATTGGTGAAGTCAAGCGTAGGTCCTTGAAGTCAGAATCAGGGGATTTTATAATGGGGAACAAAGAAATGGCAGACGAATTAAATACATACTTTAGTTCTGTTTTCACAAAGGAGAACACAAATAACCTGCCAGAGATGTCCGGGAACATAGGGTCTAATGAGAGGGAAGAATTGAATGAAATCAGTATTTGTAGGGAAATGTTGTTGGGGAAATTGACAGGATTTGAGTCCGATAAATCCCCAGGGCCAGATGATCTACATCCAAAGTTTATTAAGGAAGTGGCACGAGAAATAGTAGATGCATTGCTGGTCACCTTCCAAAATTCTTTAGATTCTGGCACCGTTCTCATGGATTGGAGGGTAGCTATTGTAAACCCACTATTTAAAAAAGGTGGTAGATAGAAAACGGAGAATTATAGACTGGTATGCCTGACATCGGTAGTGGGGAAAATGATAAAGTCCATTATAAAAGATGTAACAGCAGAGCACTTGGAAAACAGTGAGAGGATCGGACAAAGTCAACATGGATTTACAAAAGGTAAATGGTGCTTGACTAATGTACTGGAATTTTTTGAGGATGTAACTGGTAGAATAGATAAGAGAGAACCAGTGGTGTGGTGTATTGGACTTTCAGAAGACTTTCGATAAGATCCCGCAAAAGAGATTAGCGTGCAATGTTAAACCACCTGGGATTTTGGTTAAGGTACTTACTCGGATAGAGAACTGGTTGGCAGACAGGAGCAAACAGTTGGAATAAACGGGTCTTTTTCCAAGTGGCAGGCATGACAAGTGGGGTACCGCAGGGATCGGTGCTAGGACCCCAGCTATTCACAATATATATTAATGATCTAGACGAGGGAACTAGATGTAATATCTCCAAGATTGCAGACGACACAAAACTGGGTGGGCGTGTGTGCTGTGAGGAGGATGCAGAGAAACTCCAGTAAGATTTGGACAGGTTGGGCGATTGGGCAGATGCATGGCAGATGCAGTATAATGTGGATCAATGCGAGGTGATCCACTTTGGTGGCAAAAACAGGAAGGCAGATTATTATCTAAAAGGCAATAGATTGGGAGAAGGGGAAGTGCAACGAGACCTCAGTGTCCTTGTGCACCAGTCGCTGAAGGTAAGCATGGAGATGCAGCAGGCCGTTAAGGAGGCAAATGTTATGTTGGCCTTCATAGCGAGAGGATTCGAGTACATGAGCAAGGATATCTTGCTGCAGTTGTGCAGGGCCTTGGTGAGACCACACCTTGAGCATTGTGTGCAGTTTTGGTCGCCTTATCTGACGAAAGATGTTCTTGCCATGGAGGGAGTGCAGCGAAGATTCACCAGACTGATACCTGGGGTCGCAGGAATGAAGTATGAAGAGCGATTGGGTCGATTGGGCTTATATTCGCTGGAGTTTAGAAGAATGAGAGGAGATCTCATTGAAACTTATAAAATTCTAAAAGGACTAGATAGACTAGATGCAGGAAGGATATTCCCGATGGCGGGTAGGCCAGAACCAGGGTTCACAGTCTAAGGATAAGGGGTAAGCCATTTACGACAGTGATGAGGAGGAATTTCTTCACCCAGAGACTGGTGAACCTGTGGAATTCTCTACCATAGAAGGCAGTTGAGGCCAATTCATTAAATATATTCAAGAAGGAGTTAGATATATTTGTTAAGGCTAAAGGGAGCAAGGGATATGGGGAGAAAGCAGGGACAGGGTACTGAATTTGGATGATCAGCCATGATCTCATTAAATGGCGGAGCAGGCTCGAGGGGCCGAATGGCCTACTCCTGCTCCTATCTTGTATGTTTCTATGTTTCTATGGTACCTCTTAACTATTACCAAATATATTCTGTCCTTTACCCATTCAAGACATCCTCTCGTTCCAGCACAGTAATATTCTCCTTAATCAATACTGCTACCGCATATCCTTTGTTTCCTTCCCTATCTTTCCCGAACATCTTATATCCAGGAATACTTAATACCCAATCCTGCTCTTTCTGAGCCAGGTCTCCGTTATAGCCACAACCTCATTTTGCTAGGTGTCTATTTGCGCCTGCAGCTCACCGCCCTTATTTACCATGCTTTGTGCGTTTACACACATGCACTTTAAACCTATCTGACATTGTCAGCTGTGGCTCAGTTGGTATCACATTCGCCTCTCAGTCAGAAGGTTGTGGGTTCCAAGTCCCACTCCAGGGACTTGAGCCATAAATCTAGGCTGACACTCCAATGTAGTACTGAGGGAGTGCTGCACTGTTGGAGGTGCCGTCTTTCAGATGAGACGTTAAACCGAGGACCCGTCTGCTCTCTCTGGCAGACCCTAAATATCCCTTTACACTAGTTCTAAGAGGTATAGTGGAGTTATACCCGGTGTCCTGGCCAATATTTTTCCCTCAATCAACATAACACAAACAGTTTATCTGATCATTATCACATTGCAGTTTGTGGGAGCTTGCTGTGCACAAATTGGCTGATGATAATTCTGCCATCCCCATTTGCAACATTTAACCACTCCTGCCTCCCACCCTATCAGAGACTCTCCCTTTTGTTATTTCCTCCCCTCCCCCCTTTCCCTGCCCCTGCACCTACTTAAAACCTGTTACATCTCTAACTTTTTCCAGTTCTGACGAAGTGTCACAGACCTGAAACATTAACTCTGTTTCTCTCTGCACGGATGCTGCCTGACCTGCTGAGTGTTTCCAGCATTTTGTCTTTCTATCTTAGTCCTTCTTGCATTCTCTCTTAGTCTGACCCCACCTAATACCGTACTATTTCACACTCTACTGCTATCTGTCTCTCCCAATCCTTTGTGCTCATTGTTTCTCCTTTCTAATGCCACTCCAGGTGGCCATCCCCCTGGAAGATTAGTTTGAACGTTCTCCAACACCACTAGCAGCCCCCACCCCACTTGTTAGTATATTGGTTCCGGATCTGTTGAGGTACAACCCGCCGGCCTGTACAGGACCCACCTTCACCAGAACTGGTCCCAATGTTCCAGGAATCTGAAACCCTCCCTCCTGCACCATCTCTCCAGCCACACATTCATCTGCTCTATCCTCCTATTTCTGTACTCACTAGCTCGTGGCACCGGGAGTAATCGGAGATTACTACCTTCGAAGTCCTGATTTTTAAACTCTTTCCTGTCTCCCGATTATCTGCCTGCAGGATCACATCCCTCTTTCTATCTATGTTGTTAATGCCGATATTGACCACGACCTCAGTCTGTTTACCCTCCCCCCTCAGAATGTCCCGCAGTCACAAAGTGACATCCTTGACCCTGGCGCCAGAGAGGCAACATATCATTCTGGAGTCACGTCTGCGGCCGGAGAAAAGACTCTCTGTTCCCCGAACTATCTAATCTGTGTCTATTGATTTCCCGATCTTCCTCCTCCTCCCAGCTACAGCTGAGCCACCAGTGGTGCCGCGGACTTGCCTCTGGCTGGATTCCCCAGAGGAAACATCGAAAACCGGTTAGAGAGTAAGATGCACTCAGGGGATTACTGCACTACCTGCGTGCTCCTCCTTGTCTGTCTGGGGGTTACCCATTCCCTCTCTGCCCGCACACTCTTATGCTGCGGGGTGACCAACTCCTGACACGTGCTATCCACGGAACTCTCAGCCTCACGGATGCACCGCAGTGACGCCAGCTTCTGCTCAAGCTCTGAAACCCGTGGGAAAAGTCCTGGTGTTACCACATGGCACAAGATGTGTATTCCACGGGACTGAGGAGCCCTGCCATGCCTCTATTTAATAGACTATTAACTAACTTAACAGAATTAAACACAAAAATTTAAAAATATTATCTCGTCACCATTTCTTTTCTTTTCAGCGCCTTCACTTGTGCTGACGTCACTTACCTCACTCCTTGTGCTCACTCCGGGCTCCGGATTCTCTGGCCTACCTTTATCTCCGGCCGATCCTATCGCTCACTCCTCCTTCCCCTCTGCTCTCAATACCTACTCTCTCCAACTTCACATCATTAGCACTCTGTCTAGAACCACTCCTTTTAGGATCGCTCTGTGCATACCACTGAAAAAATGGATTGCCCCACTCTTGTTCTATGATTTAATGCATACCAGGCCACCAGGATAAAAAAAACAACAAATAAATGAACTTAAACGGCAGGATCTGAGAGATGATCCCAGTGATGGAACGTTGGGATTCGTCTACATGACATTGCTCCCGCCTCAGTCCAGGAATTTAATTCCCAGGGATGCCTAGATTACACTGCTCCCTTCTCAATCCAGGAATTTCATTCCCAGGGCTGCCTAGTTTACACTGCTCCCGCCTCAGTCCAGGAATTTCATTCCCAGGGCCGCCGAGTTTACACTGCTCCCACCTCAGTCCAGGAATTTCATTCCCAGTGCTGCCTAGATTACACTGCTCACACTTCAGTCCAGGAATTTCATTCCCAGTTCATTTCTCTGTTGCCTGAAACTAGAACAAGAACAAGAACAGCAAATTTCCAAAGAGTGACCTCACCCAGACAAATATGTTATGTTGTTTGACCGAGGGGAAGAAAATTAGCAAAGGAGCAAAGGGTTTAGACCAAGGAATCAAAGGACAACTTTTAAAATATTAACCAATGAGACAAATACCCTGTAACCAGCTCAATACTCCACTAAACACTCTGGAAATATTGAAATTCTCGCATAGTCATACTCACAGAATCATACCTATCAGTCAACATTCCCGACTGCTCCATCACCAACCCAGGGTCTGCACAGACCCACCAGAGGTGGGGGCACAGGCGTATACAGACGGGAGGGAGAAACCCCGCGAGTCCTTAACATTGCCTAAGAACATAAAGAAGTCTCATGGCTTCCAGTCAGACATGGGCAAGGTAACTTCCTGCTGATTACTACCTACCGCCCTCCCTCAGCTGATGAATCGGCACATCTTCATGCTGCACACCAGTTGATGGGAGCACCGAGATCAGAAAGGGCACAGAATATAATCTGGGTCGGGACGGGGAAACCTCAATGTCCATCACCCAGAGTGGTTCGGAAATACCATCATTACCCGAGCCCTGAAGAACACAGCTGCCAGAATGGGATTGCGGCAGGTGGTGGGAGAACCGACATGAGAGAATAGCTTGCTTGACCAAGTCCTCACCAACCTACCTATCGCAGATGCATCTGATCATGAAGATATTGATAGGACTGACCACTGCACAATATGTGTGGAGAATGAGTCTCGCCTTCAACATGAGGCCACCCTCCATCGTGCTCTGTGGGATAAAATTTGACAGAGCCGAGCGATCCCACAACCAACAGGTCAGATTATTTCAAAGCTGTAATATCCTGTTGTGAATGGTAGTGAACAATTGAGCCATTTAAACATAGCCTTGAAAATTACTCCTTTTCAAGTATATATCCAATTACCTTTTGGAAGTTTCAGTTAAGAAAGAAAGATAAAAATTGCATTGATATGGCGCTTTTCACGATCTTGGGATGTCCCAAAGCGCTTTACAGCCAATGAAGTACTTTTGAACTGTGGTCAATTTTGTACCGTAGGAAACGCGGCAGCCAATTTGCGCACAGCAAGCTCGCACAAACAGCAATGTGATAATGATCAGATAATTTGCTTTAGTGATGTTGAATGAGATAAATATTGGCCAGAACACCGGAATTAACTCTGCTGCTCTTCTTCGATATAGTTCCATGCGATCATTTAATCCCACCTTAGAGACCAGATGGGGCCTCGGTTTAACGTCTCATCCGAAAGACAGTGCTGTCCTCCCTCAGTACTGCCCCTCTGACAGTGCAGCGCTCCCTCAGTACTGCCACTCTGACAGTGATGCGCTCCCTCAGTACTGACACTCTGACAGTGCAGTCCTCACTCATTACTGCCCCTCTGACAATGCATCGATCCCTCAGTACTGCCCCTCTGACAGTGCAGCGCTCCCTCAGTACTGCACCTCTGACAGTGCAATCCTCCCTCAGTACTGCCCCTGTCAGTGATGTGCACCCTCAGTACTGCCCCTCTTACAGTGATGCGCTCCCTCAGTACTGCCACTCTGACAGTGATGCGCTCCCTCAGTACTGCCCCTCTGACAGTAATGCGCTCCCTCATTACTGCCCCTCTGACAATGCAGCGATTCCTCAGTACTGCCTCTCTGTCAGTGATGCGCTCCCTCAGTACTGCCCCTCTGACAGTAATGCGCTTCCTCAGTATTGCCCAACTAACAGTGCAGCGCTCCCTCAGTACTGCCCCTCTTACAATGCAGCGATCCTTCAATACTGCACTGCTGTGTTAGCCTAGGTTTTTCTACTCAAGTCGCTAGAGTGGGACGAAACCACAACTTTCTGACTCAGGGCCGAGAGTGCTTCGACCTGAGACTACTGAATCTGCTTACAACAAACTTTCAGAGTTCGTTCCAGATCATAAAATATCACTGCATGACCAAAGTTCTTCTGATCTGCTCCCTGTTTCTTTTACCACTGATACCTGTGTCCTTTTGGTAATGAGAAGGCAAGTAGTGGAAACAGTTTCTCCTTTCTTATTGTATCTGCATTTTGAACACTTCTATTCAATCTCCCCCTCACCTTCTCTGCTCCTCCAGTCTCTTCACATAAGTGAACTCCCTCATCCCTGGTGTCATTCTGGTAAATTCTCACCACACAAGTGGCAGACGATGACCACCTCCAACAAGAGGAATTCTAACCTTCTCCACTTGAAAATCAACCGCATTTCCATCACCGAATCCTCCACCATCAAAATCCTAGCGGTCGCCATTGATCAGAAACTCAACTGGACCAGCCACATAAATGCCGCGGCTACTACAGCAGGTCAGATGCTGGGTGTTCTGCGGTGAGTAACTCACCTCCTGACTCCACAAAGCATCTCCGACACCTACAAGACACAAGTGAAGAATCTTATGGATTAATGTCTGTAGACAGAGGGATGGCATGTGGGCAAGACCCTACTAATGCTAATAACTTTATTAAATATTTCTCAATATTAAGGACATGTATTCATATTAAAATTAAATGTCTGCAAAATAAGCAGGTTCTCTGGGGTCTTATTCAGGACAAGATTAGAATCTGTTAGCGAACATTAATCGTCGAATAAAATGTAAGGACAGATATGAGGGCCAAGAATATCCGATCGGAATATCGGATCCCATACCGCCGTTTTGTGCCAATGCCCGAGAGGAATTTCTGGGCCCTTTTGTTTGCAGCATTTTGTCTCTTTAAAAAGCCTGTGTGACTGGTCCTATTTCTTTAAAACGCCCATGTGATTGGTCCTGTCTCTGTGAATAGCCTGTGTGACCGGCCCTGTCTCTTTAAAAAGCCTGTGTGACCGGTCCTGTATCTTTAAAAAGCCTGTGTAATTGGTCCTGTCTCTTTAACAAGCCAGTTTAACTGGTCCTGTCTCTTTAAAAAGCCCGTGTGACTGGTCCTGTCTCTTTAAAACGTCTGTGTAACTGGTCCTGACTCTTTAAAACGGCTGTGTGAATATTTGAGTGTAACGGCTGTGGCTCCGCCCTCTTTTTTCGGTTTTCGTTGCATGTTATACAATTAACCCATTTGGGCTCTCAAGAAGAGCCAGAATGGAGCTTTTTTCAAACATGGGACCATGGATTTTGGATCCACAAGGGTATTGATGGTGCAGGATTACTGAGACTATTTCTTTGACACAGAAGAGAATTCACAGAGTTACGGAGAAAGCTTTGCTGGAAAAGTAGTGTTAAGAATTGAAGACCTAGGCCTGGAAACTCGTCATTGACTGCAGTGGAACTGAATATCAGGCGCTGCGTGTAACGGGCGCCCGATCCGATACCGCCCGTTTAATCCACCGCCCGAGACACATTGCTCGGCCCTTGTCTGCGGACATCGGCAGATATCAAATGTCACAGCGTGCTGACGAATTGGATTAAGACTTTGCCTCTCAAAGACTCGCCTGAACTCATTCAGAGTCATTTGTTAACTTCCGAGACAGATTGCTCAAGGAGTGTTCCTTGATTTTGTTTGCCAATATATTTTCAATGCCCTCTCTTTGCTTTCCTAATTTCCTTTTTAATTTGAACCCTGCACGTTCTATACCCCTCTCGGCTTTCTGTAGTATTGAGCTCGGTATCTGTCAAAAGCTTCCCTTTTATTCATCATCCTACCCTGTATGTTTCTTGACATCCAGGAGACTCTAGAATTGGGGATCACATCTTATTTCTTTGTGGCAACATGTTTGCTCTGCGCCCTCACTATGTCCTCGTTGCTCTGACACTGATTTCCCTTCAAGTAGCTGTTTTCAGTCGACTTTTGCTAAATCATATCTCAGCTTAATAAAATTAGCCTTTCCCAATTGAGAACTTTAACACCTGGTGTATCTTTGTCCTTTTCCATAAGGGGAGAGTTGATATAAATGTTTAAAATCATGATGGGTTTTGATAGAGTAAGTAAGTCGAAACTGTTTCCTGTGCCACAATAGTGGGAAACCAGAGGATACAGATTGAAGGTAATTGGCAAAAGAACCAGAGGAGAGATGAGGAGAATTTCCTTTGTGCAGTGAGTTGTTGTGATCTAGAATGCACTGACTCAGAATGTGTTGGAAGCACATTCAATAGTAACTTTTGAAAGTGAATTGGATAATTAGTTGAAGGGGAATTGTTACAGGGCTCTGGGTAAAGAGTAGGACTAATTAGATAGCTCTTTCAAAGAGACGGCATGGACACGATGGGCCGAATAGATTCCTTCCGTGCTGTACCATTCTCTGATTTTATAAGCAGGAGACAGAGAGAAAGAAGGGGGAGAGAGAGCGTGAAAAAGAGAACGAGAGCAATAAAAATAGAGACAAAATGATTAGTAGCGGTAGAGGGAAATAAATTAAATTTAAATGGGGAATTGGCTAAATACTTGAAGGGGAACAATTTTCATGACGATGGAAAAGAGCAGGTGAATGGGAATAATGGGAGGGGTGAGGCCATGTTGGGATTTGAACACAAGGAGTAGAATATTATGATTAAGGCATCGCCAGATCGGGAGCAAATGATGGTCAGCGAGCACAGGGTGATGGGTGAACGGGACATGATGCCTGTTAGGATAAGGGCAGCAGGTTTTGGATGAGCTCTAGCTTATGTGGGCTTGTAACTGGGAGGCCGACCAGGAGAGCATTGGAATAGTTGAGTCTGGATTTAACAAAGGAACTGATGAGGTTTCATGCAGCGGAAGGGCTGAGGCGGGGGGAGACGGGCGATATTGTGGAGGTGGTGGTAGGCAGGCCCGGTGATTCAGAGGATTACAGATTTAATTGCTGGATATAACAGTGACACCAACAGCAGCAAAGTGGGGAAAGTAAATGACAAGAACAGTAATGCAGTTAAACATGGGTTATAGAATTAATAGCTGGATAGAGAGACTTACCAGGAACACCAACAGCAGCGAGGAGAGGATAGTAAAAGTGTTGCGCAATCACAATTGCGAAATACATCCGATTTTCTAATAATATTCTGTCATAATTTTCAGAAAGATAGTCAAACTCCCAGATTAAGCTCCTGTCCATTGTTGTAACATTCCAATCTACTGTTCTCAGATTCTGACCCATTGTTGCAACATTCCAATCTACTGTTCTCAGATTCTGATCAATTGCTGTAACATTCCAATTTACTGTCCTCAGATTGTGATCCTTTGTTGTAACATTCCAATCTACTGTTCTCAGATTCCGACTCCCGCTCTGTAGAGCAGCGCGCTGATCTCAGTTAGTGCCGGAGAAAATGCTGTCACTACATTATGGGATAACACATTGAAAGGAGTTCCTTATAAATAGAAAAGGGAAACCCTGCACTGACATAATTAAAGTCCATGGAGACAGACATTAATTACAGTCACTGAACAAACATTCAGTTAACCCGTGGAGACTGACATTAATTGCAGTCACTGAACAAACATTTTCAGTTAATCCGTGGAGACGAAAATTAATTACAGTCACTGAACAAACAGTTTCAGTTAACCCCTTTCAATCCAGCACTTTTTGTATCACAGTAAAGTAGAACATTTCCCCGGTCGGATGATCTGTTTCAGGGTTGCTGAGGGAAGGAATGGTGGAAATAGCGCAGGCTCTGGCCAGAATCTTTCAATCCTCCTCGGATATGGGTGTGGTGCCAGAGGACTGGAGAGTTGGAAATGTTACACCCTGTTTCAAAAAGTAGAGAGGTATAAACCCTGTAACTGCAGGCCAGTCAGCCTAACGACAGTGATGGGGATACTTCCAGAGGCCATATTGCAGGACAAAATTATCTGTCATTTGGAAAAGACATGAATGAATAAATGACAACCAGCACAGATTGTTGACAGTCCAGTCTTTCTGACAAACTTGATTAAGTTTTTTGATGAAGTAACGGAGAGGGTTGATGAGGGTATTGGGGTTGATGTTGTGTATCTAGACTTTCAAAAGGCGATTGATGAAGTGCCACTTAATAGACTTGATCGGGACACGGAAACCCATGGGGGTAAATGGGCATTGGCTGAGTGGATACGACATACAGATAACAGAGAGTAGTGGTGAACGGTTGTTTTTCAGACAGAAGGGAAGTGTACAGTGGTGTCCCCCAGGGGTCGATATTAGGGCCAGTGCTCTTTTTGATAGACATTAATGGCTTGGACTTAAGTCTAAAGGCATAATTTCAAAGGTTGGAAATGTCACGGAACTCAGAAATGTAGTAAACAGTGAGAAGAGTAGCAGGCTTCAGGAGCAGATAGACAGACTGGTGAAATGTGCAGAAACATAAAAAAGAACGACTTGCATTTATATAGGGTTAGGGTTAGGGTTTTTAAGGCTCCACCAGATACAATTGTTGGCAAAATCAAACACCACTCGGTGTCTTTTTAGCACATCGCTACCCAACAGTCTCTGCCCATTGTGCATAGACATACAGATGGGAGACAGGAGAGTGACCTGAACCCCGTCCACGTCTAATGCCAAAGGAAGGGTCCCCTGTATGGTCCTCTGTGTCGAATTGTTGAAGCCCGATAGAACTTGGGGCACGCCATTTGTAGGATCAGGTTGGGGGTCATGAATGATGGTGGCGGAGGAACCGGAGTCGACAAATATCAATTGTTGACGGACTCCGGAGTCAACAGTGCGGACTACCGGTCTCCACCACCATCGGAGAGGCGAAGTTGCCTCCCCCTGAGGGGCCTGCGGGAGTCACAGGGGAGGTGGAAATGAAATCGTTGACTTGGGCTGCTGATGCACCACAGCGATCGGTCAGGCTCCCTGGCCGATGGTCAAAGACCCGAATTTTTCCTCCATCCATTCAAGACGTCGTTCGAATGAGTCGGGGCCTGTCTGTCTCGTGGGGTTGTTACCGTTGTTGCATTGACCGGTATAGTGGCCTAAACGGTGGCACAGATGGCAGCGACCGTACACTTTACCTAGAATAACAACAGAAAATGCTGGAAACACTCAGCAGGCCAGGCAGCATCCGTGGAGAGAGAAAAAGAGTTAACGTTTCAGGTCTGGGACTCTTCATCAGAACTGGAAACAGCTGGAGATGTAACAGATATTAAGCAGGTGCAGAGACAGCGGCGGGGGAGGGGTGGTTAGGAGGGGAGGAAGGAATTGAAAGTACATACTGTGCTTATGTAAGAGGCAGGAAAGATAAAATGTTGCAAATGGGAATGGCAAAATCATACAGCATGAAAAATGGAGGCAGGGATTATTGTCTGAAATTATTGAACTCGATGTTGAGTCCGGACTGCTGTAAAGTACCTAATCGAAAGATGAGGTGCTGTTCCTCGAGCTTACGTTGAGCTTTATTGGAACAAGGTAAGAGGCCGAGGACAGAGAGATCAGAGAGGGAGTGAAGCGGTGAATTAAAGTGACAGGTGACCGGAAGCTCAGGGTCACCCTTACGGACTGAACGGAGGTGTTCCGCAAAGCGGTCACTCAATCTGCGTGTGGTCTCCCCAATGTAGAGGAGACCGCATCTTGAGCAGCGAATACAGTATATAAAATTGCAAGAAGTACAAGTAAATCGCTGTTTCACCTGGAAGGGGTGTTTGGGGCCCTGGACAGTGGTAAGGGAGGAGGTAAAAGGGCAGGTGTTGCATCTCCTGCGCTTGCACGTGAAGGTGCCAGGCGAAGGAGAAGGGCTGTTAGGAGTGATTGAGGAGTGGGCCAGGGTGTCGCGGAGGAACGGTCCCTTCGGAATGCTGAAAGGGGAGGTGAGGGGAAGATGTGTTTGGAGTTCCAGATGGCCTTGACTTTTGGGTAGGCAGCGGGCCCTCAACGGCCGCTACTGCAGCCTTGGCAGGTGTCCTTGGGATATTGGCACCGTTCTGATCCCAAGCAGTCCTGGCATAGGTGCGTACTTGTTCCCACAGGGTGTCTTTGGTGACGTAAACGCCCAGGTTGTTAGGGACCAATGGTTGGAGGCCGTTCAAAAAGTGGTTTTTGAGTCCCGGGTTACTGAAGTAATTCCCTCCACCGCCCCTGGTGCGCTGGGAAATGTCATGGAGTTTATGTACAAAAGGCTCCGGGCTTTCGGCAGGGCCCTATTTGGTGTTAGCTAGGACCTGGTGAAAATCAATGCCCTTATGCCCTAGTGTTGGGCCTAGTTCTAACGCAATATCATATATTGTGCCTGACCCGCCCCCTCCCCCTGCTCAGTACGTCCAGGTCCATTTCTTGTTTTAATCCTGAGGAAAATCCATCCAGGAGGACCTATGTGAAGTCGTCCCCTTCTAATTCTGGGCGGGTGATTATAAAAATCCTCCCCCGCTGCCTGAGTTTGAGGGGGCTGGTGTCTATATTACCCGCCGCCAGATTAGCCTTTAGTTCCCCCACTTCAACCGGGGTAAGGGACCGGTGTGTGGTTGTGGTAGTGGTTTTTGCCTCGCTACAAGTGGTGTTCGAGGAGGCTGCTTCGCCATTCGGGTCTTGGCCAGCCTGGCGCGTGGGCTCGCGTGTGGCCTTAGCTCGATTGACCACACACACTGTTATCGTCTCCCCCGCCTTGCCTTCCTTGTATGGGTGGGGCGGAGCAGAGGGAACAGAGGGAGTAGGTTCCCCAACTATGTTGTCCCAGCTAAGGCCGGGGTCTCTTGGTTTGATTGTGGAGACAGTAGCCACCACTGCCCGTTGTTGGTCGATTTGTGCCTGAAGCTGTTGGATTTTCTCTCAGCACGGGATGTGGTCTCCTTCGGGGAAGGCAGTGATTTGGCGCCAGTTTAATTCCCTTCACGCTCCCCTTGCATCCTCTAACTCCTCACACAATCTGGTGTTTTCTGCCTGGAGTTCAATATTCTGTTCGAGTATTTGAGTTAGTTTCTTTTGTGTATATTGCATTTTGTCATGAATCTTTTGCTCCCAGCGTAACTGGTTGCGGAGGGCAGAAAAGTTCTCTCACCATTCACTTCTTTCTTTGCGCATCTGTCTTACTAATCTTTGAACTCTTCAGTCTCCCTATTTAACTGGGCAGCACAAAACGCTGCCCCGTAAGATAACCTGTCTCGGACTCTCTTTATTTTAAGTTTGTTTTTCTGAACATCCTCAGAGAGTTTATCAATGATGTAGTCATAGTCCCCGTTACCATCTTCGAAGATTTTTCGGAGGTCCGCTGCTGCGGGCGTGCCGACGTTTTCTGTCAGGCTGTCTACTAGCTTTTCTCGTTGGTTTGCGAACGCCATTGTCCCTTTGCTTTTACCTTTACCCCGCTCTCTGCCTCTCCTTTTTTTCACGGTGTCTTCTACTTAGTCTCAAGCGACGATCACACGGGGTCGACGAAGTTCCTCCGGTCCCCACAACCGGAACCTTACAACTCCCAACTGTGTGATCCCACTTCTGTCACCACTGTACGATTTTGATCACAGGTCACACGCAGATTACCCAGAGGGTCTTAGAATTTGTAAGACTTTATATTAGAGATCTACAGTTTCAGCCTAATCAATACTACATGTGATTGAAATAGATACAGTAAACAACACCCCTTGACAAATGAGGGTCATCTACGGCCCCGGAGCGGAACGAAACGACCAGATAGAGGGACGTTGAGGCAGGACGGTGGTCCCCTATTGGGTGGATTCATGCAGTCTGCGGCAGCGGTCACTTCCGCTGGGTCATCCCTCGAGCTGTTGGAGGTGTTAGGCCGTCAGCCTGCATTGATCCGCCTCAGAGGCTAAACTTGACCAAGATGTTAGGCCGTAGCATTCTCCTTTAACTGCCTGTTTCCCTCTCTCAGGCGCCCGTTTTTATACATTATTTCGATGTGCTGTTGTATACCTGGTTTCAATCATCTTTACCCATCCCACTTACAAGGCAAGGTTACCTCTGACTGGCCCGCTCCCATCTTGCTGAGGTCAGCTATTTCCCTGTCTCTGTTCTAAATGCCTTGTTGTGTTTCTAAAGACATCTTGCTTATCCTACCGGCTCCATGCTGTCCTCTGTCTCAGTTTAGGAATGTCTGCTGGGAGACCAGTCCTTGGGATGATCTGAGCCGTCTGTGCTTGGTTGATGTGACTGGAATTCTCTCTAGGTCTTCAGCCAGCCCGCATCTGCTGAGTTGACAAACCTGCTTTCTGCAGAATCGTTATTCCTTTTATAATTTGCAATTTCTTTAAGATTTCTTACACTGTCTAGTAATCATATTATCTTCTAAACAAAGGATAAATGTTCCCACTTGGTCCAAGTTATTAACACATTTTATTTGTTTATTTTACTCACTGAAATTCTTTTTGGACCCTTTATTTCCCAATATAACGCTATGTCATGCCCAATTCAATTATATCAATTCAAAATTATCCCCAATCGACAGAGCAGTGTTTTTGGACTGACAGGACTTGCTAATGCTCATTTTTATTTCACCAACACTTTCTTTGATGACACACAGCATTGGACAAGAACGACCTAGACTAACTTCCTCTCGTTTGTTTCAATGAAAATGTGCTTATCCCCTTAAACTTCAGGTACATTTTCCCCTCAGGAGCGCATGAAACAGCCACTGATATCAATTTGTCTTTTCATTTCAAATTTCAGAAAGAAATGATGCCCATGCTTGGTGGTTTTAATGCAGAGACAGAAGTTTTTGGAATTATTTTGGGGTAACTCCCATATCTCCCACCCTCTCTCGAGCACTCTGACTGGGATGATAATAAATGATCTTAACTTGGTTCAAGCCAAGGCTTTGAAAAGGAAATCCTTTAGTCCAACACATCACCAGGCTGTGACATCTGATGTCTGGTAATGTCTGCAGATAAGGTCTTACATTCTTAAAGCAACTGGATCTCTTCCTGCACCATCATTTGATTTATATGATCATGGTCCCCTGTATAAAAGAAAATAAAATCATATAATATATTGTGGCTCTGCTTGAAAGCCCAAGGTGTTAATTTGTGAATTCATGATTTCCTTCTGTCACTATGGGTAAATATCCACTCAAAATAAAATGAACTTCAAATTTAATAATAAGCAGTATATAACTGTACTTTTTGTAGTACAAAAGTTGTTGCGCGATGTATGGAAAACAGCTGTCAGTGGAAATTGTTAACTATAAGTAAAGGGCATTAAGGGTTACGGGGAGCGGGCAGGAATTTGGACATGAGTATAGGTTCGGATCGGTCATGGCCCTGTGAGTAGTGGAGCGGGCCCAGGGACCGTGTAGCCTGATTCTGCACCTATTTCGTGTGTTCAATTCTGTTAGATGCAGGAGATGGTTCTGTGATAGATAGTAGATTGGCGGTTAGGATCAGATCAGCCATGATCTTATTGAATGGCGGAGCAGGCTCGAGGGGCCGATTGGCCTACTCCTGCTCCTATTTCTTATGTTCTTATGTTCTTTATATGTTTCAGATGCAAAAATTGTCCGTGTGGTTGATAGTGAGGAAGAAAACTATAGACAGCAGGAAGGTATCAATGGTCTGGTCAGGTGGGCAGCAAAGTGGCAAATGGATTCAATCCTGAGAAGCTTAAGGTAATGCATTTGGGGAGGGCTAACAAGGCAAGGGAATACACAATAAATTTTAGGTTAATGAGAAGTGTAGAGGAACAAAGGGACCTTGGAGTGCACGTTCACAGATCCCTGAAAGTAGAGGACATGTACATAAGGTGGTTAAGAAAGCATACTGGATACATTCCTGTATTATCCGAGGCATAGAATATAAAAGCAGGGAGTTTATGCTTGAACTGTATGAAACATTAGTTGGCCACAGCGAGAGTTCTGCGTACATTTCTTGTCACCACATTACAGGAACGATGTGATTGCACGAGAGAGGATACGGAGGAGATTTACGAGGATGTTGCCAGAACTGAATCAATTTAGCTATGAGGAAACATTTGATAGGCTGGGGTAGTTATCTTTGGAACAGAAGAGGTTGAGGGGAGCTTTAATTGAGTTGTATAAACTATGAGGGACCTAGATAGAGTGGACAGGAAGCAGGTAATTCCCCTAGCAAGGAGGTCTATAACCAGGGGGCATAGATTTAAAGTAATTGGTAGAAGGATGAGAGGGAAGTTGAGGTGGTCTGTTTTCACACAGAGAGTGGAACTGACTGCCTAAAAGGTTGTTGAGACAGAAACCCTCACTACATTTAGAAAGTATCTGGATATGCATTAGAAATGCCGTAAACCAATATCTGCAAAGTGGGATTAGGCTGGATATCTCATTTACAGCCGGCAGGATCACGATAAACAGAATGGACTCCTTCTGTGCCATAAATTTCTATGATTCTATGATGTTGTCAGACGGTTATGCGCCCCTGCACGTGTTTTTTTTAATACATTACCGATAGAGAAATAACCAAACTCCATTTTACTTTTTTCAAAATGTTTCGACCTTGAAAACTTCCTTAGGAATTAACTCTTCGGTTAGTTAATACAATAATAAAAGATGTCTCCAGATTCCTACCACAGAGATAGAAGTTTCCATTTCAAATCATTAAACAATTGAGAAAACTTAAACTGCCAATTGTTATATGTGATGATCTCATGTCTGGAATTAGCGATCGCCACATAGTTTACAATCTGCAGAACTTAATTGTGGCCACAATGAAACTCGGGTTCACACCATTTAATCGGTCAGTTAACATCAATAATTGCACCTTCTTTCAGAGCAATATTTTAGGAACTATAAAATACTGAATATAACTGAAGAAAAAATTATTCTTAACAAACTAAATCTTTGTAACATTTTTACACATTGAGAAAGAGCTCAAAGCCACGGCACTGGCGCCAAAACATTCACACAGGCTTTTTCAAGAGTCAGACCGTCCGCTGAAAACAAAGGAACTCCTGCTGCTTGTGAGACTTGAAAGGAACAGAATCTGTCCCCTTCTCCTTCTTCATTCCATCACATTTACTGCCTTTTCTCTCAAACCAATTTACAATTTCTGATGATTGTTATTAGCCCAATTTGGGAAAACAGTCAATTATAACCAAGCTGTTCTGTTTACCCTTCCGAGTCATTTGAAATGAGGCAAATCAATCAATCTGCACATTTCTTCACGGGCCATGGCTGCAGGGATATGGCTAGAGGGCGTTTTGACTCCACGATCATACTGGACACAAGTGAGGCAGTCTTTAATAATATCATTCACGGGCTGATCAATACTGGGCCACCGATCCTGCTGCAGCTGCCTTTGGACCAGGCTATCACCCTTCTGTTGCCCAGCAGCTGTGTGGCCCACCAGACACCTCGTTGGGCCACGAGGCTTCAGCTTGGATGGCCGCCTGAACTGATGTAATTCAAGAATCCTCACCCGGCAACTCTGAATGAGCGAAAGGGGATGATTCGCTTCAAACTTTATTTATCTTGCCTGCAAGGCTCCGTGTGGTTCCCACACTTCCACGGCAAGCTAATCTCAAACGTTTTGGCTATCTGCAGTGTCTTGTCATTCTCACTGACCCTGAGGACCAAGTTGGAATGGGCTCAGATGTTTACCACCCCTAAAGGCTGTTGCCTACTCTCAGCCTCTGTCAGAATCCAATGGATCTTCCCTGTCGAAGGCAACGACTTGCCGTCCACAGAAATAAATCCCCTTTTATTCCAAATTACTTCCTGCTTGTCAGAAGCTTAGTGGGTGTGGGAGGATGCAATCTCAAAGGCAGGTCTCGGACTTGCAGCAACCGAATTAAGAAAATAGTGTTTTTCAAAAGTTGCAATTCATTTCAAACAAGAACAGGCGTTGTTAATTTAATCTGCATTGAGCAATAGCTGTTTGTTAGCTGTAATCCCATTAGTACAAAGTGCTTTGAAGAACTTCAAATTGATTTACGACCAGACACCATCCTGCGATTGTAACTTGTAATCTTCAAAGCTGTATCTTCTCTGTCTTAATGTAAACCAAACTTTTAGGTGCTTTTCTGTTACACAGGTAAAATTCAGTCAAAATAAATCCACACCAGATATTTAATTTAAAATGTAAAGCACAAAATTTTAAAATATTGATCTCTGTAAAGGGTTATTAGACCATATTAGAACTTTACCTGATACTCCCAGGTCGGGAGCCAAAGAATTATTCCCACAGTTTAAATCAGTTCAAAACAAACAGCACTCAAAGTATCTCAAACATAATCCACATGTCTACAAATACAAAATGAAAACAATTAACACACTTAAAACAGCACATGATTCTAGAAAGAGAAACCGGAAGCAAACATCACACAGACACAGTTTAATAGAGATTTACAAACAACAGAAATGAAGTAGAAACATTCTCAGCATTCTTAATGTGAAGCCCTCGGCTCTTTTCCACTTTCACACACACCTCTCTACAAACTGAAACCACAAACAACAGCCTTTGCCTGCTGCGACAAGACTGATGTTAACCTGTTTCAAAACTTTTCTCTTCCTTCTCAGCACTATCTTTGGCCGTTCTTCTAACAGACACACCCATTCATCAGCACCTGCTTCAAAGGAGTTTGACTGAAGATCCTCTACCTGGAACCAGTCCTCTCTCCCTGGTAACTTCACCGCTATCTATTCTTGGATTGCTACATCCATATTCCACCCGTCATACCAACCACGCCTCTGACCAGAAATCCCTCTTCCTGCTGGGACGTGAACAACATATTCACTGGAATCAAAACACTCGTGACAACCTTTCTTTGTTTGACTATGTCCGATCCCTGTTCGGGCGCCATTTATTCTGTCGGGATACAGATGTTCCATTGATTCGTGAACCTGGACAGTAGCCAGCCAGAGAAAGTCACTCTACTCTGTATATTAATTAATCAAAGTTACCTTTAGTGATTTAAGCATTGCACACAGCATTAAAACAGTTTACACAAGCATGAAGACTGCATCAAGAAATACATACTACCTTTAAACCAAGGATCTCAGCATCAAGACAGAAGAGTGATCTGCTTTCTCTCAGCCCTTCAAGTTTCTTCTCTTTGTTCCTGGATGTTGTAAGAATAAAAATATATGTTTTGCATGTGTGATGGCCTCGAGACTATTAATATAACATATATGTAATAAAGATGAATTTGATGTGTACAGATCTCCATGCTCAAGGAAACGGCGCGAAACTTAACAAAGGAAACCTGCATAACAGGATAACCCCCACAGAGACAGCATCGAAAACCCATCGAAACTCACCATCGAAACTCAAGAGCCATTAAAAGGTCTCAACAAACAATTAACTTTCTCAAGAAATGGCAGCAGCCACTGCAGACAGACACATGTTCAAAGGAAATCCAATCAAGAACTGCCATGAAACAAGACCCAATCCTGGGGTCTTAGCAATTTAGACTAGAGACAGTGGACTTAAAAAGATAGAAAATAAGGAACCCAAACGCTCTCACATTCTCTCTGGATGATCACGCGGAAAAGCAGGAAGCCCTCCCTCCACAGACCAGACCAAGAAGCAATAAAATGGCCGCGTGCATTGCTTGACTTAGGGAAGTACAAGTCTGTTTAAATCTAACCATTACCTTACCTTTTGTAATCGAGTAGAGTCCATAGGATACCAGTAGGCTATTGCTTTGATGCGCATGAGTGAGTTTGTTTAATTAACTTATACCAACTTATTTCAAAAGAATTGGTCTTGCTGTCAATTTAATGCCAGTCGAAATAAAAAGCTTACAAAACTGAGGGCTCGTTCGGGATCTAAAGAGACAGTTTTAGCTCATTCTTTTAAACAATTGGAAATTTCGGGAGTTGCGATTCTAACCTGTGGTGCGAAGTTTAAAATTCAATTCAAAAATCACAGGATGAAGGGATCGGGGGCATAGAAAAAGCCAGCAAAAGACGTAGCTGTAGCCTACCATGAGAAAATATACGAAAAGGTGTGGATAAGGGACTTACAAGAGTTACGGACACGATGCATCTGTAAGGGCCAACAGCGTCATAGAGTTATAGAGTTATACAGCACAGAAAGAAGCCCTTCGGCCATCGTGTCAACGCCGGCCATCAAGCCCTGTCTATTCTAATCCCATTTTCCAGCACTTGGTTCGTAGCCTTGTATGCTATGGCGGTTCAAGTGCTCATCTAAATGCTTCTTGAATGTTGTGAGGGTTCCTGCCTCTACCACCCTTTCAGGCAGTGAGTTCCAGATTCCAACCACCCTCTGGTGAAAAGTTTTTCCTCAAATCCCCTCTAAACCTCCTGCCCCTTAACTTGAAACAATGCCCCTTGGTTATTGAACCCTCCAGTAAGGGGAAAAGTTCCTTTCTATCTACCATATCTATTCCCTCATAATTTTGTACACCTCAATCAGGTCCCCCCAAAGCCTTCTCTGCTCTAAGGAAAACAACCCCAGCCTATCCAGTCTCTCTTCAAAGCTGAAGCGCTCAAGCCCACGTAACATATCCTGGTCAATTTGCTCTGCACCCTCTCCAAATAAATCACATCCTTCTTATAGTGTGGCGACCGGAACTGCACACATTATTACAGCTGTGGACTAACTCGCGTTTTGTACAGCTCCATCATAACCTCCCTGCTCTTACGTTATATGCCTCGGCTAATGAAGGGAAGTATCCCATATGAATTGTTAACCACTTTATCTGCCTGTCCTGCTGCCTTCAGGCTTCTATGTACATGCACACCAAGGACCCTCTGATCCTCTGTCCTTCCTAGGGTCCTACCATTCATTGTGTATTCCCTTGCCTTGATAGTCCTCCCAAAATGCACCACCTCAAATTTTCAGGGTTAAATTCCACTGTTCTGCCCATCTGACCAACCCATCTATATCTTCCTGTACCCTAAGCCTTCCCTCCTCGCTATTTAACACTCGACCAAGTTTCCTGTCAGCTGCGAACTTACTGATCATACCTCCTGCATTCATATCTAGTCCTTAATGTACACTACAAACAGCAAAGGACCCAAAACCGATCCCTGCGGTACACCACTGGACACAAGCTTCCAGTCACAAAAACAACCTTCGCCCATCACCCTCTGCCTGCTGCCACGAAGCCAATTTTGGATCCAATGTGCCAAATTGCGCTGGATTCCATGGGCTCTTACCTTCTTGACCAGTCTCCCATGCGGGACTTTGTTAAAGCCTTACTGAAGTCCATGTAGACTACATCAACTGCACTACCCTCATCCACACACCTAGTCACCCCCTCGAAAAATTCAATCAAATTGGTTCGACATGATCTCCCCCTGACAAAGCCATGCTGATTATTCTTGATTAATCCTTGCCTCTCCAAGTGGAGACTAATTCTGTCCCTTAGAATTTTTTCAAATAATTTCCCTACCACTGATGTTAGGCTCACTGGCCTGTAATTCCCTGGTTTATCCCTACTACCCTTCTTGAATAATGGTACTACGTTAGCTATCCTCCAGTTCTCTGGCACCTCCCCTGTGGCCAGAGAGGCTCTGAAAATTTGTGTCAGAGCCGCTGCAATCTTCTCCCTTACCTCACACAGCAGCCTGGGATACATCTCGTCTGGGCCTGGGGATTTATCCAATTTTAAGCCCGCTAAGACCGCTAGTACCTCCTCCCTCTCAATACTAATTTGCGGTGAGGAGGATGCAGAGAAACTCCAGTATGATTTGGACAGGTTGGGTGATTGGGCAGATGCATGGAAGATGCAGTATAATGTGGATAAATGCGAGGTTATTCACTTCTGTGGCAAAAACAGGAAGACAAATTATTATCTGAACGGCAATAGATTGGGCAAAGGGGAAGTGCAACGAGATCTGAGAGTCCTTGTGCACCAGTCGCTGAAGGTAAGCATGCAGGTGCAGAAGGCCGTTAAGAAGGCAAATGGTATGTTGGCCTTCATAGCGAGATGGTTCGAGAACAGGAGCAAGGATGTCCTGCTGCAGTTGTACAAGGTCTTAGTGAGACCACACCTTGAGTATTGTGTGCAGTTTTGGTCGCCTTATCAGAGGAAGGATGTTCTTGCCGTGGAGGGAGTGCAGCGAAGATTTACCAGACTAATACCTGGGATGGCAGGAATGACGTATGAAAAGAGATTGGGTCAATTAGGCTTCTATTCACTAGAGTTTCGAGGAATGAGAGGGGATCTCATTGAAACTTAAAACATTCTAACAGGACTGGACAGACTAGATGCAGGAAGGATGTTCCTGATGGCGGGGGAGTCCAGAACCAGAGGTCACAGTCTAAGGATAAGGGGTAAGCCATTTAGGACTGAGATGAGGAGGAATTTATTCACCCAGAGATTGTTGAAACTGTGGAATTCTCTACGACAGAAGGCAGTTGAGACCAATTCATTAAATATATTCAAGAAGGAGATAGATATATTTCTTAAGGCTAAAGGGATCAAGGGATATGGGGAGAAAGCAGGGACAGGGTACTGAATTTGGATGATCAGCCATGATCTCATTAAATGGCGGAGCAGTCTTGAGGGGCCGAATGGCCTACTCCTGCTCCTATCTTCTATGTTTATATGCTTCTATGCTTCAAGTATATCACAATCCCCCTGCTTGATTTCTATGCCTACACCGTCCTTCTCCATAGTGAACACAGAAACAAAATATTCATTTAAAACCTCACCAACATCTTCCTGCTCTGCACACAGATTACCACTTTGGTCCCTAGTTATCCTCTTGCCCTTAATATACTTATGAAGCACCTTGGGATTTTCCGTTATTTCGACCGCCAGTGTTTTTTAATGTCCCCTCTTCGCTCTGCTAATTTATTTTTTAATTACCCCCCTGCACCTTCTATACTCCTCTATGGCTTCAACTGCTTTTATACTTTGTATCTGCCAAAAGCCTCCCTTTTTTTCCTAATCCATTCTTGCATATCCCTTGACATCCAGGGCTCCCTGTTCTTGTTGGTCACATACTTGACCTTTATGGGAAAATGTTGGCGTTGTACTCTCTCTATTTCCTTTCTGAAATAATCTCACTGCTCGGATGTGGATTTTCCTCCAAGTAGCTGATCCCAGTCCATTTTGGCCAGATCCTGCCTTATCATATTAAAATCGGCCTTCCCCCAATTTAGAACCTTTATTTACGGTCCATCTTTGTCCTTTTCCATGACAGCCTTAAATCTCACCGAATTATGGTCACTGTCACCAAAATGCTCTCCTACTGCCACTTATACCACTTTCCCGGCTACATTCCCGAGAATTATGTCCAGTACCGCCCCCTCTCTTGTAGGACTTTCTACGTGCTGGCTCAAAAAGCTCTCCTGGATGCACTTTAAGAATTCCGCACCATTTAAGCCTTTCACACTCTGACTATCCGAGTTAATATTGTGGAAGTTGAAATCCCCTACTAATATTACCTTATTATTTCTACACTTCGCTGCTATTTCCCTTCATATATGTTCCTCAATCTCCCCCTGACTGTTTGGGGGCTTATAGTACACTCCCAGCAATGTGCTTGCCCTCTTTTTGTTTTTCAGTTCTACCCATATGGCCTCATTAGAGGAACCTGCTAAGATATCATCCCTCCTTACAGCAGTAATTGAATCCTTGATTAATATTGCGACACCTCCTCCTCTTTTACACCCCCATTTGTCTCGCCTGAAGATTCTATACCCCGGAATATTGAGCTGCCAGTTCTGCACCTCCCTCAACCATGTCTCTGTGATAGCAACAATATCATACTCCCATATGTTCATCAACACCTTCAATTCATCTGCTTTACCCGCAAGACTCCTTGCATTAAAATTAATGCCATCCAGCCTTGCCATACTCCCTTGTGCCGTTACATATTTACTCAGCCTTCCAGGCTGACTTGTTTTTTCCTCTATATTTGGCTGTGCATCACCCCCTGCTATCGCTCCACTCCGTATCCCATCCCCCTGCCAAGTTAGTTTAAACCAGCCCCAAATTTACTAGCAAACCTCCCCGCAAGGATGTTGGTCCCGTTCCGGTTCAGGTGCAACCCGTCCGACTTGTACAGGTCCGACCTTCCCCAGAAGCAGACGCAGTGATCCAGGAAACTAAAGCCCTCCCTCCGGCACCAACACTTTAGCCACGCATTCATCTGCTCTATCCTCGTATTCCTATACTCACTAGCATGTGGCACCGGGAGTAATCCAGAGATTACAAACTTTGAGGTCCTGCTTTTTAATCTGCTACCTAGCTCCCTAAATTCTTGTTGAAGGACCTAATCCCGCTTTCTACCTATGTCGTTGGTACCAATGTGAACCACGACCTCTGACTGTTCGCCCTCCCCCTTCAGAATGCCCTGCAGCCTTTCAGTGACATCCTTGACCCAGGCACCAGGCATGCAACATACCATCCTGCAGTCACGTCTGCGGCCAGAGAAACGTCTATCTGTTCCCCTTACGATAGAATCCCCGATCACTATTGCTCTCCCACTCTTTTTCCTCCCCTCCTGTGCAGCTGAGCCACTCGTAGTACCAGGGACTTGGCTCTTGCTGCATTCCCCTGAAAAACCATCTCTCCCAGCAGTATCCAAAACGGAAAATCTGTTGGAGAGGGAGATGAACCCAGGGGACTCCTGCAATACCATCCTAGTTGTTTTGCTCTGTTTGGCGGTCACCCATTCCATGTCTGCCTGTGCACTCTTTACCTGCGGTGTGACCACCTGGTCAAACGTGCTATCCAAGAAGATCCCAGCTTCGCGGATGCTCCACAGTGACTCCAGCCGCAGCTCCAGCTCCGAATCGCGGATTTCGAGTAGCTGCAGCTGGAGACACTTCTTGCACATGTGTTCGCCCTGGACACCGAAAGTCTCCCTGACTTCCCATATAGCACAGGAGGAGCACTCCACGCTGCCGAGCTGCCCTGCCATGTCCTACCCTTAATTTATTCCCTTTACTTCCTCTAAATTAAAGAATATTAAATACACTAGGGACCTTACTTCCCTTTAAACACTATTTGCTCTAAACTAGAGACCTTACTTTTACTTCAACGACTGAACTGTAGAAATACTCACCAGGTCCTACTTACCAATCAGCTCCTTATCTGGTTGTGACGTCACGTTAGCGGTTTCGCAGTTGTTGTTGCTTGACTGTTCCCGCTCTCGGACACTTTCCCAACTCGCAGCACTCCGGTGTCGGGCCTCCTCTGCAGCGTGCTTTTATGGCCGCTCCACCTACTCTCAGGTCCCGCTGCCGCTCCCACACAGGTCCGCCTCCTCCAGGGAGCTCGTGTCATTTATCCAGGAGAGGGTGGATGAGGGAAAGCTAAGGCCTAAACAGGCAACCGGTCAGTTGGCAATCGAGGCACATTACTGTGCTCAGACAGATGAGGAATTAATGAGGCAGGATGCAAAAGAGATTCGAGATTTAAAGGGAGAGATACAAGATTTAAAAGAACTCAAATTCAAAGAGATTCAACTAAAAGAAAAGGAGATTGAAAGTATGAAAGAACAGAAAGAAGAAGGCATCCAGATTGTTAGACATTTAAAGGAGGGTGAAATCCAGCATTTGAGACAAGAAATCGATCGATTAGGCCACCGTATCAAGCAACTAGAAAGAGGAGCCGACAGGCAGCTTCGTTGCTACAGTAACAAAGCCTCTCAAATTTAAATGCAGGAGCAGCTGTCGCGGCAGCAAATGAAATCAAATTAAAATCAAGAAATATAAATTGGAAAACCTGGGGCTCCGGCAGGAAGTAGAAGACGTTACGGGGGCATTAAGAGAAGCAATTAAGAAGCCACATAGGGAGGCAGACCACTCCCGATGCCACCTAGAAATAGCGCGGCTTAAGAGTAAATTAGGGCAGCCACAGGCTCGAGTATCCGCAGTAACACGGGGAGCCATAACAGAGACAACAGAAAGGGAGGAGGGGAAGACAGATTTGGAAGAGGAAGGCAGTCAGTATAATCCCCAGGAGGGCGGCAAAGAATGGGTAGCTTGGAGACACAAGGGCCAACCGCAGCAGTAGTGAACACCTCTTTACGGCGTAATGTGCATGGTCACATCACAAGTAACCATACAGAATCACGGCCCATATCTGGTGCTGACATCACGGCGTGTAGCCACGAGTTAGGGCCCATTAATGATGGGGACGACCCACTGCAAGTTAACAGGAGGTGGGCAGATTTCAGAAGGATCGCCCCGAGTTAGAAGAAGGAGACTTAACACGACTCCTCCTCTTGGCCTGTTCCACATTTTAAAGAATAATCTGCCAGACGCGATCCTCCAGTGTGGCACAGCGACCGATGCTGTCGTGACCTAGAACCGAAACCATTTAGGGATCCCAAACTTAAACTTAGTGGATATGCTTAGTCAGACCAAACAGCGCCCAGATGAGACCCCTAGAGCCTTCAGTAATCGCCTGTACGATATCTATGAACGTCCCCAGAACCAGGCACCCGCAAATGCTGCAGCAGGAAAGAATCAGGAACAATTCAACACGATGTTCACAACCCAGCTCCACTCTTTAGTTAAAACCACCCTGGGCATAGCCGCGAGGCCCGCCGACCAGTGGACAGATATAGAGATTAACGTTCAAAGAGCCTGGGAGATGGTAAAAGATCAGTTAAAGTTGAAGTCACCACCCACCGCAAAGAAAGCAGTGTCAGCGGTGGAGGGATCTCGGTACTACCTCTTTAGGGGACTGTGCTTTAGTTGTAAGAAGGAAGGTCACCGAGCAAAACACTGCAAGAGACCCAGACAGGCACCGGGCCACGATGCAACGCGTAGATCCCTCCCGAGGGACGAATCCAAATCCTCGGGGATAGAACAACAATTGGTTCAGTTAGTTACCTTTCTAAAAAAGGACGAAACCAATTCCTCTGGGACGGATCAACGATTGGACCAGTTGATAACCCTCATGAAAGCGCAAATTGTCACGGGGTGGGGGGGGGGGGATGCAAAATCATTTACCGGTACACGCAATCGCCAAAGCACACTCATTTGGTATGCAAAATCCTATCGTCAATGCACAACAATTGGAGGGACCCCTCCAAGGATCCACCCTATGACAGGGTTTGGCCCCGAAAGATTGGTCGGAATTGGGATTCCGACATGATGGTAGCGGGAGACCAGTAGACCTTGTTGTCTTAAAAGGGGGCCGGCAGCAAATTATGCTTATAGTCACTGGACAGCCGTTACCATCATCCACACCCCATACCCTGAACGCCATGCAGTGGCTGGCAAGGGTTGTATGACCCTTAAAATGATTGTTGATACAACCACCGCATCTACAGGGAAGGCCTCTGAACTTTAGTTGGGAGGCCTCATCTGTAAGGTCCCAGCGCCGATGCTGATGACCACCCCCGACGGAAGGGGAACTTTAGGGACTGATGTGTTGGATCATTATGGTGCAGTAATAGATTACAATCGGGACTGTGTTTGGATGGGATTGAGAAATAATGCAAAAGTGATAGAAATTTCAGATGCTCACTCGGTTTTTGCTGTTAAAATGCCATCCGAGTATGACCCGCCAGGGAGCGAAAATGAAGCTGCGGCAAAACTAATTCAGGAACACGTAGCGGTGTTTGCCACGTGCATGAACGATTGTGGAAAAATGGCAGGCGAAGATTCTATTGAGGGACCCCCCCACTCATTCAGTAAACAGTACCCCATCCCAAGGGAGAGTCACCCGAGACACCATAAAATCCCTAGTCGAGCAGGGTGTTGTTAGGACAGGCACTTCCACAATCAATTCACCCACATGGCCGGTTAAAAAGCCTCATGGCAGCTGCTGACTGAGTATAGATTACAGAAAGTTAAATTCTGTAACGCCAGCCTGCTCACCGGTAGTAAGAGAAGCTCACACCATATTATCTCAAATTCCTGCTGGTTCAAAGTACTTCTCGACCCTCGACATCGCCAATTGAGTCTGGAGTATCCCTTTTAAAAGGGAGGACCAGTTAAATTCGCGTTCACAATTGAGGACGAGAGCTACACCTGGACATGCCTGCCTCAGGGGTTCCACAATGTCCCCACGATCTTCCACAAAAGAATAGCTGCGATTTTAAAAGACTTTTCCCGCCCTACCTGCTCGCTACAGTATGTCGACGTTCTACTGCTGGCAACCGATAACATGGATGAGCATCGGTCCCTTTTGCACGAACTGTTGATATTGTTGGCTCAGGCGGGACTAAAGGTGAATACCCGTAAGGCTCAGTTGGTAAAAGAACGGGTCACCTTTCTGGGAGTGTCCAATTCTCCAGAGGGCGCGTCCCCCGACTCCTAAAAGGTGGAGATAATACAGCGACTACCATTGCCCTCTTCCAAAACAGCCCTACGATCATTCTTGGGTTTGGTGGGCTACCAAAGGAACGTTATCTCAGGCTTTGCAGAGTGCGCAAAGCCCCTGTATGATTTGATAAAACTGCAGGGTGATGACATACGCCCGGCATGGTCTGATGCTCACACCCAGTCCGTGGCCATATTAAAAACTGCAGTGACACAGGCCGCATGTCTGATTCCGCCGGTCCCACGCAGCCCTTCCATTTGCAGGTCGGGACCACAGAAAAAAGCCTCGCCGCAGTTCTGTGCCAAACGCGAGCTAATCGACCACAGCCCGTTGCATATGCGTCTCGAATCCTGCAGGGAGCAGAAAAGACGTATACCGCATGCGAGCGCCACCTGCTGGCCGTCTTCTGGGCGGTATATTAATTTACCATTATCCCTGGGCGACAAGAGACCATCCTTCACAGCGCTCATACGCCTCTGAGCCTACTGATGAAACGTGGATATTCGCTAGTTTCCTCGCAGCGCCTCAGCAAATGGACAATGGAATTTATGGAAAGAGACATTGGTATCATTTCCAAACCCACCACATTGCTGCCACAATTTCTGGTTTATGCAGGGGAACCACATGAATGTCCGCTACCCCTGATTAACTTTGAGACCCATCCTGTGCAGAAAGAGCCCATACAGGGAGCCCCAGATGTCTACGTCGATGGGTCCTCATATCACATCGAGGGATCCCCCCACACCGGGTATGCTGTGGTATTGCCAGAGAGAACCGTCCAGCGATGACGCAACCGACAGCCCACATATTATGCAGAAATCGCCGCACTTCTAAGCGCCGTGAAAGAAACCTCAGATAGACCCGTGAATATTTGGTTCGATAGTGCCTATGCTACAAACACCATGCTCTCCTTGCCCCATACCACAAAAATGACTACCGTACAATTGACGGTAAGGCACTGGTCCATGGGCCCTGGTTACGCCTGCTCTGGTCATACCTTAAACAGCGAACCCATCCCTGTTTCATAGAAAAGGTAGCAGCCCATAGAAAAGGGGGTCCACAAAGTGACGGAAATTCCAGAGCAGACAGAGCAGCCAAGGACGCTGCGATTAATGGGGAGATAGAGGATATAGATGTAGAGCCCTGCAGTGGCTCCCTAACAGATCACCTAGATTTAAAATCCCTGCAGCAGTAATACTGACCATACGCCGTTGTAAGCGCCTGGCACGAGGAAGGCAGACCCCTTCCTCAACCGACAGCCTGGGACCCCAATACCAGACTAGCCACTGCCCCTGACTCAGCGGAGTAGCTGCTGATGTTCAAAAGAAAGCCATACGTCTGCCCGGTGTTGTGTGTTCCACCAGAGCTGGGTCAGGAACTGCTGTCCCTCTTTCACACCCACACCACGGCAGGGCACTATTCGGCCCTGGCAATCTTCAATAAGTCAGCATCCACAGCTTGGTGGTCTTCCATGAGGGAAACAATCAACCAAACGTGGCACGATGCCGACCGTGCCTGCAGCCCAATCCTCCCACGTGCACTAACTGAGCCTTGCTTCAAAGCGCGCCCCCACCTCAAGGGCCATGACTCACCTCAAGATAGACTTAATTGGGCCACTTCCACAGGCGCAAGGCAATTCTTGGCATACCCTAGTGGTGGTGGATCAATTCACAAAATGGATCGAATAATTCCCCTTCCGCGCCAACACCGCAATCACGGATGCCAAAACACTATTAAATCATATGTTTTGTAGGTGGGGTGTACCGCTAAAAGTGGACAAGGGAATACACATTAAATGGTTGGACACTGAGTAATGCAGAGGAACAAAGGGACCTTGGAGCACATGTCCACAGATCCCTGAAGGTAGCAGGCCAGGTAGATAAGGTGGTTAAGAAGGCATACGGAATGCTTGCCTTTATTATCCGTGGCATAGAATACAAGAGCAAGGGGTTATGTTTCAACTGTATAAAACATTAGTTAGGCCTCAGCTAGAGTACTGCGTGCAGTTCTGGTCACCTCATTACAGGAAAGATGTGATTGCACTAGAGAGGGTACAGAGGAGATTTATAAGGATGTTGCCGGGAGTAGAGAATCTTAGCTATGAGGAAAGACTGGATAGGCTGGGTTTGTTTTCCTTGGAACAGAGGAGGCTGAGGGGAGACCTTATTCAGGTGTTTAAAATTATGAGGGCCTAGATAAAGTGGATAGAAAGGAGCTGTTTCCCTTAGCAGAGGATCAAAAACCAGGGCGCACAGATTTAAAGTAATTGGTGGAAGGTTTAGAGGGGATTTGAGGGGCAATGTCTTCACCCAGAGGGTTGTGGGGGTCTGGAACTCACTGCCTGAAAGGTTGGTAAAGGCAGGAACCCTAACCACATTTAAAAAGTACTCGGATGTGCACTTGGGATGCTGTAACCTGCAGGGCTAGGGACCAAGAGCTGGGATGTAGGATTAGGCTGGATAGCTCTTTGTTGGCCGGCGCGGACACGATGGTCCGAAATGTCCTCCTTCCGTGCTGTAACTTTCTATGATTGGATGATTCTATCGACAATATCATGGTTCGCACTTTACCGGTAAGATTTTCAACCACCTGCAGGATATGTTGGGGATAAAACACAAACTACATGTTGCTCTACACGCCCAGTCCTCCGGAGGCGTCTAGATTAGGAACAGGACCCTCAAGTAAATGTTTAAAAAATTGTGTGCCCACTCAATGGGCTAACATGCTGCCAATGTGCTTAATGGCAATGAGCTCCACACCTCATAAAACAACAGGAGTCTCCCCATATCAGGCCATGACGGGGAGACTCATGAGAACGCCAGGCCAGCTAACACTAACGGGGATGAACACCTTGACCATGTAGTTCCAATTGCCTGAAACAAGTGGTAGATCACACCGATCAGATGAATCGATTTCTGGTCAAAAAGACAACTTAAAAGGTACTTTGACAAGAAAGTACAACACTTTGAGTATCAGGTGGGGGACACCGTAATGATTCCAAATGATGGGAAAAAGAAGCATGCTTTTGAGCCCAGGTGGTGGGGACCGCATACGATTATAGGCCGATTAAAGCCCGCGGTTTATTTGATTCAGTTACGGGGCAAAAAGGTGTTAATTACAAGAAATTGTATCATATTAACCAGTTGAAAACTGCCAAAGAATAAATACTACAATGATCTTGTTTCCCAAAGGAACAAGATACGGATACAGATGACACAGAACAATGCCATAAACAGCAGAGCTATACAAAAGCTAGATGCCAGCCCTTGGTGGGAAACAATGTAGAATGTAGGACAACACCCCTGGCTCAGAACCCCCTCAATGCTTATGATATGCGACCCCTGGGGAGATGAATCAAATGTGGGGTTAATAAGGTTATTTCCCCTTCAAGGCGGGGGCTCTGTAAGAATAAAAATATATGTTTTGTATGTGTGATGGACTCGAGACTATTAATATAAGTTGTATGTAATAAAGATAAATTTGATGTGTAAGGATTTCCCCTGGATAAGCAGAGCTCAAGGCAACGGCACAAAACATAACAAAGGAAACATGCATAACAGGATTATCCCCACAGAGACACCATCGAAATTCACCATCGAAATTCAAGAGCCACTAAACGGTGTCAACAAACAATTAACTTAAGCAAGAAATGGTACCAGCCACTGCAGACAGACACATGTTCAAAGGAAAGCCAATCAAGAACTGCCATGAAACTAAGACCCAATCCTGGGGTCTTAGCAATTTAGAACAGAGACAATTGACTTAAAAATATATAAAACAAGGAACTCAAAGGCTCTCTCTCTCTCTCTCTCTCCGGATTGCCACGCAGAAAAACAAGAAGCCCCCACTCTACAGGCCAGACCAAGCAGCAAGGAAAAAGGCCGCGTGCATTGCTTGATTCAGGGAAGTACAAGTCTCTGTAAATCTAATCCATTACCTTACGTGCTATAATCGAGTAGAGTCCATAAATAAAAGGAGGCTATTGTTCTGATGTGCATGAGTGTGTCTGTTTAATTAACTTATTCCAAATTGTTTCAAAAGAATTGGTCTTGCTGTCAATTAAATGCCAGTCGAAATATAATGCTTACAACTCTCTACACCGGGGAATATAGTTACAGTTAATGTTAGTTTGAATGATGCCATCTACACCGGGGAATAAAGTTACAGTTAATTGTGAATTTGACATAATTCGATCTACGCCGGTGAATAAAGTTACAGTAAATTGTTAATTTGACATGATACACTCTACACCGGGAAATACATTTACAGTTCATTGATAATTTGACATGATGCCCTTTACACCGGGTAATACATTTACAGTTAATTGTTAATTTGACATGATCCCCACTACACCGGGGAATAAAGTTACAGTTAATTGTTAATTTCACATGATTCAATCTACAACAGGGAATAAAGTTACAGTTAATTGTTAATTTCACATGATTCAATCTACAACAAGGAATAAAGTTACAGTTAATTGTTAATTTGATATGACAGCCTCTACACCGGGGAATAAATTAACAGTTAATTGTTAATTTGGTCATGATGCCCTCTACACAAAGGAATACAGTTACAGTCATTTTTATTGTGAAATGATACCCTCTACAACATGGAATAAATTAACAGTTATTTGTTAATTTGACATGATACACTAAACACCAGGGAATAAATTTACAGTTAATTGTCAATTTGACATGATACCCTCTACACCGGGGAATAAAGTTACAGTTAATTGTTAATTTCGACATGATGCATTCTACACAACGTAATAAAGTTAAAGTTAATTATTAACTTCACATGATACCCTCTACAACAGGGAATAAAGTTACAGTTAATTGTTAATTTGACATGATACCCTCTACACCAGGGAATAAAATTAGAGTTAATTGTTAATTTGACATGATTCACTTGACACTGTGGAAAAAGTTACAGTTCACAGTTATTGAGACAAGTTACCCTCTACACCGGGGAAGAAAGTGACAGTAAATTGTTAATTTGACATGATACTCTCTACACCAGGGAATAAATTTACCGTGAGTTTTTTATTTGAGATGATACCCTCAACATCGGGGTATAAAGTTACAGTTATTTGTTAACTTAGACATGAGGCCCTGTACACCAGGGAATACATTTAAAGTTAATTGTTAATTTAGATATGATGTCAGCTACACCAGGGAATAAAGTTTATGTTACTTGTAAATTTGACATGATACCCTCTACACTGTGGAATAAAGCAACAGTTAATTGTTAATTTAGTCATGATACCCTCTTCAATGTGGAATAAAGTTGTGGTTAATTGTTAATTTAGAAATCATACCCTCTACACAAGGGAATAAAGGTACAGTTAATTGTTTATTTGACATGATACAGTCATAGAATCATAGAAGATAGGAGCAGGATTAGTCCATTCGGCCCCTCGAGCCTGCTCCGCCATTCAATGAGATCATGGCTGATCATTCAAATTCAGTACACTGTCCCTGCCTTCTCCCCATATCCCTTTATCCCTTTAGCCATAAGAAATACATCTAACTCCTTCTGTGGTAGAGAATTCCACAGGTTCACCACCCTTTCGTTGAAGAAATTCCTCCTCATCGCTGTGCTAAATGGCTTACTCCTTATCCTTAGACTGTGATCCCTGGTTCTGGACACCCCGGACATCGGGGACATCCTTCCTGCATCTAGGCTGTCTAGTCCTGTTAGAATTTATAAGTTTCAATGAGATCCCCTCTCATTCTTCTAAACTAGAGCGAGTATAAGCCCAATCGACCCAATCTCTCCTCATACGTCATTCCTGACATCGCAGGTATCAGTCTGGTGAATCTTCGCTGCACTCCCTCCATGGCAAGAACATCCTTCCTCAGATAAGGCGACCAAACTGCACACAATACTCAAGATGTGGTCTCACCAAGACTCTGTACAACTGCAGCAAGACATCATTGTTCCTGTACTCGAACCCTCTCCCTACGAAGGCCAACATGCCAAATGCCTTCTTAACCGCCTGCTGCACCTGCATGCTTACCTTCAGCTACTGGTGCACAAGGACACCCTGGTCTCGTTGCACTTCCCCTTCTCCCAATCTATTGCCGTTCAGATAATAATCTGTCTTCCTGTTTTTGCCACCAAAGTGGATAACCTCGCATTTATCCACATTGTACTGCATTTGCCATGCATCTGCCCGATCACCCAACCTATTCAAATCATACTGGAATATCTCGGCATCCTCCTCAGAGCACACACGCCCACCCAGCTTTGTGTCGTCTGCAAACTTGGAGATATTACATCTAGTTCCCTCGTCTAGATCAGTAATATATGTTGTGAATAGCTGGGGTCCTAGGACCGATCCCTGCTGTACCCCACTAGTCACTGCCTGCCACTCGGAAAAAGACCCGCTTATTCCAAGTCATTGCTTCCTGTCTGCCAACCAGATCTCTATCCAAGTCAGTACCCTGCCCCCAATCCCATGTGCCTTAAGTTTACACGCTAATCTCTTATGCGGGACCTTATCGAAAGCCTTCTGAAATTCCAAATACACCATATCCACTGATTTTCCATTATCTATTTTAACAGTTACATCCTCAAAAAATTCCAGTAGATTAGTCAAGCACGATTTACCTTTTGTAAATCCATGTTGACTTGGACCGATCCAGTCACTGTTTTCCAGATGCTCTGCTATTACATCTTTTATAATGGACTCTAGCATTTTCCCCACTACCGATGTCAGGGTTACTGGTCTAAAATTCCCCGTTTTCTCTCTACCACCTTTTTTAAATAGTGGGGTAACATTAGCTACCCTCCAATCCATGGGAACTGTTCCAGAGTCTATAGAATTTTGGAAGATGACCAGCAATGCATCTACTATTTCTAGGGCCACTTCCTTAAGTACCCTAGGATGTAGACTATCAGGCCCTGGGAATTAATTGACCTTCAATCCCGTCAATTTCCATAACACCATTTACATACAAATACTGATTTATTTCATTTCCTCCCTCTCCTTAGACCCTATGATCGCCGACATCTGTGGGAGTTTATTTGTGTCCTCCTTTGTGAAGACAGAACCAAAGTATGTATTTAATTAGACTGTCATTTCTTTGTTCCCCATTATAAATTCCCCTGATTCATGCCTGCAAGGGACCTACGCTTTACTTCACCAATCTTTTTCTCTTCACATAACTATAGAAGCTTTTACAGTCAGTTTTTATGTTCCCTGCAAGCTTACTCGCATACTCTATTTTCCCCCTCTTAATTAATCACTGTGTCCTCCTTTGCTGAATCCTAAACTGCTCGCAATCCTCAGGTTTGCTGCTTTTTCCGGCCAATTTATATGTCCTCTCCTTGGATCTTATGCTATCCCTAATTTCCCTTGTAAGCCACGTTGGATTCACCATTTTTGTTTTATTTCTATGCCAAACAGGGATGAACAAATTCTGTAGTTCATCCATGCGATCTTTAAATGTTTGCCATTGGCTATCCACCGTCAACCTTTGAGTAACATTCCCCAATCATTCCTACCCAATTCGCACCTCATACCATCGTAGTTTCCTTTATTTAAATTCAGGACCCCAGTCTCTGAGTCAAATACTTCACGCTCGAATCTACACAATGAGTAAAATAACTGTGAATTGCTACTTTGACAAGATGTCCCCTGCACTGGGGAATAATTTTACAGTTAATTGTTAATTTTACTCGATACCCTTTACACTGTGAAATAAAGTTACACCTAATTGTTAATTTGACATGATACCCTCTACACCAGGAAATAAAGTTAAAGTTAATTTTTAATTTGACATGATACCCTCTACAGCGGGGAATACATTTACAGTTAATTGTTAATTTAGACATGATGCCCTCTACACCAGGGAATAAAGTTACAGTTAATTGTTAATTTGACATGAAACCTTCTCCATCGGGGAACACATTTACAGTTTATTGTTAATTTGACATGAAACCGTCTACCCCAGTGAATAAAGCAACAGTTAATTGTTAATTTGTGATGATACCATCTACACCAGGGAATAAAGCGACAGTTAATTTTTAATTTGACATTTATCCTGCAAACTGGGGCATAAATTAACAGTTAATTGTTAATTTGCTATGATACACTCTGCCTAGGGAATACAATTACACTTAATTTTAAATTTGACATGATACCCTCTACACCAGGGAATAAAGCAACAGTTAAATGTTAAATTGATTTGATACCCTTTACACCAGGGAATAAAATAACAGTTAATGTTTTATTTGGCAAGATATCCTCTACACTGGAGAATACAGTTAAAGTTAATTGTTAATTTAACATGATACCCTTTCCACTGTGGAACAAATTTAGAGTTATTTCTTAAATAGGCATGATACCCTCTATACTGGGGAATAAAGCTACCGTGAATGTTTAATTTGATATGATACTCGCTACACCAGGGAAACATTTTCCAGTTAATTGTGAATTTAGACATGATACCCTCTACACCGAGGAATAAAGTTACAGTTAATTGTTAATTTTGGAATGATGCCCTCTAAACCGGGGAGTAAAATTACAGTTAATAGCTTATTTGACATGATACCCTCTGCACCGGGGAATAAGTTTACAGTTAATTGTTAATTTAGACATGACAAACTCTGCACTGTGGATTAAAGTAACAGATAATTGTTAATTTTCACATGATTTCCTCTACACCAGAGAATAAACTGACAGTTCATTTTTAATTTGACATGATATCCTGTACACTACAGAATAAAATGACAGTTAATTTTTATTTTGACATAATATCCTCTACACCGGGGAATAAATTTAATTCAATTGTTAATTTGACATGATATCCTCTACACTGGGGAATAAAGTTACAGTTAATTGTTAATTTGACATGATGCACCCTACACTGGGGAATAAAGTTCCAGTTATTTGTTAATTTCGACATGATGCCCTCTACACTGGGCAAAAATGTTACAGTTAACTGTTAATTTAGACATGATATCTTCTACACAGTGGAATAAATTTACAGTTAATTGTTAATTTAGACATGTTTCCCTCCACACCGGGGAGTTAAGTTAAAGTTATTTGTAAATTAAGAAATGATTCCCTCCACACCAGGTAATAAAGCTACTGTTAATCGCTAACTTGACATGATACCTTCTGCACCTGAGACTAAAGTTACAGTTAATTGTAAATTTAGACATCATACCCTCTACACTGAGGACAGCAGGTTACAGGTAATTGTTAATTTGACATGATACCCTCTACACCGAGGAATAAAGTTAAAGTTAATTGTTAATTTGAAATGATATCCTGTACACTACAGAATAAAATGACAGTTAATTTTTAATTTGACATAATATCCTCTACACCGGGGAATAAAGTTAATTTAATTGTTAATTTGACATGATATCCTCTGCACTGGGGAATAAAGTTCCAGTTATTTGTTATTTTCGACCTGATGCCTTCTACACTGGGGATAAAAGTTACAGTTAATTGTTAATTTAGACAAGATACCTTCTGCACAGGGGAATAAAGTTACAGTTAATTGTAAATTAAGAAATGGTTCCCTCCACATCATGGAATAAAGTTTTTGGCAATTGCTAATTTGAAATATTACACTTTACAGCAGGGTATATAGTAACAGTTAATTGTTAATTTATACATCATACCTTCTACACTGAGGATATAAAGTTAAAGTTGTTTGTTAATTTGACATGATACCCTTTACACCAGGGAATATATTTGCACTTTATTTTTAATTTGAAATGATACCCTCTACACTGGGGAATAAAGTTAAAGTTAATTGTTAATTTGACATGATACCCTCTACTCCGGGGAATACAGTTACCGTTAATTGTTAACGTAGACATGATTCCCTCTACAACGGAGAATAAAGTTACAGTTCATTGTTAATTTGACTTTGTGCCCTCTACACCGGGGAATAAAGTTACAGTTAACTGTTAATTTCGACATGATGACCGCTACACTGGGTAATAAAGTTACAGTTAATTGTTATTGTCGATATAATGCCCTCTACATCGGGGAATAAAGTTACAGGTTATTGTTAATTCGCCATGATGGCCTCTACACCGGGGAATAAAGTTATAGTTAATTGTTAATTTGTCATGATACCCTCTACGCTGAGGATATAAAGTTACAGTTAATTGTAAATTGAAAATGATGCCCTCTTACCGGGGAATAAAGTTACAGTTAATTGTTAATTTAGACATGATACCCTCTACACCGGGGAATTAAGTTACAGTTAATTGATAATTTGACATGATACCCTGTACAACGGGAAATTAAAATTAGAGTTAATTGTTCATTTGAAATTATGCCCTCTACACCGGGGAATAAAGTTACAGTTAACTGTTAATTTAGACATGATACCCTCTGCAACGGGGGATGTTTTAATGGTAAACAAATAAAGGGCAGGACAATTAATTGCATATTTTGATTCTATCTTCACAAAGGAGGACACAAATCACGTCCCAGAGATGTTGGAGAACATAGGTTCAGATGAAAGGGAGGGACTGAAAGAAATCAATATTTGCAGGGAAATGGTGTTAGGGAAATTGAGGGATTGAAGGCCGATAAATCCCCAGGGCCTGATAATCTACATCCTAGGGTACTTAAGGAAGTGTTCCTAGAAATCGTAGATGCATTGCTGATCATTCTCCAACATTCGATGGAATTTGGAACTGTACCCATGGATTGGAGGGTAGCTAATGTTACCTCACTATTCAAAAAGGGTGCTAGAGAGAAAGCGTGGAATTTCAGACCGGTAAGCCTGACATCGGTAGTGGGTAAAATGTTAGTGTCCATTATAAAGGATGTAATAGCTGAGCACTTGAAAAACAGTGACAGGATCGGACAAAGTCAACATGGATTTACAAAAGGTAAATCTTGCTTGACTAATCTACTGGAATTTTTAAAGGATTTAACTGGGAAATTAGATAAGGGAGAACCAGTAGATGTGGTGTATTTGGACTTTCAAAAGGCTTGCAATAAGGTCCCACATAAGAGATTAAAGTGTAAAGTTAAGGCACATGGGATTGGGGGCAAGGTATTGACTTGGATAGAGAACAGGTTGGTGGACATAAAGCAGAGAGTAGGAATGAATGGGTCTTTTTCCGAATGGCAGGCAGTGACTGGTGGGGAAACGCAGGGATCGGTCCTTAGACCCCAGCTATTCTCAATATACATTAATGATCTAGATAAGGGAAGTAAATGTAATATCTCGAAGTTTGTAGATGAAACAAAGCTGGGTGGGCTTGTGTGCTGCGAGGAGGATACCGAGAAACTCCAGGATGATTTGGACATGTTGGGTGAGTCGACAGAAGCGTGGCAGATGCAATATAACGTGGATAAATGCGAGGTTCTCCTCTTTGGTGTCAAAAACAGAAAGGCAGACTATTAGCTGAATTGCAATCGATTGAGAGAAGGGGAGTGCAACGAGACCTGGGTGTCCTTGTGCACCAGTCGCTGAAGGTAAGCATGCAGGTGCAGCAGGCGGTGAAGAAGGCAAATGGTATGTTGGCCTTCATAGCGAAAGGGTTTGAGTATGGGAACAGGGATGTCCTGCTGCAGTTGTACAGGGCCTAGGTGAGACCACACCTTGAGTACTGTGTGCAGTTTTGGTCGCCTTATCTGAGAAAGGATGTTCTTGCCATGGAAGGAGTTCAGCAAAGATTCACAAGGCTGATACCTGGGATGGCAGGAATGACATATGAGGAGAGATTGGGTCGATTGGGCTTATACTCGCTGGTGTATAGAAGAATGAGAGGGGATCTCATGGAAGCATATAAAATTCTGAGAGGTCTGGACAAACTACATGCAGGAAGAATGTTCCCGATGGTCGGAGAGTCCAGAACCAGGGGTCATAATCTAAGAATAAGGGGTAAGGCATTTAGGACAGAAATGAGGAATAATTTCTTCACCCAGAGAGTGGTGAACCTGTGGAATTCTCTACCACAGAAGGTTGTTGAGGACAAGTCATTAAATATATTGAAGAATGAGTTAGATATATATCTTAAAGCTAAAGGTATCAAGGGATATGGGGAGAAGGCAGGTACAGGGCACTGAGTTTGGATGATCAGCCATGATATCATCGAATGGCGGAGCAGGCTCGAGGGGCCGAATGGCCTACTCCTGCTCCTATCTTCTATGTTTCTATGTTTCTATAATGTTACAGTTAAGTTTTAACTTAAACATCATACCCTCCACACCGAGGAATATAGTTACAGTTAATTGCAAATTTAGACAAGATGCCCTCTACACCGGGGAATAAAGTTACAATTAATTGTTAATTTGACATGATCCCCTCTGCACCGGGGAATAAATTTACAGATAATTGTTAACTTAGAAATTATGCCCTCTGCACAGGGAATAAATTACAGTTAATTGTTAATTTAGACATAATAACCTCTACAGCGGGAAATAAAGTAATAGTTAATCATTAATTTGAAATGATGCCCTCTACACTGGGGAATAAAGTTTCAGTTAATTGTTAATTTCGACAAGATGCCCTCTACATCGTTGAATAAAGTTACAGTTAATTGTTAATTGAAACATGATGCACTCTACACCAGGGAATAAAGTTACAGTGAATTGTTAATTTAGACATGATTCCCTCTACACCACGGAATGACTTTACAGTTAATTGTTAATTTAGACATGATGCCCTCCACACTGGGGAATAAAGTTGCAGTTAATTGTGAATTGAGACATAATGCCCTCTACACCGGGGAATATAGTTACCTTTACTTGTTAACTTAGACATGATGCCCTCTACACCGAAGACTAAAGTTACAGTTAATTGTTAATTTGCCATTATGCCCTCTACACCGGGGAGTAAAGTTACTGTTTATAGTTAATTTCGACATGAATACCTCTACACTGTGGAATAAAGTTACAGTTAATTGTTAATTTAGATATGACACCTTCTACATAGTGGAATGAAGTTACAGTTAATTGTTAATTTCGACAAGATGCCCTCTAAACTGTTGAATAAAGTTAAAGTTAATTGTTAATTTAGACATGATTCACTCTACACCAGGGAATAAAGTTACAGTGAATTGTTAATTTAGACATGATTCCCTCTACACCGGGGAATGACGTTACAGTTAATTGTTAATTTGACATGATGCTCTCTACACCTGTAATAAAGTTACAGTTAATTGTTAATTGAGACATGATGCCTTCTACACCGGGAAATAAAGTTACAGTTAATTGTTAATTTAGACATAATGCCCTCAACACTGGGGAATGACGTTACAGTTATTTTTTAATTTGACATGATGCCCTTTACTTCGGGGAATATAGTTACCTTTAATTGATAACTTAGAAATGACACCCTCTACACCGAAGAGTAAATTTACAGTTAATTGTTAATTTGCAATTATGCCCTCTACACCGGGGAATAAAGTTGCAGTTAATTGTTAATTTGCCATTATGCCCTCGACACCGGGAAATAATGTTACAGTTACTTGTTAATTTCGACATGATGCCCTTTACACTGGGGAATAAAGTTACAGTTAATTCCTAATTTAGACATAACAGCTTCTACACAGGGGAATGAAGTTACAGATAATTGTTAATTTAGAGAGTATTCCCTCAACACCGGGGAATAAAGTTGCAATTAATTGTTAATTTAGACATGATTCCTTCTACATCGAGGAATAATGTTACAGTTAATTTTTAATTTGACATGAAGCCCTCTACACCGGGGGATATAGTTACAGTTATTCTTTAATTTGACATGCGCCCTCTACGCTGAGGACATAAAGTTATAGTTAATTGTTAATTCGACATGATACCATCTACACCAGTGAATATAGTGACACTTAACAATTAATTTCATATGATGCCCTCTACCCCGGGGAATAAAGTTACATTTAATGTTTAATTTAGACATGATTCCCTTTACACCGTGGTACAGAGTTACAGTTAATTGCTAATTTTGACATGATGCCCTCTAAACCGGGGAATAAAGTTACAACTAATTATTAATTTGAAATGATGCCCTCTACACTGGGGAATAAAGTAACTGTTAATTGTTAATTTAGACATGATTCCCTGCACAACATAGAATTAAGTTTCAGTCATTGCTAATTTTGACATGAAGCCCTCCACACCGGGGACTAAAGTTAAAGTTAATTGTTAATTTAGACATGGTTCCCTGCACACCGGGGATAACGTTTCAATCAATTGCTAATGTTGACATGATACCCTCTGCACTGTGGAATAATGTTACAGTTAATTGTTAATTTGACATGATACACTCTACACTGGGGAATAAATTTAAAGTTAATTTTAAATTTTTAATGAAAACCTCTACACTGGGGAAAAAAGTTACAGTTGATTCTCATTTTTACATGTAAACCACTATGCTGGTAAATAAAGTTACAGTGAAATGTTAATTTAGACATGTATCCCTCTACACCGGGAAATGAAGTTGCATGTAATTGTTAATATGACATGATACCCTCTACACTGGGGAATACAATTACTGTTAATTGTTAATTTAGACATGAAACCCTCTACACTGGGGAACAAAGTTACAGTTAATTGTTAATTTAGACATGAAACCCTCTACACTGAGGAATAAATTTAAATGTAATTGTTAATTTTGACATGATTCCCTCAACACCGGGGAATATAGTTACAGTTAATTGCCAATGTTGACATGATGCGCTCTACACCGGGAAATAAAGTTACAGTTAATAGTTAATTGAGAAATGATGACCTCTTCACCGGGGAATAAAGTTACAGTTAATTGCCAATGTTGACATGAAACCCAGTATACCGGGGAATAAAGTTACAGATAATTGTTAAATTGACATGATACCCTCTGCACTGGGGAATAAAGTTACACTTAATTGTTAATTTAGACATGAAACCCTCTACACTGAGAAACAACGTTATATTTAATTGTTAATTTTGACATGAATCCCTCCACACCGGGGAATATAGTTACAGTTAATTGCCAATTTTGACATGATGCGCTCTACACCGGGAAATAAAGTTACAGTTAATTTTTAATTGAGACATGATGACCTCTTCAACGGGGAATAAAGTTACAGTTAATTGTTAAATTGACACGATACCCTGTATACCGGGGAATAAAGTTACAGTTAATTGTTAATTTAGACATGAATCCCTCCACACCGAGGAATATAGTTACAGTTAATTGCCAATTTTGACATGATGCGCTCTACACCGGGAAATAAAGTTACAGTTAATTGTTAATTGAGACATGATGACCTCTTCACCGGGGAATAAAGTTACAGTTAATTGTTAAATTGACATGATACCCTGTATACCGGGGAATAAAGTTACAGTTAATTGTTAATTTCGACATGATACCCTCCAAACCGGGGAATATAGTTACAGTTAATTGTTAATTTAGACAAGATTCCCTATGCACTGAGGAATAGAGTTACAGTTAGTAGCTAATTTTGTCATGATGCCCTCTACACCGGGAAATAAAGTTACAGTTAATTGCTAATCTAGAAATGATGTCCTCCAAACCGGGAAATAAAGTTACAGTTAATTGTTAATTTGACATGATGCCCTCTACACTGGGGAATACATTTAAAGTTAATTTTAAATTGTACATGATGCCCTCTACAGTGTGGAATAAATTACAAGTTTATTGTTAATTTGACAAGAAACCCTATGCACTGGGAATAAAGATACGCTCAATTGTTTATATGCATGATAACCTCAACAGTGGGGAATAAAGTTGCAGTCAATTTTTAATTTGATATCAAGCACTCTACACCGGGGAATCAAGTTACAGTAAATTGTTAATTTCGACATGATGCCCTCTACACCGAGGAATAAAGTTACAGTTAATTGTGAATTTGACATGATGTCCTCTACACCAGAGAATAAAGTTACAGTTAATTGTTAATTTTGACATGACGCACTCTACACCGGGGAATAAAGTAGCAGATAATTGTTACTTTGAAATGATTCCCTCTACACCGGGGAATAAAATTACGGTTAATTGTTAATTTCGACAAGATGCACTCTACATTGGGGTATAAAGTTACAGGTAATTGTTAATTTGACATGATACCCTCTACACCAGGAAATAAAGTTACATATCATTGTTAATTTAGACAGAATTTCCATCACACCGGGGAATAAAGTTACTGTTAACTGTTAATTTTGACATGATGCGCTCTGCAATTCGAGTAAAGTTACAGTTAATTTTTAGTTTGACATGATATCCTCTACACCGGGGAATAATGTTTCAGTTAATTGTTAATATGATATGATAACCTCTACATCAGGGAATAAAGTCACAGTTAACTGTAAATTTGACATGATACCCTCTACAACAGGAAATACAGTTACAGTCAATTGCTAATTTAGACATGATTCCCTCCACACCAGGAAATAAAGTTACATTCAATTGCTGAAAGTGACATGATACTCTCGACACTGTGGAATAAAGTTACAGTTAATTGTTAATGTGATATGTTAACCTGCTACCGACGAATAAAGTTAATGTTAATTGTTAATTTGTCAGGATAACCTCTGAACTTGGTAATAAAGTTACAGATAATTTTGAATTTGACATGATACCCTCTACACTGGGGAATACTGTTACAGCCAATTTTTTATAAGACTTGATAACCTCTACTGTGGGGAATAAAGTTACACTGTACTGTTAATTTAGACATGTTTCCCTCTACTCCGGGGAAAGCAGTTACAGTTAATTGTTAATTTGACATGATGCCCTCTACACCGGGCATAAACTTACAGTTAATTGTGAATTTGACATGATGCACTCTACAACAGGGAATAATGTTAAAGTGAATTGTTAATTAAGACTTGATTCACTCTACACCGGGGAATGAAGTTACAGTTAATTGTTAATTTAGAAATGATTCCCGCTGAACCGGAGAATAAAGTTACAGTTAATTGTTAATTTGATATGATACACTCTACACCAGGGAAGAAAGTTACAGTTAATTTTTAATTTAGACATGATACCCTCTACACCGGGGAGTAAAAATTACAGTTAATTTTTAATTTTACATGATGTCCTCTACACATGGGAATAATGTTACCGTTAATTGTTAATTTAGACATGATGCCCTCTAAACCGGGGAATAAAGTTACAGTTAATTGATAATTTTGACATGATGCCCACTACACTGGGGAATAAATATACAGTCAATTGGTAATATTAAATTGTGCCCTCTACACCGGGGAATAAAGTTACAGTTAATTGTTAATTTCGAAAAGATGCCCTCTATATTGAGGAATAAAGTAACAGTTAATTCTTACTTTGAGAAGATTCCCTCTACATTGGGGAATAACGTTAAAGTTGATTGACAATTTGACATGATACCCTCTACACCAGGGAATAAAGTTACAATCAATTGCTAATTTAAACATGATACACTCTACATTGTGGAATAAATTTACAGATAATTCTTAATTTAGATATAATTCCCATGACGTCGGGGAATAAAGTAACAGCTAATTGCTAATGTGACATGATATTCTCTATACCAGAGAATAAAGTTACAGTTAATTGTTAATTTAGACATGATACCCTCTGCACCGACGAATGAAGTTACAGTTAATTATTTATTCGACATGATAACCACTACACTGGGAATAAAGATATAGTCAATTGCTAATTTGAAATCATACCCTTCACACCGGGGTATAAATTTGCAGTTAATTGTTTATTTGACATGACAATCTCTACAATAACGAATAAAATTACAGTTAATTGTTTATTTGACATGACAATCTCAACACTGCGGAAAAAATACAGACAATTGTTAATTTGAAAACATAATGTCTACACCGGGGAATAAAGTTACAGTTAGTTTTTTTATTTAGACATGATACCCGCCACACTGTGGAATAAAGATACAGTCAATTGTTAATTTGAAATGGTGCCCTCTACACCGGGTAATAAAGTTACAGTTAATTGGTAATTTTGACATGATTCCGTCCACACCGGGGAATAAAGTTACAGTTAATTGTTAATTTAGACACGATACCTTCTACACTGTTGAATAAAGTTATAGAACATTGTTAATATACACTGGTTATCCTCTACATCATAGAATACAGTTACAGTTAATTTTTAATTTGACATGATGTCCTCTACACCATAGATTAAATTTACAGTTAATTGTTAATTTTGACACAATGGCCTCTACACCCGGGAAAAACGTTACAGTTATTTTTTAATTTGACATGATATCCTCTACAACAGAGAATAAAGTTACATTTAATTGTTAATTTTGACATGACACCCTCTACACCGGGGAATAAAGTAGCAGATAATTGTTACTTTGAAATGCTTCCCTCTACACCGGGGAATAAAATTACAGTTAATTGTTAATTTCGACAAGATGCACTCTACATTGGGGAATAAAGTTACAGGTAATTGTTAATTTGACATGATACCCTCTACACCAGGAAACAAAGTTACATTTAATTGTTAATTTAGACAGAATTTCCATCACACCGGGGAATAAAGTTACAGTTAACTGTTAAGTTTGACATGCTGCGCTCTACAATTCGAGTAATGTTACAGTTAATTGTTAATTTGACATGATGCCCACTACACCGGGGAATAAAGGTAAAGTTAATTTTTAATTTGTCATGACACCCTCTAGATTTGGAAATAAATTAAAGTTAATTGTTAATTTTTCATTATACCCTCTACACTGGGGAATAAAGTTACAGTCAATTGTTTATTTGATATGATAAACTGCACTAGGGAATAAAGATACAGTCAATTGCTAATTTGAAATCATACCCTCTACACTGGGGAATAAAGTTACAGTTAATTATTAATTTGGCATCATATCCTGTACAGCAGAGAATAAAGTAACAGTTAATTGTTAATTTGACATGATGCCCTCGACACCGGGGTATAAAATTAAAATGAATTCCTAATTTGTCAAGATACCCTCTGGACTGGGGAATAAAGTTACAGTAGTTTGTTAATTTGACATGATACCCTCTACACTGTGGAATAAAGTAACTGTCAATTTTATATTTGACATGATAACCTCTACACTGGGGAATAAAGATACAGTCAATTGCTCATTTGAAATCATACCCTCTGACGTGCTAAAACTACTAGGCACTTGGTCTAAGCGTTAAACAAAGCTTTTTCACAGGGGCCCAATTCGAGTCCACCGGGACTAATTAAAGTCCTAAGAGGTCACCCCTGCTCCGGGTTTTACACAGGGGCACAATTCGAGTCCACCGGGACTAATGTAAGTCCTAAGAGGTCACCCCTGCTCCAGTCATCCCAATTACTCACCAACGGGCCTTACTGTTACATCGAATTTTGAAGCAAAACCATACGGAGACGGAACTGAAGACAAAGTAAAAGTTTATTAGAATCTAGCCAGAAGGCTTTGTGCACAAAGGGAGAGAGGTTGATCTCCTCAGACTCGAACCCAACTCTCAAAGGGAAAACTACATACAAGCATTGATATACCTTTCGATAGGCAACACCCACAGGTTACAAAAGTGGGCGTAGTGAAACAAACAGCGTCGCTACCATTGCTCCCTTATTGGTTAATGATCAGTCACTCAATGTTGGGAGCTGCCCTGAAATGTTCTGTGACATTAAACATAACACATAGTTGTTATACATGGGGCCTTCATCTCGTCTCTGGGAGCGAGGTCTACCAGACTCCATCTTGTCTCTTAAACAAGGTCGTACCACGCTTATCTTTCCTTTCCCATATTGTTGTATCTAACCAATACTTCGTTAATTCTGGAGAGAAGCTTATTATGATAAACAAGGTCCGCTCCAAAGGGAGATAAGGTGTTTGAAACCAAGAGAGAAATGGTCGACTCCCTGTACAGTTCAGTTTCCCTTATCTCTTCCAAAGGCCAACTAAGTATAAACACTGCTTCTGTCGCACTGATAATGACCTTATAAAATGCCTAGAAAGTAAGCTTGACTCCGACAATCTGGCTGCAGGGAGCAACACTTCTTTCAGTATTTTTTAAAAGGGTTAATACGATGAACCAAATAATCCTTCATGCTTTGCAACTAACTAAAAGCTATATGTACTTGTTGATATCTCTCTATAAGTGAATTAACTATCCTTTAAACATGATTTCTAATATTACTGCCCAACAGCCTTTGTTAATATATATTTAAAGACTAGGGGATACAGGTTTCGTTTCACAGGCCTAATTTGCGATCCCACACCCTCTACACCGGGGAATAAAGTTACAGTTAATTGTTAATTTCGAAAACATGCCCTCTATATTAGCGAATAAAATAACAGTTAACTCTTACTTTGACAAGATGCTCTCTACATTGGGGAATAAAGTTACAGTTGATTGTTAATTTGACATGATACCCTCTACACCAGCGAATAAAGTTACAATCAATTGCTAATTTAAACATGATACTCTCTACACTGTGGAATACATTTACAGTGAATTCTCACTTTAGACATAATTCCCATCACATCGGGGAATAAAGTAACAGCTAATTGTTAATTTGACATGATATCCTCTACACCAGAGAATAAAGTTGTAATTAATTTTTAATTTCACATGATGACCTCTTCACCGGGGAATAAAGTTAAAATTAATTGTTAATTTATCATGATACACTCTAGCAGGGAAATACAGTTACAGTTGATTGTTAATTTGACAAGATACATTCTACACATGGGGAAAAACGTTACTGTCAATTTTTTATTTGACATGATTACCTCTACACCGGGGAATAAAGTTATTGTTTACTTTCAATTTGACATGATACCCACTACACCGGTGGGTAAAGTTGCAGTTAATTTTTAATTGGCAAGGTACTATCTACACAGGGGAATAAACTTACACTCAATTGTTTATTTGACATGATAACCAAACCACGGGAGAACAAAGATACCGACAATTGTTAATATGAATTCATACCCTCTACACCGGGGAATAAAGTTACAGAAATGTGTTAATTTAGTCATGATATCCTCTCCACCAGAGAATAAAGTTACAGTTAATTGATCATTTTTGACATGATGCCCTGTACACCCGTGAATAATGTTGGTGTTCATTGTTAATTTGTCATGAAGCCCTCGACACCGGGGATTAAAGTTAAAATTAATTGTTATGTTCATGATCCCCTCTAGACAGGGGAATAAAGTTAATGTCAATTGTATATTTGACATAATAACATCTGCACTGGTGAATAAAGAGACAGTAAATTTCTAATTTAAAATCATAATCTCTACACCGGGGTATAAAGTTACAGTTAATTATTAATTTAGACATGATACCCTCTACACTGGGGAACAATAATACGACAATTGTTAATTTGTAATGGTGCCCACTACACCGGGGAATAAAGTTACATTTAATTGTTAATTTTGACATGATGCTCTCTACACTGGGAATAAAGTTATAGTTAATTTTCAATTTGACATGATATCCTCTGCACCAGAGAATAAAGTTACAGTTAATTGTTAATTTTGAAATGATGCTCTCTACACAGGGGAATAAAGTCACAGTTAATTTTTAATTTGACATGATATCCTCTACATCGGGGAATAAAATTACGGTTAATTGCTAATTTAAACATGATACACTCTACATTGTGGAATAAATTTACAGATAATTCTTAATTTAGATATAATTCCCATGACGTCGGGGAATAAAGTAACAGCTAATTCCTAATGTGACATGATATTCTCTATACCAGAGAATAAAGTTACAGTTAATTGTTAATTTAGACATGATACCCTCTGCACCGGCGAATAAAGTTACAGTTAATTATTTATTCGACATGATAACCTCTACACTGGGAATAAAGATACAGTCAATTGCTAATTTGAAATCATACCCTTTACACCGGGGTATAAATTTACAGTTAATTTTTAATTTGGCATGATATCCTCTACACTAACGAATAAAATTACAGTTAATTGTTTATTTTACATGACAATCTCAACACTGCGGAAAAAATACAGACAAATTGTTAATTTGAAATCATAATGTCTACACCGGGGAATAAAGTTACAGTTAGTTCTTTATTTAGACATGATACCCGCCACACTGTGGAATAAAGATACAGTCAATTGTTAATTTGAAATGGTGCCCTCTACACCGGGTAATAAAGTTACAGTTAATTGGTAATTTTGACATGATTCCGTCCACACCGGGGAATAAAGTTACAGTTAATTGTTAATTTAGACACGATACCTTCTACACTGTTGAATAAAGTTATAGAACATTGTTAATATACACTGGTTATCCTCTACATCATAGAATACAGTTACAGTTAATTTTGAATTTGACATGATGTCCTCTACACCATAGATTAAATTTACAGTTAATTGTTAATTTTGACACAATGGCCTCTACACCCGGGAAAAACGTTACAGTTATTTTTTAATTTGACATGATATCCTCTACAACAGAGAATAAAGTTACATTTAATTGTTAATTTTGACATGACACCCTCTACACCGGGGAATAAAGTAGCAGATAATTGTTACTTTGAAATGCTTCCCTCTACACCGGGGAATAAAATTACAGTTAATTGTTAATTTCGACAAGATGCACTCTACATTGGGGAATAAAGTTACAGGTAATTGTTAATTTGACATGATACCCTCTACACCAGGAAACAAAGTTACATTTAATTGTTAATTTAGACAGAATTTCCATCACACCGGGGAATAAAGTTACAGTTAACTGTTAAGTTTGACATGCTGCGCTCTACAATTCGAGTAATGTTACAGTTAATTGTTAATTTGACATGATGCCCACTACACCGGGGAATAAAGGTAAAGTTAATTTTTAATTTGTCATGACACCCTCTAGATTTGGAAATAAATTAAAGTTAATTGTTAATTTTTCATTATACCCTCTACACTGGGGAATAAAGTTACAGTCAATTGTTTATTTGATATGATAAACTGCACTAGGGAATAAAGATACAGTCAATTGCTAATTTGAAATCATACCCTCTACACTGGGGAATAAAGTTACAGTTAATTATTAATTTGGCATCATATCCTGTACAGCAGAGAATAAAGTAACAGTTAATTGTTAATTTGACATGATGCCCTCGACACCGGGGTATAAAATTAAAATGAATTCCTAATTTGTCAAGATACCCTCTGGACTGGGGAATAAAGTTACAGTAGTTTGTTAATTTGACATGATACCCTCTACACTGTGGAATAAAGTAACTGTCAATTTTATATTTGACATGATAACCTCTACACTGGGGAATAAAGATACAGTCAATTGCTCATTTGAAATCATACCCTCTGACGTGCTAAAACTACTAGGCACTTGGTCTAAGCGTTAAACAAAGCTTTTTCACAGGGGCCCAATTCGAGTCCACCGGGACTAATTAAAGTCCTAAGAGGTCACCCCTGCTCCGGGTTTTACACAGGGGCACAATTCGAGTCCACCGGGACTAATGTAAGTCCTAAGAGGTCACCCCTGCTCCAGTCATCCCAATTACTCACCAACGGGCCTTACTGTTACATCGAATTTTGAAGCAAAACCATACGGAGACGGAACTGAAGACAAAGTAAAAGTTTATTAGAATCTAGCCAGAAGGCTTTGTGCACAAAGGGAGAGAGGTTGATCTCCTCAGACTCGAACCCAACTCTCAAAGGGAAAACTACATACAAGCATTGATATACCTTTCGATAGGCAACACCCACAGGTTACAAAAGTGGGCGTAGTGAAACAAACAGCGTCGCTACCATTGCTCCCTTATTGGTTAATGATCAGTCACTCAATGTTGGGAGCTGCCCTGAAATGTTCTGTGACATTAAACATAACACATAGTTGTTATACATGGGGCCTTCATCTCGTCTCTGGGAGCGAGGTCTACCAGACTCCATCTTGTCTCTTAAACAAGGTCGTACCACGCTTATCTTTCCTTTCCCATATTGTTGTATCTAACCAATACTTCGTTAATTCTGGAGAGAAGCTTATTATGATAAACAAGGTCCGCTCCAAAGGGAGATAAGGTGTTTGAAACCAAGAGAGAAATGGTCGACTCCCTGTACAGTTCAGTTTCCCTTATCTCTTCCAAAGGCCAACTAAGTATAAACACTGCTTCTGTCGCACTGATAATGACCTTATAAAATGCCTAGAAAGTAAGCTTGACTCCGACAATCTGGCTGCAGGGAGCAACACTTCTTTCAGTATTTTTTAAAAGGGTTAATACGATGAACCAAATAGTCCTTCATGCTTTGCAACTAACTAAAAGCTATATGTACTTGTTGATATCTCTCTATAAGTGAATTAACTATCCTTTAAACATGATTTCTAATATTACTGCCCAACAGCCTTTGTTAATATATATTTAAAGACTAGGGGATACAGGTTTCGTTTCACAGGCCTAATTTGCGATCCCACACCCTCTACACCGGGGAATAAAGTTACAGTTAATTGTTAATTTCGAAAACATGCCCTCTATATTAGCGAATAAAATAACAGTTAACTCTTACTTTGACAAGATGCTCTCTACATTGGGGAATAAAGTTACAGTTGATTGTTAATTTGACATGATACCCTCTACACCAGCGAATAAAGTTACAATCAATTGCTAATTTAAACATGATACTCTCTACACTGTGGAATAAATTCACAGTTAATTATTAATTTAGACATAATTCCCATCACATCGGGGAATAAAGTAACAGTTAATCGTTAATTTGTCATGATACCCTCTACACCAGGGAATAAAGTTACAATCAATTGCTAATTTAAACATGATACTCTCTACACTGTGGAATACATTTACAGTGAATTCTCACTTTAGACATAATTCCCATCACATCGGGGAAAAAAGTAACAGCTAATTGTTAATTTGACATGATATCCTCTACACCAGAGAATAAAGTTGTAATTAATTTTTAATTTCACATGATGACCTCTTCACCGGGGAATAAAGTTAAAATTAATTGTTAATTTATCATGATACACTCTAGCCAGGGAAATAAAGTTACAGTTGATTGTTAATTTGACAAGATACCTTCTACACATGGGGAAAAACGTTACTGTCAATTTTTTATTTGACATGATTACCTCTACACCGGGGAATAAAGTTATTGTTTACTTTCAATTTGACATGATACCCACTACACCGGTGGGTAAAGTTGCAGTTAATTTTTAATTGGCAAGGTACTATCTACACAGGGGAATAAACTTACACTCAATTGTTTATTTGACATGATAACCAAACCACGGGAGAACAAAGATACCGACAATTGTTAATATGAATTCATACCCTCTACACCGGGGAATAAAGTTACAGAAATGTGTTAATTTAGTCATGATATCCTCTCCACCAGAGAATAAAGTTACAGTTAATTGATCATTTTTGACATGATGCCCTGTACACCCGTGAATAATGTTGGTGTTCATTGTTAATTTGTCATGAAGCCCTCGACACCGGGGATTAAAGTTAAAATTAATTGTTATGTTCATGATCCCCTCTAGACAGGGGAATAAAGTTAAAGTCAATTGTATATTTGACATAATAACATCTGCACTGGTGAATAAAGAGACAGTAAATTTCTAATTTAAAATCATAACCTCTACACCGGGGTATAAAGTTACAGTTAATTATTAATTTAGACATGATACCCTCTACACTGGGGAACAAAAATACGACAATTGTTAATTTGTAATGGTGCCCACTACACCGGGGAATAAAGTTACATTTAATTGTTAATTTTGACATGATGCTCTCTACACTGGGAATAAAGTTAGAGTTAATTTTCAATTTGACATGATATCCTCTGCACCAGAGAATAAAGTTACAGTTAATTGTTAATTTTGAAATGATGCTCTCTACACAGGGGAATAAAGTCACAGTTAATTTTTAATTTGACATGATATCATCTACACCGGGGAATTCTGTAACAGTTAATTGTTAATTTAACATGATGCCCTCTACATCGGGGAATAAAGGTGAAGTTAATTGTGAATTTGTCATGATACCCTCTAGACTGGGAAATAAAGTTACAGTTAATTGTTAATTTGACATGATACGCTCTACACTGGGGAATAAAGATACATTCAATTGCTAATTTGAAATTATACCTTCTGCACCGGGGAATAAAGATGCAGTTAATTTTTAATTTGGGATGATTTCCTCTGCCCCAGAGCATACATTTACAGTTAATTGTTAATTTTGAAATGATATCCTCTACACAGGAAATAAAGTTAAAGTTAATTGTTAATTTGACATGATGCCCTCTGGACTGGGGAATAAAGTAACAGACAATTGTATATTTAACATGATAATCTCTATACTGGGGAATAAAGATACAGTCAATTGTTAATTTGCAATGGTGCCCTCTGCACCGGGGAATAAAGTGACAGTTAATTCGTAATTTAGACATGATAGCCTCTAAATTTAGGAATAAAGTTAAAGTTAATTGTTAATTTAGAGAAGTTACCCTCTGCACCGAGGAATAAAGTTACAGTTAATTGTTAATTTAGAAATGATTCATTCTCAGTCGGGATATTAAGTTAAAGTTAATTGATAATTTGACATAATTCCATCTACACTAGGGAATAAGTTAAAGTTAATTGTTAATTTAGACATGATACCCTCTACACCGTGGAATTAAATTACAGTTAAATGCTAACTTGACATGATCCCCTCTACACCGGGGTATAAAGTTTGAGTTCATTGTTAATTTCGACAAGATACTCTCTACATTGGTGATTTAAGTTACAGTTAATTGTTAATTTAGACAAGATACCTTCTACACAGGGGAATAAAATTACAGATAATTGTTGATTTAGACCCGATTCCCTCCACACCAGGGAATCAAGTTACAGTCAATTGCTAATTTGACATGATACCCTCGACAACGTGGTATATAGTTACACAAAATTTTTAATTTGACATGATATCCTCTACACTAGAGAATAAAGTTACAGTTAATTTTTAATTTAACATGATGCCCTCTACACCGGGGAATGAAGATGAAGTTAATTGTTAATTTGTCATGATACCCTTTAGACTGGGAAATAAATTTACAGTTAATTGTTAATTTGACATGATACGCTCTACACTGGGGAATAAAGATGCATTCAATTGCTAATTTGAAATTATACCTTCTACACCGGGGAATAAAGTTGCAGTTAATTTTTAATTTGGCATGATATCCTCTGCCCCAGGGAATACATTTACAGTTAATTGTTAATTATGAAATGATGTCCTCTACACAGGGAATAACGTTACATTTAATTATTAATTTGACATGATGCCCTCTGCACTGGGGAATAAAGTAACAGTCAATTGTATATTTAACATGATTACCTCTATACTGGGGAATAAAGATACAGTCAATTGTTAATTTGAAATGGTGCCCTCTGCACCGGGGAGTAAAGTTAGAGATAATTGTTAATTTTGACGTGATACCCACCAATCCGGGGAATAAATAATCAGTCGACTGTTAATTTGAAATGATTCGCTCTACAGCAGGGAATAAAGTGACAGTTAATTCTTAATTTAGACATGATACCCTCTACACTTAGGAATAAAGTTAAAGTTAATTGTTAATTTAGACAAGATACCCGCTGCTCCGAGGAATAAAGTTACAGTTAATTGTTAATTTAGACATGATTTCCTGCACACCTGGGAAGAAAGTTACAGATAATTGTTAATTTAGACATAATTTCCATCACACCGGGGAATAAAGTTGCAGTTAATTGTTAATTTGACATGATATCCTCTACACCAGAGAATAAAGTTACAGTTCATTTTTAATTTGACATGATAGCCTCTACACCGGGGAATAATGTTACAGTCATTGTTAATTTGACATGATGCCCTCTACACCGGAGAATGAAGGTAAACGTAATTTTTAATTTATCATGATAACCTCTAGACTGGGAAATAAAGTTACAGTTAATTGTAAATTTGACATGATACGCTCTGCACTGGGGAATAAAGATACAGTCGATTGCTAATTTTAAATCATATCCTCTGCACTGGTGAATAAAGTTTCAATTAATTATTAATTTAGACATGTTACCCTCTACACTTGGGAATAAAGTTACAGATAATTGTTCATTTGACATGATACCCTCTACACCGACGAATACAGTTACAGTTAAATGTTAATTTCACATGCTTGCCTCTATACCGGGGAATACATTTACACTAAATTGTTAGTTTGACATGATGCCCTCTACACAGGGGAATGAAGTTACAAAATAATTGTTAATTTGACATGGTGCCCTCTACACCGGCAATAAAGTTACAGTCAATTGTTAATTTAGAAATGAATCATTCTCAGTCGGGATATAAAGTTATAGTTAATTGGTAATTTGACATGATTCAAACTACACTAGGGAATAAGTTAAATTTAAATGTTAATTTAGACATGATACCTTATACACCGTGGAATTAAATTACAGTTAATTGCAAACTTGACATGATCCCCTCTACACCGGGGAATACATTTTGAGTTCATTGTTAATTTAGACACAATGCCCTCTACATTGGTGATTAAAGTTACAGTTAATTGTTAATTTAGACAAGATACCTTCTACACAGGGGAATAAAATTACAGCTAATTGTTGATTTAGACCCGATTCCCTCCACACCAGATAATAAAGTTACAGTCAGTTGCTAATTTGACATGATACCCTGGACAACGTGGTATATAGTTACACTTAATTTTTAATTTGACATGATATCCTGTACACTAGAGAATAAAGTTACAGTTAATTGTTAATGTTGACATGATGCCCGCTACACCGGGAATAAAGTTACAGTTAATTGTTAAATAAAAGGATGCCCTCTGCATTGGGGAATAAATTAAAAGTCAATTGTATATTTAACATGATAACCTCTACACTGGGGAATAAAGATACAGTCAATTGTTTATTTGAAATGAAGCCCTCTACACCGGAGAATAAAGTTACAGTTAATTGATAGTTTTTAACATGATGCCCTGTACACCCGTGAATAATTTTGGTGTTCATTTTTAATTTGACATGAAGCCCTCGACACCGGGGATTAAATTTAAAATTAATTGTTATGTTCATGATACCCTCTAGACCAGGGAATCAAGTTAAAGTCAATTGTATATTTGACATGATAACATCTGTACTGGTGAATAAAGCGACAGTCAATTTCTAATTTAAAATCATAACCTCTACACCGGGGTATAAATTTACAGTGAATTATTAATTTAGACATGATACCCTCTACATGGGGAATAAAAATACTACAATTGTTAATTTGAAATGGTGCCCTCTACACCGGGGAATAAAGTTACAGTTAATTGTTAATTTTGAAATGATGCTCTCTACACTAGGAATAAAGTCACAGTTAATTTTTAATTTGACATGATATCCTCTACACCGGGGGATTTATGTAACAGTTAATTATTAATTTAACATGATGCCCTCTACACCGGGGAATGAAGGTGAAGTTCATTGTTAATTTGTCATGATACCCTCTAGAATGGGAAATAAATTTACAGTTAATTATTAATTTGACATGATACGCTCTACACTGGGGAATAAAGATTCATTCAATTGCTAATTTGAAATTATACCTTCTACACCGGGGAATAAAGTTGCAGTTAATTTTTAATTTGGCATGATATCCTCTGCCCCAGGGAATACATTTACAGTTAATTGTTAATTATGAAATGATGTCCTCTACACAGGGAATAACGTTACATTTAATTATTAATTTGACATGATGCCCTCTGCACTGGGGAATAAAGTAACAGTCAATTGTATATTTAACATGATTACCTCTATACTGGGGAATAAAGATACAGTCAATTGTTAATTTGAAATGGTGCCCTCTGCACCGGGGAGTAAAGTTAGAGATAATTGTTAATTTTGACGTGATACCCACCAATCCGGGGAATAAAGAATCAGTCGATTGTTAATTTGAAATGATTCGCTCTACAACAGGGAATAAAGTGACAGTTAATTCTTAATTTAGAAATGATACCCTCTGCACTTAGGAATAAAGTTAAAATTAATTGTTAATTTAGACAAGATACCCTCTGCACCGAGGAATAAAGTTAGAGTTACTTGTTAATTTAGACATGATTTCCTGCACACCTGGTAAAAAAGTTACAGATAATTGTTAATTTAGACATAATTTCCATCACACCGGGGAATAAAGTTGCAGTTAATTGTTAATTTGACATGATATCCTCTACACCAGAGAATAAAGTTACAGTTCATTGTTAATTTGACATGATGCCCTATACACCGGAGAATGAAGGTAAAGTTAATTGTTAATTTATCATGATAACCTCTAGACTGGGAAATAAAGTTACAGTTAATTGTAAATTTGACATGATACGCTCTGCACTGGGGAATAAAGTTACAGTCAATTGCTAATTTGAAATCATATCCTCTACACAGGGGAATAAAGTTTCAATTAATTATTAATTTAGACATGATACCCTCTACACTTGGGAATAAAGTTACAGTTAATTGTTAATTTGACATGATACCCTCTACACCGACGAGTAAAGTTACAGTTAAATGTTAATTTGACATGCTTGCCTCTATACCGGAGAATAAATTTACACTAAATTGTTAGTTTGACATGGTGCCCTCTACACCGGGAATAAAGTTACAGTTAATTGGTAATTTAGAAATGATTCATTCTCAGTCGGGATATAAAGTTACAGTTAATTGGTAATTTTACATGATTCCATCTACACTTGGGAATAAGTTAAAGTTAATTGTTAATTTAGACATGATGCCCTCTACAATGTGGAGTTAAATTACAGTGAATTGCTAACTTGACATGATCCCCTCTACACCGGGGAATAAAGTTTAGTTCATTGTTAATTTCGACAAGATGCCCTCTACATTGGTGATTAAAGTTGCAGTTAATTGTTAATTTAGACAAGATACCTTCTACACAGGGGAGAAAAAATTACAGCTAATTGTTGATTTAGACCCGATTCCCTCTACACCAGGGAATAAAGTTACAGTCAATTGCTAAATTGACATGATACCCTCGACAACGTGGTATATAGTTACACTTAATTTTTAATTTGACATGATATCCTCTACACTAGAGAATAAAGTTATAGTTAATTGTTAACTCTGACATGAGGCCCGCTACACCGGGAATAAATTTGCAATTAATTGTTAATTAAAAGGATGCCCTCTGCAATGGGGAATAAATTAAAAGTCAATTGTATATTTAACATGATAACCTCTACACTGGGGAATAAAGATACAGTCAATTGTTTATTTGAAATGAAGCCCTCAACACCGGAGAATAAAGGTACATTTAATTGTTAATTTTGACGTGATACCCTCCACACCGCGAAATAAAGATTCAGTCGATTGTTAATTTGAACTGATACCCTCTACACCGGGGAATACATTTACAGTTAATTTTTAATTTAGGCATTATACCCTCTACACTTGGGAATAAAGTTACAGTTAATTGTTAATTTGGAAATGAATCCCTCTAAACCGGGGAATAAAGTTACAGTTCATTGTTAATTTGGAAATGTTTCCCCCTAAACCGGGCAATAAAGTTACAGTTAATTGTTAATTTGACATGATGCCTCTATACAGGGGAATGAAGTTACAAATAATTCTTAATTTGACATGGTGCCCTCTACACCGGGAATAAAGTTACAGTTAATTGTTAATTTTGAAGTGATTCATTCAGAGTCATGGAATAAAGTTACAGTTAATTGGTAATTTGACATGATTCACTCTACACAAGCGAATAAAGTTATAGTTAATTGTTAATTTAGACATGATACCCTCTACACCGTGGAATTAAATTACAGTTAATTGCTAATTTGACATGCTCCCCTCTACACCGGGGAATAAAGTTTGAGTTCATTGTTAATTTCGACAAGATGCCCTCTTCATTGGTGATTAAAGTTACAGTTAATTGTTAACTTAGACAAGATACCTTCTACACAGGGGAATAAAATTACAGCTAATTCTTGATTTAGACCCGATTCCCTCCACACCAGGGAATAAAGTTACAGTCAATTGCTAATTTGACATGATACCCTTGACAACGTGGTATATAGTTACACTTAATTTTTAATTTGACATGATATCCTCTACACTAGAGAATAAAGTTACAGTTAATTGTTAATTTTGACATGATGCCCGCTACACCGGGAATTAAGTTACAGTTAATAATTGAATAAACAGGATGCCCTCTGCACTGGGGAATACATTAAAAGCCAATTGTATATTTAACATGATAACCTCTACACTGGGGAATAAAGATACAGTGAATTTTTTATTTGAAATGAAGCCCTCAGCACCGGAGAATTAAGGTACATTTAATTGTTAATTTTGACGTGATACCCTCCACACCGCAGAATAAAGATTCAGTCGATTGTTAATTTGAAATGAATCCCTCTACACCGGGGAATAAACTTACAGTTAATTGTTAATTTAGGCATTATACCCTCTACACTGGGGAATAAAGTTACAGTTAATTGTTGATTTGGAAATTTATCCCTCTAAACCGGGGAATAAAGTGACAGTTAATTGTTAATTTGGAAATGATTCCCCCTAAACCGGGCAATAAAGTTACAGTTATTTGTTAATTTGACATGATGCCCTCTACACCAGAGAATGAAGGTAAAGTTAATTGTTAATTTATCATGATAACCTCTAGACTGGGAAATAAAGTTACAGTTAATTGTAAATTTGACATGATACGCTCTGCACTGGGGAATAAAGATACAGTCAATTGCTAATTTGAAATCATATCCTCTACACCAGGGAATAAATTTTCAATTAATTATTAATTTAGACATGATACCCTCTACACTTGGGAATGAAGTTACAGTTAATTGTTAATTTGACATGATACCCTCTACACCGACGAATAAAGTTACAGTTAAATGTTAATTTGACATGCTTGCCTCTATACCGGGGAATAAATTTACACTAAATTGTTGGTTTGACATGAAGCCCTCTACACAGGAGAATGAAGTTAAAAATAATTCTTAATTTGACATGGTGCCCTCTACACCGGGAATAAAGTTACAGTTAATTGTTAATTTAGAAATGATTCATTCTCAGTCGGGATATAATGTTACAGTTAATTGGTAATTTGACATGATTCACTCTACACTAGGGAATAAGTTATAGTTAATTGTTAATTTAGACATGATAGCCTCTACACCGTGGAATTAAATTACAGTTAATTGCTAACTTGACATGGTCCCCTCTATACCGGGGAATAAAGTTTGAGTTCATTGTTAATTTCGACAAGATGCCCTCTACATTGGTGATTAAAGTTACAGTTAATTGTTAACTTAGACAAGATACCTTCTACACGGGAGAATACAATTACAGCTAATTGTTGATTTAGACCCGATTCCCTCCACACCAGCGAATAAAGTTACAGTCAATTGCTAATTTGACATGATACCCTCGACAATGTGGTATACAGTTACACTTAATTTTTAATTTGACATGATATCCTCTACACTAGAGAATAAAGTTACAGTTAATTGTTAATTTTTACATGATGCCCGCTACACCGGGAATAAAGTTACAGTTAATTGTTAAATAAAAGGATGCCCTCTGCACTGGGGAATAAATTAAAAGTCAATTGTATATTTAACATGATAACCACTACACTGGGGAATAAAGATACAGTCAATTGTTTATTTGAAATGAAGCCCTCTACACCGGAGAATAAAGTTACCGTTAATTGATAATTTTTGTCATGATGCCCTGTACACCCGTGAATAATGTTGGTGTTCATTGTTAATTTGACATGAAGCCCTCGACACCGGGGATTAAAGTTAAAATTAATTGTTATGTTCATGATACCCTCTAGACCGGGGAATAAAGTTAAAGTCAATTGTATATTTGACATGATAACATCTGCACTGGTGAATAAAGAGACAGTCAATTTCTAATTTAAAATCATAACCTCTATACCGGGGTATAAAGTTACAGTTAATTATTAATTTAGACATGATACCCTCTACACTGGGGAATAAAAATACTACAATTGTTAATTTGACATGGTGCTCTCTACACCGGGGAATAAAGTTACATTTAATTGTTAATTTTGACATGATGCTCTCTACACTGGGAATAAAGTTATAGTTAATTTTTAATTTGACATGATATCCTCTGCACCAGAGTATAAAGTTACAGTTAATTGTTAATTTTGAAATGATGCTCTCTACACTGGGAATAAAGTCACAGTTAATTTTGAATTTGCCATGATATCCTCTACACCGGGGAATTATGTAACAGTTAATTGTTAATTTAACATGATGCCCTCTACAACGGGGAATGAAGGTGAAGTTAATTTTTAATTTGTCATGTTACACTCTAGACTGTGAAATAAAGTTACAGTTAATTGTTAATTTGACATGATACGCTCTACACTGGGGAATAAAGATACATTCAATTGCTAATTTGAAATGATACCTTCTACACCGGGGAATAAAGTTGCAGTTAATTTTTAATTTGGCATGATATCCTCTGCCTCAGAGAATACATTTACAGTTAATTGTTAATTTTGAAATGATGTCCTCCACACAGGGAATAAAGTTAAATTAATTGTTACTTTGACATGATGCCCTCTGCACTGGGGAATAAATCATCAGTCAATTGTATATTTAACATGATAATCTCTATACTGGGAAATAAAGATACAGTCGATTGTTAATTTGAAATGATTCCCCTACACCAGGGAATAAATTGAAAGTTAATTCTTAAATTAGACATGAAACCCTCTACACTTAGAAATAAAGTTAATGTGAATTGTTAATTTAGACAAGATACCCTCTGCACCGAGGAATAAAGTTAGAGTTAATTGTTAATTTAGACATGATTTCCTGCACACCTGGGAAAAAAGTTACAGATAATTGTTAATTTAGACATAATTTCCATCACACCGGGGAATAATGTCGCAGTTAATTGTTAATTTGACATGATATCCTCTACACCAGTGAATAATGATACAGTTCATTGTTAATTTGAAATGATGCCCTCTACACCGGAGAATGAAGGTAAAGTTAATTGTTAATTTATCATGATAACCTGTAGACTGGGAAATAAAGTTACAGTTAATTGCACATTTGACATGAGACGCTCTGCACTGGGGAATAAAGATAAAGTCAATTGCTAATTTGAAATCATATCCTCTACACCGGGGAATAAAGTTTCAATTATTTATCAATTTAGACATGATACCCTCTACACTTGGGAATTGAGTTACAGTTAATTGTTAATTTGACATGATACCCTCTACAATGACGAATAAAGTTACAGTTAAATGTTAGTTTGACATGATGCCCTCTACACAGGGGAATGATGTTACAAATATTTTTTCATTTGACATGATATCCTCTAAACTAGAGAATAAAGTTACAGTTAATTGTTAATTTTGACATGATGCCCGCTACACCGGGAATAAAGTTGCAGTTAATTGTTAATTAAAAGGATGCCCTCTGCACTGGGGAATAAATTAAAAGTCAATTGTATATTTAACATGATAACCTCTACACTGGGGAATAAAGATACAGTCAACTGTTTATTTGAAATGAAGCCCTCTACACCGGAGAATAAAGGAACATTTAATTGTTAATTTTGACGTGATAACCTCCACACCGCGGAATAAAGATTCAGTCGATTGTAAATTTGAAATGATTCCCTCTACACCGGGGAATAAACTTACAGTTAATCGTTAATTTAGCCATTATACCCTCTTCACTTGGGAATAAAGTTATAGTTAATTGTTAATTTGGAAATGAATCCCTCTAAACTGGGGAATAAAGATACAGTTAATTGTTAATTTGGAAATGATTCCCCCTAAACCGGGCAATAAAGTTACAGTTAATTGTTAATTTGACATGATGCCCTCTATACAGGGGAATGAAGTTATTAATAATTCTTAATTTGACATGGTGCCCTCTACACCGGGAATAAAGTTACAGTTAATTGTTAATTTAGAAATGATTCATTCTTAGTCGGGGAATAAAGTTACAGTTAATTGGTAATTTGACATGATTCACTCTGCACAAGGGAATAAAGTTATAGTTAATTGTTAATTTAGACATGATACCCTCTACACCGTGGAATTAAATTACAGTTCATTGCTAATTTGACATGCTCCCCTCTACACCGGGGAATAAAGTTTGAGTTCATTGTTAATTTCGACAAGATGCCCTCTTCATTGGTGATTAAAGTTACATTTAATTGTTAACTTAGACAAGATACCTTCTACACAGGGGAATACAATTACAGCTAATTGTTGATTTAGACACGATTCCCTCCACACCAGGGAATAAAGTTACAGTCAATTGCTAATTTGACATGATACCCTTGACAACGTGGTATATAGTTACACTTAATTTTTAATTTGACATGATATCCTCTACACTAGCGAATAAAGTTACAGTTAATTGTTAATTTTGACATGATGCCCGCTACACCGGGAATAAAGTTACAGTTAATTGTTAAATAAACAGAATGCCCTCTGCACTGGGGAATACATTAAAAGCCAATTGTATATTTAACATGATAACCTCTACACTGGGGAATAAAGATACAGTCAATTGTTTATTTGAAATGAAGCCCTCAACACCGGAGAATAAAGGTACATTTAATTGTTAATTTTGACATGATACCCTCAACACCGCGGAATAAAAATTCAGTCGATTGTTAATTTGAAATGATTCCCTCTACAGCGGTGAATAAACTTACAGTTAATTGTTAATTTAGGCATTATACCCTCTACACTTGGAAATAAAGTTAGTCTTAATTGTTTATTTGGAAATGAATCCCTCTAAACCGGGGAATAAAGTTACAGTTAATTGTTAATTTGGAAATGATTCCCCCTAAACCGGGCAATAAAGTTACAGTTATTTGTTAATTTGACATAATACACTCCACAACAGGAAATGAAGTTACAGTTAATTGTTATTTAGACATGATACCCGCTGTACCGGGGAATTTAAATTACAGTTAATTGTTAATTTGACATGATGCCCTCTACACTGGGTAATAAAGTTTCAGTTAATTTCGATAAGATGCCCTCGACATTGGTGATTAAAGTTACAGTTAATTGTTAATTTAGACAAGATACCTTCTACACAGGGGAATAAAATTACAGTTAATTGTTAATTTACACATGATTCCCTCTACACCGGGGAATAAAGTTACAGTTAATTGTTAATTTAGAGATGATTCCCTCCACACCAGGGAATAAACTTACTGTCAATTGCTAATTTGACATGATACCCTCTACACCGGTGAATATATTTACAGATAATTTTTAATTTGACATGATGCCCTCGACACTGGGGAATAAAATTACAGTTAATCGTTAATTTGACATGATACCCTCTACACCAGGTAATACATTTACAATCAATTGCTAATTTAAACATGATACTCTCTACATTGTGGAATAAATTTACAGTTAATTCTTAATTTAGACATAATTCCCATCACATCGGGGACTAAAGTAACAGTTACTTGTTAATTTGTAATTATATCCTCTACACCAGAGTATAAAGTTGCAGTTAATTTTTAATTTGACATGTTGACTTCTTCACCGGGCAATAAAGTTAAAATTAATTGTTAATTTATCATGATGTACTCTAGACAGGGAAATACATTTTTTGTTGATTGTTAATTTGACAGAATACCTTCTACACTGGGGAATAACGTTACAGTCAATTTCTTTATTTGACATGATTACCTCTACAACGAGGAATAAAGTTGCTGTTAATTGTTAATTTGACATGATGCCCTCCACACCAGGGTATACAGTTAGAGTTAATTGTTAATTTAGGCATAATTTCTATCACACCGGGGAATAAAGTTACAGTTAATTGTTAATTTGACATTATATCCTCTACACCAGAGAATAAAGTTAGTGTTAATGGTTAATTTTGATATGATGCTCTCTACACTGGGAATAAATATACAGTTAATTTTTAATTTGACATGATATCCTCTACATCGGGGAGTAATGTTACAATTAATTGTTAATTGGACATGATGCCCTCTACACCGGGGAATGAAGGTAAAGTTAATTGTTAATTTATCATGATATCCTCTAGACTGGGAAATAAAGTTACAGTCAATTGTTAATTTGATATGATATGCTCTTCACTGGGGGAATATAGATACAGTCAGTTGCTAATTTCAAATCATACCCTCTACAACAGAGAATAAATTTACAGTTAATTGTTAATTTATAAATTATTCATTCTTAATCGGGGAATAATGTTACAGTTAATTGGTAATTTGACATAATTCACTCTACACTAGGGAATAAAGTTATAGTTAATTGGTAATTTAGACATGATACACTCCACACTGAGGAATTAAATTACAGTTAATTGTTAAATTGACATGATGCCCTCGACACCGGGAAATAAAGTTTGAGTTAATTGTTAATGTGGACAAGATGCCCTCTGCATTTGTGATTAAAGTTTCAGTTAATTGTTAATTTAGACAAGATACCTATTACACAGGGGAATAAAATTACAGCTAATTGTTAATTACACATGATTCTCTCCACAACGGGGAGTAAGTTTACAGTCAGTTGTTAATTTGACATGATACCCTCTACAACGGGGTATATAGTTACAGTTAATTGTTAATTTGACATGATGCCCTCGACACTGGGGAATAAAGTTACAGTTAATTGTTAATTTGACATGATATCCTCTACAGCAGAGAATAAATTAACAGTTATTTTTTAATTTGACATGATATGCTCTACAGCAGAGAATAAAGTTACAGTTAATTTTTAATTTGGCATGATATCCTCTACCCCAGAGAATAAATTTACAGTTAATTGTTAATTTTGACATGCGGCCCTCTACAACGGGAATAAAGTTACAGTTGATTGTTAATTAAACATTATGCCCTCTACACTGGGGAATAAATTAACAGTTAGTTGTATATATAACATGATAACCTTTACACTGGGGAATAAAGACGCAGTCAATTGTTAATTTGAAATGATGCCCTCTAAACCGGTTAATAAACTTACAGTTAATTGTTAATTAAGAGATGGTTCCCTCCACAGCAGGGAATGAAGTTACAGTCGATTGCTAATTTGACATGATACCCTCTACACCGGGGTATATTGTTACAGTTAATTGTTAATTTGTAATGATGCCCTCGACACTGAGGACCAAAGTAACATTAATTGTTACTTTGACATGATATCCTCTACACCAGAAAAAAAAGTCACAGAAAATTGTTAATTTTGACATGATGCTCTCTACACTGGGAATATAGTTACAGTTATTGTTTAATTTGTCCTGATACTCTCTACACCGTGGAACAATGTTACAGTTAATTGTTTATTTGACATGATATCCTCTACACCAGAAAAGAAAGTTACAGTTAATTGTTAATTTTGACATGATGCTCTCTACACTGGGAATATAGTTACAGTTAATGTTTGTTTGTCATGATACCCTCTACACCCTGGAATAATGTCACAGTTAATTGTTTATTTGACATGAAAACCTCGACACTGTGGTATAAAGATACAATTAATTGCTAATTTGAAATCATACCCTCTACACCGGGGTATAAATTACAGTTAGTTTTAAATTTGGAATGATATCCTCTGCACCACAGAATAAAGTTACTTTTAATTGTATATTAGACATGATAATCTCTACACTGGGGAACAAAATACAGACAGTTATTAATTTGAAATCATAACCTCTACAACGGCAAATAAAGTTACAGTTAATTGTTAATTTGGCATGACATTCTCTACACCACGGAATAAATTTATAATTAATTGTTAATTTAGACATGATACCCTCTACGCTGTGGAATAAAGTTTCAGCAAATTGTTAATTTACTCAGGTTATCCTCTACACCAAAGAATACAGTTACAATTAATTGTTAATTTTGACATGATGCCCTCTACACCCGGGAAAAACGTTACAGTTAATTTTTAATTTGACATGTTATCCTCTACAAAGGGGAATAAATTTACAGTTAAGTGTTAATTTCGACAAAATGCCCTCTATACTGGGGAATACAGTTACAGTCAATTGTGTATTTGATGTGATAAACTCTGCACTGGGGAATAAAGATACAGTCAATTGCGAATTTGAATTCATATCCTCTACACCGGGGAATAACGTTACAGTTATTTTTTTATTTTGTCGTGATATCATCTACAGCACAGAATAAAGTTACAGTTAATTGCTAATTTGACATGATACCCTCAACATCGGGGAATAAAGTTAAAATGTATTGTTAAATTGTCATGACACCCTCTAGACTGAGGAATAAAGTTACAGTTGATTGTTAATTTGACATGATAACCTTTGCACTGGGGATTAAAGATAAAGTCAATTGCTAATCTGCAATCATACCCTCTACACCGTGGAATAAAGTTACATTTAATTGTTAATTTAGACATGATGCCCTCAACACTGGGCAATAAATTACAATCAATTGTTACTTTGAAATGGTGCCCTCTACACCTGGGGAATAAAGTTACATTTAATTGCTAATTTCGAAAAGATGCCCTCTATATTAGGGAATAAAGTAACAGTTAATTGTTACTTTGACATGATATCCACGACACCAGAGAATAAAGTTACAGTTGATTTTTAAGTTGACATGATACAATCTACACCAGGGAATAAAGTTACAATCAATTTCTAATTTAAACATGATACCCACTACGCTGTGGAAGAAATTTAAAGTTAATTGTTAATTTAGACATAATGCCCATCACATCGGGGAATAAAGTAACAGTTAATTGTTAACTTGACTTGATAACTTCTACACCGGTGAATACAGTTATATTTATATTTTAATTTGACAAGATACCCTCTACACAGGGGAATAATCTTACAGTCAATTGTTTAATTGACATGATAACCTCTACACTGGTGAATAAAAATACAGACAATTGTTAATTTGAAATCATACCCGCGATACCGGGGAATAAAGATACAGTCAGTTGTTAATTTGAAATTGTCCCCTCTCCACGGGGAAATAAAGTTAAATTTAAATTTAAATTTTGACATGATTCCTTCCACAGCGGGGAATATTGTTACAGTTAATTGTTAATTTGACAGGATACCCTCTACACTGTGGAATAAAGTTATAGTTAATTGGTAATTTAGACATGATACCCTCTACACTGTGGAATAAAGTTATAGTTAACTGGTAATTTAGTCATGATACCCTCTACCCCGTGTAATACCCTCTACTGCGGGGAAGAAATTTACAGTTAATTGTTAATTTAGGCATAGTACCCTCTACCCGGTGAGTAAAGTTATAGTTAATTGGTAATTTAGCCATGATACACACTACCCCGGTTAATAAATTTGCAATTAGCTCTTAATTTAACATTTTACCCTTTACAACGTGGTATATAGTTACAGTTAATTGTTAATTTAGACATCATGCCCTCTACAACTGTGGATTAATATTACAGTCATTTTTTAATTTAGACCTGATAGCCTTTACCCCTGAGAATAAAGTTAAAGTTAATTGTTAATTTAGACATGATACCCTGTACGTCAGGGAATAAAGTTACAGTAAATTGTGAATTTAGACATGATACCCTGTACGTCAGGGAATAAAGTAACAGTCAATTGTATATTTGTCATGATAACCTCTACACCGGGGAATAAAGATACAGTCAGTTTCTAATTTGAAATCATAACCTCTACACCGGTGAATAAAGTTAAAGTTAATTGTTAATTAAGACATGATACCCTCTACACTGGGGAATAAAGATACTGTAAATTGTTAATTTGAAATGGTGCCCTCTACACCAGGGAATAAAATTACAGTTAATTGTAAATTTCGAAAGACGCCCTCTACATGGGAACTAAAGTTACAGTTAATTGTTAATTTGACAAGATACCCTCTACACCAGGGAAGAAAGTTCCAGTGAATTGTTAATTTGAGATGATATCATATACACCAGAGAATAAAGTTTCAGTTAATTTTTAATATTGACATGATGCTCTCTCCACTGGGATTACAGTTATATTTAATTGCTAATTTGACATGATGATCTCTTCACCGAGGAATAAAGTTAAAGTTAATTTTTAATTTGTCATGATACCCTCTAGACTGGGAAATAAATTTACAGTTGATTGTTAATTTGACATGATACCCTTTAAATTGTGGAATCAAGTTACAGTCATTTGTTAATGTGAATGGGTTCCCTCTACACCGGGGAATGAAGTTAAATTTAATTGTTAAATTTACATGATATCATCTGCACCATGGAATGAAGTTACATTTAATTGGTAATTTAAACAGGATACCCGCTACACTGTGGAATAAAGTTAGAGAAATGTGTTAATTTAGTCATAATATCCTCTACACCAGAGAATAAAGTTACATTTAATTTTTAATATAGCATGACATCCTCTACTCCAGAGAATAAAGTTAAAGTTAATTGTTAATTTTGACATGATGCCCTCTACACCGGGGAATAAAGTTACAGTTAATTGTTAATTTTGACATGCTGCCCTCTACACCGGGGAATAAAGTTACAGTTAATTGTTAATTTGAAATGATGCCCTCTTCACCGGGGATTAAAGTTAAAGTTAATTGTTAATTTGTCATGATACCCTCTAGACAGGGGAATAAAGTAACAGTTAATTGTTACTTTGTCATGATGCACTCTACATTGGGGAATAAAGTAACAGTTATATGTTACTTTGACATGATAACCTCTACACCAGGAAATAAAATTACAGTTAATTGTTAATGTTGACATGATACCTTCTACACCGGGGAATACAGATACAGTCAATTGTTAATTTGAAATGATACCCTCTACACTGGGGAGTAAAGTACCAGTCATTTGTTAATTTAGACATGAAACCATCTACACCAGTGAATTATCTTACAGTTAATTGTTAATTTAGACATGATACCCTCTACACCGGGGAATAATGTTACAGTTAATTGTTCATTTGCATGAAGCACTCTACACCAGGGATTTAAAATTACTGTTAATCGTTAATTTGACATGATGCCCTCTAACCCGGGGAATAACGTTACATTTAACTGTTAATTTACGCATGATAGCCTGTACACCGGGGAATAAAATTAAAGTTAATTGTTCCATTGATATGATACCCTCTACACCTGGGAATAAAGTTACAGTTAATTGTTAATTTAGACATGACACCCTCTACACTTTGGTATATATTTACAGAAAATTGTTAATTTAGTCCTTATAACCTCTACACCAGAGAATAAAGTTAGTTAATTTTTTATTTGATATGATAACCTCTACAGCAGGGAATAAATTTACATTTACTTGTTAATTTTGACATGAGGCTCTCTACACCGGGGAAGAAAGTTACAGTTAATTTTTAATTTTTCATGATACCCTCTACAGCGGGGAATAAAGTAACAGTTAATTGTTAATTTGACATGATGCCCTCTACACCTTGGAATAAAGTTAAATTTAATTGTTTGTTTGTCATGATACCCTCTAGACTGGGGAATAAAGTTACAGTTGGTTGTTAATTTGACATGATTCCCTCTACATTGGGGAATAAAGACGCATTCTGAGAACTGGCTGGCAGACAGGAAGCAAAGAGTTGGAATAAACGGGTCTTTTTCCGAGTGGCAGGCAGTGACTAGTGGGGTACCGCAGGGATCGGTGCTAGAACCCCAGCTATTCACAATATATATAAATGATCCAGACGAGGGGACTAGATGTAATATCTCCAAGTTTGCATACGACACAAAGCTGGGTGGGCGTGTGTGCTGTGAGGAGGATGCAGAGAAACTCCAGTATGATTTGGTAAAGTTGTGTAATTGGGCAGATGCATGGCAGATGCAGTATAATGTGGATACATGCGAGGTTATCCACTTTGGTGTGAGAAACAGGAAGTCAGATTATTATCTGAACGACAATAGATTGGGAAAAGGGGAAGCTCAACGAGACCTGTGTGTCCTTGTGCACCAGTCGCTGAAGGTAAGCATGCAGGTGCAGCAGGCGATTAAGAAGGCTAATGGTATGATGGCCTTCATAGCGAAAGGATTCGAGTACAGGTGCAAGGATGTCTTGCTGCAGTTGTACAGGGCCTTGGTGAGACCACACCTTGAGTATTATGTGCAGTTTTGGTCGCCTTATCTGAGGAAGGATATTCTTGCCATGGAGGGAGTGCAACGAAGATTCACCAGACAGATACCTGGGATGGCAGGAATGACGTATGAAGAGAAATTGCTCGATTGGGTTTGTATTCGCTAGAGTTTAGAAGAATGAGAGGTGATCTCATTGAAACTTATACAAAACTAACAGGACTAGACAGACTAGATGCAGGAAGGATGTTCCCGATGGCTGGGGAGTCCAGAACCAGGGGTCACTGTCTATGTATAAGGGGTAAGCCATTTATGACTGAGATGAGGAGAAAATTCTTCACCCAGAGAGTGGTGAACCTGTGGAATACTCTACCACAGAAGGCAGTTGAGGTCAATTTATTAAATATATTCAAGAAGGAGTTTGATATATTTCTTAAGGCTGAAGGGATCAACGGATATAGTGATAAAGCACGGAGAGTGTACTGAATTTGTCTGATCCTGAGGATTGGGAGCAGTTTAGGATTCAGCAAAGGAGGACAAAGGGATTAATTAAGAGGGAGAAAATAGAGTAAGAGAGTAAGCTATCGGGGCACATAAAAACTGACTGTAACAGCTTATATAGATATGTGCAGAGAAAAGATTGGTGAAGTTAAGCGTAGGTCCCTTGCAGTCAGAATCAGAGGAATTTATAATGGAGAACAAAGAAATGGCAGACCAATTAAGCACATACTTTGGTTCTGTCTTCACAAAGGACGACACAAATAACCTCCAAGTGATGTCGAGGAACATAGGTTCTAATGGGAGGTAGGAACTCAATGAAATCAGTATTTGTAGAGAAATAGCGATAGGGAAATTGCCGGCATTGAAGGCCGATAAATCCCCAGGGCCTGATAATCTACATCCTGGGGTACTTAAGGAAGTGGCCCTAGAAATAGTAGATGCATTGCTGGTCATCTTCCAAAATTCTATAGACTCTGGAACAGTTCCCATGGATTGGAGGGTAGCTAATGTAACCCCACTATTTAAAAAAGGTGGTAGAGAGAAAACGGGGAATCATAGATCGGTAAGCTTGACATCGGTATTGGGGAAAATGCTGGAGTCCATTATAAAAGATGTAATAGCAGAGCACTTGGAAAACAGTGACAGGATCGGACAAAGTCAACATGGATTTACAAAAGGTAAATCAGGCTTGACTAATCTACTGCAATTTTTTGAGGATTTAAATGGTAGAACAGATAAGGGAAAACCAGTGGATGTCGTGTATTTGGACTTTCAGAAGGCTTTCGATAAGGTCCCTCGAAAGAGATTTGCGTGCAAAGTTAAAGCACATGGGATTGGGGGTAAGGTACTGACTTGGATAGAGAACTGGTTGGCAGACAGGCAGCAAAGAGTTGGAATAAACGGGTCTTTTTCCGAGTGGCAGGCAGTGACTAGTGGGGTACGGCAGGGATCGGTGCTAGACCCCAGTTATTCACAATATATATAATTGATCTGGACGAGGGCACTAGATGTAATATCTCCAAGTTTGCAGACGACACAAAGCTGGGTGGGCGTGTATGTTGTGAGGAGGATGCAGATAAACTCCTGTATGATTTGGACAACTTGGGTGATTGAGCAGATGCATGGCAGATGTAGTATAATGTAGATAAATGCGAGGTTACCCACTTTGGTGGCAAAAACAGGAAGACAGATTATTATCTGAACGGCAATAGATTGGGAAAAGGGGAAGTACAACGAGACCTGGGAATCCTTGTGCACCAGTCGTTGAAGGTAAGCATACAGGTGCAGCAGGCGGATAAGAAGGCAAATGGTATGTTGGCCTTCATAGCGACAGGATTCGAGTACAGGAGCAAGGAAGTCTTGCTGCAGTTGTACAGGGCCTTGGTGAGACCACATCATGAGTATTGTGTGCAGTTTTGGTCGCTTTATCTGAGGAAGGATGTTCTTGACATGGCGGAAGTGCAGCGAAGATTCACCAGACTGATACCTGGGATGGCAGGAATGACGTATGAAGAGAGATTGGGACGATTGGGCTTGTATTCGCTAGAGTTTAGAAGAATGAGAGGGGATCTCACTGAAACTTATACAATTCTAACAGGACTAGTCAAATTAGATGCAGGAAGGATGTTACCGATGGCGGGGGAGTACAGAAACAGGGGTCACAGTCTAAGGATAAGGGGTAAGCCATTTAGGAGTTAGATGAGGAGGAATTTCTTCACCCAGAGAGTGGTGAACCTGTCGAATTCTCTACCACAGAAGGCAGTTGAGCCCAATTCATTAAATATATTGAAGAAGAAGTTAGATATATTTCTTAAGGCTAAAGGGATCAAGGGATATGGGGAGAAAGCACGGACAGGGTACTGAATTTGGATGATCAGCCATGATCTCATTAAATGGCGAAGCAGGCTCGAGGGGCCGAATGGCCTACTCCAGCTCCTATCTTTTCTGTCTCTATGTTTCTATTCAATTGCTAATTTGAAATCATACCCTCTATACCGGGGAATAAAGTTCCAGTTAATTGTTAAGTTATATATGATACCCTCTACACGGGGGAATAATGATACAGTCAATTGTTAATTTCAAATGGTGCTCTCTACACCGTGGTATAAAGTTACAGTTAATTGTTAATTTTGACATGATACCTTCTACACCGGGTTATAATGTTACAGTTAATTGTTAATTTCGACAAGATGCCCTCTACATTGGGGAATAAAGTTACAGTCAATTGTTATTATGAATTGGTGCACTCTACACCGGGGAATAAAGATACACTTAATTCTTAAATTGACATGATACGCTCTAAACTGTGGAATAAAGTTAGAGAAATTTGTTAATTTCGTCATGATATCCTCTACACCAGAGAATAAAGTTACCGTTAATTGTTAATTTTGACATGATGCCCTCTACACCAGGGAATAATATTACAGTTAATTGTTAATTTAGACATGATATCCTCTATACTGTGAATAAATTTAGTTAATTTTTAATTTGACGTGATATCCTCTACACCAGAGAATAATTTTACAATTAATTTTTAATTTTGACATGAGGCCCTCTACAACGGAGAATAAAGTTACAGTTAATTTTAATTTGACATGATAGCCTCTACACCGGGGAATAAAGTTACAGTTAATTGTTAGTTTGTCATGATACCCTCTAGACTGGGGAATAAAGTTACAGTTGATTGTTAATTTGACATGATACCCTATACATTTGGGAATAAAAACTCATTCAATTGCTAATTTGAAATCATACCCTCTACACCGGGGAATAAAGTTACAGTTAGTTGTTAATTTAGACATGATACCCTCTACACTGGGAATTAAGATACAGTCAATTGTTAATTTGAAATGGTGCCCTCTACACTGGGGAATAAAGTAAATGTTAATTGTTAATTTGTCATGATAACCTCTGACATAAGAAAACTACTAGGCACTTGGTCTAAGCGTTAATAAAGCTTTAATCAAGTGTTTTTCAACTAGTTCCTGGTAAGGAATGTCCTAAGCAAGCTGGGACCATGCCCCAGTAATTATACTCTCCCTGGACAGCGCCACCAGCAGGCCGCCCATTACTTCTTCATCAGTCGTTTCCACATGAATGAGAAGATTCATGTCTCCCTCTACACCAGGGAATAAAGTTACAGTTAATTGTTAATTTGAGATGGTGCCCGCTACACTGGGTAATAAAGTAAGAGTCAATTGTTTATTTGACATGAGAACCTCTAGACTGGGGACTAAAGTAACAGTTAATTGTTAATTTGACATGACACCCTCTACTCCGGGCAGTAAAATTACAGTTAATTGTTAATTTCGACATGATGCCCTCTACATTGGTGAATGAAGTTATAGTTGATAGTTAATTTGACATGATACCTACTACACTGGGGACTAAAGTAAGTCAATTGTTAATTTCGACAGGATGTCCTCTACATTGTGGAATAAATTTACATTTCATTGTTAATTTTGACATGAAATGCTCTACACCGGGGAAAAAGATACAGGCAATTGTTAATTTGAAATGATCCCCTCTACACTGGGGAGTAAAGTAACAGTTATTTGTTAATTTAGACATGAAATCATCTACACCGGGGAATAAACTTACAGTTAATGGTTAATTTAGACATGATACCCTCTACACCGGGGAAATAATGTTACAGTTAATTGTTAATTTGACATGATATCCTCTACACTGGGGAATAAAGTTACAATTTATTTTTTAAGTTGACATGATACCCTCTACACCGTGAAATAAAGTAATAGTTAATTGTTAATTTAAAATGACACCCTCTACACCAGGGATTAATGTTACAGTTCATTATGAATTCTGAAACGATGCCCTCTACAGCCGTTATAAAGTTACAGTTAATTGTTAAATTGACATGATATCCTCTACACTGGAGAATAAAGTTACAGTTAACTGTTAATTTAGGTATGATAGCCTCGACACCGGGGAATAAAATGAAAGTTAATTGTTAAATTGTCATGATACCCTTTACATCGGGTAATAAAGTTACAGTTAATTATTAATTTGACATGATTCCCTCTACACCGGGGAACAAAGTTACAGTTGATTTTTAAGTTGACATGATATCCTCTACACCGCAGAATAAAGTAACAGTTAATTGTTAATTTAATATGAGACCATCTACACCAGGGATTAAAGTTACAGATAATTGTTAATTTAATTTGATACCCTCTACACCAGGGATTAAAGTTACAGTTAATTGTTAATGTAATATAATACCCTCTACACCAGGGATTAAAGTTACAGTTCATTATGAATTCTGAAACGATGCCCTCTACAGCCTTGATAAAGATAAAGTTAATTGTAAATTTGACATGATATCCTCTACTCTGGGGAATATAATTATAATCAATTGTTAATTTGACATGATCCCCTGTACACCGGGGAATACATTTAAATGTAATTGTTAATTAGACATGATACCAGTTCAACCGGGGAATATAGTTACAGTTCATTGTTAATGTGACATGATGCCCTCTACACCTGGGAATAAAGTTACTTTTAATTGCTAAATTAGATATGATACCCTTCACAACGGCGAATATAGCTAATGTTAATTTTTAAGATGAAATGATAACCTCCACTCCGGGGAATAAATTTACAGTTAATTGTTAATTTGACATGATATCCTCTACACTGGGCAATAAAGTTACAGTTAATTGTTAAATTAGTCATGATGCCCTCTACACCGGGATATAAACTTACATTTAATTGATACTGCTTGCTCGATGCCATCCACACTCTTGATAAAGTTACAGTTAACTGTTAAATTAGAAATGATGCCTTCTACAACCGTGATAAAGTTACAGACAATTTTTAATTTGACATGATACCCTCTACACCGGGGAATAAAGTTACAGTTAATTGTTAATTTGACATGATACCCTCTACAATGTGGAACAATTTACAGAAAATTGTTAATTTGACATGATACCCTTTACACCAGAGATTAAAGTTGCAGTTAATTGTTAATTTTGAACTGAGGCTCTCTACACTGGGAATAAAGTTACAGTTAATTTTTAATGTGACATGATACCCTCTTCACCGGCGAATAATGTTATATTTAATTGGAGATTTAAACATGATACCCTCTATACTGTGGAATAAAGTTACAGAAATGTGTTAATTTAGTCATGATATCCTCTACATCACAGAATAAAGTTATCGTTAATTTTTAATTGTTCATGGTGCCCTCTGCACTGGGCAATAACGATCAAGTTAATTGTTAATTTGTCATGATACCCTCTAGACTGGGGAATAAAATTACAGTTGATTTTTAATTTCACATGATATCCTCTAAACCAGAGAATAAATTGACAGTTAATTGTTAAATTTGACATGATACCCTGTACACCAGCGAATAAATATACACTCAATTGTTAATTTGACATGATGACCTCTACACCAGGGAATAAAGTTACAGTTAATTGTTAATTTAGACATGATGCCATCTACAACAGAGAATAAAGTGACAGTTAATTGTTAATTTAGACAAGATAACCTCTACACCGGGGAATAAAGTTATAGTTAATTTTTAATTTGACATGATACCCTGTACACCAGCGAATAAATATACACTCAATTGTTAATTTGACATGATACCCTCTACACTGGGGATATAAAGGTACAGTTAATTGTTTATTTGCCATGATACCCTCTACATCAGGGAATATAGTTAAAGTTAATTGTTAATTTTGAAATGATACCCTCTACAACGGGGAATAAAGTTGCAGTTAATTGTTAATTTGACATGATACCCTCTACTCCAGGAAATAAAGTCACAGTTAATTGTTAATTTTCTATGATACCCTCTACACCGGGAAATAAAGTCACAGTTAATTGTTAATTGGATATGTTTCCCTGTACACCGGGGAATAAAGTTACAGTTAATTGTTAATTTAGACAGGATACCCTCTACACTGGGAAATTAAGACACAGTCAATTGTTAATTTGAATTGGTGCCCTCTATACTGGTGAATAAAGTACAAGTTAATTGTTAATTCGTCATGTTAACCTCTGACATATGAAAAGTACTAGCCATTCGGTCTAAGCGTTAACAAAGCTTTAATCAACTGCTTTTCAACTAGTTCCTGTTGAGGAATGTCCTAAGCAAGCTGGGACCATGCCCCAGTATTTATACTCTCCCTGGACAGCGCCACCAGCAGGCCGCCCATCACTACTTCATCAGTCATTTCCACATGAATGTGAAGATTCATGTCTCCCTCTGCACCGGGGAATAAAGTTACAGTTAATTGTTAATTTGAGATGATGCCCGCTACACTGGGTAATAAAGTAACAGTCAATTGTTTATTTGACATGATAACCTCTAGACTGGGGAATAAAGGAACAGTTAATAGTTAATTTGACATGACACCCTCTACTCCGGGCAATAAAATTACAGTTTATTGTTAATTTCGACATGATGCCCTCTACATTGGAGAATGAAGTTACAGTTGATAGTTACTTTGACATGATACCCACTACACTGGGGACTAAAGTAAGTCAATTGTTAATTTCGACAGGATGTCCTCTACATTGGGGAATAAATTTACATTTAATTGTTAATTTTGACATGATATGCTCTACACCGGGGAAAAAGATACAGGCAATTGTTAATATGAAGTGATCCCCTCTGCACTGGGGAGTAAAGTAACAGTTATTTGTTAATTTAGACATGAAATCATCCAGACCAGGGAATAAACTTACAGTTAATTGTTAATTTAGACATGATACCCTCTACACTGGGGAATAATGTTACAGCTAATTGGTAATTTGACATGATATCCTCTACTCTGGGGAATAAAGTTACGATTTCTTTTTTAAGTTGACATGATACCATCTCCACCGTGGAATACAGTAACAGTTAATTGTTAATTTAATATGATACCCTCTACACCAAGGATTAAAGTTACAGTTCATTATGAATTCTGAAATGATGCCCTCTACAGCCGTGATAAAGTTACAGTTATTGTTAAATTGACATGATATCCTCTACACATGAGAATATAGTAACAGTTAATTGTTAATTTAGACATGATACCCTCTACACTGGGGAATAATGTTGCAGCTAATTGGTAATTTGACATGATATCCTCTACTCTGGGGAATAAAGTTACGATTTATTTTTTAAGTTGACATGATACCATCTCCACCGTGAAATACAGTAACAGTTAATTGTTAATTTAATATGATACACTCAACACCAGGGATTAAAGTTACAGATAATTGTTAATTTAATATGATACCCTCAACACCAGGGATTAAAGTTACAGATAATTGTTAATTTAATATGATACCCTCTACACCAGGGATTAAAGTTACAGTTAATTGTTAATGTAATATGATACCCTCTACACCAGCGATTAAAGTTACAGTTCATTATGAATTCTGAAACGAAGCCCTCTACAGCCTTGATAAAGATACAGTTAATTGTAAATTTGAAATGATATCCTCTACTCTGGGGAATAAAATTACAATCAGTTGTTAATTTGACATGATCCCCTTTACACCGGGGAATACATTTAAATGTAATTGTTAATTTGACATGATACCAGTTCAACCGGGGAATAAAGTTACACTTCATTGTTAATGTGACATGATGCCCTCTACACCTGGGAATAAAGTTACTGTTAATTGCTAATTTAGATATGATACCCTTCACAATCGAATATAGTTAATGTTAATTTTTAAGATGAAATGCTAACCTCCACTCCGGGAATAAATTTTCAGTTAATTGTTAATTTGACATGATATCCTCTACACTGGGCAATAAAGTTACAGTTAATTGTTAAATTAGACATGATGCCCTCTACACCGGGGTATAAACTTATATTTAATTGATACTGCTTGCTCGATGCCATCCATACCCTTGATAAAGTTACAGTTAATTGTTAAATTAGAAATTATGCCCTCTACACCCGTGATAAAGTTACAGACAATTTTTAATTTGACATGATACCCTCGACACTGTGGAATAAAGTTAGAGTTAATTGTCAATTTAGACATGATACCCTCTGCACTGTGGAAAAATTTACAGAAAATTGTTAATTTGACATGATATCCTTTACACCAGTGATTAAAGTTGCAGTTAATTGTTAATTTTGAACTGAGGCTCTCTACACTGGGAATAAAGTTACAGTTAATTTTTAATGTGACATGATACCCTCTTCACCGGCGAATAATGTTACATTTAATTGAAGATTTAAACATGATACCCTCTATACTGTGGTATAAAGTTACAGAAATTTGTTAATTCTGTCATGATATCCTCTACATCAGAGAATAAAGTTATGGTTAATTTTTAATTGTTCATGATGCCCTCTGCACCGGGTAATAACGATCAAGTTAATTGTTAATTTGTCATGATACCCTCTAGACTGGGGAATAAAATTACAGTTGATTTTTAATTTCACATGATATCCTCTAAACCAGAGAATAAATTGACAGTTAATTGTTAAATTTGACATGATACCCTTTACACCAGCGAAGAAAGATACACTCAATTGTTAATTTGACATGATGACCTCTACACCGGGGAATAAAGTTACAGTTAATTGTTAATTTAGACATGATGCCATCTACAACAGAGAATAAAGTGACAGTTAATTGTTAATTTAGACATGATAACTTCTACACCGGGGAATAAAGTTATAGTTAATTTTTAATTTGACATGATACCCTGTACGACGGAGAATAAATTTACAATTAATGTTTAATTTAAACATGATACCCTCTACACTGGGGATATAAAGGTACAGTTAATTGTTTATTTGCCATGATACCCTCTACATCAGGGAATATAGTTAAAGTTAATTGTTAATTTTGAAATGATACCCTCTACAACGGGGAATAAAGTTGCAGTTAATTGTTAATTTGACATGATACCCTCTACTCCAGGAAATAAAGTCACAGTTAATTGTTAATTTTCTATGATACCCTCTACACCGGGAATTAAAGTCACAGTTAATTGTTAATTGGATATGTTTCCCTGTACACCAGGGAATAAATTTACAGTTAATGATTAAATTGACATGATACCTTCGACCCCGGGAAATAAATTTAGAGTTATTTGTTAATTTCCACATGATACCCTCTACACCGGGGAATACATTTACGATTAATTTTTAAATTAGGCATGATACCTTCTACACCGGGGAAAAAAGTTAAAGTTAACTGTTAATTTGATATGATAACCTCTACATCGGGGAATATGTTATTGATAATTGATAATTTGACATGATACTCTCTACACCAGTGAATATAATTCCATTTAATTGCTAATTTGATATGATACCCTCTACACCAGGGAAGAAAGTTACCAGGCAATAAAGTTACTGTTAATTGTTAATTTAGACATGATACCCTCTACACCGTGCAAACAAATTTCAGTTAATTGTTAATTAGACATGATACCCTCTACACCAGGGTAGAAAGTTACAGTTTATTGTTAATTTATGCATGAAACCCTCTACAACGGGGACTAAAGCTGCAGTTAATTGTTAATTTAAATATAATACCCTCTACACCGGGTAATAATGTTACAGTTAATTGATAATTTAAACAAGATACCCTCTAAACCGGGGAATAGAAATTACAGTAAATTTTTAATTTGACATGATGCCCTGTATACCGGGGAATGAAATTACAGTTAACTGTTAATTTAGACATGATACCATCTACATCGAGGAATAAAGTTACAGTTAATTGCTAATTTGACATGAAACCCTCGACACCAGTGACTAAAGTTTCATTGAATTGTTAATTTGATATGATACGCTCTGCAGCAGGGAATACAATTACAGTTAAATATTAATTTGACATGACACCATCTACAACGGGGAGTAAAGCGGCAGTTAAATGTTAATTACAACATTATACCCTCTACACCGGGTAATACGTTTAGAGTTGATTGTTAATTTAAACCTGATACCTTCTACCCCGTGAAATAATGTTAAAGTTAATTGTTAATTTAGACATGATACTCTGTACACAGTGGTAAAAGTTACATTTGATTGTTAATTTAGATATGATATCCTCTACACCAGAGAGTATAGTTGCAGCTAATTTCTAATTTGACATGATATCCTCCACACCAGAGAACAAAGTTACAGTTATTTGTTAATTTGACATGATATCCTCTACACTGTGGAATAAAGTTAAAGTTAATTGTTAATTTGACTTGATACCCTCTAAACCGCGGAATAAAGTTACAGTTAATTGTTAATTTAACATGGTACCCTCTAAACCAGGAAATATATTTATAGTTAATTCTGCTTATAGACATGATGCCCTCTACCCTGGGGAGTAAAGTTACAGTAAATTGTTAATTTAGACATGATACCCTCATCACCAAGGATGAAGGTTACAGTTAATTCTTAATTTATGCATGATACCCTCTACAACGTTGAGTAATGCTGCAGTTAATTGTTAATTTAAATATGACACCCTCTACTCCGGTAGTAATGTTACCGTTAATTGTTAATTTGACATGATACCCTCCACACCGGTGAATAAAGTTATTCCTAATTGTTAATTTAGACATGATGCCCTATACACCGGGGTAAAAGTTGCAGTTAATTATTAATTAGACATGATACCCTCTATACCGGAGAATATAAATTCAGTTAATTGTTAATTTAGACATGATACCCTCTACACCAGCGACGAAAGTTACACTTTATTGTTAATTTATGCATGACACCCTCTACAACGGGGAGTAAACTGCAATTAATTGTTAATTAAAATATTAAACCCTCTACACCGGATAATAATGTTACAGTTAATTGATTATTTAACCATGATACCCTCTACACCGGGGAATACATTTGCAGTTAATTGTTAATTTAGTCATGTTGCCCTCTACACTGGGGAATACATTTGCAGTTAACTGTTAATTTGACTTGATACCTTCTACACCAGGGAATAAAGTTAAAGTAAATTATTAATTTGAATTGATGCACTCTACACCAGTGAATACAGTTTCATTGGATTGTTAATTTGATATGTTACCCTCCACACCAGGGGATATATTTACTGTTAATTGTTAATTTAGACATGATACCCTCTATACCGGGGAATAAATTTACAGTTAATTGTTAATTTAGACATGATACCTTACACACAGGGAAGTTACAGTTAATTGTTAATTTATGCACGATACCCTCTCCAACGGGGAGTTAAGGGCAGTTTAATGTTAGTTTAAACATGATACCATCTACACCATGTAATAATGTTAGAGTTAATAGTTAATTTAAACATGATACCATCTACACTGGGGAACAAAATTACAGTTAACTGTTAATTTAGACATTGTATCATCTGCAGCAGGGAATAAAGTTACACTTAATTGCTAATTTGACTTGATTTCCTCCCCACGAGAGAATAAAGTTACAGTTATTTGTTAATTTGACATGATATTCTATACACTGTGGAATAAAATTGCAGTTAATTTTTAATTTGACATGATACCCACTACACCGGGAAATATATTTAGAGTTCATTGTTTTTTTAGACATGATGCACTCTACACAGGGGAATAAAGTTACAGTTAATTGTTAATTTAGACATGATACCCTCTGCACCAGAGATGAAAGTTACAGTTAATAGCTAATTTATGCATGATGCCCTCTACAACGGGGAGTAAAGCTGCAGTTAATTGTTAATTTAAATATACTACACTCTACACGGGGGAATAATGTTGCAGTCAATTGTTAATTTGACATGATGCCCTCTACACCGGGTAATACAATTACAGTTAACTGTTAATTTAGACATGATACCTTCTACACCGGGAAATAAAGTGAAAGTTAATTGTTAATTTGATATGGTACCCTCTACATCGGGGAATAAAGTTACAGTTAATTGCTAATCTAACATGATACTATCTACAACAGTGAATAACGTTTCATTGAATTGTTAATTTGATATGATAACCTCTACAACAGGGAATAAAGTTACAGTTAATTGTTAATTTGACATGATAGCCTCTACACCGGGTAATACATTTACAGTTAATTGTTAATTTAGACATGATACCCTCTACACCAGGGAAGAAAGTTACAATTAATTGTTAATTTATGCATGATACCCTCTACAACGGGTAATAATGTTGCAGTTAATTGTTAATTTCAACATGATACCCTCTACACCGGGGAATAAAGTTACAGTTAATTGTTAATATAGACATGATACTCTCTACACAGTGGAATAAAGTTCCAGTTAATTGTTAATTTGGACATGATTTCCCCTTCCCCAGAGAATATAGTTGCAGTTAATTGCTAATTTGACATGATATCCTCGACAGTGTGGAATAAAGTTAAAGTCAATTGTTAATTTGTCATGATATCCTTTGCACCGGTAAATATATTTACAGTTAATTGTTTTTTTAGACATGTTGCCCTCTACACCGGGCAATAAAGTTACATGTATTTGTTAATTTGTCATAAGAGCATAAGAAATAGGAGCAGGAGTAGGCCAATCGGCCCCTCGTGCCTGCTCCGCCGTTCAATAAGATCATGGCTGATCTGATCCTAACCTCAAATCTAAAGAACACAAGAAGTAGGAGGAGGACCCGACCACTCAGCCCCTGGGCCCGCTCTGCCAGCCACAGGGCCTTGACCGAACCAAACTCAGCCTCATGTGCAATTTCCTGCCCGCTCCCCGTAACCCCTAATTCCCTTTACTTCTAGGAAACTGTCTATTTCTGTTTTAAATGTATTTAATGATGTAGCTTCCACAGCTTCCTGGGGCAGAAAATTCCACAGACCTACTGCCCTCTGAGTGAAGAAGTTTCTCCTCATCTCAGTTTTGAAAGAGCAGCCCCTTATTCTAACATTATGCCAAGTTAGTTCTAGATTCACCCATCCTTGGGAACATCCTTACCGCATCCACCCGATCAAGCCCCTTCACAATCTTATATGTTTCAATAAGATCGCCTCTCATTCTTCTGAACTCCAATGAGTAGAGTCCCAATCTACTCAACCTCTCCTCATATGTCCACCCCCTCATCCCTGGGATTAACCGAGTGAACCTTCTTTGTACTGCCTCGAGAGCAAGTATGTATTTTCTTAAGTATGAACACCAAAACTGTATGCAGTATTCCAGGTGCGGTCTCACCAATACCTTATATAACTGAAGCAATACCTCCCTGTTTTTATAATCTATCCCCCTAGCAATAAAAGCCAACATTCCGTTGACCTTCTTGATCACCTGCTGCACCTGCATACTAACTTTTTGATTTTGTTGCACTAGGACCCCCAGATCCCTTTGTACTGCAGTACTTTCCAGTTTCTCGCCATTAAGATAATAACTTTCTCTCTGATTTTTCCTGCCAAAGTGCATAACCTCACATTTTTCAATATTGTATTGCAACTGCCAAATCTCCGACCACTCACCCAGCCTGTCTATATCCCGTTGTAGGTTTTTTATGTCCTCCTCACTTTCTACTTTCCCTCCCATCTTTGTATCATCTGCAAACTTTGATATGCTACACTCGGTCCCATCCTCCAAATCGTTAATATAGATTGTAAAGTGTTGGGGACCCAGCACCGACCCCTGCGGAACACCACTGGCTACTGGTTGCCAGTCCGAGAATGAACCATTTATCCCAACTCTCTGCTTCCTGTTAGATAACCAATCCTCCACCCATGCCATAATATTACCCCCAATCCAGTGATTTTTTATCTTGAGCAATAATCTTTTCTGTGGCACCTTGTCGAATGCCTTCTGGAAGTCTAAATACACTACGTCCACTGGTTCCCCTTTATCCACCCTGTACGTTATGTCCTCAAAGAACGCAAGCAAATTTGTCAGACATGACTTCCCCTTCATAAAGCCATGCTGACTTTGTCCTATTAAATTATGTTTATCTAAATGTTCCGTTACTGTCTCCTTAATAATAGACTCCAAAAATTTCACCCACCACAGATGTTAGGCTAACTGGTCTATAATTTCCAACCTTCTGCCTACTACCCTTTTTAAATAAGGGTGTTACATTAGCAGTTTTTCAATCTGCCGGGACCTTTGCTGAGTCCAGGTGAATTTTGAAAATTATTCCCAAAGCATCCACAATCCCTACTGCCACTTCTCTCAAGATCCTAGGATGTAAGCCATCAGGTCCAGGGGATTTATCCGCCTTGAGTCCCATTATTTTACTGAGTACCAATTCCTTAGTGATTTTAATCGTATGTAGCTGCTCCCCACCTAGAGCCCTCTGTTTGTCCAGTGTTGGGATATTCTTAGTGTCCTCTACCGTAAAGATTGTAACAAAATATTTGTTCAGCATTTTTGCCATCTCCATGTTTCCCACCATTAATTTCCCGGTCTCATCCTCTAAGGGACCTACGTTTGCCTTAACCACCCTTTTTCATTTTATATAACTATAGAAACTCTTGCTATCTAATTTTATATTTTTTGCTAATTTATTTTCATAATCTATCTTCCCTTTCTTAATCAATCCTTTAGTTACTATTTGCTGTCTTTTGAAGACTTCCCAATCTTCTATCCTCCCACTAATTTTGGCTACCTTATACGTCCTTGTTTTTAGTCGAATACTATCCTTAATTTATTTACTTAGCCACGGATGGCTGTCATTTATTTACACCCTTTTTTCCTCAGTGGAATATATTTATTTTGAAAGTTGTAAAATAACTCCTTAAATGAACACCACTGCTCATGCAGCGTCTTACCCTTTAATCTATTTTCCCAGTCCACTTTAATCAATTCCGCTCTCATACCATCATAGTCTCCTTTATTCAAGCTCAGTACGCTTGTTTGAGAACCAACCTTCTCACCCTCTAATTGGATATGGAATTCAACCATGTTATGGTCACTCATTCCAAGGGGATCTTTAACTAGGACATTATTAATTAATCCTGACTCATTACATAGGACCAGATCCAAGGTTGCTTGCCCCCTTGTACGATCAGTTACATACTGCTCAAGAAATCCATCCCTAATACACTCAATAAACTCTTCCTCAAGGCTGCCCTGCCGAATTTGATTTGTCCAGTTAATATGATAGTTAAAATCCCCCATAATTATAGCTGTTCCCTTATTACATGCCCCAACTATTTCCTGATTAATACTTCCTCCAGCAGCTTTGCAACTATTAGGAGGCCTATATACTGCTCCTACTAGTGTTTTTTTCCTCTTATTATTCCTTATCTCCACCCAAACTGTTTCATTATCCTGATCCTTTGACCCAATATCATTTCTCTGTATTACAGTGATTCCTTCCTTTATTAACATAGCCACCCACCTCCCCTTCCTTCCTGCCTGTCCTTCCTGATTGTTAAATACCCTGGCATATTTAATTCCCAGCCGTTGTCACCCTACAGCCCTGTTTCTGTAATGGCCACAAGATCATACCCATACATAGTTATTTGTGCTGTTAACTCGTCAATTTTGTTACGAATGCTACGTGCATTCAGATAAAGAACTTTCAATTATGTTTTGTGACACTTATTTCCTGCTTTTTCCTTTTTTAACACTTTACCTTTTACTACATACCTTCTGTCCCTTCCTGACACGCTTTCCTCTGTCTCCCTGCTCAGGTGACCATGAAGCCCTCTACACAGGGGAATAGAGTTACTGTTAATTGTTAATTTGACCTGATACCCTCTACACCGGTGAAAAAATTACAATTAACTTTTAATTTGACATGATACCCTCTACACCGGGGAATAAAGTTACTGTTAATTGTTAATTTGACCGGATACCCTCTACACCGGGGAATAACATTAGTTAATTTTTAATTTGACATGATAAACTCCGCACCGGAGAATAAAGTTACATTTAATTGTTAATTTAGTCAAAATACCCTCTACAATGTGGAATAATGTTACAGTTAATTGTTAATTTAGACTTGATACCCTCGACACTGGGGAATAATGTTGCAGTTAATTTTTAATTTGACATGATGCCCTCTACATTGGGAATAAAGTTAAAGATAATTGTTAATTTGACATGATACGCTCTACAATGGGGAATAATGTTACAGTGAAATGTTCATGTAGACATGATACCCTCGACACTGGGGAATAAAGTTACAGTTAATTGTTAATTTGACATGATTCCCTCTACATTGGCGAATAAATTTAAAGTTATTTGGTAATTTTACATGATACCCTCTACACTGGGTAATAAAGTTTCAGTTAATTGTTAATTTAGACATGATACCCTTTACAATGTGGAATAATGTTAGCGTTAATTGTTAATTTAGACATGATACCCTCGACACTGGGGAATAAAGTTACAGTTAATTGTTAATTTGACATGAGGGCCTCTGCACAGGTGAATAAAGTAACAGATAATTGTTAATGTGATATGATACCCTCTACACCGGGGAATAAAGTTACAGTGAATTGTTAATTTAGACATGATACCCTCGACACTGGGGAATAAAGTTACAGATAATTATTAATTTGATATGATACCCTCTACACTGGGGAATAAAGTGACAGATAATTGTTAATTTGACATTGTTCCCTCTAAACTGGGGAATAAAGTTACAGTGAATTGTTAATTTAGACATGATACCCGCGACACTGGGGAATAAAGTGACAGATAATTGTTAATTTTACACGATATTCGCGACACTGGGGTATAAAGTTACAGATAATTTTTAATTTGACATGATACACTCTACATCTGAGAATAAATTTACAGTCAATTGTTAATTTGACATGATTCCCTCCACACCGGGGAATAAATTTACAGTTAATTGATAATTTAGTCAGGATACCCTCTACAATGTGGAATAATGTTACAGTTAATTGTTAATTTAGATATGATACCCTCGACACTGTGGAATAAAGTTACAGTTAATTGTTAATTTGACATGATGCTCTCTACACTGGGGAATAAAGTTATAGATAATTGTTAATTTGACATGGTTCCCTCTACACTGGGGAATAAAGTTACAGTGAATTGTTAATTTAGACATGATACCCTGGACACTGGGGAATAAAGTGACAGATAATTGTTAAATGGACATAATATTCTCTACACCAGGCAATAAAGTTACAGATAATTTTTAATTTGACATGAGACCCTCTACACCTGAGAATAAATTTACAGTCAATTGTTAATTTGACATGATTCCCTCCACACCGGGGAATAAAGTTACAGTTAATTGTTAATTTGGTCAAGATACCCTCTACAATGTGGAATAACTTTGCAGTTAATTGTAAATTTAGACTTGATACCCTCGACACCGGGGAATAAAGTTACAGTTAACTTTTAATATCGACATGATGCCCACTACACCGGGGAATAAAGTTGCAGTTAATTGTTAATTTGACATGATACCCTCTAGACTGGGGGTTAAAGTTACATTTAATTGTCGGGAGCAGACGGTGACTATTTAAAGTCAGTTTCGCGTGTTTTTACAGAGTTCCAATGTCGGGAGCAGCCGGTGAGTATTTATAATCAGTTTCGCGGGTTTTTTCAGAGGCTTACCAATCTCACAGACGTACCAGAGACACGTCACGATTCAAAAAGTGATGCAGTCAAGAGGAAGCAGCTGATTGGGTGAGTACGGCCAGGTGAGTATTTATACTACTCTGTAGTATGACAGTTAAGGTTAATAGTGTATAATGTTTAGAAGGTCATAATTTTGTGGTTTATAGTTTTTAAGGTCTCTGTTGTGTAGCGGCGAGTGCTAGTAAACAAGGGCCCTTGAGTAATTAGTATCATTTAATTGTTGTGTAATTAGTGGTCTTTGATTTGATTTAATTTAATTCAAGTTAATTAAAAGGTAAGTCATGGCAGCACAGCTCGTCCCCGTGCATGCTCCTCCTGTGCTATGTGGGAAATCAGGGACAATTGCTTTGTCCCTGACGACCATGTGTGTGGGAAGTGTATCCAGACGCAGCTACTGGCAGACCGCATTGCGGCGCTGGAGCTGCGAATGGATATACACTGGAACATCCGCGAAGCTTAGGACGTCGTGGATATCACGTTTAGTGAGTTGGTACCACCGCAGGCACGATTCGAATAGGTTACCGTCAGGCAGAGTAGTAGGCGCAGGCAGGTAGTGTAGGAGTCCCCTGTGGACATCCCCCTCTCAAACAGATATACCGCTTTGGATATTTTTGGGGGCGATGGCTTATCGGGGGAAGGCAGCAGTAGCCAAGTTCATGGTACTGTGGGTGGCTCTGCTGCACAGGACGGGAGGAAAAAGAGCGGGAGAGCTATAGTGATAGGGGATTCGATTGTAAGGGGAATAGATAGGCGTTTCTGCGTCCGCAAACGAGACTCCAGGATGGTATTTTGCCTCCTTGCTGCAAGGGTCAAGGATGTCTCAGAGCAGCTGCAGGGCATTCTGGAAGGGGAGGTTGAACAGCCAGTTGTCGTGGTGCATATAGGTACCAACGATATAGGTAAAAAACGGGATTAGGTCCTTAAAGCTGAATATAGGGAGTTAGGAGGTAAATTAAAAAATAGTACCTCAAAGGTACTAATCTCAGGAATGCTACCAGTGCCACGTGCTATTCTGCGTAGAAATATCAGGATATTTCAGGTGAATAAGTGGCTAGAGGAATGTTGCATGGGGGAGGGATTCAAATTCCTAGGACATTGGAACCGGTTCTGGGGTAGATGGGACCAGTACAAACTGGACGGTTTGCACCTGGGCAGGACCGGGACCGATGTCCTCAGGGGAGTGTTTGCTAGTGATGTTGGGGAGTGTTTAAACTAAAATGGCAGGGGGTTGGGAACGTGTGCAGGGAGACAGAGAAAATGGAAACATGGATAGAAGCAAAAGATAGGAAAGAGAAAATCAAAAGTGGAAGGCAGATAAATCAAGGGTGTAAGTCAAACAGGGCCAGAGTTAAAAATAATTCTAAAAGGAGTAAGAGTGTTAAAAAACAAGCCTGAAGTCTTTTTGTCTTAATGCGGGGAGCATTCGTAATAAGGTGGATGAATTAGCTGTGCAAATAGATGTAAATGGATATGATATAATTGGGATTACGGAGACATGGCTGCAGGGTGACCAAGGCTGGGAACTCAACATCCAGGGGTATTCAATATTTAGGAACGACAGGGAAAAAGGAAAAGGAGGTGGGGTAGCATTGCTGGATAAAGTGGAGATTAACACAATAGTAAGGAAGGATATTAGCTCGAATGTTGTGAAATCTGTATGGGTGGAGATGCGAAATACCAAGGGGCAGAAAACGTTAGTGGGAGTTGTATACAGACCCCCAAAGAGTAGTGGTGAGGTTGGGGATGGCATTAAACAGGAAATTAGAGATGCGTGCAATAAGGGCACAGCAGTTATCATGGGTGACTTTAATCTGCATATAGATTGGGCTAACCAAATTAGTAACAATACTGTGGAGGAGGAATTACGAGAGTGTATACGGGATGGTTTCCTGGAACAATATGTCGAGGAACCAACTCGAGATCAGGGCATCTTAGACTGGGTATTATGTAATGAGAAAGGATTAATTAGCAATCTTGTAGTGCGAGTTCCCTTGGGGAAGAGCGATCATAATATGATAGAATTCTTCATTAAGATGGAGAGTAACGTAGTTGACTCAGAGACTAGGGTCCTGATTTAAATAAAGGAAACTACGATGGTATGAGGCGCTAGTTGGCTAGGATGGATTGGGAAACGTTACTTAAACGGTTGACAGTGGATAGGCAATGGCAAATATTTAAATATCACATGAATGAACTACAGAATTTGTTCATCCCTGTTTGGTATAAAAATAAAACAGGAAAGGTGGCTCAAGCGTGGCTAACGAAGGAAATTTGGGATAATATAAGATCAAATGAGCAGACATATAAATTGGCCAGAAAAAGCAGCAAACCTGAGGATTGGGAGCAGTTTAGGATTCAGCAAAGCAGGACAAAGGGATTAATTAAGAGGGGAGAAATAGAGTATGAGAGTAAGCTTGCTTGGAACATAAAAACTGATTGTAAAAGCTTCCATTGATATGTGAAGAGAAACATATTTGTGAAGTCAAGCATAGGTCCCTTGCAGTCAGAATCAGGGGAATTTATAATGGGGAACAAAGAAATGGCAGACTAATTAAATACATACTTTGGTTATGTTTTCACAAAGGAGGACACAAATAACTTCCCAGAGAGGTCGGGGAACATAGGGTCTAATGAGAGGGAGGTACTGAATGAAATCAGTAATTGTAGGGAAATGGTGTTAGGGAAATGGATGGGACTGAAGGCCGATAAATCCCCAGGGTCTGATAATCTACAGCCCAGGGTACTTAAGGAAGAAGCCCTAGAAATAGTAGATGCATTGCTGGTCATCTTCCAAAATTCTATATATTCTGTAACAGTTCCCATGGATTGGAGTGTAGCTAATGTAAGTCCACTATTTAAAAAAGGTGGCAGAGTGAAAACGGGGAATTAGAGACCGTTAGCCTGACATCGGTAGTGGGGAAAATGCCGGAGTCCATTACAAAAGATGTAATAGCACAGCATTTGGAAAACAGTGACAGGATCGGACAAAGTCAAAATGGATTTACAAAGGGAAATCATGCTTGACTAATCTACTGGAATTTTTTGAGTATATAACTGGTAGAATTGATAAGGGAGAACCAGTGGATGTGGTGTATTTGGACTTTCAGAAGGCTTTCGACAAGGTCCCGCATAAGAGATTAGCATGCAAAGATAAAGCACATGGGATTGGGGATAAGGTACTGACTTGGTTAGAGAACTGATTATCAGACAAGAAGCAAAGATTTGGAATAAACAGGTCTTTTTCCGAGTGGCAGGCAGTGACTAGTGGAGTACCTCAGGGATCGGTGCTAGGAACCCAACTATTCCCAATATATATTAATGATTTAGTCGAGGGAACTAGATGTAATATCTCCAAGTTTTTGACGACACAAAGCTAGGTGGGCGTGTGTGCTGTGAGGAGGATGCAGAGAAACTCCAGTATGATTTGGACAGGTTGTGTGAGTGGCAAAATGCATGGCAGAATCAGTATAATGTGGATAAATGTGAGGTTATCCACTTTGGTGGCAAAAACAGGAAGGCAGATTATTATCTGAACGGCAATAGATTGGGAAAAGGGGAAGTGCAACGAGACCTGGGTGTCCTTGTGCACCAGTCGCTGAAGGTAAGCATGCAGGTGCAGCAGGCGGTTAAGAAGGCAAATGGTATGTTGGCCTTCATAGCGAGAGGATTCGAGTACAGGAGGAGGGATGTCTTGCTGCACTTGTACAGGGCCTTGGTGAGACCACACCTTGAGTATTGTGTGCAGTTTTGGTCGCCTTATCTGAGGAAGGATGTTCTTGCCATGGAGGGAGTGCAGCGAAGATTCACCAGACTGATACCTGGGATGGCAGGGATGACGTATGAAGAGAGATTGGGTCAATTAGGCTTATACTCGCTAGAGTTTAGAAGAATGACAGGGGATCTCATTGAAACTTATAAAATTCTAACAGTACTAGACAGACTAGATGCAGGAAGGATGTTCCCGATGGCGGGGCAGTCCAGAACCAGGGGTCACAGTCTAAGGATAAAGGGTAAGCCATTTAGGACTGAGATAAGGAGGAATTTCTTCACCCAGAGAGTGGTGAACCTGTGGAATTCTCTACCACAGAAGGCAGTTGAGGCGAAATCTTTAAATATATTCAAGAAGGAGTTAGATATAGTTCTTAAGGCTAAAGGGATCAAGGGATATGGGGAGAAAGCAGGGACAAGGTACTGAATTTGGATGATCAGCCATGATCTTATTGAATGGCGGAGCAGGCTTGAAGGGCCGAATGGCCTACTCCTGCTCCTACCTTCTATGTTTCTATGTTTAATTTGACATCATGACCTCACACCGTGGTATAAAGTTACAGTTAATTGTTAATTTTGTCAAGATACCCTCTACAATGTGGAATAAAGTTACAGTTAATTGTTAAGTTAGACATGACACCCTCGACACTGGGGAATAAAGTTACACTTGATTGTTAATTTGACATGATACCTTTACACCAGGGAATAAAATTACAGTTGATTTTTAATTTGACGTGATAACCTCCACACCGGGGAATAATGTTACAGTTAATTGTTAATTTGGCATGAAACCCTTTACACCAGGCAATAAAAATTACCGATAATTGTTAATTGAACATGATGCCCTCTACACCGAGGAATATAATTACAGCTAACTGTTAATTAAGACACGATACCCTCTACACCGGGGAATAAAGTTAAAGTTCATTTTTGATTTTATATGATAGCATCTACATCGGGCAATAAAGTTACATTTAATTACTAATTTGAAATGATACTCTCTGTACCAGTGAATGAAGTTTCATTTAATTGTTAATTTGATATGATTCCCATTGCACCAGGGAATAAAGTTACAGTTAATTGTTAATTTAGACTTGATACCCTCTACACCGGTTAATAAAGTTACAGTTAATTGTTAATTTAGACATGATACGCTCTACACCAGGGAAGAAAGTTACAGTTAATTGTTAAATTATGCAAGATACCCAGTATAAGGGGGAGAAAATCTACAGTTAATTGTTAATTTAAACATGATACCCTCCAGACTGCGGAATAAATTTACAGTTAATTGTTAATTTAAACACGATATCCTCTACAGCAGAGGATAAAGTTACAGTAAATTGATAATTTGACATGATATCCTACACACCAGTGAATTAAGTTACAGTCAATTGTTAATTTGACATGACACCTTCTACACCGGTGAATAAAGTTACAGTTAATTTTTAATTTGACATGATACCTTCTACACCGGGTAATATAGTTACAGTTAATTGTTAATTTGACATGATAGCCTCTACACCGAGGAATATAGTTACAGTTAATTGTTAATTTAGAAATGTTATCCTCTACACCGGGGAATAAAGCTACTGGTAATTGTAAATTTAGACAAGATAATCTCCACAATGTGGAATACAGTTACAGTTAATTGCTAATTTGAAAATATACTCTCTTCACCAGTGAATAAAGTTTCATTTAATTGTTAGATTGATATTATACCCTCTACACCAGGGAATAAAGTTACTGTTAATTGTTAAGTTGACATGATACCCTCTACACCGGGGAATAAATTTACAGTTAATTGTTAATTTAGACATGCTACCCTCTACACCAGGGAAGAATGTTGGCCCAGAAATTAGAGTGCGATGCTTCCCGCGGGGGTTAGGAGCCGGCGCGGTATTACATACCGCGTCTGCCGTTTGCCTTTTCCCACACACGAACTTGGTGTTTTCTGAGCTGCACTGCAGGGCAGCGTCTGACGTCACACCGCCCTGCAGCGCAGCGTGCGCGTTTCATCGCGTGCAATGTCCAGTGAAGACACGCCCTGGAAGGTCACATTACCATAGGCCACGCCCCCAATTTTTTTTCTCACTTCAATGGAATTTCAAAGCAGCTGCAGGGAGATTTCTAACAACGGGAGACGTGGCAGTTAAAGTAAGTTGTATTTAAATGCATGTTTTGAAAACTTTTAAAGACTTTTAGATGAATTGGAATAATTTTACGCAGTTGTAAAGAGATTTAAGGTAATTTAAATAGTTTTAAAAGCCCTGAAATCATTTTTTTTCATTGATTTTACTTTATTTAATCAGCAAACGGAAATGGCTACTATCAGCAATATCCAATTTATCAAAAGAACTCAAAATTTCAGTGACGGTGATTTCCCCACATTCATCGACGAGGTCGACGCGAAGCGGTTAAGGATCATTGGAACTGAGAAGTCCAAACCGCCTCGAAAAGGCCAAATGGTAGCGTGAAAAGAGGATGCTCAAAGTGTGACCGCAAACTCGACCATTCCACGTACAGCAGAACAATGTCGCAAGAAATTCAGTGATGTATTGCGTACGCTCAAGGTTTGTATAGTTATAACAAAAGTCAATGTTAAAATGTCTTAAAATTTAATATGAAGCACTTTTAAATAGTGTTTGTTTGCTAAGCTGAGTTAACTGAAGTCACAAGATGCTGCTATAATTTTTTATGGCTTTTGTAGCCAGGCTAGTGTCATAAAATGCTGATGTTATCTTGATTCCACTGCTTTGAGTAGTTTACTGAGTTAACTGGCCCACGTGATCCCAGGGGACGCATCGCACTAACTACGCCCCTGGGACACTCAAGCATTGCACGCCGGCACTTGGAGCAGGCCCAGGAGCTGAAGTTCCCGTGGGCCCAGAGGTCAACGGCAGGCGTGGTAGGTAGGTGCGCGCGTGATCCTTACCCCTGTGGCAAGCCGGGGAGGCGAATTTCAGGGCCATTATATATATAATAATGACCTGGACTTGGGTAAACAGGGCACAATTTCTAAGATTCTATGATTCTATCGATCCAGCGCTCATTATATATATTACATGATTTTCATTGCGTATGAAAACGATGGCAACATAAATCGGGCGGTTTCATTAACGGACAGTCGATAACGATTTCCGGTTTATTTTTGGGCGCCAAGTTGAAGCTTTACTCCAATGTCATCTTTCTCTTTCTCTTCGTCATTTCGGTCTAGCGGAATGAACTGTGTTTAGGTGTCAGCCGTGGCTCAGAGGCAGCAAACTGAAGTCCTACTCCAGAGACTTGAGCACATAATCCTGGCTGACACACCAGTGCAGTACTGAGGGAGTGCTTCACTGTCGGCGGTGCCGTCTTTCTGATAAGAGGTTAAACCGAGGCCTCAGATCACATGACACTATTTTGAACAGAGTATACTTCCTAATGTAGTGCCCATTATTAGTCACTCAACCAACGAGACTAAGCAGATTTATAGTCATTAAGATTGGTAAAATGTTCTTAAGTTAAATTTCTTCCCAATGGATAATATCATGTTTCTGCTCACTAATCTTTATTTTTCTCCTGCTAGTCTATCATTCGGTGTAAATCTCCGAGGGAGAAAGTAAGGAAGAAGGAAGAGAAGGAGGGGAAGTTCTATCTCCCATTCGTGATTACTGTTCCACCTTCATTCAATTACAATTGGGTAAACAAATCTAATGAACCGTCTCAATTTTAAGAAGCTACAAACAATGCAGGGAGAAAGGCCAGGATCCCCACTGACAAGATTAGGAACCAAGGCCTATTTTATGTAAAAGACAGAGACATGATTATCTGCATCAAAAGGATGTGTTTTGAACCCACGCGTACAGAGCACAATGGATTAACAGTCCATCGCCTTAACTTCTCGGCCAGCTCGTCTCGCATCGTCCTCGCGCTGAGCCATTCAATTCTCTGCTTTTTGCATCTAGACATAAATACTATGCAAGAAAGTCCCCTTCATCTCTTGTGCTGCCCGTGCACCCAGATCGACAATGTTAACAATGTACAATCAGACTCTGTAAACAAAAGCCTTCCGGTACTTCAGGTGAGGGACTGTCAGAAATGGTCGGCTTTGAGGCAGATTCAGAACAGAGAAGACAACGTTTCGCGCAGTGAGGGAAATCACCGCGGCAGGGCGTGAACCTGCAATCTTTTGACAACATCCCGGCCAGCATCATTGAGCCACGCGACCGCTGTTTTCGCTTTGCGACTTGTTGTGGGGACAATTGTGAGCAAATTCAGGGCAACAGCTCATATAAAGGACTGGTTTTAGGAACATTGAACATATTTCCAATTAATGAACAGGTGCGCTGCGAGCTGCGTTCACACATGCGCAGAGAAACGCTCTGTAACTCTGAACACAACACCTTAACAACTCTGTTCTCACAGCTGAAATCGCACTCCGTTTAAAACGACTAACACACAGAATGATCCGGGACTGGGGACACACCCGTTTTAAACAGAAGAGAATGATCTGTAACTGACAACAGTCCCGATTACGATTAGCAGCGAAGTCAGACGGACTATCCATCAGGCCAAGGAAATTTCGTGAGCAATCGTGAATTTGCTTTAAAAGGCCAGCCCTGCTTTCGCAGTGCATGTCTGTCGAGCGGTCCCGCGGGACTAAACCGGATTCAAATCATTAATTCAGATTGTTGCGACCCCTTTGAGGGAAGACTATCAGCTAAGAATTGAGACAAATAACTCGACGTGCCATTGGACACTGAGTTTTTAGGAAGAGCCTTTACAGGTTGAATGGTCCTGTCCATATTTTACATCAGGCCCACCCATAAAGAAGGGTATAAGAGAAAGGCCTGAACAGCACTTAACACAGACGGTGGAAGGGAGAGCCATACAAGAGTGGGGCAGGACTAACACTCTTCCGGGATTGGACGCAACCCATCCTTGATGGTTCCAGACGAGAGGGAGAAAGGCTGTGAGCCGGAGAACTGTTTGCGCACTCCAGCCGTGTGTCCGATCGGGACTGGCACCAGCTTCTTGTCATGATCGTATGTTTTTACTGTATGACTAATGTGTTATATTCCGGCTTAAACTCTGATAAAACACAATATTCCCACCATATTGGTTTACAGTCGATCGTGATAATTTGAAAGAGATTGGTAATCACTACAAGCTAACACACATTTAACGTCATAGTCATGCATTGATGTCCTTAAGCAATATATGTGATTTAAAACAACAACAGAAAACGCGGAAAAACTCAGCAGGCCAGGCAACATCCGTGGAGAGATAAACAGAGTTAATGTTTCAGGTCGAAACCCTTCGTCATAACTGAGAAAAGAGCAGGAAATGAAACAGATAAAAATGCAAGGGGGGAGGCTGGGGGGAGGAATAACTATGGTAAGTAGAGACATTAAGAGATGCTCAAGGCAAGACGAGATGGTAATGGGACAGGTTAAGAAACAAAAGGTGTAGTGAGAAATGCTGGCAGAATGAGAGACAGCTGCCGTAGGGGGAGAGAGAAAAAAAAAGGAAAAAGGCACGAACCAAAAGGGTGGATAAAATGTATATATATGTGGTAGGGGCCGAGGTTATGATCTGAAATTGTTGAACTCGATATTGAGTCCGGAAGGCTGTAAAGTGATTTAATGCTGTCTCTGATCTAAACTAACTGCTTTATATGTGTGAACTCAACCGCTGTGTTTAGGCTCTACCCTGAATATTTATCTCCAACCTAGAATCAGTTTATAATCTGGAGACAAGGTTTCAGCAGCCGGCGGGCAGGGAGCAGAGGCTGAGGCTGATCTATGTTATGTGGGAGGAGAACACAATATTCCTGCTGTTTATTTTCATTATCCTGCAGAATATTGGACACTGTTCTCAATATGTTATATTCCTCTCAAATATCGGAGGGTTTCGCTTATTGTAATGATCGCTGCGGCTCTTTTAAATTTGATGAATTTGCAGCAAATTGAATATCACGAAACCAGCGAAATCGCCATTGCCGAGATTAAACACTCAGTGCAGGGTCAGCGGTTTGGGACTTTTACCGGGACGTTGCGCTTAGGCAACTGCGATGGTCCCGTCGTTCAGGCATTAAAAGCGTAATTTTAGGATTTGCCTGTAAAGTTTCGAACCCTGTTGCAAAACTTGTTGTATTTTAATATTAATAAATCCAATTTGTTAGAATAGTTTAAAGCCTTGGTTGATCGGAGCTCTGATTACCCTAAAGAGTGAAGAGAGTTAAAACAAAAACCCTACAGAGCCTCAAGTCCAAAGTCGCATTATCCTCCCAAGCTTGCTGCACTTAGCTCATGGCACGGCTCAAATTACTGATATATACTTGGAATGGAAAACATTGGTCGGACGGTGTGGTAGAGCAGGGAAGTGGGAATAATTGGACAGCTCTTTCAGAGAGCCGGCACAGGCAGGATGGGCCCAATGACTTTCTTCTCAACTTTATTTTTTGTGATTGAATCACTCCAAGTGTTGCAGTGTTTGCCAACGGCTTGTTGGTATGTGGGTGTGGACCTCGCTTAGAGAATTACATGGAGTGAAATCCGAGAAAAATCATCGATTCCCTCAGCTTAGCGACATTGCAGAAGACTTCAAATAATAACTGCCCAAAATCTCTGCAGGTCATATGTCCAGTATGTAGCAAGAAACCGCGGTTTAATTATTCAAAGCGGGAATTCAGTCCCAGATGTGCCGTAACTGTGACCTAAGTACGTTTCTTTTCAGAGCCTGCTGCACATTTCCTACACTGTCCACTGGGACCACGGAGTGGATTATCTTCACTCTGCCGCTCACCCACAAAGCAGCACAAACTCACGGATTCAGAAACAACCCACAGGTGGAGAATCAAAGATAAACACAACCAGCGAGACTTGAAATACCTGCAGCCCAAGGAAAGACCGGCAGTGTGCTTCGGCTCCGTGCTTTATTTAGTTGGTTATACTGTCTGCCGAATAAACAGGAGATTTTGGTTGCTACTCACAGCGGGGACAAGCTTTTAATTTATAATGTGTTAATTTCAGTTCCAGAATAACAGAGGCTGGAATCTGTATCTATTCACAATGGCTGTTCTAAATTTCCCTCTCTAGTAAAATGTGTCTATAACACATTAATGTGAGAGCACAATTATGTTCGTGGGACTTCAAAACAGATTTGGGGAAAGTGGCCCTGACTCTGAGAAACTCTCCCGCGTCTGTCGCTACTTGAAGAGGTGGGCGATATTCTATTTAAAAATTGAGGCTCACAACTTTAACATCGAGATTTTGGAAGAAAAAGACAATAGAACAATAGAGAGACACAGTGTCAGTGCTAGGATTCAAACTTCGTCCAGCAAAAACTCTCATTTTAAGCGGGCCACCTGGATGTAATTTTAATGGCCATAAATTGCAGTCCGTGGCTTAGCTCCGGAGTCGGCTGCGGACCTGCGGAAAGAATACCTGATGGCGGCCCTCCTTGGTAAATTGCTCTCTGACGCTGCGTGCTGGAGGGCAGCGCGATGGCTCACGGATCCATGGGGCGCAGCCTGTGCGGAAGGGACCTGGGATCACGTGGGTCTGGTCCTCCAATCAGGAAGCAGATTGTCTTTCATTCATTTAAATTCATAAATTACTTCATTACTACATCGCTTAAAATACAAACATATTTAGTTTTTTATAGTGGGAATAAAATTCATTACTGATAATTCCCAATTCTAAACAAATACTGTACATTGTGCAGAAAGTTATGAAACGTAACCGTTATTTTTTTTTAATCCTGCAGCTTTAACATACACTAGGATTGCTGCTCGCAATTGCATTCGACCTTGAACACACTCTGGACATGAATCTCACTGAAGCAGAGTGTGACCGCGGTGTGTCTGTCAGTGGGTAGGTGACGAGGTTAGGGTGGCTGTGGGTCGCTTTCAATCGAGGCTGGGACACGATGCAAGGGGAAGGTTTGCTACGAGGTTTGGAATACATTGCCAGTCGGGAGCGGGACAAATCGAAAGGAAACAAAAAAGAAAACCCAGTCAGCAGATTTGAGAATCTGTCGATCCGCTTTGGGAATGTGAATCAGAGCAGAATGAAGGGCGAACTGTCCGACTGCCCAGAAGCGATCAAGGCACAGCTCGGTCGGCGCGTTCCCCTGGTTTACGACGCTGGAACATTCCTCACACATAAATTATTCAACCCAGTGGAAAAACTTCTAACAGACGATAACTTATTCTAGCGATTGAAGGAATGCCTGACGTGGTTACCAAGTGACGGTAAAAAGTTTATTAACTTTTGTTCCATTTATCCGAGTTGTGATGAACTTTGATCTTTTCTCATTTTATAGACTGTATTTGAAGGGTCCCGGTAAAAATGTTCAGTGTTTATGACAGCGGGGTGTGGGTGAGCAGCTGGTGAGTGTAACAGGCTCAGGGCTGGATGCAGGAAGCTCTCTGACAGTCTCTCTCTCTCTCTCTCTCTCTTCTGATGGGGAGAGTTGATTGACAGCTGGAGGCTGTTGGCGGTTTGATTAATGCAGGAAGTTCCCTCCGAACCGTGTTATGATTGACAGCTGCAAACCACTTGTTTGTCTCAGGACACAAACCAGTGCTGTTATAATTGCCAAGCTTAAACGCACAGTTCAGCGTTAGTAATTTGAGAATTTAACTTGTTGGAGAATACCTTTATGCAGCTGTGATGGCCGAGTGGGCAAGGCGCTGGAATTCAAATTCAAAGGGATTTCCCCGCGTAGATTCGATCCCTGCTCGCAGCGGATTTTCACGCAATGCTTCATATAGTTTGTTTCTTCAGAATCATAGAACGAAACTATTCGGCCCATCGTGTCTGTGCCGGCCGAAGAAGAACGATACGAATCACAGCATCCGCTCCCCTTTGAAGCTGTTAGACATTTCGGTGCCGGTTTTAAGGAAACTGAAGTATTGGCTAGAAAGCTGCACTGATTACCTGCTAACTGAGCTGAGCCTGAGTAAGAGTATTATTTCAATAAAGGAACTAATAAACTAACTGTTCAGGAAGGAATGCTGGGAGGCTTGACCAAATTCCGAAAGTGTTCTGCAGACTGTCACACAGAACAGAACATGGAACATATAAGATTCTGAAGGGGATTGACAGGGTAGATGCTGAATGATTGTTTCCACTGGCTGGAGAGTCTAGAACTAGGGGGTATAGTCTCAGGGTAAGGAGTCGGCCATTTAAGACTGAGATGAGGACGGATTTCTTCACTCAGAGGGTTGTGAATCTTTGGAATTCTCTACCCAAAGCGCTGTGGATGCTGAGTCGTTGAATATATTCAAGGCTGAGATCGATAGATTTTTGGATTCTAGGGGAATCAAGGAATATGGAGATCAGGCGGGAAAGTGGAGTTGAGGTCGAAGATCAGCGATGATCTTATTGAATGGCGGAGCAGGCTCGAGGGGCCGTATGGCCTACTCCTGCTCCTAATTATTTTGTTCTTAAGTTCTTATGGGCAAAGCAATTCTAATAAAATGTTCTGCAATACTTTGGATTGCTGCAAAACCTCAGACCTGAGGAGAGCACATCGACCTGTAACGTTAACCCTTTGTTTCTCTCTCCACAGATGTTCCCGGACCTGCGGAGTATTTCCAGTATTTTCTGAATAAATCAATTTTCAGCGTCTGCAGTATCTTGCCTTATGTTCTGTTGTGCTTCCCGTTGTATGAACAAAACGCGACAAAGTAATTGCGGGCTCTCGAAAGTTGAATTTTCTGAAACGTGTGCATTGGTGGTTCAGGGGCAGAATTTTCGCTTGCCACGCGGGAGACCCGGGTTCGATTCCCGGCCAATACAAAGCTCCGAGTTTTACGAATGTATTTCTGTAAATGTTTTAAATTTAACAAGTTCCCTGAAACGCTGTACAAAAAAGATTGTCTGGTGGCCGTTCAGACCGTCTTATCTTGATCTGTTTCGCTTGTCTATTTGCCTGTGAATCCCGATGCTGCACATATTGGCCAGATTGGGATTATGTTAATCAGAAAACAGGTTATCGAGTCATAACGGCACAGAAGGAGGACATTCAGCCCATCGAGTCCATGCCGGCTCTCTGTAGAGCAATCCAGTCAGTCCCATTCCCCTGCTCTATCCCCCTGGCCCTGCAAGTTTATTTACCTGAAGTGTCTATCCACTCTCACCTTGAAAACAGGAAGTGTCTCCGCTTCCACCACTTCCGTCGACAGCGAATTCCAGGTCATCACCACTCGCTGCGTAAAAATAATTTTCTTCACAACCCCCCTGTATCTCTTGCCAAAACCTTAAATCTGTGTCCCCTAATCCTTGTACCATCAACTAGTGGGAACAGCCTTTCCCCGCATAGCCTATCGAACCCCGTCATAATCTTGTACACCTCTATCAAATCACCCCTCAACCTCCTTCGCTCTAATGAAAACAAATCCTGCTTCTGCAACCTGTCCTTGTAGCTAAGATCCCCCATCCCCGAACCATTCTGGTAAATCTCCTCTGCACCCTCTCAAGTGCCTTCACATCCTTCCTGAAGTGTGGTGACCAGAACTGGAGGCAATACTCCAGTTTTTGCCTAACCAGCGCTTTGTAAAGGTTCAGCATAACTTCTCTAATATTGCACTCAGTACCTCTATTTATGAAGCCTAAGATACCATATGCTTTGTTAAACAATCCCTCAATATATCCTGCCAGCTTCGGGAACTATGCACATTAACTCCCAGGTCCCTCTGTCCCTGGACACTCTTTAAAACTTTGCCATTAAGTGTATATTGCCTCTCCTAATTCCTTCTGCCAAAATTCATTACCTCACACTTCTCTGTATTAAATTCAATCTGCTACTTGTCTGTCCATTGTGCTAGCCTGTCTATTTCCTGTTGCAGTCTATTGGTATCATCATCACTGTTTGCGACACCCCAAAGTTTGGTGTCATTCGGCAAATTTTGAAATTCTACTCTGTATTCCAATATCCAGGTCATTTATATATATTAAAAAAAACAGTGGCCCAGCAGTGACCCTTGGGGAACACCACTGTCTACCATCCTCCAGTCTGAAAAACAGCCATTTACCACAACTCGCTGTTTTCTGTCCTTAAGCCAATTCCTTATCCAAGCTGCCACTGACCCACCAAGTCCATAAGCCTCAATTTTGTTAACCAGCCTTCTATGTGGTACTTTGTCAAACGCCTTCCGAAAATCCATGTCGACAGCATCCATTGCACTCCTTCATCGATCCACTCTGTTAATTCATCAAAAAATTCAATTAGATTAGTCAAACACGATCTGCCTTTTAAAAATCCGTGTTGACTCTTCTTAATTAGCTTTAACCTCTCCAAGTGCCCGTTAATTTTTTCCTTGATTATTGTTTCTAAAACTTTACCCACCACTGATGTTAAAATGACCGGCCTGTAGTTACTAGGTGTGTCCTTAGAACCTTTCTTGAACAATTGTGTCACATTTGCCACGTTCCAATCCTCAGGCACCTCTCCTGCATCTGGGGAAGGTTGGAAAATTATGCAATCAAAATTAGGCGATCTCCTCCCCCAATTCCCTCAGCAACCTGGGATGCAAGCCATCTGGACCAGGCGACTTGTCCACTCTAAGCATACCCAGCCTATCTAGTACATCCTATCTGTCAATTTTCACCCCCTCCATTGCTTCTACCTTTTCCAGTTCTACCGATATTTTGTCAGCATCCACCTCCTTAGTAAACACCGATACAAAGTACTCATTGAGGATTCTAGCCTTGCCCTGCGCTTCTAAGCATATATCACGTTCTTTGTCTCTAATAGGCCCCACGCCACCTCTTACCAGTCGCTTACTCTTTACATGCCGGCAGAGGATTTTTTTGTTACCTTTAATGTTAACCGCCATTCTACTCTCATATTCTTTCTTTACCAAACGTATTTTCATCTTCACATCGCCGCTCAACTTATTGTATTTGGTTTGGGTCTCTCTTGAAGAATTCACTAACATGCATCATACACCCTCTTTTTATGTTTCATCATCTTCTCTATCTCCCTTGTCATCCAAGGAGCCCTTGCCTTGGATCAGTTACCCTTCCATCTTGTGGGAATGTACCTAGCCTATACTTTGAACATCTCCTCCTTAAAGATCACCCATTGTTCCGTTACACTTTATCCTGTCAGACTGGGACCTATTTTACCCTGGCTAGTTCCTTTCACATTCCATTGAATTTAGCCCCATTGCAGTTTAGAAGTTCCACTCTAGATTGTTCCTTGCTCCTCTCCATTGTTAATCTAAAACTTATTGTACGATGATCACTCGTACCCAAGTTTTATCCTACAGACAGTTGGTTGACCTGGCCCACCACATTTCCCAGCACCAGATCCAGAAATGCCTCCTTCCTAGTTGGGCCAAGAGCATATTGATCAAGGAAATTCTCCTGAACTCATTTCAGAAATTCCTCCCCTTCCTTTCCCTTTACCCTAGCATTATCCCAATCGATATTTGGGTAATTAAAGTCCCACAATATCACCACTCTGTAGTTCTTGCATATCTCTGCGATTTCCCTGCAGATTTGCTCCGCTACCTCCCTCTCACTATTTGGAGGCCGATAGAATACCACCAATAGTGTGATCATACCCTTTTAGCTCCTCAACTCTAAACAAATTGATTCTGTCCTTGTCCCCTCAAGAACATCCTCCCTTTCCAACACTACAAGTTCGGTTGTCGGTTTTCTGGTGACCTGGAAGATGAAGGTCCCACTTGCTCAATGAAGCAAGACAAGATACATAAAGCACATCGACACTGTTAACGAAAGCGGACCCGATACAGTTAGCGTCAGTCAGTGCTCGCGTGGCCTGATGGATGCGCTGCTTGGCTCAGGTGTTGATCGTGTTGTTTATCTGAAGATTGCAATTTCGAGTTCTACCGTGGGCGTTCTACACGTCAAATGAGAACGTCTCCTACATGGTCATAGCTGATTTACACCCGACTGTTTCAAAATAGTCCCTGACTTAACCGAAATAAGTAAATTGGTTTCACCGACTGAAGCTGACTGTTCATTTACACATTGTTGATCTGAGCGATCTTGCTGGACTTTCACCAGAGAGTTAGATTATGAGTAGATATTACATAAACTAAGCTTGTATTTCCTGGAATGTAGATGGCTAACTTTGATTAAGGTTTTTTGGGTTTTGTAAGCAATTGGTTGGGTAAATAGAGAGAAACGTTTCCCGTTGGTTCGGGAGTCTAGGACAAGGGCACAAAACCTTAAAATTAGAGCCAGGAGAGAAGTTAAGAAATATATCTTCATATGAAGGCAATTATAATTGAACGAATATGGAATAGAGATCACGAATGGGAGCTAGATTTTTCCCGCCCTCTCTTCCTTCTTGTCTATGGCCTCTTTTTACTTTCTTTTCCCATCCACACAGTTTACTGTGCCTCCGATATCAGTGTGATCTGCTAACTTGGATATACAACACTTGATTCCTTCATCCAGGTTATTGATAATTATGCGGAGCACATTCCCGAGTGTTCACTGAAATCCCGTTCCTTAATATTGCGAAGCATCCTCTCCTGATTTGTCCTAAACTGATGCGTTTTGCACATCTCGGGGCGGTCAGACACGCTTTGTCTGTCTGTTACTGCTTGGGACCATTAACGGGAACAGGCCACGCGTTAAACGATTATAAGCAAAAACCGAAAAAAAAAACAGAAAGTTGTGTTACTCCACCCCAGTGCAAAGGTGCAATGGATGTTATTGAAAATAATCTCTCCCTGACATTTTGTGTATTTTTTTTGCTAAAGTGTGCATTTCAAATGTTACGAAAATCCTTAAAAGTAAGAAATAAACTTCCTATATCCCGTATGGAGATAGAACCACGCGACCTGGGTGTTATCAGCACGAAGCTGCAAACAACTGAGCTAATCGTCTTGAACATATCGGGATTGCTCGAGCCCGATGCTGGGCGGTTGGCGTTTCAGGGGTGGTCGGCCATTAGGACTGAGAAAAGGAGGAGTTTCTTCAATCAAGGGGTTGTGAATCTTTGGAATTCCCTACCCCAAACGGCTGTGAATGCTGAGTCGTTGAGATTATTCAACTCTGAGATAGTTAGAGTTTTGGACTGTAGGGGAAACAAAGGTTCATAGAATCATAGAATCATAGAAAGTTACAGCACGGAAGGAGGCCATTTCGGCCCATCGTGTCCGCGCCGAACAACATAGAGCTATCCAGCCTAATCCCACTTCCCAGCTCTTCGTCCGTAGCCCTGCAGGTTACATCATCCCAAGTGCACATCCAAGTACTTTTTAAATGTGGTTAGGGTTCCTGCCTCTACCACCCTTTCAGGCAGTGAGTTCCAGGCCCCCACAACCCTGTGGTGAAGAAATTTCCCCTCAAATCCCCTCTAAACCTTCCCCCAATTACATTAAATCTGCGCCCCCTCGTTTTTGACCCCTCTGCTAAGGGAAATAGGTCCTTTCTATCCACTTTATCTATGCCCCTCAAAATTTTATACACCGCAATAAGGTCTCCCCTCAGCCACCTCTGTTCCAAGGAAAACAGACCCAGCCTATCCAGTCTTTCCTCATAGCTAAGATTCTCTACTCCCGGCAACATCCTTGTAAATCTCCTCTGTACCCTCTCTAGGGCAATCACATCTTTCCTGTAATGTGGTGACCAGAACTGCACGCAGTACTCTAGCTGAGGCCTAACTAGTGTTTTATACAGTTGAAGCATAACCCCCCTGCTCTTGTATTCTATGCCACTGCTAATAAAGGCAAGCATTCCATATGCCTTCTTAACCTTATCTATTTGGCCTGCTACCTTCAGGGATCTGTGGACATGCACTACAAGGTCCCTTTATTCCTCTACACTACTCAGTGTCCTACCATTTAATGTGTATTCCCTTTCCTTGTTAGCCCTCCCCAAGTGCATTACCTCACATTTCTCCGGATTGAATTCCATTTGCCACTGTTCTGCCCACCGGACCAATTTACTGATATCTTCCTGCAGTCTACAGCTTCCTTCTTCAGTATCAACCCCACTAGAAACAGCCTTCCAGTCACAAAAACACCCATCAACCATTACCCTCTGCTTCCTGCCTCTGAGCCAGTTTTGAATCCAGCTTGAAACTTTGCCCTGGATCGCATGGGCTTTTAACTTCGTGACCAGTCTGCCATGTGGAACCTTATCAAAAGCCTTGCTAAAGTCCATATACACTACATCAAACGCACTACCCTCATCTACCCTCCTTGTTACCTCCTCAAAAATGCAATCAAATTTGTCAGACATGACCTTCCCTTAACAAATCCGTGATGACTATCCTTGATTAATCCGTGTCTTTCTAAATGAAGATTTATCCTGTCCTTCAGAATTCTTTCCAATAATTTTCCCACCACCGAGGTTAGGCTGACTGGCCTGTAATTACTCGGTCTATCCTTCTCTCCCTTTTTAAACAAGGGGATCGGGCCGGAAAGTGGGGTTGAGGTTGAATATCAGCCATGATCTTATTGAATGGCCGAGCAGACTCGAGGGGCCGTATGGTCTACTCCTGCTTCTAATTCTTATGTTCTTCAATCCCGAGTTTCGGCAGGTTTTATGTTATTTTGCGTCTCTTTATTTGCTCCGATTCTCGAACTGCGCGATTTACACTGAAGTTCATTATCCGCCACTGAAGAGTTAGATTGCAACAGAGAAACATCAAGGATGGGAAATATTTATATTGTCTGTATTTAGCGTTTATTTCTCTGTCTCCTTCTGCCCGTTTCTCTGGTTTTTGTTACTCTCGGTGCCGGGTGAACATCTGATTTGATGCATTTGTCCTAAACTGATGCCTTCTGCACATCTCGGGGCGATCAGACACGTTCTGTCTGTCTGTTACTGCTTGCGACCATTAACAGGAAAAGGCCGCGAGTTTATCAGCAAACGAGGAAAGACAAATAAACGGAAAGATGTGCTTCTCCGCCCCAGTGCAAAATTGCAATGGATATTATACAAAATAATTTCCCCCCGACAGTTTGTGTGGATTTTGTTTATGTAAAGTCTGGATGTTGAATATTACGAAAAACCGTAAAAGTCAGAACAAGCTTCTTATATAGATTCAAACCGACGACTTTGGTCACATCAGCCACAAGATTTAACCAACCATCCGTAAAAGGCGTCTCTGTCGGAGGTGCGAGCCCTAGGCTGGGCGGTTTGTATTTCACTTCTCACACTGGGTGACAGAGTTATTGTACGAGATCCGCAGCAAACGGGTTAAGACGGATCTATCGGAGGGAGATCAGTGCAGACCGCCGCCTGGGCTCTCGGATTGCGAGAGATCGGGAACGGTAGCGTCGTCGTAATGTCACTGGGTTAATAATCCAGTCGGCTTGGACATATGATGCAGAGACGTGAGTTCAAATCCTAGCAGTGCAGCTGGGGAATTTAACTACAGTTAATTAAATAAATCTGGAATTTAAAAGAAATGCTAGTATCAGTAATGGTAACCACAGGATGATATGATTGCTGTAACAAACCCATCTGGTTCACTAATGTCCACAAATCTGCCATCCTTACCTGGTCTGGTCTGTATGTGACCTACAGCAAAGTGGTTGACTTAACTACCCTCAGTTGTAACAAACCTCTATGAAACAAACTAATAAGGATTAAACCCCGCATCGACCTCGGTACGGCCACGACAACACCCAGCCGAGTCGACCTGCAAATTCCTACTCTCCAACATCTGGGGACTTGTGTCAAAAGTGGGAGAGCTGCCCCACAGGCTAGTCAACCAACAGCCTGACATATTCATACTCAGAAAAGCATACCTTTCACCAAGCTCCTCCATCACCGTCCTGTCCCACCAGGGGTGGCGGCACAGAGTTATACATTCGGGAAGGAGTGGCCCTCGGGAGTCCTCAACATTGACTACGGGCCTCATGGCTTCAGGTCCAGCATGGGCAAGGAAACCTCCTCCTGCTGATTACCACTTACAGCACTCCCTCAGCTGATGAATGAGTACTCCTCCATGTTGAACACCACATGGGAGAAGCACTGAGAGTAGGAAGGGCACAGAATGTACTCTGGGTGGGGGACTTCAATGTCCATCACCAACTGTGGCTCGGTAGCAACACTGCTGGCCGAGTCCTGAAGGACATAACTTCCAGTCTGGGCATACGACAAATGGTGCGAGAACCAACAGATGCGAAGAACCTACGTGACCTCGTCCTCACCTCACTTCCTGTTGCAGATGCATCTGTCCATGACAGTATTGGTAGAATTGCCCACCGCACAATCATTGTGGAGACGAAGTCCTGTCTTCACACTGAGGACACCCTCCATCGTGTTGTGTTGCACTTCCACCGTGCTAAATGGGATAGATCTAGCAGCTCAAAACTGGGCACCCATGAGGCGATGTGGGCCATCAGCAGCAGCAGAATTGTATTCCACCACAATCTGTAACCTCATGGCTCGGCATATCCCTCACTCTACCATTACCATCAAGCCAGGGGACCAACCCTGGTTCAATAAGGAGTGTAGAAAAACATGCCAGGAGGAGCACCAGGCGTAACGAAAAATGAGGTGCCAACCTGGGGAAGCTGCAATACAGGACTACATGCATGCTAAAAAGCGGAAACAGCATGCGATAGATAGGGCTAAGTGATCCCACAATCAACGGATCAGATTACAGCTCTGCAGGCCTGCCACATCCAGTAGTGAATGGTGGTGGACCATTAAACAACTAACGGGAAGAGGAGGCTCCATGAATATCCCCATCCTCAATGATGGTGGAGCCCAGTAATTGAGGGCAAAAGAGAAGGCTGAAGCGTTTGCAACCATCTTCAGCCAGAAGTGACGAGTGGGTGATCCACATCGGCCTACTCTTGAGGTTCCCACCATCACGAGAAGCTAGTCTCAGACAATTCGATTCACTCCACGTGATATCAAGGAATGGTTGAGCGCATTGGATACAGCAAAGGCTATGGGCGCCAACAACATCCTGGCTATCGTGCTGAAGACTTGTGCTCCAGAACTAGCAGAGCCTCTAGCCAAGTTGTTCCAGTACAGCTACAACACTGGCATCTATCCGACAATGTGGAAAGCTGCCCAGGTATGTCCTGTCCACAAAAAGCAGGAGAAATCCAACCCAGCCAATTCCCGCCCCATCAGTCTACTCTCAGTCATCAAAAAAGTGATGGAAGGTGTCGTCGACAGTGCTATCAAGCGGCACTTACTCACCAATAACCTGCTCACTGATGCCCAGTTTGGGTTCCGCCAAGACCACTCGGCTCCCGACCTCATTACAGCCTTGGTCCAAACATGGACAAAGGAGCTGAATTCCAGAGGTGAGGTGAGAGTGATTGCCCTTGACATTACACGATCATGGTTGGACATCTGTCAATTGACATTGAGCACATTCCCACAATGTGTCGGATGGATTGGGCAAATAATAATCTTAGGGGTGAGTGGCCAGCCTGCGGGGCAGCCGGCTGGCCCTCTGCAGGTACAAATAATCACCCAATCCGTGTTATTCTAGATGCTCAGGTAAAAATGACCACTTTTAAATGTATTCCCAATTCTACCGCGGTTGCTCAATCGTATCCAGAGTGCTCGGATTATATTAAAAATGAGGCGTCTTTCAGAAGACGTGGTTCACCTCTTGGCACCAACGAATAAATGGAATTGTTTGATACTATCTTGGGATCCATAGGGGTCGGCACGGAGTTATTAAATTAGAAGGATGTTGAGGTTCTTAGACATCAATTACTGGCGATGACGCAGGCTGAACAAAGGGAGGGGCGCCCGAGATTGTGATGACTGTGGACTGGAAGATTCTAACCAATGCCTCAATTACTTTTAAACAGAATTCCCACTCAGTCCTGGTGGCATTGGAGAATTTAACACTGCAGGGGTTAAACGGGGCAGCCTGGGCCAGCTTTTGCCAAAATGTGCAATTGAGTCTGAATGAATTAGTAAGAATATCTTTCAAGCTTTATTCAAACAGAATTGGCCGCTGGACTTGGCCCGCACAGCCCTGGGACCATTTGGGTCTGAATGTTTTTTTTTCATTCGTTTATGGGATCTGGACGTCGCTGGCAAGGCCAGCATGTATTGCCCATCCCTAGTTGCCCTTGAGAGGGTGGTGGTGAGCCGCCTTCTTGAACCGCTGCATTCCGTGTGGTGAAGGTACTCCACAGTGCTGTTAGGAAGGGAGTTCCAGGATTTTGACACAGCGACGATGAAGGATCGGCGATATACTTCTAAGTCAGGTTGGTTTGTGACATGGAGGGGAACTTGGTGGTGGTGGTGTTCACGTGCGCCTGCTGCCTTGTCCTTCTAGGTGGAAGAGTTCGCAGGTTTGGGAGGTGCTGCCAAAGAAGCCTTGGCGAGTTGCTGCAGTGCATCTTGTTGACGGTACACACTGCAGCCATGGTACTACGGTGGTGGAGGGAGTGAATGTTTAAGGTGCTGGATGGGGTGCCAATCAAACAAGGTGCTTTGTCCTGGATGGTGTCCAGCTTCTTGATTATTGTTGGAGCTGGAGAATTTGGATCTGAATGTTTTAAGGCTCACTTCGGGAATTGTCAGTTTCACAGTTGTTTGTTTCTGGTCCTGTACCAAAGTTATGACACCCAACAAGTTGCCTGTCCCATTGTAAATTGTGGTTATCTGAGTGACAATGTCACGTTGAGAGCCACCGAGAGCCCGATGTACTCTCCATATAAGGAAGCCACTCGGTCCTAATCTGAAATTTACCTGAGATTTTGTCGCAGGTTTGACTAAAGATATGTGTGTGATACTATCCATCAGCGCAATGGTAATTGAACATCCTGTATGGACGATCTCGCTCCTGCAATGTTGAAGTTCGGCGGTTAAATGAATCTATAATTGTGGATATGGTGTTTGGGCGATTGTCTGTACGTAACTTGCGTCCTTGTAATTCTCAGCAACGTGTTCAGGTGAATCCTTGTTTGTGTTCAACATGATGTAGGAAACAAGTACAGATAACCCGTGAGTTTACACATCTTCTCGTTTGTGCCAAAGGCTTAGTTGAAATCGAATATATTTCCTGCACATTATTCTTTGCCTGATAGTTGCTGGTTTAACAGTTAAAACTGGCCCCACCTTCCCTCCTGTCAATAAGTAATACTGAAGAGATCCTTTAAAACTCTCATCCGTTATTGCAACACGGTGGTCCTGAGGAACCTAAGTATCCACGTGGAACAGCGAATAAGTAGATAGTTTGCGGAAACACCAATTGTACCTTCTGCTCCGGTAGAAATATCACACCGCAAAAGGTGAGGCTTGAAATCACAACCTCTTGCATTTCGAGCCTGATACTATCATATAAGTACCACGCGCTAACCGATTGCGCCACTAGAGCCGCGCACGATTGGTGGGAATTATCCGTGCTCATTTGCTTGCACATTTCCGGTTGTCTAATAGTGCGGGGGGCAGGGACACTGGTTCATGTTGTTTAATTGAGGAGCATTGGCTGGGGTATATGATTGAGTGCAGCAGGAGTTACTCTCATGTGTTCATGAGCTGGTGAATTTATCAAAGGCTGCACCAGATCCCTGGCGTCATAAGCATTGAACATTTTTGCCCAACTCCTAAAATACACCGGGAGCGTACCGTACCCTGTCTGATACATCCGGAGCTTCCCTTACCCTATCTGATACATCCGGAGCGTCCCTTACACTGTCTGGTACATCGGGAGTGTCCCTTACCCTGTCTGGTACAACACGAGCGTCCCTTACACTGTCTGGTACAATAGGAGTGTCCCTTACCGTGTCTGGTACAACAGGAGTGTCTCTTACACTGTTTGGCGTCCCTTACACTGTATGGTACAACAGGAGTGTCGCTTACACTGTCTGGTACAACACGAGCGTACCTTACACTGTCTGGTACATCCGGAGCGTTCCTTACCCTGTCTGGTACAACAGGAGTGTCGCTTACACTGTCTGGTACAACACGAGCGTCCCTTACACTGTCTGGTAAATCCGGAGCGTCCCTTAAACTGTCTGGTAAATCCGGAGTGTCTCTTACCCTGTCTGGTACATCCGGAGCGTCCCTTACCCTCCTTGATAACTCCTGAGCGTCCATTATTCTTTTTGAAATCCAGTTTGCCAAAATTGCATATTTCACCCTTCATCCGCAGCTATGTAGCGCTTCCCGTCGCTCAGGCTCCTCAATTGTTTTGGGAAAAGAGTCAACTACCAGCTAAATAAAGCCCAGTTCCTGAGTTAGCCTCCCCAGTTCCTTGATTTCCCAATTAATTTTCTTGTTCAATCGGGCTGCTTTGGTTCCAAAGGCCGGCCCTGCTTTCGCAGAGCTTGTCTGCCGAGCGGTCCCGCGGGTCTTAATATATCGACTGGTTTCAAAGCACCAACTCAGATTGGGGCGAATGGGACATGTGCCCCAGGAACAGCGGTGACAGCAGAGCACACTTAACCACGTAAGCACATGAAAGTGAATGTTAGATTAAGGTAATACCGCAGGCAAGTGACAATGAAATGGAAGGAGGCAAGTAAAGAATGGCTACTGATTGTGGAAGAAGAAAAAGCTGTGGGAAGTGGCGGGTTTGAATTATGGAGCATCAGGCTCAGGCATGTGAGAGCGCAGGGTTTTAACGAAGTAAATAGGTTTTCACCGCCAACAAAATATCATTTTTCATGTCGTAAAGATTGATTTTTCAGTCTGTTCCATTAGCAGGTGCCGCAGAGGACAGAAGATACAAAGCGAGCTGTGACGTGATTTAAGTTTGAACCGAGGTTACTGCGGCCACAATGCAGGGCACTGACCATGATACGATCACAGCGCCACACGTCAGCTTCGCGTATTTTTTCTGTCCACAGCATAGTTGCGCACGGCACGGATATTTTTATGTTAAATATTAATAAAATGCGACGTATGTTTGCAGCTGTTGATGTTTCTGTCCTGTTACTGTCATAAGAACATAGAAACAGCAGAAGGCCATTCAGGCCCTCGAGCCTGCTCCGCTATTCAATTAGATCATGGCAGATCGGTATCTGAACTCCATCTACCTGCGATGATTCCATAAACCTTCACATATTCGCCGAACACAAATCTATCGATCTCATTTTGAAATTGTCAATTGACACCCAGCCTGAACAGCTGTTTCGGGAAGTGAGTTCCAGATTTCCACTGCCCTCTGTGTGAAGAAGCGCTTCCTTACATCATCCCTGAACGGGGTAGTTCTAATTTTACGGTTATGCCCCATTGTGCTGGACCCTCACACCAGAGGAAATAGATTCTCTCTCTTAAACCTGTTTGTTTGCAGCTCTGACCGAAGTTAACACCCCAGAACATTAACTGTCCCTCTGATCCTGTCCCTCTAATTTGGATTTTGAGTTCATGCCTCTTTCCCTGATGATTATTTGCGCCCTGTCTCTGCAATTGGATTTGTTGCAGATTACTGGCAGCAGGCGGCAGAAGCGAGCGGGATATGGGCGCTGACAGGGAATGCTGCTTCTCATGGCTGTCTCACCCCCCGCGGGAGCTGGCGGGGGTTTGAAAGCCTTTATGTGTCACACAGTTAGAATTGATGACGTGGTGTCTCAAAGTTCCACCCTATAATGGAAGAGCCTGTATATGGGGGTATTTGAGACGCAACAGGATTTCGGGAACCCCTCTGTCTCCAGATCATAAGACCGCCTGTTCGAATCACGCCTGGATCGCGTCTACTTTTATACCAGATGTGTGTCTGAATAAATCTAAACCGCTCACAATAAACACTGTCAACTGTCAATGTTTAGCAGACGAGTTTCTCCGAGCGATGTATCTGATCCTCTCATTAATTCGTTTGTACAAACTTCGGGAAAAGACGGAGGTGGAAATGATTTACAGGGAAATCATCTAAATATATCTTCAAGCCTCTTGGTCACCCACAAAGAAGCTCAAACGCACGGATTCTGAGTCGTCAGATGTAATCGGCTCTGTGGCGCAATGGATAGCGCATTGGGCTTCTGTGTTAATAGTTGGAAAAGTCATTCAAAGTTTGTGGGTTCGAGAGTCGCTGTTCAGTCAGGTTTCGGTGATGAACTTCTGAAGCAAAACCACAACTCATTCATTGATGTCCTGCAGGGACTGGGAAATCGCCAATGAGGTCGTTTCGGATTGTGAACGATTAACATGTCAGCTTCAATCTGCGCACCTTGTGTAACTGTAAAAAGACATAATTTGAACTTGGGAACCTCTCCCATGTCAATCAATGAAATCCCCCAAGCGAGAATCCAACCCCGGGACCAACGAGCCGCTGGCCGCTTCTGTCCGTCCAATCTCGCTTTCCTATACAATGTACAGCAATATCAAATGGTACACGAATTATTTCAAGTCAACAACATCGTCCTCACTTCACCAGATTCGGTTGAAAGTTCGAATTTGACTTTATTTAATTACTTCCCCTGCCGTCTCAGTCATTATTTCTTTCTTCACCCGTTTCTGTTGGTGTGACAGGTTAGATCAGCCTCGGCCGTTCAAGGAAGCCTGAGACGTCCATCAGTGGAAAAAACAGAGAGACAAGACACAGAGACGGAGACATTGAGAGATGGCGTCTAGTGGTATGATTCTCGCACAGAAAAATCCACTGATTTAAATGCGAGAGGCGAGGACCTAAATCCCGATGTGCCCCCGCTCTTCAGTCAAAAATCCCCTGTTCCCTCAGTTTGGCGACATTGCTGAAGATTTAAAATAATAACTGTTAAAAATTCGGCGCCGAGCTTGTGTCCAGTACACCGCAAGAAACCCGCGATTTTATTATTAAAAGCGGGAATTCAGTCCCAGATGTGCGGAAACTGTGAGGTAAATGTGTAAATCCGCTTGTTTATAGAAGCCTGCTCCACATTTTACACATTGTCCATCTGGGAGCGCCAGCAGGACATATCTACAGTTCTGCCGCTCACCCACAACGCAGCACAAACTCACGGATTCAGAAACAACTGGAGAATGAAAGATAAACGCAACCAGAGAAACCTGCAATACCTGTAGCTCAGGGGAAATGCTTTGGCACAAAAGCAAAATACTGCGGATGCTGGAAAACTGAAATAAAAACAGAAAATGCTGGAAATACTCAGCAGGTCAGGCAGCATCTGTAGGAGAGAGAAATGAGTTAACACTTCAGGTCGATGAACCTTCTTCGACCTCAAACGTTACCTCTCTCTTAAAATTCCGTGGCTCAGTTGGCTAAAGTGCCTGTTCAGTAAACAGGAGTTTCTGGATTGGACTCCCAGCTTTGTTTTATAATTTATGAAATTAAGCAACAAAATAACTCTGTATCTGGAAAATCACACTGACCAGAGCGTGGAAATATCAATTTTAATAAATTGACCTGCAATTTTTTCAATGATTGGTGCTAAATCTTAGATCTGAGGAGAGCTCATCGACCTGAAACATTAACCCTATGTTTCATCGAAATTTACAGCACGGAAGGAGGCCATTCGGCCCATCTTGTCCGTGCCATCCGACAAAGAGCTATCCAGTCTAATCCCACTTTCCAGCACTTGGTCCGTAGTCTTGTAGGTTACGGCACTTCAAGTGCATATCCAAGCACTTTTTAAATGTGATGAGGGTTTCTGCCTCTACCACCCTTTCAGGTAGTGAGTTCCAGACCCCCACCACACTCTGGGTGAAAACATTTCTCCTCAAATCCCCTCTGAACTTCCGACCAATTACTTTAAATCTATGCCCCCTGGTTGTTGACCTCTCTGCTCAGGGAAATAGGTCCTCCCTATCCACTCTGTCTAGGCCCCTCATAATTGTTTACATCTCAATTAAATCTCCTCCTCTGTTCCAAAGAAAACAACGCCAGCCTATCCAATCTTTCCTCATAGCTAAAATTTTCCAGCCCAGCCAACATTTGCGCAAATCTCCTCTGCACCCCCACTAGTACAATCACATCCTTCCTCTAATGTGGTGACCAGAACTGCACGCAGTATTCTGGCTGTGGCCTAACTAGTGTTTGAAACAGTTCAAACATAATCTGCCTGCTCTTATATTCTATGCCTCGACTAATAAAAGCAAGTATCCCGTATGCCTTCTTAACCACCTTGTCTACCTGCCCTGCTACCTTCAGGGATCTGTAGACATGCACTCCAAGGTTCCTCTGATCTTCTGTACTTCTCAGTGTCCTACCATTTATTGTGTATTCCCTTGACTTTGTATGGTGTTTTGCGTGCCCCGTCTTTCTATGACTCTCCCATGAGTCGACCCGTGCATTAAAAACTCCCTGGTTTGGGTTGTTTCCCTTGAACGGCAGGAGCTTTTGCCAATAGTCCCTGCCTAGCCCGTCGATTAGCGGGTAATCCCACACAGAGAGAGAGACTGATATGGCAGATGCACAGCATCCGCAGCGGGATTACTGTGTAACGCGGCCGTGACCGGATGCCACCCGGTTGGTCTTCCGAATTATACCACGAACCACAAGCCCCACAACCCCCAAGTTCGGACCCAAGGAGTTACTATGGATGGATTATAATTGACTCAGATGAAACGAAATGGTTCAGGTTGGTCAAAGATCGATTCCTTTTATTACACTCGCAAAACAACAACCCCTACTCCTCTCGCTTACGGCATAACGAGTAGGTGACCGTGGACACTAGTTTATAACCTTAGATTAAAATACCCACCCTGTTGGTTACGCCGAACGAACCCCCTTCCCAGAATCTAAGCCTAGATAATGGAAAAACCCTTCTAACTAAACCCCTCTCCCGATTGGTCAGAACCCACACTTGGAAGCCTCCTCACACACACACACGTTAGCCTGCATCTTGGACGCTTGCAGTTCCTCAGCAGCCAAACACGCGGGCGGTCCTGGGGATTTCTAGAGGTGTATGCTGGATATAATTACCAGCCCTTGTCGTTGATTCACGCGGTCCCGGGTCCGTTCGACTCTAGAGACAAAACCGTGCCTAACAGAGGCATGTGATGAGGCCGAGAGAGTTACGTTCAGGCGGTACGGCGAGGCACTCACTTCGGGCATTCCTGGAGAGTAGACGGTCGCGTAGATATGCGGAGAACCCCGTTCCAGATGGTAGAGAAAAGTAAGTTTCTCTCTCCACAGATGATCCCGGACCTGCGGAGTGTTTACAGCATTTTCTGAATAATTTAATTTCCAGACTCTGCAATATTTTGCTTTGTCTTTTTTTCTTTCATGAACAGCATCAAGAATGTGACAGGAGAATTGAATACTAGGCAGCGGTGCGCATTGGTGGTTCAGGGGTAGAATTCACGCCGGAGACCCGGGTTCGATTCCCGGCCAATGCAAAGTTTAAATTCTTACTGAAGTATTTCGGTAAAATTTTTAAATTAAAGAAGTTTCATGAAACGCACTACAAAATATGCAATAATTAAAATATGTATCAAACTTTCCGTCATTCTTCTGTTAAGGAAGGTAAATCCATCCTCTCACATCCGTGGGACAAAACTCAGGCAAAAAGCTCCGAGCTTCCTTTCGAATTTCTTCACTCAGATGGTTGGGAATGTTTGGAATTCTCTGCTCCAGAGGGCTGTGAATGCGGAGTCTTTGAGTATATTCAAGGCTGAGATAGATATATTTTTCGACTCTCGGGGAATCAAGGGAAATGGAGATCGCGCCGGAAAGTGGAGTTGAGGTGGAAAATGAGCCATGATCTTATTGAATGGCGGAGCAGGCTCGAGGGGCCGAGCGGCCTTCTCCTGCTCCTAATTCGTATGTTCGTACAGATAACCCGTGAGTTTACACATCTTCTCGTTTGTGCCAAAGTCTTAGTCACTGCGTTGAAATCGAATCTATTTCCTGTACATTATTCTTTGCCTGATAGTTGCTGGTTTAACAGTTAAAACTGGCCCCACTTTCGTCCTGTCAATAAGTAACATTGAAGGGCTCCTTCAAAACTCTCATCCGTTATTGCAACACGGTGGGCCGGTTGAAACTTAGTGCCCACGTGGAATAGCTAATAAGTGGATAGCTTCCGGAAACACCAATTGTACCATCAGCCCCGGTAGAAATATCACACCGCAAAAGCATTGACTGCTCCAGATGAGGCTCGAACTCACAACTTCCCATTTCCCCAAGCCTTGATACTGTCATATAAGTACCGCGCGCTAACCGATTGCGCCACTAGAGCCACGCACGATCTACGCGAGTTATCCGTGCTCATTTACTTGCGCATTTCAGGTTGTTTAATAGTGCGGGGGGCTGGGGCACTGGTTAATGTTGTTTAATTGAGGAGCATTGGCTGGGGTTATATGATAGAGTGCAGCAGGAGTTACTCTCATGTGTTCGCGAGCTGGTGAATTTACCAAAGTTTGCACCAGGTTCCTGGCGTCATAAACATTGAACATGTTTACTCAACTCCTAAAAGTGCAGTCTATAAAATGAGAACGGATGAAAATTCATCACATGCAGAACACATTTTTTTTAATGTTTTGCCTATGACTCGTTAACCATGTGAGTATTTCGGTCAGTCCGAAACAGAAAGTTATCGGTTGATTAATGGCGAGTGCCAGAAACTTTTTGAACAGTTTAATGAGTTTTGCGTAATTAATAGAATAAACAGTTTTCTAAAAGTTAATGGAACCCATGTCGCACGAATAAGAGCGTTGATAGATGACAGTTCTCTTCTGAGTTGTTCCTATAATTCTTTACAGAGCAGCGGTTTCCGAAGTGCAGCGGTTATCAATTCCGTCTAAAGTACAGCAGGTCCCCGGTTCAATCATCTGTTGTAGGTAGAGATCAATAAAATACATAACAGCCGCGCGGTATCTCCTTTTCTCTATACCGTTCTGGACACACTCAAACTCTACAGAGATACCGACAGTGTGAGAGATCATTACAGGATCCTGCAGCGCTGCCTCTGTTAATAGCAACTGTTTGGAGCCGCATTTCAGACGCGGCAACAAACCCATGAGTTTGTTTGCTCTTCCCCAGCTCCCGGAGTGAGTGAGGCCGCGACAGCAGCGAAGTTCAGGCCGCCTGACCGGCCCCGCTCTCTCCAAGCGCCCGCTGCCGGCGGAAAGCAGCGATTGCAGCCTCAGAGAGCGTAAACTGCCCATCACTGCGGAACAAGATATCACTGAAGCAGAGGAGCGCAGAGATTTGCAACGGTAGCGTGTAGGTGAGGATGGTCGAGGTTGATATCGATCGATTCATTGTTTTGGAACCGCTGAAATTGAATCTTTCTCCGGACGATGTTGCAGGTTTACGTATGAAAAGTGCCCTCGAGGTGCAATCGACACATTTGGAGATGCCTTGCAGTGGGACAAGTTAAAGGATCAGCACATTTACTGCCGAGAACAAATTAAACAGTAGCTCAAGCTGATGAACCATGCACTCTTGAAAATCCTGGGCGGAGATTTAGAGGAAGCGACAGTGGGAAGGGCTGTACTGCGATTCTAACATTTCTCCAAGCACATTCCAGGCAAGTCATCAACAGTAAAAAGAGGGCTTGGAACGGGAATGGAACTGCGGGCACACGTGACAGAGCATTGGTATTGGGAATGTGAAACTGCTGTCTCCAATACTCTGATTTGATTGGGTCTGTATTCTAAACAGAGCGACTCTTTAGTCTAGATGAATGAATCTCGCTTTGGGGATTGCTGATTGAAATTTCCCGACGGTCCCGCGTGAGCCCCTTTTTAACGTCGACTTCTAATATTGGACTTGCGCTCAAAACTTGTTCTAATCCGCCTAAGAAATAATCGGTCAGGACCCAAATCATTCTCCAACAATCTCCAGCGGCTTTGGAGGAAGGTCAATGCAAACTGCCATGTAAATATCATGGCTTTAACGACAATCAATTAAAGCATTTTTTAGCAAGCAATCACCTGTGATGGTTGTAAGTATATTTGTGTGTTACCATATTAGATGAAAATGTATTTGTGAGTTGTTATTGTGTTCGATGTAAATGCTTTTGCACCTCTGTTCGTTACAAATGTATTTAGATGTATCTGTATTATTTATTAATGTGGGGGAATCTGTGTCAGTTATAAATGTTTTTCTGAGCGCTGCAAATGTTCAGCCCGGCCCCATTCTACCTTCTCATTGCCCCCAAGTTGGGCACGGCAGATCATCTGTTACATTCGGATTCAACTTTTGCTTTTATTGATATTTAGAAAAAGTGAGGTTTAGAAAGTATTAACTCTGCATCCACCAGCCTCTCTGATAACTCCTGAGCGGCACTTACCCTGTCTGACAGGCCCTGAGCGTCCCTTACCCGCTATAGAACCTCTTAAGCATCCCTTACCCTGTCTAATGCTTCCGGAGCGTCGCTTACCCTTCTAATACATCCGAAGCGGCCCGTACCCTATCTGATACATCCGGAGCGTCCCTTACACTCTCTGGTATACCGGGAGCGTACCTTACTCTGTCTGGTACCTCCGAAGCGGCCCTTTCCCTATCTGATACATCGGGAGCGTACCTTACCCTGTCTGGTATCTCTGAAGCGGCCCTTACCCTATCTGATACATCCGGAGCGTGCTTTACACTGTCTGGTACATCCGGAGCGTCCCTTACCCTGTCGGGTACATCCGGAGCGTCGCTTACGCTTTCTAATACATCCGGAGCGTCCCTTAACCTGTTTGGTACATCCAGAGCGTGCCTTACCCTGTCTGGTAAAACAGGAGTGTCTCTTACCCTGTCTGGTAAATCCGGAGCGTCCCTTAAACTGTCTGGTACATCCGGAGCGTCCCTTACACTGTCTGGTACACCGGAGCGTCCCTTACTCTCCTTGATAACTCCTGAACGTCCATTATCCTTTTTGATAACAGTTTGCCAAAATTGCATATTTCACCCTTCATCCGCAGCTTTGTAGCGCTTCCCGTCGCTCAGGCTCCTCAATTGTTTAGGGAAAAGCGCCAACTACCAGCTAAATAAAGCCCAGTTCCTCAGTTAGCCTCCCCAGTTCACTTGTTTTCCCAAGGAATTTTCTTGTATAATCGGGCTGCTTTGGTTCCAAAGGCCGGCCCTGCTTTCGCAGAGCTTGTCTGTCGAGCGGTCCCGCGGGTCTAAATATATCAACTGGTGTCAAAGCACCAACTCAGAATGGGGCGAATGGGACATGTGCCCCAGGAACAGCGGTGGTAGCAGAGCACACTTAGCGGTGTAAGTAGTTGAAAGTGAATGTTAGATTAAGGTGATACTGCAGGAAAGTTACAAAGAAATTGAAGGAGGAAAGTAAAGGAGGGCTATTGATTGTGGAAGGAAGAAAAGCCTATGCTGTGATTCGGATTCGAACCGAGGTTACTGCGACCACAACCCAGAGTACTAACCACTGTACGATCACGGCGCCACAAATCAGCTATTACAACTCTGCTCTGATGCAACAAAGTAAAGCACGGCACTGCTTCGAAAATATGGATTTTTGGTGAAGGCCAAAACCAGCACCGTCAGAAATTAGGACAGCGGTGGAATTCGACCCAGGCCCCGCAGCGACTGGACCCTTCATTCTGAATGAGAACTAGTGCAGACGCAGTTACATTTAAAAGGATTTTAGCCAATTCACACGAGAAGAAACTCACACCTAGAGAGTCATGAAGACAAAAAATGGCCGCCCTGGGAGTCGAACCCAGGGCCTCCTGTTTACTAAACAGAGGCTTTGACCAGCTAAGCCACGGGCCGAACCCCGATACAATTGCTCGCCTCCACGAACTGATGTCTATCAGCTGCCGGTAACTGCCTTCTGGAGTCTCAGGCCGTTTTGTGTTTCTCCAGCTCCCTTCTCTATTCCGCCACGTGTCCCGATACTGTCTGTATCTCCCGCTTTTTTTCTCAGTGTCAATCTGTGGGTTGATTCTGATTGATTATCCTGTGTTTGTGTCTTACATGAAATAAATGAGGGGATGGGACAATTCTTCCCCTGACACTGGGGAACTAATGAGCCAACATTTATAACAAGTTATTGTTTATTGTGATGCAGCAAATACAAGATTCCATCTTGAAAGATTCAGGTTCAATTCTGTGCAAAAAGAAACTGTGACCACAACGTCTTTCCAATTCGCCGCCTTTTAATTTGACGTCACAAACGCCACCATGGCATCTCAAGGTGATTCATAACTAATAAACAGAGAAGTCAAGCAGTGAAAGGGTATTTGTAGAAAGGGTTGTGAGACTGTGGAATGCACTGGCCCAGAGCAGCAGATTTAAAACAAGGTTTAAAAACGGCAGCGTGTGGGAGGAGGGGAGAGGGAGTCAAGAGAGCCACAGGTAAGATCACCTTGGAAACCACTGGCCCCGAATCTGCTTTAAATCCCCCCACTGTATTGAAACACATTTAATGTCATATTCACACGTTGATGAACTTGAGCAATATATGAGATTGAACGCTGTCTCTGAGATAAAATATCTGCTTTATGTATGTGAAATTATCATTGCCGAGATTAAACACTTAGTGCAGGGTCAGCGGCTCTTTGGTCTAGGGGTGTGTTTCTCGTTTTGGGAATTGACATCAATTAAAATGCAAGAGGTACCGGGTTCAAATCCCGGACGCGCCCCAACATTTTAATAGAACCAGTTTCCTCGGCCTGGAGTCATTCCACAAGTCTTCAAATAATAACTGCCAGAAAATCAGCCTGTGTTCAGTACATCGCAAGAAAACGGCAATTTTATTTTTGAAAGCAGGAATTCAGTCCCAGAAGTGCCGAAACTGTGAGGTCAATATGTAAATCCGTTTATTTCCAGAAGCCTGCTCCACATTATCCACATTGTCAATCTGGTAGCACGGGCAGGAGATGCGGTAAAGGGGACTATATTCAAGACTGTTTCTACCGATTGGAAACAGAAATACTGAAATAAAAAAGATTTTTGGATGACTCCTTTTGGATAATAATGTTAGATCGAGGCTGGTGAGAGGTTAAAGTCTCAGGACTGTTAATCCAGTTGGAAGATACGTGGCCTGAAAATGTTACAGTCCCCAAGTTAGACAATCTTTTCTCTCTCCCTGTTTGGTAAAATTCTCCCACTTTCTCAAAGTAATATTTCACCCAACTCTAATGGAAAGAAGATTGAATCGAGAGCTCCTTCCTCCTTCCTCCCTTCCTTTCCTCCTTCCTTCATTCCCATCCTCCTTGTTCGCGGTTTCCTGCCTCATTGGACAAAGAGCCTGACTTTGATGTTAACTCTGTGATCGATATCTTATCAGTTCCAGGCCTAACCTCGTCTTTTTACAGATTTATTAAAATCTATTTGATGGAAACTCAGGGGCGGGGGGGGGCGGTGTGTCGGGGGCATGTGCACTGGTTAATGTTGTTTAATTGAGGAGCATTGGCTGGGGTTATATGACAGTGTGCAGCAGGAGTTACTCTCATGTGTTCGCGAGCTGGTGAAATTACCGAAAGCTGTACCAGATTCCTAGTGTCATAAGCACTGAACATTTTTACCCAACTCCTAAAATACAGTCTGTAAAATGAGAACGGATGAAAATTCATCACATGCAGAACACAAAAAACATTTTAAAGTTGTGCCTGTGACTCGATAACCATGTGAATATTTCGGTCAGTCCGAAACAGAAAGTTATCGGTTGATTAATGGCGATTACAGCAAACTTTCGACACAGTTTAATGAGTTTTGCGTAATTAATAGAATAAACAGTTTATTAAAAGTTTACTCCTCGACGTGGAATGGAACCCGTGTCGCAGGGTAAGAGGATTTATAGATGGCAGTTGCTGTTCTGAGTTGTTCCTCTGATTATTTAGAGAGCAGCGGTTTCCGAAGTGAAGCGGTTATCACTTCCGTCTAAAGTACAACAGGTCCCCGGTTCAATCATCTCTTGTAGGTAGAGATCAATAAAATACATTAACAGCCGCGCGGTATTCTCCTTTTCTCTATACAGTTCTGGACACACTCAAACTCTACAGAGATACCGACAGTGTGAGAGATCATTACAGGATCCTGCAGCGCTGCCTCGGTTAATAGCAACAGTTCGGAGATGCATTTCAGACGCGGCAACAAACCCATGAATTTGTTTGCTGTTCCCCAGCTCCCGGAGTGAGGCCGGCCCCGCTCTCTCCATAGCGCCCACTGCCGGCGGAAAGCAGCGATTGCTGCTTCAGAGAGCGTAAACTGCCCATCGCTGCTCTACAAGATATCACTGAAACGGAGGATCGCCGAGATTTGCTTCTGTAGCTTGTAGGTGTGGATGTCGAGATTGATATCGATCGATTCATTGTTTTAGAACCGCTGAAATTGAATCTTTCTCCAGCAGTTGTTGCCGGTTTAGGTCTGAAAAGTGCCCTGGAGGTGCACTAGACAACTTTGGAGATGCGGTGCAGTGGGACAAGTTTTAGGATGAGCAGGGTTAATGCCGAGAACACATTAAACAGTAGCTCCATCTGATTAACCTTGCGCTGGTGTAAATCCTCGACGGAGAATTAGAGGAAGCGACAGTGGGAAGGGCTGTACTGCGGTTCTAACAATTCTCCAAACACATTCCGGGGAATCCATCGACATCAAAAAGAGGGCTTGGAACGGGAATGGAACTGCGGGCACACGTGACAGAGCACTGGTATTGGGAATGTAAAACTGCTGTCTCCAATACTCTGCTTATCTGAATCAGTCAAAATGTAATGGACAACACATGGCAAATCCATTTGATTTTACGTTTGATAACCAGTTGATTGGGTCTGTATTCCAGACAGAGTGACTCTTTAATCAAGGGGTATGAATCTCGCTTTGGGGATTGCAGATTGAAATTTGCGAAAAGTCCCGCGTGAGCCCCTTTTTAACGTCGACTTCTGATATTGGACTTGCGCACAAAACCTGTTCTAATCCGCCTAAGAAATAATCGGTCAGGACCCAAATCATTCTCCATCAATCTCCAGCGGCTTCGGAGGAAGGTCAATGCAAACTGCCATGTAAATATCAGGGCTTCAAAGACAATCAGTTAAAGCATTTTTTAGCAATCAATCACCTGTGATGGTTGTAAGTATATTTGGATGTGTCCATGATAGATACAAATATATTTGTGAATTGCTATTGTGTTAGATGTAACTGCTTTTGCATCTCTGTTCGTTACAAATGTATTTAGATGTATCTGTATTATTTATTAATGTATTGGGTGGGGGAATCTGTGTCAGTTATAAATGTATTTCTGAGCGCTGCAAATGTCCAGTCCGGCTCCATTCTACCTTCTCATTGCCCCCACGTGGGACACGGCAGAACATCTGTTACATTCGGATTCAACTTTTGCTTGTATTGATATTTAGAAAATTTGCGGTTTAGAAAGTAAGAACTCTGCATCCATCAGCTTCTCTGATACGTCCTGAGCGCCCCTTGGCCGCTCTGATTGGCCCTGAGCGTCCCTTACCCGCTCTGGCACATCCGGAGTGTCCCTTACACTGTCTGGTACATCCGACGCTACCCTCACCCTGTCTGGTACATCCGGAGTGTCCCTTACCCTGTCTGCTACATCCGGAACGCCCCTTACCCTGTCTGGAACATCCGGAGCGTCCCTTACCCTGTCTGTTACATCCGGAACCTCCCTTACACTCTGTGTTATCTCCTGAGCGTCCATTATCCTTTTTTTCACCAGTTTGCCAAAATTGCATAATTTCACCCTTTCTTCCGCAGATATGAAGCGCTTCCCGTCACTCACCCTCCTCAGCTGTTGAGCGAAAAGCGCCAACTACCAGGTAAAAAAAAAACAGTTATTCAGTTAGCCTCCCCATTTCACTTGATTTTACCAAGGAAATTTCGTGTACAATCGGGCTGCTTTGATTCCAAAGGCCCGCCCTGCTTTCGCAGTGCTTGTCTGTCGAGCCGCCCCGCAGGTCTAAATGTATCGACTGGTCTCAAAGCACCAATTCAGTTTGGTGCGAATGGGACATGTTCCCCCAGGAACAGCGGTGGTAGCAGAGCAAACTTAACGGCGTAAGTAGGTGACAGTGAATGTTAGATTAAGGTAATTCCGCAGGAAAGTTACAATGAAATGGAAGGAGGAAAGTAAAGGAGGGCTACTGATTGTGGAAGGAAGAAAAAGCTGGGAGAAGAGGCGGGTTTGATTTATGGAGCATCAAGCTCAGGCATGTGAGAGCGCGGGGTTTTGAAGGAGTGAATAGGTTTTCACCACCAACAAACAATATTTGTTTCATGTAATAAAGATTGATTGCTCGCTGCATTCTATTAGCAGGAACTGCAGATAACAAGCGAGTTGTGCCGTGACTCGGATTTGAACCGAGGTTGCTGCGGCCACAACGCAGAGTACTAACCACTATACGATCACGGCGCCACACATCAGTTGCTGCAGATTTAATCTGGGCCACAGTAAAGTCACGCTCGGCGCTGCTTAGAAAAGATGGGTTTTTGCTGAAGAGGCCGAAATCAGCATCGTCAGAAATTATGACAGCGGTGGAATTCGACCCAATCCCCACAGTGATTGGAGCCTTAATCCAGAATGGGAATTAGTGCAGCCGCAGTTACATTTAAAAGGATTGTGGTCCTTTCACAAGAGAAGAAACTCACAGCTGGAGGGTCAGAAAGACAAAAACGGCTTCACTGCGAATCGAAGACAGGCGCTTTGACCAACTAAGCCACGGAGCCAAATCACTCTTGCAGTGAACCGCCTCCCGTCACTGATATCTATCAGCTACCTGTCACTGCCTCTTGGCGTCTGAGGCCGTTTTGTATTGATCCATCTCGCTTGTCTATTCCGCCATGTGTCCCGATGCTGTCTGTATCTCTCGCCGCGTTTATCTCAGTGTCAATCTGTGAGTTGATTCTGAATGAATACCTGTGTTTGTGTCTTACATGAAATAAATGAGGGGATCAGGCAATTCTTCCTCTGACACTGGGGAACTAATGAGCTAACTTTTATAACAAGATATTGTTTATTGTGATGCAGCAAATACAATGTTTAGCGGACGAGTTTCTCGGAGCGATGTGTCTGATCCTCTCATTGATGCGTTTGTACAAAGTTGTGGAAAAGACGGAGATGTAAATAATTTACAGGGAAATCATCTAAACTTATCTTCAAGTATCGCGTTCGCCCACAAAGAAGCACAAACTCAGGGATTCAAAAAGCTGACGTGTAATCAGCTCTGTGGTGCTAATGGACTCTGGTTCGAGTCCCACTAGAGTCGCTGTTCAATCAGGTTTCGGTGATGAACTTTTGCAGCAAAACCACAACTCGTTCATTGATGTCCTTCAGAGACTGGGAATCGCCAAAGAGGTCGATTGAATTGTGAATAATTAACATTGAAATATGTTGTTTACTCCACGTGTATAGTGTCGACAAACCCTGTGCATTCTGTCCTCTGGAGCTCAAACATTCTCTGGGGAAAAGGCAATCCGACCTTCTGGAACGCTGAAAAGACATCATTTGATCCTGGGGACCTCTCCCATCTCAATCAGTGAAACCCCCCCGAGCGAGAATCAAACCCCGAGACCAACGAGTCGTCATATTTCGGTGCCACCCACAGCCGATCAGCCATCCTTTCAGACCGCTTCTGACCATCCAATCCCGCTTTCTTATACAATGTTCAACAATATCAAGCGGTTCACGAAATATTCCAAGGCAACAATATTAGCCTCACTTCACCTGATTCGTTTTGACAGTCCGAATTTTACTTTCTGAATTACTTTCCCTGCCGTCTCAGTCATGATTTCTTTTTTTACGCGTTGCTGCTGGTGTTGCAGATTAGATCAGCCTTGGTTCAACAAACCCTGCGAAGTCCATCAGGGGAAAAACACAGAGAGACAAGAGACAGGGAGAGACAGAAATTTGCTTGCAAAGAAAATTAAGATTGCATATGACAAGTTCTGCGACTGGGCAGATTTAAGAATAGAGCTTGGGAGACACACCCTCCCGTGCCCTGAGATCCACTAACTATTTCAAGTCAACAATATTAGACTCTCTTTACAAAGCTCGTTTTGAATCGACGACCTGTATTATCGAGTAAGACTTTGCAAAATTAATTGCTCTACATTGTCGTCTGTCTCGGCATCCTCATGTTATACACTCTACCATAAGTGGACTGTAATCACATTGCTGCTTTCTTTCACTGTGAGAGCGAAGAGATCTGAGTGTGGAGACATTAGCCACGAATTCATCAACTGGGCTGTACCTTTACTTTCCCAACCGTCTCAGTCTGTCTTTACCCTTCTGTGCTGGGGTTGCTCGAGAAGTCTGAAAAGCCCATCAGCGGAAAACAAGAGATAGAGAGAGATGCAAAATAAAGAGTGTGAATGTCCAGTACTGACACTCTGCGTGTATTGAGAGAATTGCAGGAAGCTCTCTCTCTGTCCCGGGCGGGTTATGATTGACAGCTGCAGGCTGTGTGTATTGAGAGAAATGCAGGAAGCTCTCTGTCAGTCCCGGGCAGGTTATGATTGACAGCTGCAGGCTGTGTGTATTGAGAGAAATGCAGGAAGTTCCCTGTCAGTCCCGGACAGGTTATGATTGACAGCTGCAGGCTGTGTGTAGTGAGAGAAATGCAGGAAGCTCCTGTAAGTCCCGGGCGGGTTATAATTGACAGCTGCAGGCTGCGTGTAGTGAGTGAAATGCAGGAAGTTCCCTGTCAGTCCCGGACAGGTTATAATTGACAGCTGCAGGCTGCGTGTAGTGAGAGAAATGCAGGAAGCTCCCTGTCAGTCCCGGGCGGGTTATAATTGACAGCTGCAGGCTGCGTGTAGTGAGTGAAATGCAGGAAGCTCCCTACACCTCAGCTCCATTTTCCCGCCTTTGCTCCATGTCCCTTGATACGCTCACCAAACATAAATCTATCGTTCCGTCTTGCAACCTCCAATTGAACCCCAACACCCACAAGCTTTTCGCGGAAGAGAGCTCCAGATGTTCATTATCCATTTGTGTGAAAAAGTGACTCTTGATTTTGCTCCTGAAATGCCGAGCTCCAATTTTAAGATTTGTTCCCTTGCTCTTGATTCACCCACCAGAGGAAATACTTTCTCTGTATCTACCCTATCCAATCCTTTAACATTTTACACAGCTTGGTTAGGTCACCCCTCAATCTTCTTCTAGACTCAGAACTAATTCAATTAGAAGTGAAGCAGTAAATCGGTCTCAGTAAAACGGGCCATGAGACTGTGCAATGCACTGGCCCAGAGCAGCTGATTTAAAACAGGAGTTTAAAGCCCGGCAGCGTGTGGGAGGAAGGCGAGAGAGAAGGAAGAGTTTCACAGGTAAAATCACCTTGGAAACCAGTGGCTCCGAATCTGCTTTGAATCCCCCCAGTGTATTATAAACACTTTTATTGTCATATTGATACACTGATGTATTTGAAAGAATATTAAATGAGATTTAACGCTGTCTCTGGTATAAGATAATTGTTTTATATATTTGAACCCACCCGCTGTGTTTAATTTCTATCCTGAATGTTTAACTGTAATTTAGAATCGGTTTATAATCTAGAGACATTGGCCCAGAAATTCGGCCGATTACGGGATAGTACGCACTGTGTACTCACCCGTATTCGGTCCCGAATTGCCAGTTTCCTGCATGCACTGCGCATGCGCGGGAAACCGGCACTTAGGGTATGGCGTAGGGGCCGGTTCCTAAGTCAACCGCGTGCGCACTAGAGGCTGTGCGCACGCAGCGCAGTTCGTTTTTTTTCCAGGTTTGAACGCGAGGGTTTGTATGGAAGATTTTACACATGAAAAAAGGAGGCGTAAGACCCCTTTTTAACAAGGTAAGTAGTTAATTAAGTATTATTTCAATTTTTTTTCAACAGGTTTATCTTTTTTAGAGACTTTAAAGAAAGGTAAGTTTATTTTTATAACATTTAAAAAGAATTTAAACTTTTGCAAAAATTTAAATTTTTGTTTAAAGTGGTTAATTTATTTAACTATAGTTCTTTTATTAATGTGATGGGTGCTTTTTAAATTTAACAAGGTTTCAGCAGCCGGCAGGCTGGGAGCAGAGGCTGAGGCTGATCTGTGTCATGTGGGAGAACACAATATCCCTGCTGTTTATATCCATTATCCTGTAGAATATTCAATACTGTTCTCAACATCTAATATTCCTCTTAAATATCGGAGAGGTTTACAATAATGTAATGATCGATACAATTCATTTCTATTTTATAAATTTGCAGCTAATTTAATAAAACGAAACCAGCGAAATAGTCATTGCTGAGATTAAACACACACCTCGTTAGCGATTTCGGAAATTAACTTGTTGAACCCTGCGATGGCCGAGTGGTTAAGGCGTTGAAATTAATAATCCCATTGGTGGAACCCGCTCAGTGTCGGATTCCATGCGGACCCCAGTGTCGAACAAATATTTCAATATTTATAATCCGCTCTGTTCAAGAATGCATGCTGGGAAGCTTGGCCAAATTTCGAAAGTGTTCGAGACTCTCTGGAAGCTACAGATAAGGAGGCCTCGAGACACTGTGGGGAACTGTTGTCAACACCAGGCGCTGTCTGGTGGCATCAGTCTGTGTGACCATGGGAGAGAGAGAATGGGAATTCACTGGAAAGCTTGTTTTTGTCAGCAGGAATGATCTAAGAGAAGCCATTCTAAAGTGAAAAAGCGAACACAGTCCACGGATTGTCCAGGAGACAGAGTAATGGAGAGAATCCCTCGAAGACAGAAAAACAAAAACATCAAGGTGGACAACAGCAAATAATGAACCTCTCCGTCTCCCGGAGCAGAGGAATTGGCCATTCTGAGTTTCGAGTTGCACCACTGACTTAAAGGTTGTCCGAATCTCTATCTGTTAAACTTGTATTATACTGGGAGTAATACCATTTGTTAGAAAATTTTAAAGTCTTGGTTCATCTTATCTCTGATTATCCTAAAGAGTAAAGAAAGTTCAAACTAAACTACTAAAGGAGCTATTCGCAGAATCATAGAATGATACAACAACAACAGCAAATATTTGCATGTATAGAGTGTATTTAATGTCGTCAAACGGCCCAAGGCGCTTCACAGGAGCATTCTCAAACCAAATTGACACCGAGACACATGAGGAGATATCAGGGCAGATGACCAAAGGCCTGGTCAAAGAGGTAGGTTTTAAGGAGCATCTTGAAGGTGAAAGCAGAGGTGGAGAGGCGGAGAGGTTTAGGGAGGCAATTGCAGAACTTAGGGTCCAGGCAGCTGAAGGCACAGCCACCGATGGTGGACTGATTAAAATCGGGGAAGATGCCAGTATTGGAGGAGCGCAGATATCTCGGAGGGTTGTAGCACTGGAGGAGGTTGGGAGATGGGGAGAGACGAGGCCATGGAGGATTTAAAAACAAGAATGCGAATTTTGAAATGGAAGCGTTCGTTAACGGGGAGTCAATGTCTTCTTTTTCTCTTCTTAGGCAGGCCCTCGGAACCGAGGATGACTTGCTTCCACACTAAAAATGAGTTCTCAGGTGACCGATGAGTCCAATGCGGGACCTACAGTCTCTGTCACAGGTGGGGCAGACGGTGGTTGAAGGAGCGGGTGGTTGGGGTGCTTGGGTTGACGTGCGCTCCTTCTGCTGTTTGCGCTTGGCTTCCGCTTGCTCCCGGCGAAGAGACTCGGGGTGTTCGGCGCCTTCCTGGATGCTTCTCCTCCACTTTGTGCACTCTTGGGCCAGGGATTCCCAGGTGTTGGTGGGAATATTGCACTTTTTTAAGGAGGCTTTGAGGGTGTCCTTGAAGCGTTTTCTCTGCCCACCTGGGGCGCTCTTGCCGTGTCGGAGCTTCGAGTAGAGTGCTTGCTTTGGGAGTCTCGTATCGGGCATGCGGACGATGTGCCCGTCCATTGGAGCTGATCGAGCGTCGTCTAAGCTTCGATGCTGGGGATGTTGGCCTGAGCGAGAACACTGACAATGGATTTGCAGGATCTTGCAGAGGCAACGTTGGTGGTACCTCTCCAGTGCTTTGAGGTGCCTGCTGTACATTGTTCATGTCTTTGAGGCATACAGGAGGGCGGGTATCACTGCTGCTCTGTAGACCATGAGCTTGATGAAGGGTTTGAGGTCCTGGTCTTCAAACACTCTCTTCCTCAGGCGACCGAAGGCTGCACTGGCACACTGAAGGCGGTGTTGGACTTCGTCATCGACGTCTGCCTTTGTTGACAGTAGGCTCCCGAGGTATGGAAAGTGGTCCACGTTGTCCAAGGCCCCATCATGAATTTTGATAATCGGGGAGTAGTACTGTGTGGCGGAGGCAGGTTGTTAGAGGACCTTTGTCTTCCGGATGTTTAGTGTACGGCCCATGCTCTCGTATGCTTCAGTGAAGGTGTTGACGATGGTTTGGAGTTCGGCCTCAGAGTGTGCGCAGACGCAAGCGTCGTCTGCATACTGTTATTCGATGACAGAGGATGGGACGACCTTGGAATGGAGGCGACGGAGGTTCAACAGTTTCCCGTTTGTTCTGTAAATTAGCTCTACTCCAGCGGAGAGCTTATTGAGGGTGAGATGGAGCATTGCAGGCAAAAAGATGCTGCGATGACACAGTCTTGCTTGACCACGGTCCGGATGTGAATTGGGTCTGTGGTGGATCCTTTGGTCATGATTACGGCTTGCATGTTGTCGTGAAGCAGGTAGAAAATGGTGACAAACTTTTGAGGGCAGACGAATATGAGGAGGACACTCCATAATCCCTCACGGTTGACAGTGTCGAAGGCCTTTGTGAGGTCAAAGAAGGCCATGTACAGCGGTTGGTGCTGTTCCCTGCATTTCTCTTGTAGTTGACTCGCGGTGAAGATCATGTCCATTGTGCCCCTTAGTGGGCTGAATCCGCATTGCGACTCTGGGATGAGCTCTTCAGCCACAGGGGGAAGGCGATTGAGGAGGATTCTTGCATTGACTTTCCCTGTGGCAGACAGCAGGGAGCCTCCTCTGAAATTACCGCAATCTGACTTGTCACCTTTCTGGAAAATGGTCAAGATTACGGCGTCCCTGTGATTCCCTGGTACGCTCTCCTCCTTCCAAATAAGAGAAATGGGTTCATTTATTCGCGCCAATAGTGCTTCTCTGCCATGTGTTAGCGCTTTGGCGGGGATTCCATCTGCTCCTGAGGCCTTGTTGTTCTTCAGTTGTCGGATGGCCTTTCCAACCTTAAGCCGTGCTGGAGTTGTGCTGAGGTGATGGCGGGTAGCATGCTGCGGGATGGAGTTGAGGACACTCGCGTCGAAGACAGAGTCTCGGTTAAGGAGATCTTGAAAGTGCTCCTTCCAGCGGGAACTGACTGCCTCCCTGTCCTTGAAGAGTACCTCTCTGTTGTTGGCCCGCAGTGGGGTAGGACCTTGGGTGCTTAGGCCGCAGGTGGTCTTGACTGCGCTAAAGAATTCGTTATGTTTCTGCTCCCTAATCATTTGTTTCTTCCCGCTAGTCTTTCACTGTGTGTCAATCTGTGAGGAAGGAAGAGAGAGGAAAAGGTGCATCTCCGATTCGTGATATCTGTTCTGCGTTCATGCAATGGTCCAGACTGGAAAGCCCAGCGTGGCCAGCAATGATGAGGATGGGATTCGAACCCACGCGTGCAGAGCACAATTTATCAGCAATCAGTTTTGAATGGTCGGTTTTGAGCCAGATTCAGAGCAGAGAAGAAAACGTTTTGTCCAGTGAGTTAAATGACCGGGCACCACTCCCCTGCTCTCCCCCATAGTCCTGCAAGTTTTTCCATTCCGGCTATCTATTGGTAATTTGAGCCATGCCATGAGCTAAGTGTAGCATGCTTGGGAGGAGAAGGTGACCTGGGACAGAAGGATCTGTAGGATTTTACTTTTAACTCTCTTCACTCTTTAGGGTAATCAGAGTTAAGATCAACCAAAGCTTTAAACTTTTCAAACAATTGGTTATATTAACATTATAATACAAGTTTTACGCAGAGATAATTGTACAACCTTTAAGTCAGTGTTGCAACTCAAAACTCGGAATGGTCAATTCTTCTGCTTCGGGAGACGGAGAGATGAATTATGTGTTGGTGTCCTCCTTGGTGTGTTTCTGGTCAGTCTTCGCGATCTCCTCTCCGTTTCTCTATCTCCTGCACTGTATTCTGCTTTTTACTTTAGAATGGCTGCTCTAATACCATTGCTGCTGACAGAGCCAATCTTTCCAGTGACTTTCCATTCACTCTCTCCCATATTTACACAGCCTGATGCTATCGGACAACACCGAGTGTGTGCGAAGGTTGCTCAGAGACTCTCGAGGCCTCCTCATCTGTAGCTTCCAGATAATCTGCAAAACATTTTTGGAACTAGCACAGCAAACCCAGCATGCCTTCTTGAAGTAAGTAAGTGAGCCAGGTCTCTCGCCAATCCTTTAGTTTCCTTAAAACCGGGATTGAAATTTCAGAAATTCTTCCAGTGGGAGCAGTTAATAAATTATTTGAAGGAATAGATTCAATAATGAGAGAACCCGCTGCGAGGAGGGTCCGAATTTGCGCGCGGAAACCCCATTGGATTGCAGATCCAACGCCTTAACCACTCGGCCATCGCAGCTGTGTACACACAGCTTCCAACAAGTTAAATTCTCAAAACACTGACCCTGTTTATTACAGGTAATAACGGTTTCGTGATATTTAATTTGCGTCAAATTCATCAAATCGAAAAGAGTCGCAGTGATCTTACAATAATGGAGAACTTCCGATATTTAACGGTAATGTAAGATGTTGAGAACAGTATGGAATATTCTGCAGGATAATTAAAATAAACATCAGGCATATTGTGTTCTGCTCCCACATGACACACATCAGCCACAGTCTCTGCTCCCTGCTCGCTGGCTGCTGAAACCTTGTCTCCAACTTATAAACTGATTCTAGGTCGGAGATAAATATTCAGTGTAGAGCCTAAACACAGCGGGTGAGCCCAAATATATAAATCAGTTATTTTAGACCAGAAACAGCGTTAAATCTCATAAATTGCTCAAATGTAACAATGTAGGAATGTGACATTAAATGTGTTGAAATACAGTGGGGGGATTTAAAGCAGATTCGGGGCCAGTGGTTTCCGAGGTGATCTTACCTGTGACTCTCTTGCCTCTCTCTCCCCTTCTTCCCACACGCTGCCGGTTTTTAAATCTTGTTTTAAATCTGCTGCTCTGGGCCAGTGCATTCCACAGTCTCACAACACTTTCTACAAATACCATCTCACTGCTTGACTTTCTGTTTATTAGTTATGAATCATCTTGAGATACAATGGTGGCGTTTGTGACGTCGAATTAAAAGGCGGCCTATTGGAAACACGTTGGGGGTCACAGTTTCTTGTTGCACAGAATTGAACCTAAATGATTCAAGACGGAATATTGTATTTGCTGCATCACAATAAACAATATTTTGTTATAAATGTTGGCTCATTATATCCTCAGTGTCAGAAGAAGAATTGTTTGATCTCTTCATTTATTTTATGTAAGAAACAAACACAGGCATTCATTCAGAATTAACTCGCAGATTGACACAGAGATAAACACAGAGAGAGATACACAGAGCATCGGGACACATGGCGGAATAGACAAGAGAGATGGATCAATACAAAACGACCTCAGACTCCAAGAGGCAGTGACAGGTAACTGATATATATCAGTGAGGAGAGAAGCGGAATTCGCCGAAGGCATTTGGCTCCGTGGCTTAGCTGATCAAAGCGCCTGTTTAGTTAAATAAGAGATCCTGGTTTCGATTCCCAGCAGAGCCTTTGTTTTTTGTCTTTCTGACCCAACAGGGATGAATTTCTTCTCGTGTGAAAGAGCTACAATCCTTTTAACTGCGGCTGCACTTGTTCCCATTCTGGATTAAGGCTGCAGTCGCTGCGGGGCGTGGGGCGAATTCCAACGCTGTCGTAATTTCTGGAGGTGCTGATTTTGGCCTCTTCACCAAAAATCCATCTTTTCCACGCAGTACCGTGCGTGTCTTTGCTGTAATCAAAGCAGAGCTGCAGCATCTAATGTGTAGCGCCGTGAACGTATACTGGTCGGTACTCTGCCTTGTGGCCGCAGTAACCTCGGCTTGAATGCGAGTTGCGGCACAGCTCACTTTATATATTCTGTTCTCTGCGGTACCTGCTAATAGAACGCAGCAAGAAATCAATCTTTACCGCATGAAATAAATATAATTTGTTTTTGGTGAAAACCTATTTACAACTTCAAACCCGCCTGTTCTCCCAGCTTTTTCTTCCTTCCACAATCATTAGCCCTCCTTTACTCTCCTCCTTCCATTTCATTGTAATTTTCCTGCAGTATTACCTTATTCTAACATTCACTTTCAGCTATTGACGCCGTTAAGTTTACTCTGCCACCACCGCTGTTCCTGGCGGCACATTTCCCATTTGCAGCAATCTCAATTTCTGTTTTGAAACCGGTCGATACATCTAGACCCACGGGACCGCTCCACAGACAAGCGCTGTGAAAGAAGGGCCTTGTCTTCTAAAGCAGAATAACCGACTTGAACATGAAATTTACTTGGCTTAACGGATAATCGTAATCGGCATTGTTGCCAGTTCCGGATCAATCTATGTCTGTTTAAACTGGGAGTGTTCACAGTCCCGGATCATTCTGTGTTATTCTGTTTAAAAGGACTGCAATTTAGCTGTGATGACCGAGTTGTTAAGGTGTTGTGTTCGAAGTTACATTGGGTTTCTCTGCGCAGGTGCGAACCCAGCTCCCAGCGTCTCCGCTCATTAATTCGAAAAGTGTTCATCTTTTCCTCAATCCACTCCTTTATGAGCTGTTGCCCTGAATTTGCTCACAATTCCCCCACAACAAAAGACCTGATGTTGGCTATGGCCGGATGGCCTAATAGATAATGTGACTTAGTGCGATACTAATTGTTGACCTTATAAAAAATTTAAGGTCGAATCCTGCGAGGTTCAAATGACTCACCGGGCAGCGCTGTCTTCTTCTCTGCGCTGAATCTGTCTTCAAACCGACCAGTCCCTCATCTGAAATAACAGAAGACATTTTGCTTACAGAAGCTGATTGTACATTTTCAACGTTGTCGATCTGGGTGCACGGGCAGGACAATCGGTGAAGGGGACTTCCTTTCAGAATATTTCTGTTTAGATGCAAATAGCAGGACATAGAATGGCTCTGGTAGGAAACAAGGTGGCCGTAGAAGTTAAGGCGCTGGACTGCTAATCTATTGTGAGCTGCACGCCTGAGTTCAAAACCCATCCTATTTGATATTGTGACAAACTTTTCATGCTGATTAATAATTCACAGCATTTGAATGAATCAAAAATAAGCTTTGGATTCCAACTCTTGGCAAGACTGGGGATTATAGAGTCATATAATTATACAGCACAGAAAGGAGCCCTTCAGCCCATCGTGTCTGCGCCGGCCAGCAAGCCCTGTTTATTCTAATCCCATTTTCCGGCACTTGGTCCGTAGCCTTGCATGCTATGGCATTTTAAGTGTTCATTCAAATGCTTCTCGAATGTTCTGAGTCTTCCTGCCTCCACCACACTTTCAGGCAGTGAGTTCCAGATTCCAACCAGCCTCTGGGTGAAAAAGTGTTTCCTCAAATCCCCTCTAAACCTCCAGCCCCTTATATTGAAACTATGCCCCCTGGTTATTGACCCCTCTACTAAGGGGAAAAGTTCCTTTCTCTCTTCCCTGTCTGTGTCGCTTAAAATGTTGTACACCTCAATCAGGCGACCGAAGGCTGCACTGGCACACTGAAGGCTATGTTGGACTTCGTCATCGATGTCTGCCCTTGTTGACAGTCGGCTCCCGAGGTATGGAAAGTGGTCCACGTTGTCCAAGTCCTTGTCCTGGATTTTGATAATCGGGGGCAGTACTGTGTGGCGGGGACAGGTTGTTAGAGGACCATTGTCATACGGAAGTTTAGTGTAAGGCCTATGCTCTCGTACGCATTGGTGAAGGTGTTAACGAAGGTTTGGTGTTCGATCTCCGAGTGAGCGCAGATGCAAGCGCCGTCTGCATACTGTAATTCAACGACAGAGGATGGGACGACCTTGGATCTGGACTGGAGGTGACGGACATTGCACAGTTTACCGTTGTTTCTGTAAATTATCTCCACTCCAGCGGGGAGCTTACTGAGTGTGAGATGGAGCATTGCAGTAAGGAAGATCGAGAAGAGCGTTCATTTGCAGGCTAGGCGCACCAACGTCAGTGTTTTCGCTCAGGACAACATCCCCAGCATCGAAGCTTTGACCGTGCTCGAACAGCTCCGATGGACGGGCCACATCGTCCGCATGCCCGATACGAGCCTCCCAAAACAAGCGCTCTACTCGGAGCTCCGACACGGCAAGAGAGCCCCAGGTAGGCAGAGGAAACGCTTCAAGAACACCCTCAAAGTCTCCTTGAAAAAGTGCAACATCCCCATTGACTCCTGGGAATCCCTGGCCCAAGACCACACAAAGTGGTGAAGTAGCATCCGAGAAGGTGCCGAACACCTCGAGGCTCTTCGCCAGGAGCAAGTGGAAGCCAAGCACAAGCAGCGCAAGGAGCGCACGTCAACCCAAGAACCCCACCCACACGCCCCTTCAACCACCATCTGCCCCACCTGTAGCAGAGACTGTAGGTCCCGCATTGGACTCATCAGTCACCTGAGAACTCATTTTTAATGTGGAAGCAAGTAATCCTCGGTTCCGAATGACTGCCTAAGAAGAAGACACCTCAATCAAGTCCCCACTCAGCCTTTCTGCTCTAAGGAAAACAACTCCAGCCTGTCCAGTCTCTATTCATAGCTGAAACGCTCCAGCCCAGGTAACATCCTAGTGAATCTCCTCTGCACCCTCTCTAATGCAATCACATCCTTCCGATAGTGTGATGACCAGAATTGCACTCAGTATTCCAGCTGTGGCCTAACTAGCGATTTGTACAGCTGCATCATAACCTCCCTGCTCTTATATTCTATGCCTCGGCTCATGAAGGCAAGTATCCCATATGCCTTCTTAACCACCTTATCTACCTGTCCTGCTGCCTTCAGGGATCTATGTAGATGCACACCAATTTCCCTCTGATCCTCTGTCCTTCCTAGGGTCCTAACACTCATTGTTAATTCCGTTGCATTGTTAGTCCTCCCAAAATTATTCACCTCACACTTTTCAGGGTTAAATTCTATTTGCCTCTGTTCTGCCCATCTGACCAACCCGTCTATATCGTCCTGTAGCCTGTGGCTTCCCTCCTCGCTATTTACCACCCCACCAATTTTCGTGTCATCTGTGAACTTACTGACCATACCTCCTAAATTCATATCTAAATCATTAATGTTCACTAAACAGCAAGGGACCCAGCACCGATCCCTGCGGTAAACCAAAGGACACAGGCTTTCAGTCACAAAAAAAACCTTGGACCATACACTTTGCCTCCTTCCACTAAGCTAATTTTGGATCCAATGTGCCAAATTGCCCTGGATCTCATGGGCTCTTATCTTCTTGACCAGTCTCCCATGCGGTACTTTGTCGAAAGCTTCTGGTCTGAGCTTGTCAAAATAAGATAACGGCGAAGAAATATACCAAAAAAAATTACATTGCAGCTTGAGCGGAAATCCTTCTCGTCTCTAGAAATCTTGCAAAAGAGCATTGGGCGACAATTTAAACGCGCCTCCCTCGCTGGCGGTTCTCTCAGGCTCTGAGAGAGGTAAATGCAGCCCGGCAGCTCCAGATCTTATTTATTCGTGAATTATGAGGTCCATAGTTATGGTAGATAGAAAGGAAATTTTCCCTTGAGCTGCGGATGGACTCACTTTGGAGCATCCACGATTCTGAAAGGGTTGTGGATAGCACATTTAGTGAGTTGGTCACACCGCAGGTTAAGGCCAGCGTAGATAGTACATGGGTGACCAAAAGGCAGAGCAAGGGCAGGAAGGTAGTGCAGAAATCCCCTGGAGTTGTCTCCCTTAGCAACAGGTTCACCGCCTTAGGTGCTGTTGTCGGGGGGGATGACTCATCGGGGGAAGGCACCAGCAGCCAGGCTCATGGCACCATGACTGGCTCTGTTGCAAAGAAGGGAGGGAAAAAGAGTGGCAGGGCTATAGTAATAGGGGATTCGATTGTAAGTGGAATAGATAGGGGTTTCTGTGGTCGCGACCGAGACTCCAGGATGGTTTGTTGCCTCCCTGGTGCAAGGGTCAAGGATGTCTCGGCGCGGGTGCAGAACATTATGGAGGGGGAGGGAGAACAGCCAGTTGTCGTGATACATGTTGGTACCAACGACGTAGCTAAAAAAAGGGAAGAGGTCCTACAAGTAGAATTTAGGGAGTTAGGAGCCAAGCTAAAAAGTAGGACCTCGAAGGTAGTAATCTCTGGATTACTACCAGTGCCACGTGCTAGTAAGAGTACAGAGAACAGGATAGTTAGTCTAAATACGTGGCTTGAGCAGTGGTGTAAGAGGGAGGGTTTTACATTTTTGAGGCATTGGAACCAGTTTTGTGGTAGGTGTGACCTATACAAAAGGGACGGTCTACACCTGTGCAAAGATGGAACTGATGTTCTCGGGGTAATTTTTGATAAAGCAGTTCGGGAGCATTTAAACTAGAATGGCAGGGGGCTAGAAACCTATGTAGTGAAATAGAGGAAAGTGAAAGGCAGACAGAAATAAATGGTAAAAGGGTGAGGAACAAAAAACAGAGGGCCAAACTAATTCATAAAAAATGTGAGCATAAAAAAAGCCTGAGGGTTTTATACCTTAATGCGAGAAGCATCAGGAACAAGGTAGATGAATTAGCTGTGGAAATAGAGGTTAATAATTATGATCTAATTGGGATTACGGAAACATGGTTGCAGGGTGAGCAGGGCTGGGAGCTTAACATACAGGGGTATTCAGTATTTAGGAAGGATCGACAAAAAAGAAAGGGAGGAGGGGTAGCATTGCTGGTAAAAGAGGGGATAAATGCAATTGAAAGGAAGGATATTAACTCAGTTAATACAGAATCTACATGGGTGGAGCTAAGAAATAGCGAGGGGCGAAAAACATTAATAGGAGTGTTATATAGGCCTCCAATTAGTAAAATAGAGGTTGAGGAGGGCATCACTAGGGAAATTAGAGAAGCGTGCAATAAGAGCACAGCTGTCATCATAGGTGACTTTAACTTACATATAGATTGGACTAGCCTAATCAGTAAAAATAATGAGGAGGAGAAATTCCTTGAGTGTTTAAGGGATGGTTATCTGGATCAATATGTCGAGGAACCAACTCGGGAACAGGTTATATTGGACTGGGTACTGTGTAATGAGAAGGGACTAATTAGTAATCTTGTTGTACGGGGACCCTTGGGTCAGAGCGATCATAACATGATCGATTTCTCACTCGAAATGGAGAGCGAAGAAATTGACTCAGAGACTAATGTCCTGAATTTAAACAAGGGGAATTATGATGCCATTAGACGGGAACTGAGTAGGTCTGATTGGACAACGTTCCTGGGAGGAATGGAGGTAGATAAACAATGGCAAGCATTTAAAGATAGAATGACAAAATTGCAAAAATTGTTTATACCAATCTGGCATAAAAGGAAATCTAAAAAGGTGACTCAACCGTGGATAACAGGGGAAATTAGAGACAGCATAAAATCCAAAGATAGGGCGTATAAAATAGCCAAAAAAAGCGCCAGAGCGGAAGATTGGGAACGGTTTAAGATAGAGCAAAGGAGGACAAAGGGCTTAATCAAGAGGGGCAAAATAGCTTACGAAAGCAAGCTGGCGGAAAATATAAAAACTAACTCCAAAAGCTTTTATAAGTATATCAAGAGGAAAAGACTGGTGAAAACCAAAGTTGGTCCATTGCAGTCAGATACGGGGGAATATATAACGGGAAATATGGAAATGGCAGACCAACTAAATGCATACTTTGGGTCAGTCTTTACGAAGGAAGACACAAAAAACCTCCCTGGGATATCGGGAAAAATAGGGACATGGGCAAAGGAGGAACTGACGCAAATCAATATCTCTAAGGATATGGTGTTAAGGAAGCTAAAGGGATTGAAGGCAGACAAATCCCCAGGGCCTGATAACATGCATCCTAGGGTACTGAAGGAGGTGGCCCTAGAGATAGCGGATGCACTAAGTATGATTTTTCAGAATTCATTAGACTCGGGAACAGTGCCCATGGATTGGAGGGTAGCTAACGTTACCCTACTATTCAAAAAGGGGGGTAGGGAAAAAGCAGGTAATTACAGACCTGTAAGCCTTACATCAGTTGTGGGCAAAATGCTGGAGTCCATCATTAAGGATGAAATAGCGGAGCACTTAGCAAATGGGGACAGGTTAGGACAGAGTCAACATGGATTTACAAAGGGTAAATCGTGCTTGACTAATCTATTGGAATTTTTTGAGGGAGTAACTCGTAAAATAGATGGGGGAGAGCCAGTAGATGTGGTGTACCTGGACTTCCAAAAGGCCTTCGACAAGGTCCCACATAAAAGATTAGCAGGGAAAATTGAAGCTCATGGGATAAAGGGGAAAGTATTGACGTGGATAGAGAACTGGCTGTCAGATAGAAAACAGAGAGTTGGAATAAACGGCTCATTTTCTGAATGGCAGGCAGTAACAAGTGGGGTACCACAGGGATCTCTCCTGGGTCCCCAGCTGTTCACAATTTACATTAATGACCTGGATCAGGGAGTCGGATGCAGCATTTCCAAATTTGCAGACGACACTAAACTAGGAGGGGGGGTTGGCTCGGAGGAGGAGACCAGGAAGCTCCAGAGCGATTTGGACAGACTGGGTGATTGGGCGGATAAATGGCAGATGCACTATAATGTGGACAAGTGCGAAGTTATCCACCTTGGGTGCAGGAACGGGAGGGCAAATTATTATTTAAATGGCAATAAATTGGGAGAGGGGGAAGTACAGAGAGACCTGGGTGTTCTTGTACACCAGTCACTGAAGGCGAGCATGCAGGTGCAACAGGCGGTCAAGAAGGCAAACGGTATGCTGGCCTTCATAGCAAAAGGGTTGGAATACAGGAACAGGGATACCTTGCTGCAGCTGTACAGGGCACTGGTGAGACCACACCTCGAGTACTGTGTACAGTTTTGGTCGCCTCATCTGAGGAAAGATGTTCTTGCCATGGAGGGGGTGCAGCGGCGATTCACCAGGCTGATACCAGGAATGGCGGGATTGACCAATGAGGAGAGACTATGTAGTTTAGGGATGTACACACTGGAGTTTAGATGATTGAGAGGGGACCTCATAGAAGTGTATAAAATTCTGACAGGTCTAGACAGACTAGATGCAGAAGGAATGTTTCCCTTGGCGGGTGAGAACAGAACTAGAGGACATAATTTAAGGATAAGGGCTAAACCATTTAAGACAGAAATGAGGGGGAATTTCTTCACTCAGTGGGTGGTGAACCTGTGGAACTCATTGCCACAGAGGGCAGTGTACGCCAGCTCATTAAATATATTTAAGAGGGAATTAGATATATTTCTACAGGCAAAAGGGGTTAAGGGTTACGGAGAGAAGGCGGGGACGGGATACTGAATTGGAGGATCAGCGATGATCTCATTAAATGGCGGAGCAGGCTCGAAGGGCCGGATGGCCTACTCCTGCTCCTATCTTCTATGTATCTATGTATGTAAGGGGCAATACCCAGGGGTCATAGTTTCAAGGTAAGAATCAAGATGTTTAGAGGGGATTTGAGGAAAAGCTTTTTCACCTCGAGGATGGTTAGAATCTGGAACTCACTGCCTGAAGGAGTGGTAGAGGCAGGAACCGTCACAACATTCAAGAAGCATGTAGGTGAGCACTTGAAACGACATAGCATGCAAGGCTACGGACCAAGTGCTGGAAAATGGAATTAGAATAGATAGGGCTTGATGGCCGGCGTGGACACGATGGGCCAAAGCGACTCTAACTGTGCTGTATAACTCTATGACTCTATGACTCTAATCTACACTTTCTGTCAACAAGTTTTGCTTGAATTTGAATTCGATCATAACCCGATCTGGACTTTCAAATAACTGAAGCAATTAAAAGAAATAATTGCATTTATATAGAGCCTTTCACGACCACCGGACGTACCAAAGCCCTTTACAGCAAATGAAGTACTTCTGTACGCCACTTTGGTAATGTTGGAAATCCGGCAGGCAATTAGCATACAGCAAGCTCCCACATACAGCAATGTGATAATGACCAGATAATCATTTTTTTGTTAAGCTGATTGAGGGATAAATATTGGCCAGGGTGATTTATGTCCCAGTCTTATTCAGTTAGCAGACAGTCATTAAGGTAAGTAATGATGGAGACTGTGAGGACACATTTTGACAACTTCTCGCAATGATCACAAGATCCTTACCCGTGAGGAAAGCCATTCAGCCCATTCTAATTTAGCACTCCAGAACAACCGTAGTCTTCAACCCATTGCTTAATCCAATTGATTCCTGAATCATTCCAGCGCTTTCACCACCATCGTTCGTCCTGGAGTCCATTCTAAGTGTTGATCATTCTCCTGATATCAGTCCTAAATAGTTCACTTTTACTTCTGAACATGTTCCGCCTTGTTCTTTCTCCCACAGTGTAATTTAAACAATATTCAGCATGAGTTACTAACTTGTATATCTCTGTAATACCATGTCACAGATGCCTCCGTTCTAGGCTGAAATGTCCAAAGTTTCGCTGTTAACTCAAACCGGATAAAATCCCTCCGACCGTGTATATTTTGCTGCAGGATCGGCGTTTGTTTGGTGCTGCTGCTCCCTCCTCTGGCCGCATCCCTGTATTGCACCACCTTGTGGCGGGGGCAGGTTGGTAGAAGACCTTTTTCTTCGGGATGTTTAGTGTGAGGCCCGTGCTCTCATACGCTTCGGTGAAGGTGTTGACGATGGCTTGCAGTTCGACTTCCGAGTGTGCACAGACGCAAGCGTCATCTGCATACTGTAATTCGACAGCAGAGGATGGGACCACCTTGGATCTTGACTGCAAGTGACGGAGGAAGAACAGTTTACCGTTTGTTCTGTAAATTAGCTCCACTTCAGCGGGGAGCTTACTGAGGGTGAGATGGAGCATTGCAGCAAGGAAGATCGAGAAGAGAGTTGGTGAATTGGGTCTGTTTTGGAACAGTCGGTTAGGATCACGGCTTACATGTTGTCATGCAGCAGGCGGAGGATGGTGACAAACTTTGAGGAGGACACTCCATAATCCCTCACGGTTGACAGTGCTGAAGGCCTTTTTGAGGTCAAAGAAGGCCATGTACAGCGGTTGGTGCTGTTCCCTGCATTTCTCTTGTAATTGACGTGCGGTGAGGATCATGTCCATTGTGCCCCTTAATGGGCGGATCCACATTGCGACTGTGGGAGGAGCTCTTCAGCCACGGGAAGAAAGCGATTGAGGAGGATTCTTGCGATGACTTTCCCTGTGGCAGACAACAGGGAGCCTCCTCTGTAATTACCGCAATCGGACTTTTCACCTTTCTTGAAGATGGTCACAATTATGGCGTCTCTGAAATCCCCTGGCATGCTCTCCTCCTCCCAGATTAGAGAAATGAGATCATGAATTCGCGCCAGTAGTGCTTCTCCACCATGCTTTAGTGCCTCGGCAGGGATTCCATCTGCTCCTGAGGCCTTGTTGTTCTTCATCTGTCAGATGGCCTTTTCAACCTCTTGCCGGGCTGGGGTTGTGCTGAAGTGGTGGCGGGTAGCATGCTGAGGGATGGAGTTGAGGAGACTCGCGTCGAAGACAGAGTCGCGGTTAAGGAGATCGTCGAAGTGCTCCTTCCAGCGGGCACTGACTGCCTCCCTGTCCTTGATGAGTACCTCTCAATTTTTGGCTCTCAGTGGGGTAGGGCCTTGGGTGCTTGGACCGTAGGTGGTCTTGACTGCGCTAAAGAATCCATGCACGTCATGGTTGTCGGCTAGCTGGTGGATCTCCTGCGCTTTCTCCACCCACGATCTTTTCTTTAGGTCGCCAGTTTTTTGTTGAACCTCGGCCGTCAGACGTCTGTAGAGCTGCTTTCTTTCTCTCGAGTTGTGTTGCTGTTTCCAGATCAGGAATGCCTTGCGCTTCCGGCTTCTTCGCTCCTGGATCTCCTGGTTGTTCTCATCGAACAAGTCTTGGTGTATCCTGGTCGAGTGACCGAGCATCTCTTCACAGGTGCTGATTATGGAGGCCTTGAGCATAGACCAGGCGCTGTGGACACTCTGTGTCTCTGCATCACTGGGAGTCCTCACGTTGTTTGTAAGGCGCAGGCTGAATAGGGATTCTTAGCAGCGTCTTTGAGTGCTCCAGCATTGATTTTCCTGCAGCATTGTTTCTGTTGCCGCCGCTGTTTTGCGGCTGTGTTGATGGAGATGACAGAGCAGATTAGGCGGTGGGCTGTCAGGCAGTCGTCAGTTCCTGTCATGGCGCGGGTAATGCGGACGTCCTTGCGGTCCCTCGCTCGGACGATGACGTTGTTCAGCAGATGTCGGTGCTTGGAGCGAGAGTGCTGCCATGAAGCCTTGCACATGTCTCTCTTTGCAGTATTGCAACAATTCCTCCCTCTGCTGGCTGCTGCGCAGTATTGCTGTGTATGGTCGAACCTGGTACAACGTCGATCTTTGCTTCCAGCTGGCAACAACTCGAATGGGTGCAGTTGCTTCGTCACGCGCGGAGCTCCAGGTATAGAAGGAGTGACAGGACTGTTTCTTGATCCAGTCTGCTGACAGCTAATTTAGGGTAAAGTTAAATGAGAAGGAAGAGAACAGAATACAGGAACTTAAGAACGGGAGGAGTCCATTCAGCCCTCTGCCTGCTTTAGATCATGGCTGCTCAGCAACTCACCTCCATATTTCTGCCGTCTCTCCAAATAACTTGATACACTTACCTAACAAAAACGTGTTGATCTCAGTCTTGAAAGCAACAGTTGAACCACAGCATCCACGGAATTATCGGGGAGAAAGTTCCAGATTTCTGCAAACCTTTGTGTGAAAAGATGCTTTCGGATTTGACTTTTGAATGGAGCGGCTCTAAATTTAAAGTTTTCTCCCGTTTTACTTGATTCCCCAAGCAGAGTAAATAGTTTATCTCTATCTACCCTATTGAAGCTGTTAACATTTTGAACACCACAGTCAAATCAGCCCTCAATCTTTTAAACTCAAGCAAACAGAAGCCAAGTTTATACAATCAGTCCTCATAATTTAACACTGTAAGCCTCGGTATCAATCTGGTAAATCTACGCTGCACTACTCCAAGGCCAATATATCCTTCCTGTGTCCGGTGCCTAGAACAGAAAACAATACTCCAGATGTGGTCTAACTAGAACTTTATAAACTGGATAACATCTTGCTCCCCTTTTGTATTTCAGCCCCCTTGAGATAAATGCCAACCTGCATTGTAAAGGGTGCAGAGGAGGGCCACTAGTCTAATTACCAGTGTAAAGCATCTCAGTTATCAAGAGATGGTAAACGAGTTGAGACTCTGTAGAGAAGCCTAGACTTAGGGTTGATCTGTTGGAGGTTTATAAGATGATAAAGTGAATAGATTGTTTTCGAGTTGATAGTTTGTTCCAGTTAAATAGGTAAGAGACGCCTTGGGGTGACAATTTTAAGTTGTGTAAGGCCACATCGAGGTGGTTCTTTTCTCAGAGAATAGTGGAGCTCTGGAATAATCTGCCGGCTCGGGCAGTGGACATCCATTCGCAGGATTCCTTCCAGCGAGAGCTGGAACTGTTTTTGGCTGAGGCAGAGATCCCTCTTACAAAGGTCGGTACTGCGAGGAATACAGGGCCAGGGTGATTTCCTGGACTAGTTCCGCTCGCTTAGATAGGGCGGAGAGAAATGTCGCGGAATAGAAACCGAGATTGGATTGGCAGTTTTGGTGTCAAAGTCTGGCTGATAGGATGTGGGTGGCGGCTAAATGTTGCATTGGCTGAACGGCAATGAGGTCAGCGGCTTGTTGTTCTAGGGGTGTGGTTCTCGCTAAGGAGCTTCGCTGACTGATATGTCAGAGGTCTGAGGTTCAAATCCCGGACGAGCGCAATATCTTCCCATTTGTAGTGAAAAGCCATCAGTTTATGGCGCAACACAACATATGTCGCCTCGCACTTGCTGCAACGTTTATGTATTAACAATGACGCACGCCTTTAATGCTTCATTATTATGGCTCGAGTTGTCTGTAATTCCAGGCTCCATAATCATAATTGATCATAAGCTGCCATTCAGCGATTCTGCTTTTGCAAAAGTTAGACTCAAAATGAAAAGAATCTTGCTCGTTCCGGGATTCCATAGCATCCCATGTCCCTGTTCTGTGCCATGGGGTGAGTGGGTGAACGGGACTTGATGCGAGTTAGGACACGGGCAGCCAGGATGACTTCATGCTTATGGAGGATAGAACGTGGGAGACCGGGCAGGCGTGCATTGTAGTAGTAATGTCTAGAGTTAACAAAGGCATGGATGAAGTTATCCGCAGCAGATGAGCCGAGGCAGGGATGGAGTCGGGCGATGTTACGGAGGTGGAAGTAGGCGGTCTTGGTTATGGAGCGTATATGTGGTCAGAAGCTCCTCTCGGGGTCAAATATGACACCATTTGTGAATAGTCTGCTTCAGCCTCAGACAGTTACCAGGGAGACAGATAGAGTCGGTGGCGAGATAACGGAGTTTGTGGCTGGGACCGGAGACAATGGCTTTGCTTTTCCCAGTATACCGTTAGAAGACATTTCCGCTCATCCAGTACTGGATTATGAAGAAGCAGAGTGATTAAACAGAGGCAGGGGAGGGGCTGAGAGAGGAAGTGGTGTGCTTGAGCTGGGTATCAGCCTATATGTACAAATATTTTTCGGATGATGTCGCCAAGGGACAGCTTTTAGATGAGGAATAGGAGGGGTTCAAGCATAGATCCTTGGGCTCACCAGAGATAATGGTGCGGGAGCGGGAATAGAAGCCATTGCAGGTGATTGTCTGGCTACGACTGGATAGATAAGAATGGAACCAGGCGAGTGCAGTCCCACGCAGCTGGACGGCGTTGGAGAAGCATGGTGTGGTGATACGTGTCAAATGCTGCAGACAGTTCGAGAATCGTGAAGAGGGAGAGTTTACCTTTTGTCACAGTCGCATAGGATGTCACTTGTAACTTTGATAATATCCATTTCGGTACAGTGGTAGGGCGGAAACCTGATTGGAGGGATTAAAACATGGACTTCCGGTATAGATAGATGCGGAATTGGGAGGCGACAGCACGTTAAATGTTGTTGAAGAGGAAAGGGAGGTTGGAGATGCGGCGATAGTTTGCAAAGGCGCAAAAACAGCAATGAAAATATAAATACTATTAAAAGAGCCTTGTTCGGAATGAAAAGCGGCATTGCGAGTAATGAGACCGAACGAGGTTTGGCATGAATTTAATTTCACGTTAAATAAACTCTATTCTTCCCTCTGTTGGACATTTTATTCGAAGTGTGTAGAGCGACCGCGACAGGAATCGAACCTGATATTACCATTAATCATTAGCGGAAGGGGCTGTTCTTTTATTCTGGACTGATGCTTCAATCTTCACAAACTCTGATTGTCTTTGTTTCAGCTCTATTATTTGCGCGGCGCAGTTACCAGCAGCTCCTGGGTCTCGGGGTCTGATTCACGCTTTTCCTTTTTACTGATAAAATGCGTGAGGTCTCGGGTTCCTGCCGCAGTCCCTGCGCTTCCTTCTCGCCAGCTACTCTTTGTCATTTTTATGCTGCCTTCTGGAACTCTCTTAAACTCTTAAACAGTCTTCAAACCCACCTCAAACCCTAAAATTATACCGCAACTTCGGGTTCTAACCGCCTTCAACCAAATCCTTCCTCCCAATCCTACTTCTTTCTCGCTCGGGGCTAAGCGTCTCACCCCTGTGAAAGCTCTGAGCTGTTTCAATGAGGTTTGTCCCACGGATGTGAGAGGTTGGATTTACCTTGCGTAACTCAAATTGCTGTTCCTTGATAGCAGAACAACGGATACATATCCTTATGGTGTGATACAAATTCCAAAAATTGTCTTTTTTGTGCAACATTTAATGAAATGTTTTTAATTTAAAATGGCTACTTAAGTTGGCTGGGAATCGAACCCGTGTCTCTCGCGTGGCAGGCGAGAATGCAACCCCTGAAGCACCAATGCTCACTGCACCCTGCATTTCAATTCTATAGTCACATTGCTGTTTCTGTCAATGAAAGAATAAATGACAAATCAAAATATTGCACGGTTCTCCAGGTGTGGTCTCACCAAGACCCTGTACAATTGTACAAATGTTTCAGGGAGGGAGCAGAGGCTGAGGCTGATCTGTGTCACGTGGAAGCAGAACACAATATTCCGGCTGTTTATTTTCATTATCCTGCAGAATATTACATACTGCTCTCAACATGTAATACTCCTCTTAATATCGGATGGTTTAGTTTATTGTAATAATCGTTGCGGTTCTTATCAATTTTATGAATTGGCAGCAAATTAAATATCACCAAACCAACGAAATGGTCATTGTCGAGATTTAACACTCAGTGCAGGGTCAGCGTACTGGCCGATTGGTTAAAGGCATTGGAGATTAAATTTCATTGTTCTGCCTGAGGAAGTTCAAAGCTTGTTGTATTTTAATGTTAATAAATCCAAATTGTTAGAAAATGCTAAACCTTGGTTGATCTAAGCTCTGATTACCCTAAAGAGTGAAGAGAGTTAAAACAAAAACCCTACAGTCTGAAGCACAAAGTCAAATTTCCCTCCAAGCTTTCTGCACTTAGCTCATGGCACGGCTCAAATTACTGATATATACTTGGAATGGAAAACATTGGTAGGACTGTGTGGTAGAGCAGGGCGAAGTGGGAATAATTGGACAGCTCTTTCAGAGATCCGGCACAGGCAGGATGGGCCGAGTGTCTTTAATGTCTACAAAAATAATTCTGTGTTTGCATTACTCCAAGCGTTGAAAGACTTCCTAACTGCTGCTCCTTGCACTAGGGATATGATTTTCGATACAAACAGTATTTTCACTGTTTGAGAAAAGAGCGGTTCAAATCCCAGACAAGCCCTAAATCTTTAGTCAAACATCACCAATTTCCTCAGCCTGGAGACATTGCAGAAGTCTTCAAATTAATAATTGTTAGGAAATCAGTGCAGGACCTATATCCATTATATCGCAAGAAATTAGCGAGTTTATTTTTAAAAGCGGGAATTCAGTCCCATATGTGCAGAAATTGTGACGTAAATATGAAAATCCGTTTATTTCCAGAAGCCTGCTCCACATTTTCCACATTGTCAATCTGGGAGCACAGGCAGAAGAGGCGGTAATGGCGACTTTATTAAAGATTGTTTCCACCGTTTGGAAAATAAAATATTTAAAGAAAAGGGATTTTTGGATGACCCTCTTTGGATAATAAAGTTAGATGGAGGTTGGTGAGAGGTTAAAGTGATGGACTGTTCATCCAGTTGGGAGATACTGGGCCTGAAGATCTTACAGTCCCCAAGATAAACAATATTTTCTCTCGCTGTGTAAAAAGCTCCCAATTTCTCAAACTAATATTTCACCCAGTTCTAATGAAATAGCGATCTCGGATTGGAGATAGATCTTTCCCACCTTCCTTCTTCCTTCAATTCCATTGGCTGCCGTGATTCCTACATTACAACAGTGACTACACTTTAAAAGTAATTCATTGGTTGTAAAGCGCTTTGGAACGTCCGGTGGCCATGAAAGGCGCTGTGGAATTGTCAGTCTTTCTGTCTTTCCTTGTTCGCGGTTTCCTGCCTTATTGGACAAGGAGCCAGATTTTGATGTTGATGATCAAAAGCTTAATGCTTCAAGTCCTAACCTCGTCTTTTTCCAGATTTATTAAAATCTATTTGATTGAAAGATCTTCAATCATATAATAAAAACGTCCATTTAAAGCCCGTGAGTCATAACAGTTGTTTTAATGGTGAGGGGAATCTTTAGAGGAACAGAACCCCTCCTGCAGCAATAGAATTAGAGTCAGTGCCCAGTCTGCTGTTCGGGGCAATCCTCACCTCCTCGTGTTTCATTTTCACATCGATGGGAGACGCTGAGAGCGAATTCCAATCTACACGGGATTTACACCGCTTGAAAGATTAACGGGAAAAGCAAATGATGAGGGAGCTGGAAAACAAGGGTTAACATTGTCCTTTGGAAATTAATTTAATTACAAACTTTTTTTCGATCTTAGTCCAGCGCAGTTTTCTGATTCGCACCAAGTCTGTACATTTTATTTCTGTTAAAATATATTCTGCTCCCGCTCTTCATAAAGAACAAAGTGTCCCGCGCCACAGGCATTCAAAGACCTTTCAGTTTTGATAAACCTCCTGTAATCGCTGCTTTCACCTACTAGCTCTTTTCATTTATCCTACATTTGTTTTAATCGCACACTTCAATAGACCTATTAAGATAAAGGCGGAACGCCTCTGATCTTACTGCACCGCCCCAGCTGCTCAATATTTCACATTTAAACTCTCATTGGCAGCTGTGTAGCGCTGCCCGTCGCTCACGCACCTCCACACTTTGGGGAAAAGAGCCAACAAGCACGAAAACAAAACCCAGTTCTTCAGTTAACAGGCCCTCTATCACAAGATTCTGCAAGAAAAATTCGCGAACAATCGGACCGCTCACCTTCCGAAGGCCGGTCCTTTTTTCGCAGCGCTTGTCTGCCGAGCGGTCACACAGATCCAAATGTATCGACTGGTTTCAAGGCACTAATGTACATTGGTACGAATGGGACATGTGCCCCCAGGAACAGCGGTGTTAGCAGAGAGAACTTAACGGCGTAAGTACGATAGAGTGAATGTTAGATTAAGGCAATGCCGCGGGAAAGTGACAATGAAATGGAAGTAGGAAAGTAAAGAATGTCTATTGATTGTGGAAGAAAAAAAAGCTTGGAGAAGAGGCGGGTGTTAATTATGGAGCATCAAACTCAGGCATGTGAGAGCGCGGGGTTTTGAAGGAATAAATAGGTTTTCACCAGCAATAAAACATTTTTTTTCATGTCGTAAAGATTGATTTTTGAAGTCTGTTCCATTAGCAGGTGCCGCAGAGGACAGAAGATACAAAGCGAGCTGTGACGTGATTTAAGTTTGAACCGAGGTTACTGCGGCCACAATGCAGAGCACTAACCATGATACGATCACAGCGCCACACGCCAGCTTCGAGTAATTTTTCTGATCACAGCATAGTTGCGCACGGCACGGATATTTTTGCTGTTAAATATGAATAAAATGCGACGTATGTTTGCAGCTGTTGATGTTTCTGTCCTGTTACTGTCATAAGAACATAGAAACAGGAGGAGGCCATTTAGGCCCTCGAACCTGCTCCGCCATTCAATGAGATCATGGCAGATCTGTATCTTAACTCCATCTACCTGCGATGATTACATACACCTTCAAATCCTCGCCGAACGCAAATCTATCGATCTCAATTTTGAAATTGTCAATTGACCCCCAGCCTGAACAGCTGTTTCGGGAAGAGAGTTCCATAATTCCACTAGCCTCTGTGTGAAGAAGCGCTTCCTTACATCATCCCTGAACGGGGTAGCTCTAATTTTACTGTTATGCCCCATTTTGATGGACCCTCCCACCAGAGGAAGGAGATTGTCTCTCTTACACCTGTTTGTTTGCAGCTCTGTCCGAAGTCCACGCCCCAGAACATTAACTGTCCCTCTGAACCCTCTAATTTGGTTTTTGAATTCATGAATCTTTCCCTGATGATTCTTTGCGCCCTGTCTCTGCAATTGGATTATTTGCAGATCACTGGCAGCAGGCTGCAGAAGCGAGCGGGATATGGGCGCTGACTAGGGAATGCTGCTTCTCATGGCTGTCTCACCCCCCGCGGGACCAGGCGGGGGTTTGAAAGCCTTCATGTATCACACAGTTAGAATTGATGACGTGGTGTCTCAAAGTTCCACCATATAAAGGAAGTGTCTCTTTATGGGGGTATTTGAGACACTAAATAATTTCGGGAACTCGCCTGAATCCAGGTCATAAGACTTGTGTTCGAATCACGCCCGGGTCGCGGCCACTTTTACAACAGATCTGTGTCTGAATAAATCGAAAACCCGCACAATAAACAGTGTCACCTTTCACTGTTTAGCGGGCGTGGTTCTCGGAGCGATGTGCCTGATCCTCTCATTAATTCGTTTGCATAAACTTCGTGAAAAGACAGAGATGGAAATAATTTACAGGGAATCATTTAAACATATCGTCAAGTCTCGCATTCACCCATAATGAATCATAAACTCACGGATTCAGCGCTAGTTGGTGCAATCGGCTCTGTGGCGCAATGGCTGGCGCATTGGGCTTTTACTAATGGTGGAAAGAGGCATTCAAAGGTTGTGGGTTCAAATCCCGACACAGTCGCTGTTCAGACAGGTTTCGGTGATGGACTTTTGCAGCAAATCCACAACTCGTTCATTGATGTCCTTCAAGGACTGGGAATCGACAATGAGGCCGCTTGAATAGTGAATAATAAACATGTCAACTTCAGTCTGCGCCTCTCCTGGAAATATTTTCTTTACACCACGTGTGTTGTGTCGACAAACCCTGTGCATTCTGTTCACTGGAGCTCAAACATTCTCTGGAGAAACGACAATCCGACCTTCTGGAAAGGGAAAAAAATACAATTTGAACCTGGGACCCTCTCCCAAGGTCAATCAACGAAACCCCCCGAGCGAGAGTCAAACCCCGAGACCAACGAGCCGCTGGAAACGAAGACGTAAGATGTCGCTGCCACCCATATCCGATCAGCCATCCTTCCATCCCGCTTCTGTCCATCCAATCCCGCTTTCTTAAACAATGTTCAACAATATCAAGCGGTTCACCAAATATTCCAAATCAACAATATTGGCCTCACTTCACCAGGTTCGGTTTGAAAGTCCGAATTTTACTTTTCTAAATTACTTTCCCTGCCGTCTCAGTCATTATTTCTTTCTTTATCCAATTCTGCTGGTGTTGCAGGTTCGGGGCAATTTCATCCGGGGAGATATTTAAGTCCAAATGAATGACACAAAACGCAAATTGCTGTGAGCCCGAAATAGCTCAGTTGGGAGACCGTTAAACTGAAGATCTAAAGGTTCCTGATTCAATCCCGGGTTTCGGCAGTTTAATGTTATTTTGTGTCTCTTTGGTTCGATTCTCCAAATGATCGATTTACTCTGAAGTTCATTATCCGGCACTGAAGGGTTAGGAGTGAATAGAGAAACATCAAGAATGGAAAATGATTATATGCTCTGTATTTAGCTTTTATTTATCGATCTCCTTCTGCGATTTTCTCTGTTTTTTTTCTCTCTCGGTGCCGGGTGAACATTTGATTTGTTGCATTTGTCCTAAACTGATGCCTTTTGCGGTCAGGCACGGTCTGTCTGTCTGTTACTGCTTCTGACCATTAACGGGAACAGACCGCGAGTTATACTTTTATCAGCAAACCGAAGACAGACAAATAAATGGCGGATATGTTACTCCGCCCTAGAGCAAAGGTGCAATGGATTATATTCACAATAAAATTCCCTGTCATTGTGTGTGTTTTTGTAAAGGCTTTATTAGCACCACCTCTAACCAACTGAGCTGAGGGCCGCAAAGCCTCACCTGGAGTGGGTGCGAGCCCCAGGCTGGGCGGTTTGTGTTTCAATTCTCAGACTGGGTGAAAGAGTTACTGTACACACAATGAACACACCAAATCCCCTAAACATTGTTCCGATATAAAGTAAAAATTGCCGAATATAAACTGAACGTGTATTTCGAGAGTAACAGAAAAAGAGCACTTAATTCTGAAAAGTATAATTGAAACAACAGTGAACAGCTCATTCTTCAAACACTGCCTTGATGGATGCCCAGGATCTGACATTGTGAATTCTCTGTGAGCCCGACCTGATTCGGACACGCTGCCTTCTGATCTACCGTTGCGCCTCAGTGAGCGCGTAAAGCCGGATCCACAGGGGCGAGATCGGTGCGGAACGCTGCCCGGACTTACGGAGTGCGAGAGGCGGAAGCAGCAGCAGCCAGACCGCCTCAACCACAGCGCAGGATCCCCGCTCTCTAATCCAGCCGCTGCTGGTCCCAATCTGAGCCGTGTCTGGGAGCCGCCTGCCGGTCTCTCTTTATTGAACGGCTCCGATCCCGGTGCAGCTCACACACAGGCTCAGGAATCCCACCCTGACAGAGCCACATCTTTAAACCTTGTTCTGATTCAGTGAATTGGAATTTAATTCTATTCTCACCTGACCTCCGTTCTGTCAGTTCAGTACTTTATTAAAACCGATATTTGGAGCTCTTTATTTGTCAGTCCCACTTCTACCATTAATAACACTTTTTGCTGCTAACTGTTGCTTGATACAAAGTGCCCAGGAATTAGGGAATTTCTCCTCGATACTGCGGAACGTACTCGGATTCGGCTCAAACGCAAAAACCCACAAAGTTATTGTCACTGCTGCTGTATAGGATTAAAGGAAGGGACCGAAACAGAAGTGATTTTAAATTATTACTGACAAATCAGTGTGAAAGGGAAAGCATACAGTCTGCTTCTCTGCGGGGCTGACTCACAGCCAGCTCTACTGTCTGCCTCTCTCTTTGTCTACCGCTCTATCCGTCTGATTGATTGTCTGTCTTATTCTCCAGCTCTTCGTTTGCTGAGTGCAGACCTCCCGACCCGCCTGACTGACTAACTACTGTGACTCAGGGTCTGCCTAATTATGAGCCTGAATGGCCACATTTCTGAGTTGCTGCCATCGCTCTGTCTCCCGGGTCTGTCGTTGTCTCTCAGGATGTCAATACACCCACACCCTCCACACAATGCCTTTGAGGACTGGACGCAGGTTTGGTCAGTCTGTCCTCGCAACTCCCTCGGGAGTTTAATGATTGTGAAATGAAGACTTTTCCCTTGTGTGACTTGTGTAGGTTTGATCAGTGAAATGTTTGTGAAAGAAAATGGGGGAGAAGGATTGAGAGCTTTTAGTGTGGGACAGAAGTGATGGTGTTTAATGGAGAAATAACACAATCTCTCTCAGTGCAGAGAGAGGCGACTCAGCGATTCACCTTTTCCTTGAACACGTCGTCTGACGTGCGGTTGATAAGCAAAGCAGAGGTCTCCGTAGTGCCGTGATTATTACGTTCGCCTCACACGCGAAAGGTCCCGGTTCGATCCCGAGCGAAAACATTATTTGGAACTTGCTCCAGACGAAACTGCAGGGGCGGGTTTTTTCTCAATTGTGAATAGAGGGCGACAATCGGCCGTTGCTGTGAAATTTAACAGCAGCTGCACCAGATTACTTGTGTAATAAACACTGAACATTTATTAAACAGCGTCTTAAAGTCTGCGAAATGGGAACAAATGAAGTTCATCACAGGCAAAGCACGAAAACTGATTCAAGTTTCACTGTCACGCGGTTACCCAGTATTTCCCTCAGTCTGAAACAGAAAGTTATCAGTTGTGAATGGCGATTACAACAATTATTCACCTTTCACGAAGTTTCATTACTTTTCCCTAATTAATTTAATAAGGTTCAATTTAATTTAATAGTTCCCCGACCGGGCATCGAACCAGCGCCGAGAAGGTTAGAGTGCTGAATCCCAACCAGTAGATGCCGTGTGGTGGGTCGAGTAAAGGACCAGCAAAGTTGATGCCGAAAACTCATTAAACAGGAGAAACAGAAAATGTTGCGAACACTGAGACTGTCAGACGGCATCTGTGGAGAGAGAAACAGAGTTAACGCTTCAGGTCGGTTACATTTCATCACAAACACTTCATCAGTATCTTTCTACAGATGCTGCCTGACCGGCTGAGTGCATCCACCATTTCCTGATTTAGTTCAGATTTCCAGGAACCGCAGGACTTTGCTTTTGAAACTAAAAAGTAGCTCATGTTGATGAAACTTAACACCAGTGAAAATCTTCGGTGCAGATTTAGAGGACGCGACAGTGGGAAGGGCAGAACTGCGATTCTAACAGACCGCCAAGAAAATTCCGGGTAACATAAGAACATAGGATCAGGAGGAGTCCATTCAGCCCCTCGAACCTGTCCCGCCATTCAAGGTTGATCTGTATCTGAATTTAATTTACCGCATTGGTTGCATATCCGTTAATAACTTTGTTTAACAAAAATATCAATTTGTAATTTGAAATTTTCAATTGACCCCTGACCTGAAAATATTTTTGGGGAGAGAATTCCAGATTTCCTCTAACCTTCGTGTGAAGAAGTGCTTCCTGACATCACACCTGAACGGCCGAACTCTAATTTTAATGTTACATTGAATTTACAACACAGAAACAGTCCATTCAGCCCAAATGGTTGATGGCAGTGGTAATGGCCACACGAGCCTCCTCGCACTCTACTTCATATAACCCTATAAGAAAATCTTTATATTCCTTGCTCCCTCATGCGTTTATCTAGCTTCCCTTTAAATACATCTATGCTAATCGCCTCAACTCACATTCCAAACTGGGGCAAGCAGCAGATTATATAGCAAGCTTGCTACAAAACACTAAACAGAGTGCTAGCAAGAACCCTGTCTGAAAGGACATGCAGTATGACAGAGCTGCTGTGATGACCCGACCCAGTCTGATCTACAGCCGCAGCACCAGCCGCTTGCAGCTGCGATCACCGAGTGTTTAAGGCGTTGGACTTGAAATCGAGCGGGATGTTTCTGCGCAGATGCAAATCCTGCTCCCAGCGCCGCTGTTTCAAGCTCTCTTCCTGAACCGGTCTGAAAGGATGGCTGATCAACTGTGGGAGGCGGTGCTGTGCTGCCCGTCACTGCGGTCAGTGATTCGTTGTCTGTCAGCTGGCTGCATTTGTCCAGTGTGAAACCTGTCTGAGCGCCCAGCAGACTGACTTTAGTTTGACCATCTTTTTAATTGGTTTTGCAAGAGTTGCCCTGAGCAGGTGACGAGTTTCCTTCTGGAGAGCGGTTCGCCAATCCAGCTCCGAGGGAAAGTGGGTTGTGACTGGAGTCACTTGTGTAACAGGAATGTCGGGGCGGCAGTTTACCTTCCTGAAGGACATTCATCAACCAGTTGAAGTTTTGCTGCAAAATCTCCCTGTCGGAGACCCGGAATCAACGAGCCCTGACCTGAAACAGGACTCGAACCCATAACCTCTCAATGCTGGATCTTGATTCGTTCTTCTTGATTCACAGATACATTGAGATGTCCATTGCGTCCCAGAGCCGATTACATCACAAAGCCTTTTCATTTACCCGGCTGTTTGGTTTTCACGTTGCTCCGGTGAAGCTCGGGAACTTCTGACAATGTGGGGAAAACTGCTTTTTTCTATTTAAAGGAATGTTATATTCGAAAGTGTCGATAAGCTAAATAATTACTCACTAATAATAAATGGGGTTCGTCTGTGATTGGAACCCAGAATCTGTTACATTTTAATCCCCAACCAAGAATCATATCCCAAGACCAACGAACCGGCAACAAAGAGTGGCTCCCCTCATAAGAACATAAGAAATAGGAGCAGGAGTAGGCCAATTGGCTCTTCGAGCCTGCTCCGCCATCCAATAAGATCATGGCTGATCTTCCACCTCATCTCCACCTTCCTGCACTATCCGCATACCCCTTGATTCCCTTAATATTCAAAAATCTATCGATCGCTGTCTTGAATATACTCAAGGCCTGAGCCTCCATAGCCCTCTGGGGTAAGAACATAAGAACATAAGAAATAAGAGCAGGAGCAGGCCATTCAGCCCCTCGAGCCTGCTCCACCATTTAATGAGATCATCGCTGATCCGATTTTGGCCTCAACTCCACTTTCCTGCCCGCTCCCAATAACCCTTGACTCCCCTGATGCTCAACAATCTGTCTATCTCAGCCTTGAATATATTCAATGACTCAGCTTCCACAGCTCTCTGGGGTAAAGAATTCCAAAGATTCACGACCCTCTGAGAGAATAAATTCCTCCTCATTTCCGTCTTAAATGGGCGACCCCTTATTCTGAGACTATGCCCACTCGTTCTAGATTCCCTGACAAGGAGAAACATCCGCTCAGCATCTACCCTGTCCAAACCCCTCAGAATCTTATATGTTTCGATTAGATCACCTCTCATTCTTCTAAAGTCCATTGAGTATAGGCTCAACCTGCTCAACCTTTCCTCATAAGACAAACCTTCCATCCCAGGAATCAACTTAGTGAACCTGCCTCCAATGCAAGTAAATCCCTCCTTAAATAAGGGGACTGAAATGGGGAAAGAGTTAAAATAACATCGCTGGCAGCTCACAGAATGGTGTAAGAGAGGCATTTGCTGACATGAAAGACCACATCCATAAGGTGTGGTCAAGATAACCGACGTTTGAGACTAAAAACAACTCAGTTGAGGCATGATGTCTAGCACTCCAGCTGCCCTTATGGTTTTGTTATCTGGGTCACAAGGCTTCCAAGTTATTTTTTAATCAACGTTCAGCAGTTTGGGCAAATAAATGAGTATGCAGCTTACACATGTTTACCGTCGGACAGGTAACCCAATCCGTGAAGGTGCATGCAGGCAAAGATCCAATCAGGTTGCGGGAATGAATTGTGCATGAGACCACCATGCTTATTTGAATGTATAAAAATGTAGTGCTTGCTGTAACAATTTGGAGAAGTCTGGCTAAGACAGAGCAGATTGTCTCCCCACCGGTGTAATAAAGACAACTTGACTATCGGTCTAAAAAACTTGTGTCGAGTGTTGGTTTAAAATACTCCACAACAATTGGCGTCACTAACAGGATTCCACATGGATGGGAGGCACAGGTGAGTGAAGCCGAGCCAAAAAACGTGAGTACTTTCAAACTACCACATACAGTTAAGGGAAGGCAACACCGTCTCGTGTCCACCGCCTCCTTTGGAATCAAAGAACTAAAAGGTTTGAATCGATAAGTCAAGTGGTGTCGGGGTTCGGTCGAAATACGGGGATGTATAGGCGTGGTATAAATTGCAAGTATTGCATTAACTTTGGTGTAAAGTATAAGCATACCTGTGACAATAAATAAGCCGAACAAAAATGTCGGCCGGGAAAAGGGAAGAGCTCGAGTGGGGACCGGTGGGGTTTCTGACACGCTATCTAGCGGACAAAAATAAAAGATTAATTGACAAAATGGTTAAAAACGTTTAACAACCGAACGACCCACCAGCCAAACAAAGAGAATGGTGGGGCAAAGAAAAAAAATTAAAGGAAGAAAAGGCCATCATTTTAGTAGCTCGCGCATATTATGAGTTGAGTAGACGTACTCGAATATGGACAAAAACGGGTGCCAAAATTGTACCCGAGTACCAGTAATGCCAACAGTTCGTGTAACGCCGTCGGAGGTGAATGGAGTAGACGTGGACGGGATAGCATGGGACGCGCTAGGCCGAAAAGCGGCTGAATATGACCCCGACTATAATGACGGGGAAATCCCGCCCTCATATGACGACGTAAAAGCGGCACCTATTAATGTGGAATTTATTCCGGGCACCCCCGCGGTGCCTATACCGGCAGGGGCACCCCCAGGCACCGGAGCCATCCCAGCAGTACCAGCTCAGATAAGAGAAATGAGAATATGTCACAACTTCCACAACCGGGATGTGGATGGACTAGTGAGGGCAAAAATGAGCGAAGATATGTGGGGTCAATTTCCTCAACAATACAGGGACGGGATATGGTGTCAAGATGTAGCCCCTACAAACCAGCAACGAGATGCGGAGTATACAGCATTTAGGACCGCTGTTACACAAGTCTTGGGAGTAGTACCAGTAAACTGGGGACTCGTGATGGGAATTAATCAGGGGAAAGTGGACTCCGCCCATGATTATGGAGAACGGAAGTGGACTAGCTTCGTAGCCCACTCAGGTAGAATAGCACTATAACGAGACAATTTGGCATTCTTAAAAATGTACAAGGAAGGGCTGAGTGGTACCCATCAGGCCTTACTAAAAACTGGCTCGTCACCATGCAGACCTCTGATGAATTGATCAGATGGGTGATCGAGGTGGACAACCAGCAGAAAGTTAATGTGGCCGCCTTGGAGGAACGGGTAGCTGCAGCAAAAGAGATAGAAGTCTGTTTTAACTGCAATAAGCCTGGGCACAAACGTAACGAATGCACATTGCCTAGGAAAGACACAAGTAGGAGATGTAGAAACTGAAATAAACGTGGACACTAACAGTGAGACTGTTGGGCACAGGGAGGGGGTATAAGGCACTCCCGCAGGAACAAAAGGCAGCCATAAAAGACATGCCAATGCCAGTTACCATCCGGGGAGTGAGGAAAGTGATGGGACTATTTAACTACTGCAGGAATTTTATATCAGACTTTGCAGGGAAAGCAGAGCCGATTCAACGATTAGTTACAGGCGGGAGACCCGCCACAGATAAGACAGAATGGGAATCGGAGCAAGACGAGACCTACGCAAATTAAAAGCAGCCCTGACGTCCGCACCCACACTAGGATTGACAAATATAGTCAAACCATTCTATATATACTATAGTATAGACGGGAACTTCTAGAACGCCGTAGTCACCCAAGAATAGGGGTGAAATATGAGGCCAATTGCCTATTACTCCACCCAACAAACCCCCGTAGCAAAAGGAATGCCGAGATGTGTGTCGGCCCTCGACTGTGCCGCATGGGCAGTGCGGATATGCGAGCCCGTCACTATGTCAGGGCAGCTGATACGACACACGCAACGCAAAGTGGCGGATCTGCTAAACACAGCCAAAATGAAGGCTGTATCAGACAGAAGGAGGGCGGCTTGGGAAGCAGTATTGATACCCAAGGACAGATAAGTCCAGATTATAAGGGAACATAGAGTCAACCCCGCGGAGGGAACGCTATCGGAGGGTGAGGCACAAGAGTGTCAGTTAGTAATCGAAGAAGAGGTCAGAAGAACCGTATCAGAAACTACCCTTGAAAATCCCGAAAACACCTTTTATGTAGACGGATCTCGCCGATATATAAATGGAGAGCCACACACTGGTTGGGAAGTAGTATCCGAGAACGGAGAAACAGTCGCAAAGGGAGGGCTTGAAGGAGGAACCTCAGTGCAAGTACCAGAACTAGTGGCTCTCACGGAACCACTGAAATAAGCAAAAGGAAATCGAATAAATATATACACAGATTGTAGGTATGCTTTTGCGATAGTGCATGATTATATAACAGCGTGGAATAAGAGAGGATATGTAATCTCCGGAGGAGGACAAATACGGCATGAGGAGTTAATGAGAGACCTAGTTGAAGCGGTAAAAGGAGCAGAAGAGGTAGCAGTGATTAAAATAAAGGCACACCGCAAGATAGTGAACGTACAGCAAAAGGGAAAGATGCTATCTGATCAGTCAGCAAGAGCAGCGGCGGACACAGAAATGCTTACACCAATAGCAGCAGGTATAATAGGAGCAGAGGAAGTGAACATTAAGAGAATCCAAGAGGAGACCGAACTGGAGGAAGAAGAGCAGTGGACAAAGAGAGCCGCAGCCAGAGGTAGTGATTGGATATGGAAAAAAGGACCTCAGGGTGGTAGCCCCTCGCTGTATCCAGGAGAATTTGTTGGATTATATACCATGAGCCAAACCATGGGGTGCGAAATGTCATGATTAATAGGCTAAGTATGGATTTGTGGTGGGGTGGAATGGGACAAGATTTGGCAAGACACTGCAGACGCTGCATCATCTGTGGAGAGCACAACCCTGGTAGGCCTATGAAGGTTAAAATGGCCCACCAACTACATAGAAACCTAGAAACATAGAAGATAGGAGCAGGAGTAGGCCATTCGGCCCCTCGAGCCTGCTCCGCCATTTAATGAGATCATGGCTGATCATCCAAATTCAGTACCCTGTCCCTGCTTTCTCCCCATATCGCTTGATGCATTTAGCCTTAAGAAATATATCCAACTCCTTCTTGAATATATTTAATGAATTGGCCTTAACTTCCTTCTGTGGTAGAGAATTCCACAGGTTCGCCACTCTCTGGGTGAAGAAATTCCTCCTCATCTCAGTCCTAAATGGCTTACCACTTAGCCTTAGACTGTGACCCCTGGTTCTGGACTCCCCCGCCATCTGGAACATCCTTCCTGCATCTAGTCTGTCTAGTCCTGTTAGAATTTTATAAGTTTCAATGAGATCCCCTCTCATTCTTCTAAACTCTAGCGAATACAAGACCAATCGTCCCAATCTCTCTTCATACATCATTCCTGCCATCCCAGGTATCAGGCTGGTGAATCTTCGCTGCACTCTCTCAATGGCAGGAACATCCTTCCTCAGATAAGGTAACCAAAACTGCACACAATACTCAAGCTGTGGTCTCACCCAGACCCTGTACAACTGCAGTAAGACATCTTTGCTCCTGTACTCGAATCCTCTCGCTATGATGGCCAACATACCATTTGCCTTCTTAACCGCCTGCTGCACCTGCATGCTTACCTTCAACGACTGGTGCACAAGGACTTCCAGGCTTCGTTGCACTTCCCCTTTTCCCAATCTATTGCCGTTCAGATAATAATCTGCCTTCCTGTTTTTGCCACCAAACAGGATAACCTCGCATTTATCCACATTATACTGCATCTGCCATGCATCTGCCCAATTACCCAACTTGTCCAAATCATACTGGAGTTTCTCTGCATCCTCCTCACAACACACACGCCCACCGAGCTTTGTGTCGTCTGCAAACTTGGAGATATTACATCTAGTTCCCTCGTCTAGATCATTAAAAAACATTGTGAATAACTGGGGTCCTAGCACCGATCCCTGCTGTACCCCACTAGTCACTGCCTGCCACTCGGAAAAAGACCCGTTTATTCCAACTCTTTGCTTCCTGTCTGCTCTACAGTTCTCTATGCAAGTCAGTAAATTAGCCCCAATCCGATGTGCTTTAACTTTGCACGCCAATCTCTTATGTGGGACCTTATCGAAAGCCTTCGGAATTCCAAATACACCACATCCACTGGTTCTCCCTTTTCTATTCTACCAGTCGCATCCTCAAAAAATTCCAGTAGATTAGTCAAGCATGATTTACCTTTTGTAAATCCATGCTGACTTTTTCCGATCCTGTCACTGTTTTCCAAGTGCTCTGCTATTACATCTTTTATAATGGGCTCTAGCATTTTCCCCACTACCAATGTCAGGCTTACCGGACTATAATTCCCCCTTTTCTCTGTACCATCTTTTTAAAATCGTGGTGTTACATTAGCTACACTCCAATCCATGGGAACTGTTCCAGAGTCGATAGAATTTCGGAAGATGACCAGCACTGCATCTACTATTTCTAGGGCCACTACGTTAAATACCCTAGGATGTAGATTATCAGGCCCTGGGGATTTATCGGATTTCAAACCCGTCAATTTCCCTAACACCATTTCCCTACAAATACTGACTTCATTCAGTTCCTCCATCTCTTTAGACCTTATGTTCCCCGACATTTCTGGGAGGTTATTTGTGTCCTCCTTTGTGAAGACAGAACCAAAGTATGTGTTTAATTGGTCTGTCATTTCTTTGTTCTCCATTATACATTCCCCTTATTCTGACTGCAAGGGACCTACGCTTGACTTCATTAATCGTTTTCTCTTCACATATCTATAGAAGCTTTTACAGTCAGTTTTTATGTTCACAGCAAGCTTACTCTCATACTCTACATTTCCCCTCTTAATTAATCCCTTTGTCCTACTTTGCTGAATGCTAAACTGCTCCCAATCCACAGGTTTGCTGCTTTTTCTGGCCAATTTATGTTTCCTCTCCTTGGATTTATGCTATCCCTAATTTCTCTTCTTAGCCACGGTTGAGTCACCTTTTTTGATTTATTTTTATGCCAGACAGGGATGAACAAATTCTGTAGTTCATCCATGCGATCTTTAAATGTTTGCCATTGCCTATCCACCGACAACCCTTTAAGTAACGTTCCCCAATCCATCCTAGCCAACTCGTGCCTGATACCATCGTACTTTCCTTTATTTAAATTCAGGACCATTTTCTCTGAGTCAAATAATTTACTCGCCATCTTAATGAAGAATTCTATCATATTATGATCGCTCCTCCCCAAGGGGCCTCGCACAACACGATTGCTAATTAATCCTCTCTCATTACATAATACACAGTCTAAGATGGCCTGATCTCTAGTTGGTTCCTCGACATATTGGTCCAGGAAAACATCCCGTATACACTCTAGGAATTCCTCCTCCATAGTATTGTTACTAAATTGGTTAGCCCAATCTATATGTAGATTAAAGTCACCCAAGATATTTGCTGTGCCCTTATTGCACGTATCTCTAATTTCCCATTTAATGACATCCCCAACCTCAGCATTAATGTTTGGAGGTCTGTATACAAATCCCACTAACGTTTTCTGCCCCTTGGTATTTCTCAACTCTACCCATACAGATTCAACATCATCAGAGCTATTATCCTTCCTTACTATTGTGCTAATCTCCTCTTTAACCAGCAATGCTACCCCATCTCCTTTTCCTTTTTGCCTGTCCTTCCTGAATATTGAACACCCCTGGATGTTGAATTCCCAGCCTTGGTCAACCTGGAGCCATGTCTCCGTAATCCCAATTATATCATATCCGTTTACATCTATTTGCGCAGCTAATTCATCCACCTTATTACGAATGTTGCTCGCATTAAGACACAAAGCCTTCAGGCTTGTTTTTTTAAAACTCTTAGTACTTTTAGAATTATTATTTACTGTGGCCCTGTTTGCTTTACACCCTTGATTTCTCTGCCTTCCACTTTTGCCTTTCTCCTTCCTGTCTTTTGCTTCTAGCCTTGCTTCACTTTCCTCTGTCTCCCTGCACAGCTTCCCAACCCCCTGCCATTTTAGTTTAAAGCCTCCCCAACAGCACGAGCAAACACTCCCCGAGGACACCCGTCCCGGTCCTGCCCAGGTGTTAACCGTTCAGTTTGTACTGGTCCCACCTCCCCCAGAACCGATTCCAATGTCCCAGGAATTTGAATCCCTCCCCCTTGCACCATAACTCTCGCCACGTATTCATCTGAAATATCCTTCTATTTCTATTCTGACTAGCACGTTGCACTGGTAGCCAATCCTGAGATTACTACCTTTGAGGTCCTATTTTTTAATTTACTTCCTAACTCCCTATATTCAGCTTTTAGGACCTCATCCCGTTTTTTACCTATATCGTTGGTACCTATATGCACCACGAAACCTGGCTGTTCACCCTCCCCCTCCAGAATGCCCTGCAGCTGCTCCGAGACATCATTGACCCTTGCACCAGGGAGGCAACATACCATCCTGGAGTCTCGTTTGCGGCCGCAGAAACGCCTATCTATTCACCTTACAATAGAATCACCTATCACTATAGCTCTCCCGCTCTTCTTCCTCCCGTCCTGTGCAGCAGAACCACCCATGGTGCCAGGAAGTTGGCTGCTGCTGCCTACCCCCGATAAACCATCTCCCCCAACAATATCCAAAGCGGTATATCTGTTTGAGAGGGGGATGGCCACAGGGAACCCCTGCACTACCTGCCTGCACCTACTACTCTGCCTGGTGGTCACTCATTCCCTTCCTGCCTGTGCAGCCTTTACCTGCGGTGTGACCAACTCCCTAAACGTGATATCCACGACGTCCTCAGCAACGCGTATGCTCCAGTATGTATCCATTCGCAGCTCCAGCGCCGCAATGCGGTCTGCCAGTAGCCACAGATCGTCGTCAGGGACACAGAAACTGTCCCTGATTTCCCACATATTGCAGGAGGAGCATGCCATGGGGCTGAGCTGTGCTGCCATGACTTACCCTTTAATTAATTCAAATTAAATTAAATCAAATCAATGCCACTAATTACACTACAATTAAATGATATACTCAAGGGCCCTTGTTTACTAGCACTCCCCGCTACACAACGGAGACCTTAGAAACTATAAACCACAAAAATTAAGACCTTCTAATTTTATAAACTATTAACCATAACTGTCAAACTATAGAGTAGTATAAATACTGACCTGGCCGTACTCGCCCAATCAGCTGCTTCCTCTTGCCCGCTTCACTTTTTGAATCGTGACGTGGCTCTGGAACGCCGCCGCTGGTCTGTGAGATTGGCTACCCTCTGAAAAAACCCGCGAAACTGAGTATAAATACTCACCGGCTGCTCCCAACACTGACCCTCTGAAAAAACCCGCGAAACTGAGTATAAATACTCAGCGGCTGCGACCGACACTGGGCCTCTGAAAAAACCCGCGAAACTGAGTATAAATACTCATCGGCTGCTCCGGACACTGGGCCTCTGAAAAAACCCGCGAAACTGAAGATAAATACTCAGCGGCTGCTCCCGACACTAGGCCTCTGAAAAAATCCGTTAAACTGAATATAAATACTCACCGGCAGCTCCCGACACTGGGCCTCTGAAAAAACCTGCGATACATGAAAGAGAAAGATGGATAGAGACACAGAGAAACATATAGTGAAATAGACACAGTAATAAATCCACACTCAGAACCTCAGTAAACTGAATTTAAATGGCCACCGCGCATCTTATTTAACCGACAAAATCATCGCATCGCCCAAAACACCAGCATTATTCTGGAATAACAAGCCTTTGCACGGGACCACATGGAGCACTTTAACTTCACGACCTCAGGCGCCCTCTACAGCAAATGCGGCAGCCAATCTGTGCGCAGCAAGCTCCAACAAACAACAATGTGATAATAACCAGATGATCGGTTTCAGTGAAGTTGGTTGAGGAATAAATGTTGGCCCCAGGACATCATAGAGAGACACCAACAGAGGCAGATAGCGATAGGCATGCAACTGAGTGTGCCCTGACAGAGAGTCACCAACAGAGGGAGAGGGAGAGAAAGGTGTGTAACTCTGGAGTTAGTGATACAGAAGGAGATAGAGAGAGAAACATTTCTGCAGTTTGGAAATCTCAAATGTTGACCTCACTCACAGACCCCACACAGGGCAGAGGGGCCAAGAACAGGCCCCAGTGAAACAGCTCGATTCCACCCACAGCTCACACCCAACCTCGCAGACAGGCTGGAAGGAGCAAGTGGGGAATGGGACCTACTCCTTTCCCATCCTCCCTGCTATCGCCCACTCTCGCCCGCTGTAACCCGCCCTCCCCGGCGTGCATTCCAAGAAAGTGGGAAACGCTCTTTAAACTGGGATTAAGCTGCTGATTCCTTTGGGACATTTATCAAAATCATCGTCCTGGGATTTAGATTTTAATCCTTCATTCTGGAAGGGTGTGAAAGAGGGGCTTTTCTGCAGAGTCTGGGAGTGGGGCAGTGTCTACACACTGGAGACCCTCAAAGCCTGTGTCTCTCCCTGTGTGTTTAACCCAGTCAACTCCTCTCTCTCTCTCTCTTTCTATCCCTGCTCATCTCTCTCTGTGTCTCTCTTTCTTTCTCTCCTTTTTATTTCTCCCTAACTTGGATTTCATCTTGATTGAAATGTACTCTGACATGTTTCTTTCTCACCATTTATAATAACGACAATTCACATTGCTGTGGGCGGCATTTTTCCTTATTAAAGGGTTAAATAGAGAAATTGAGAGGCAGTCAAAGATGGAGAGAAAGAGCGACAGAGGGAAAGAGGAGGGAAATAGACACAACAACAACTTGCATTTATGCAGCGCCGTTAATATAGTGCAACGTCCCAAGGCGCTGCACAGGAGGATTATTAGACAAAAAAATTGACACTAAGCCACAGAAGGAGAAATTAGGTCAGGCAGCCAAAAGCTTGGTCAAAGAGGTAGGTTTTAAAGTGTGTCCGCTGTAAGCCGCACTTCCGCGGCATGTATTCAAAGCCTGGGGACATTTCTTCACTCCACAGAAAGTCCGAAACTCTCTCTTTAAACAGGAATTAAGCTGCTGAATCCTTTAGGACACTTATTAAAGTCGCCATCTCCCTCATTATGAAAACACAAACACCGGCGATTCCGCCTTTTTATGAAGCCATGTTTGGTGTCCCTAATATGTCCCTCTCTATCCAATTATTCATATATTACATCGCTAATGATTCCTTCAAGCATCTTACCTATTACTTATGATAAACTAATGGGCCTATAGTTATCGTGTCTGTCTTGTCATCTTTTTTAAAGACGTGGACTACATTAGCCTCCTTCCAGTCTACAGGAACTATTCCAGAGTGCAGTGACAAATTAAAAATACAGGCTTGGTGCTGGACTCTCGAGTGGATATCATCCGGCCCGGCCGCTCCATCTATTTTCAAGTTCTTAATTATTTCTAAAACATTCTGTTCATCTATGTTAATACTGGTTTTGTTAGTAGCATTATTAAATTCTAATAGTTGAGCATCATCTTCAAGGGTGAAGACTTTGGTAATTCTCCGATTCTTCACAACTGAAAAAGCTTTTCCCATTACTTCCACAGTTGTCTACAATTCTTTTTTCCATTAGCCAGTTATCCACCATGGTTTTTTCTTATGACATTTCCTTCTTTTGAATGTGGGTACATATTGGTTTTCCACATTTTTTATCATGTTCTTAAAAACTTTCCATTTATATTGTACATCGGTCTCATTAGCCAATTTACCCATTCCAAATCATCTGCCATTTTGGTGAGGTTTGCTCTTCTGAAATCTGGTACGAGTTGCAGGTTCTCAGTACCTTTAGTTCTACTAGTTAATTGGAATCGTAGAATGCTGTGGTCACTGTTGATCAGAAGTTCCCCCACATGGAGGCCCGATAGGAGGTCAGGCTCACTACTAAACATTAGTTCCAATATATGATTATGCCTAGTTACTTCATTACAGATACAGAGTGAAGTTTGCTCTACACTGTCCCCATCAAACACTTCCAAGGCAGGTATAGCACCAGTTAGATAAAGAGTAAAGCTCCTTCTACATTGCCCCATCAGGTACAGCACCTGTTAGAAACAGAGTAATGTTCCCGCTACACTGTGCCATCAAACACTCCCAGGCCAGGTACAGGGATTTGATTACTTAATGGCGATCAGTATAAGATAGTCACTAATAAATCCAACAAGAATTCAGGAGAAATGTATTTACCCAGAGAGTGGTGAGAATGTGGAACTCGCTACCACGTGGAGTAGTTGAGGCAAATAACATATAAGCATTTTAGGGGAAGCTGGATAAGTACATGAGGGAGAAAGGAGTAGAAGGATGTGCGATGAAGTAGGGTGGGAGGAGGTTCGGGTGGAGCATAACCATCGGCATGGACCTGTTGGGCCGAATGGCCTGTGTCTGTGCTGTAAATACTATGTAATGTAATAGATTAAAAGTTCCTTCTACAGTGCTCCAAGAGCAGGTACAGCATGGGTTAGATACAGGTTAAAGCTACTTCTACACTGCCTCATCAGATATTTCCATGGCAGGTGCAGCACCTGTAGGTATTGGGTAAACCTCCCTCTGCACTGTGCCATCAAATTCTCCCAAGGCAAGTACAGCACGAGTAAATCTCCCACTACACAATCCCACCAAACACACCCAAGACAGGTACAACACAGACCTTCCCTTTTGTACTTTCCTCCCATTCCACCCACTTTCCCATCCTCTGTACTTGCTTAAAATCTGTTACATTTGTAACATTTTCCAGTTCTGATGAATGGTCATCGACCTGAAACATTAACTCTGTTTGTCTCTCCATAGATGCTGCCTGACCTGTTGAGCAATGTTCCCTGTACGGTGCGTGGGTGCGCGGAGATATGTAAGGACCCGTGCACTGGAATTCACAGGCCGCACAGAGCTGGAGCGGGCGGTGGGGCCCAATTGCAAATGACCCGCGAATCCTCACAGAGCCGTTTGTGAACTCACAGAGCCGATCCGAATTGGAACAGCATTTGCTGAGATACGGAGCTCTGGAACCCAGCGAGCGTTGTCTCGGGATTCTTTCAGTACTTTTTTCCGCGGAGACGCGTGCAATCCGTTCCCGGGGTCTGAGCGACGGCCGCACTTTGGAACATCACAGGTGGAGGCGCAGCGCGTATACAATGGTACAAAGGCCGCTGGAAGGATGCGAAATGAACCTATTTTTAGTCCCTCGGTGAAACATAAATATGAGAATTTTTTTTTTTATTTCAGCAAATTTTATAAAACCGGAAATAGATTCGGGAAAGTGATGTTGAATGTTTCTTGGTAAGTTCCAGTTCAATATTTGCCAGGGCTCTTCCCCTTTTTGAAGTAGTTTATCAGGGTTATTTAAATCATGTTGCCTGATAGGGGAAAAAGTGTTTGCCCCCGTTTGTACCTCATAGTCTGAGAGACGGAGGGAACGGCAGCAGAAAAACAGGAAACAACATCTCCAAAAACTGATCCCAACTCATCGCCAAGGCTGGAGATAGAGAACCTCACCGCCTTCTTAGGAAGCTTAACCACTTCATTCACTTTCTGACTTGAGCTCCGTTTGGAATTAGACTTTATTTTATTATATTTTGTTGTATGTTTAACGACAGCATTGAAGGGGGAAAGAGAAACTTGGAGCAACTTCTTCTGGCAAAGCTGCAATGAGACTTGAAAGAATATAAAGGTTTTTAATGAACTTTTCAAAAAAAATGAGTGTTAAAAACACATTTTCCCCCGAAGTTTCGAACATGATTTTGGAAGAGACTGAAGCAAAAGCCAATTTCCCACATACCTAAACAAGTTTCAAACAGGTCTTGATGTCCAAACGCTTTTAAAGAGGCTCTGAAATGCTTAAAATGTTTTAAAATTGAAATTTCTCAAGATCTGATTTTGAGTGATCGAATGAAGTGAGTAGCCTTACACAAACATGAAACCATGGTGTGAGGAGGTGGAGGGAAGGATTTGTAGGAGTTACATATTACATTTAAGTGACGTTTTAAAAATATACCATTAAGCATTTAGGAAGAGAACCAAAAAAGGAGAAAAAACTAAACCATTTTATTTTGTCTGTCGTTCTATAGTCCTAACAAGTCGCAGGAATAATGTAATTATAGATTTCCTCTTACACATTTAGTGCGCTGTTAATAGAAACGAGAGTTATGTAATGATGTATAAACATTGCAGAAGCTACGTTAGAAGAAACCACTCTTTGTTCATTGAGAAAGACACAGAAAATGCTTTGATTAAACTGATAACGTACAATTCGATTTGGTTAGAATGTTTGCAATAGAAGTTTAAAAATTGAGATTACAATGAAGTATGTATCTTGCTTTTAATTGCGAAGTACCTAAATAATTCAACACTTTTCTTGATAAGAGCAGGGATTAATATTGTGGAAAATGTTTGAGAGAAAAACCTTAGATGTGAAATTCGTAAATTATAAATCTTTACGTCAACATATGAGTAAACATTTCCAAGTCAGTCTGACCGGTTCTCCTGTCCAGGAAGAAAGACACATGTTTATTTCTGTTAAATCACAGCTTTTCCTGCTTTTTGTTTCTAATTCAGTGACGCAAATTGTGTATGTGTTTTTCTACACTTGTGAATTAGTGCTGCATTTCTGACATGTTACATGGGGGGGGGGGGCGCTGGTTCAAGAAGACAACATTTATTAATGTAAGTGATTGAAGTTGATAATATGGATATCCATTTTGTTCAGTTCTTTTTAAGACTGCGAATTAAAGAACTACAGCACTTTATATTTGTTGATTGTCTGTTTGCATTGTGATTAATATTCTAATAACTTACGTGGACATAATATGTGGATGGAATATAATGTGCAGAAATGTAAAGTTACCCACTTTGGTAGGAAAAATAGTAAAACAGAGTAATTTTTAAATGGTGAGAGATTGGGAAATGTTGGTGTTCAGAGGGATCTGGGTGTCCTTCTACACGAATCACTGAACGTTAACCTGCAGCTACAGCAAGCAATTAGGAAAGCAAGTGGTATGTTGGCCTTTATTACAAGAGGATTTGAGTATAAAAGTATAGACGTCTTACTGCAATTATATAGGGCCCTGGTGAGACAACACCTGGAGTAGTGTGTACAGTTTTGGTCTCCTTACCTAAGAAAGGATATACTTGTCAAAGAGGGAGTGCAATGTTCACCAGACTGGTTCCTGGGATGGGGGGATTGACCTATGAGGACAGAGTGAGTGGACTAGGCCTATATTCTCTGGAGTTTAGAAGAATGAGAGGTGATCTCATTGAAACATACACAATTCATACAGGGCTTGATAGGCTAGATGCAGGGAGGATGTTTGCCCTGTCTGGGGAGTCTAGAACCAGGGGTCACAGTTTCAGAATAAGGGATCGGCCATTTAGGACTGAGATGAGGAGAAATGTCTTCACTCAGAGGGTGGTGTTTTTTTGGAATTATCTGGCCCAGAGGGCTGTGAACGCTCAGCCGTTGAGTATATTCAAGACAGAGATCGATATATTTTTGTATATTGAGGGAATCACGGGATATGGGGCTAATGAAGGAAAGTGGAGTTGAGGTGGAAGATCAGCCATGATCATATTGAATGGCGGAGCAGGTTCGAAGGGCCAAATGGCCTACTCCTGCTCCTATTTCTTACGTTCTTATGTTCTTAAAGCTCCCTCAATACTGTCCCATTAAACAATTCCAGGCAGGCGGACAAAAGCAAAATACTGCGGATGCTGGAAATCTGAAGTAAAAACAGAAAATGCTGGAAATACTCAGCAGGTCAGGCAATATTTGTGGAGAGAGAAACAGAGTTAACGTTTCAGGTTGATGACCTTTCATTGGAACAGGCAGGACACATGGGTTAGATACAGAGTAATGCTCCACTCACCTGACTTTAACACTCTGATGATACACCCCACACCCCTCAATGTAACACTCTGATATAAACCACACCCCTCACTGTAACACTCTGACATACCGCACACTCCTGACTGTAACCCTTTACATACCTCAACCTCTCACTGTACAACACCGTTATACCCCATGCCCCTCACTGTAACACTTTCTGATATACTCTATAGACCTCGATGTAACACTCTGATATACCAAACACCCATGACTGTAAAACTAATATGCCACACACCCCTCACTGTAACACTCTCTAATATGCCCCTCACCCCTCACTGTAGCACTCTGATATACCCGAAATACCTCAATGTAACACTCTGATATAAACCCGCACCCCTGACTGTAACAATCTGTTATACACAACACCTCGCACTGTAACACTCTGATGTACCCCACACCCCTCACTGTAGCACTCTGATGTAAACCCACTCCCCTGACTATAACACTCTGATAAACCCCACACACCCCTCACTGTAACATAGCGCTTTACCCCTCACCCCTCACGGTAACATTCTGATATACGCCACTCCGCTCAATGTATGACTCCGATATACCCACACCCCTCAATGAAGCAGTCTTATATACCCCACACCTTTCACTGTAACACTCTGATATACCCCACACCCCTCACTGTCGGACTCTGTTATACCCCACACCCCTCACTGTAACATTGATATACCCCTCACGACTCACTGTAACACTTTGATGTACGTCACACAACTCACTGCAACATGCTGATAAACCCCACACCACTCACTATAACAATGTGATATACAGAAGAACAGAAGAATAGGAGCAGGAGTAGGCCATTCGGCCCTTCGAGCCTGCTCCGTCATTCAATGTGATCATGGTGGATCTTCTGCCTGAACTGCATTCACCGGCCTTATCGCCAAATCCCTTGATGCCCTTACTAGTCAGAAATCTATCGACGTCTGTTTTGAATATACACAATGAATGAGCATCCACAGCCCTCTGGGGTAGAGAATTCCAAAGATTCACCACCCTCGGTGTGAAGAAATTTTTTCTCACCTCAATCCTGAATGGCCTACCCTTTATCCTGAGGCTGTGGCCCCTGGTTCTAGACTCGCCAGCCATGGGAAACATTCTCCCAGCATCCACCCAATCAAGCCCTGTAATAATTATGTATGCTTCATTGAGATCCCCTCTCATTCTTCTGAATTCAAGAGAATACTGGCCTAGTTTACTCAATCTCTTCTCATACGACAGTCCCACCGTCCCAGGAATCAATCTCGTGAACCTTCGTTGCACTCCCTCTATGGAAAGTATATCCTTCCTTGGGTAAGGAGACCAAAATTGTACACAGTACTCCAGGTGTGGTCTCACCAAGGCCCTATATAATTGGAGTAAGACTTCTTTACTCCTATACTCAAATCCTCTTGTGATGAAGGCCAGCATACCATTTTCCTCCCGAATGGCTTGCTGCATCTGCACATTCACTTTCACTGACTCATGTACAAGGACACCCAGAACCCTTTAAGCATCTGCATTCACCAATCTTTCACCATTTAGGAAATACACTGCCTTTCTGTTTTTTCTACCAAAGTGGATAACTTCACATTTATCCACCTTATATTCCATCTGCCATGTTCTCGCCCACTCAATGAGCCTGTCGAGATCCCCTTGAAGCCTCTTCACATTCTCTTCACAACTGACACTGCCTCCTAGCTTTGTGTCATCAGCAAATTTGGAAATGTTACATTTAGTCCCCATATCCAATTAATTGATATAGGTTTTGAATAGTTGGGGCCCAAGCACCGATCCTTGTGGTACCCCACTAGTCACAGCCTGCCATCCTTCTAAAGACCCGTTTATCCCTACTCTTTGTTTTCTGTCTGTTAACCAACTCTCAATCCATGCTAGTATTTTACCCCGAATTCCCAGTGCCCTAATTTTATTCAGCAACCTCTTGTGTGGGACCTTACCCCACACACCTCACTGTAACACACTGAGATACCTCACACACCTCACTACAACATGCTGATAAACCCCAAACCAATCACTGTAACACTCTGATAGACCCTACACCCCTCACTGTAACTCTCTTATAAACCCGACACCACTCACTGTAACACTGATATACCCCACACCCCTCACTGTAACTCTCTGATATACCCCACACGACTCACTGTTACTCTCAGATATACTCCACAGACCTCACTGCAGCACGCGGATAAACACCACACCCCTTACTGAAGCACTCTGATATACCCCACAACACTCACTGTTGTCACTGCCACTTTAATCTCATGGGCTTCAATTTTGGTAATACGTGATACTTTATCAAGCACCTTTTGTAATGATAGGGAAATTGGGAAAGTGTGAGTAGTATCAATCATACAACCATAGAATTGGTGATCCAAGTGGTGTTGACAATTTGTTTAGTGTACTTGACGCCCCTCTCTGATCACAGGCCTCATCTGGTTTCAATCAATAAATTATAATATCATTGATTTTAATCCTATTTTATTATTTCTATCTATTTGTTCTCAGGCTAGGGGTGACGCTGTCAAGGCCGGTATCACTTGCCCATCCCTAGGTACCCATGTGAAAATGGTGGGCCTTCATCTTGAGCCGCTGCAGTCCCTGTGGTGAAGGTGCTCCCACAATACTGTTACAGAATGAACTTCAGGCTTTTGACCCAGTGACGATGAAGGAACTCCGATATATTTGAAGGGTACGGTAGCATAGTGGTTATGTTGCTGAACTAGTAAACCAGATGACTGGACAAATGATCCAGAGTTCAAATCCCACCAGCGGGGGAATTTGAATTCAATTAATTACACCAAATGGAATAAAAAGCTTATGGCAGTAATAAGGATCGTGAAAGTACCGGACTGTCGTAACAACGCCATTTGGTTCACTACTGGCCTTTAGGGAAGGAAATCTGCCGTCCTTGCCTGGTCTGACTGAAATGTGACTCCAGGCCCACTGCAATGTGGTTGACTCTTAACTGGCTTCTGAAATGGCTCAGCAAGACTCTCGATTGTCTCATGGTGGCTCACCACCACCTTCTCCAGGGCAATTAGGGATGAGCAATAAATGCTGGCCTTGTCAGGTGACGTCCACATCCCAAGAATGAATTATAAATTTCATAATGATTTAAAAAGCTTCATAATGCTTTATTAATGGTAATAATGATTTATAAAAGGTTATAAAAGATCTGTAAAGTGTTGTAAAGATTATAAAGGTTTATAATTATTCATAAAGTCCTGGTGCCGGGCCTCCACCTCCCCGGGCTGGGTTGTTCGGGCTCCTGTGGGCCGGCCCAAGCCGGGCTGCTCCGCCTAGGCCCCCCCACTTTCACAGTAACCGGGCCTCCAGCTGCTGCCGCCCTCCGGATGCTCGCCTCCCGCCGCCAGGGAAAGGCCCCGAATGAGAGCCGCCATCATTCTGCGGATCCCCAGAACTGCTATCTTTTTTCCCCGCGCCGGGGCCGCCATCTTGGTGCGGGTGCCCAGATAAGCTATCTTTCTGTGATGCCCCGTAGCCGCCATCTTTGTGCAGTGCCAAAGAGCTGCCATCATTGTGCTTTGCCCAAGTGCTGAAATTTTTGTGCGGGGCCCCAGAGTCACCATGATTGTGCGGGGCGCCGGAGCCTCCATCTTTGTGCGTTGCACGGGTGCCACCATCTTTGTGCGTGTCCCACAGAATCGCCAAATTTGTGCGGCGCACGCTGAGCAGCCATTTGAGTGCTGAGCCCCAGTGCCGCCATTTTTGTGAGGGGCCCCAGAGTTGGCATCATTGTGCGGGGAAAAGGAGCCGCCATTTTTGTGCAGTGTCGCGGTGCCGCCATCTTTGTGCTTGTCAGGGGGGCCATGGAAGCCATTGCTTCCCGTGAACGCGAAGCCGCCATCTTTGTGCGGGGCTCCACAGCCAAAATTTTGATGAGGGGGCCCGCTGCCACCATCTTTGTGCAGGTCAGGGGGGCCAGGGTGGCATTTTTATCCCATGCCCCCAGAGCCGCCATCTTTGTGCGGTGCCCCAAAGCCGCCATCTTTGTGTTGTTCGCGGATGCCGCCAAATTGATGGATGACGTCACAGCCGCCAACATTGTGCTGAGCGGGAGGGGGGGGTGGTGGTGCAGAGATGCCATTTTTGTGCGAGGCGCATGTGCCGCCATTTTTGCGCGGGGCGCCAGTGTTGCCATCATTATGCGTGTCTCTCGGGCCGCAATTCTTGTGCGTTTCTCCAGATCCGCCATCTTTATGTGGAGCGCGGTGCCGCCATCTTTGTGCGGGTCCCCAGAATCGCCAAATTTGTCCGGGGGCCAGATCCGCCTTCTTTTTGCGGGGCGCCGGAGCCGCCATCTTTCTGCGTTGCGTTGGTACCACCATCTTTGTGACGGGCGCCACAGCTGCCTTCTTTATGCTGGGCCCCAGAGACGCCATCTTTGTGCAGTGCCGCCGAGCCGCCAGCTTTTTGTGCGGACCCCAGAGCCGCCATCTGTGTGTGCGGCCCCAGTGCGGCCAGCTTTGTGCGGTTCTGAACTTCCGCCATAATTGTGCGAGACCCCCAGAGCCGCAATCTTTGTGCGGGGCCCCAGTGCCGCAATATTTGTGCTGGGCAGATGGGCCAGAGAGTTAATTGTTGTCCCGTGCCCCCGAAGCTGCCATCTTTGTGTTGGGCCCCAGAGCCGCAATCTTTGTCTGGGGCACAAGAGCTGCCATCTTTGTGCGTGGCCCCACAGCCGACATCTTTGTAGGGGGCCCCAGAGATTCCATTTTGAAACGTGGCCCCGAAGCTGCTATCTTTGTGCGGAGCCCCCAGAGCCGCCATATATGTGCGGTTCCCCCAGATCCGCCATCTAGGCGCGGGACCCCAGAGTCGACATCTTTTATGAGTGAATCCAGATCCGCCATTTTTGTGCGGGGCCGCAGAGACGCCAACATTGCGCGAGGCCCCAGAGCCGCAATATTTGTGTGGGGACCCTGAGCTGACATCTTTGTGCGGGACACTAGACCCGCCATTTTTTGCGGGGCACCCCGGAGTCGCCATCTTTCTGAGGGGCCCCTAGAACCGCCATTTTTGTGCAGAGACCCCAGATCCGTAATCTTTTTGCGGGGCACCAGAGACTCCATTATTTGCGTTGCAATAGAGGCACTATTTTGTGCTGGACCCCAGTCCCGTCATTTTGGTGCGGTGCGCCGGAGACGCCATTTTTGTGCGTGGACCCCAGATCCGCCATCTTTGTGCGGGACACCAGAGCCGCCATTTTTTGCAGGGCACAGGAGCCGCCACCTTTGTGCAATCCCTCCAGATTCGGAATCTATGTGCGGGGCCACCATCTTTGTGCTTGGCCCCAGAGCCGCCATCTTTGGGCGGTGCCCCAAGGCCGCCATCTTTGTGTGGGTCGCGAGTGCCGCCTAATTGTTGCAGGGCGCCACAGCCGCCAATTTTGTGCTGAGCGGGCTGGGAACCAGAGACGCCATTTTTGTGCGGGGCGAGGGTGCCGCCATCTTTGCGCGAGGAGCCTGTGCCGCCATCTTTATGCATGTCACCGGAGCCGCCATTTTTTGCGGTTCACCAGCGCCGCCATCTGCAGCACCCCCAGAACCGCAATCTTGGCACGGGACCCAGAGCCGCCATCCTTGTGGAGGGCCCCACAGCTGCCATTTTTGTGCGGGGCCCCAGAGCCACCATTTTGTGCGGTTCACCGGAGCCGCCATCCTTCTGCGGATCCCAAGAGACGCCATCTTTGTGCGGATGCCAGAGCCGCCATTTTTTTCGGTGCACCGGGGCCGCCATCTTTGTGCTTGTCAGGGGTGCCAGGGACGCCATTGTTTCCTGTGCCCCCGAAGCCACCACCTTTGAGCTGGGCCCCAGAGCCGCCATCTTTGTGCGGGGCGCAAGTGTCGCCATCTTTATGCGGAGCACCGGTGCCGCCATCTTTGCGCCAGGCCGCCAGAGCCGCCATCTTTGTGCGGGGCCTCCAGAGCCGCCATCTTTGTGCGGGGCCTCCGGAACCGCCATGCTTGTCTGGGGCACGATCAGCTGCCATTTTTGTGCGGACCCCCCAGATCCGCCATCTTTACGCGGGGCTCCAGAGTCGCCATCTTTTATGATGGGATCCAGAGCCGCCATTTTTGTGCGGAGCCCCAGAGGCGGCATCTTCTTTGCGGGTTCCCAGAGCCGACATTTTTGTGCGGGGCAATGGAGCCGCCATTTTTGTGCGGTTCCCGCTGCCGCCATTTTTGTGCTTGTCAGGGGGCCAGGGACGCCATTGTTTCCTGTGACCCCCGAAGCCGACATCTTTGTGCGGGCGCCGGATCCGCCATTTTTTGCGGGCCCCAGAGCCGCCTTCTCTGTGCGGGGAGCCAGGGCGCCATCTTTGCGCGGGGCGCCACAGCCTCCATAATTGTGGGAGGCCACAGAGCCACCATTTTGTGCGGTCCCCAGACCCGCAACCTTTGCGCGGGGCACCACAGCCTCCATAATTGTGTGAGGCCCCCAGAGCCGCAATCTTTGTGTTGGGCCCCAGTTCCGCAGAGGGGCCAGAGACTCCTATTTTGTCTCGTGCACCCGAAGATGGCATCTTTGTGTTGGGCCTCAGAGTCGCTATCTTTGTCCGGGACTCAAGAGCCGCAATCTTTGTGCGGAACGCCGGTGCCGCCCTCTTTGCGCGAGGCCCCAGAGACGCTATCTTTTAAGAGGTGCTCCAGAGCCGCCATTTTTGTGCTGGTCCCCAGAGGCGCCATTTCCTTTGAGGGGTCCCAGAGCCGCCATATTTGTGTGGGACCCCAGAGCCGACAACTTTGTGCGGGCCAACGGAGCCGCCATTTTTGTGCTGTGTTACGGTGCCGCCATCATTGTGCGGATCCCTCAGAGCCGACATCTGAGTGCCTTGCCCCAGTGCCGCCATATTTGTGCGGGGCCCCAGAGCTGCCATCTTTGTGCGGTGCCCCAGAGCCGCCATCTCTGTGCGGTACGCCAGAGCCAACATCTTTGCGCGGGACGCCACAGCCGCCATAATTGTGGGAGTGCTCCAGAGCCACAATATATATGCTGGGCCCCAGTGCCGCCATCTTTGTGCGGAGCGCGTGTGCCGCCATCTTTGTACCGGGCCCCCAGAGCCGCCATCTTTGCGCGGGGCCCCAGAGTCGCCATCATTGTGCGGAGCCCTCAGAGCCTCCATAATTGTGGGATGCCTCCAGAGCCGTAATCGTTGTGCTGGGCCCCAGTGCTGCAATCGTTGTGCTGTGCAGGGTGGCCAGAGACTCCATTTTTGTCCCATGTCCCCGAAGCTGCCATCTTGGTGCGTGGCCCCAGAGCCGCCATTGTTTCCCGTGTCTCCGAAGCCGCCATCTTTGTGCGGGGCGCCGAGAACCGCCATTTTCCTGCGGTGCCCCGCAGCCGCCATCATTGTAACGTCAGGGGGGCCAGGGATGCCATTGTTTCCCGTGACCGCGAAGCCGACATCTTTGTGCGTGGCCCCAGAGCCGCCATTACTGTGCGGGGCGCCGAGAACCGCCATTTTCGTGCTGGGCGCAGGTGCCGCCGTCTTTGTGCGGGTCCCCAGATACGCTATCTTTGTGTGGGGCCCCGGAGCCGCCATCTTTGTGCAGGGTCACGGAGCCGCTATCTTTCTGCTGTGCCCAAGTCCGGCAATTTTTGTGCGGACTCCAGTGTCGCCATCTTTGTGCGGGTACCAGATCCGCCATCTTTTTTCGGGGCGCTGGAACCGCCATTTTTGTGCGCCGCAGCCGCCATCTTTCTGTTGGCCCCAGAGCCGCCATTTCTGTGCGTGTCCCCCAGAGCCGCCATCACTGTGCGGAGCCCTCAGTGCCTCCATAATTGTGGGATGCCTCCAGAGCCGTAATCTTTGTGCTGGGCCCCAGTGCCGCAATCTTTGTGCTGTGCAGGGGGAGCAGAGACTCCATTTTTGTCCCTTGACCCCGAAGCTGCCATCTTGGTGCTGGGCCCCAGAGCCCCATCTTTGCACGGGGCCCAAGCGCCGCCATCATTGTGTTGAGCGCGGCTGCCGCCATCTTTGTGCCAGGACCCCAGAGCTGCCATCTTTGTGCGGAGCCACCAGAGCCGCCATGCTTGTCCGCGCCTCCAGAGCGGCCATTTTTGTGCGTGTTCCCCAGATCCGTCATCTTTGCGCGGGGCCCCAGTGCCGCCATCTTTGTGCCGGCCTCACAGAGCCACCATCTTTGTGCTGGACTCCCAGAGCCTCCAACTTTGTGCGGTTACCCAGCGCCGCCATTTTGGTGCGGTGCCCAGAGCCGCCATATTTGTACTAGGCCCCAGAGCCACCATCTTTCTGCGAGGCGCCACGGTCGCCATCATTGAGCTTTGCCCCAGACCCGCCATATTTGTTCCAGGTCCCCAGAGCCCCCATCTTTGTGCCGGGCTCCCAGAGCCACCATCTTTGTGCGGGGCGCCGGAGCCGCTATCTTTGCGCGGTGCCCAGAGCCGCAGTCTTTGTGCTGGGCCCCAGAGCCGCCATCTTTCTGCGAGGCGCCACGGTCGCCATCATTGAGCTTTGCCCCAGACCCGCCATATTTGTTCCAGGTCCCCAGAGCCCCCATCTTTGTGACGGGCTCCCAGAGCCGCCATCTTTGTCCGGGAACCCCAGAGACGACAACATTTTGCGGAGCCCCAGAGACGCCATCTTTGTGCAGGCGCCACAGCCGCCATCATTGTGATGGGCGCCAAAGCCGACATCTTTCTACGTGGCCCCTTAGCCGCCATCTTTATGACGGGCGCCTCAGCTATCATCTTTGTGCAGGTCCCCCAGAGCCGCCAGCTTTGTGCGATGTCCCAGAGCCGCCATTTTGTGCTGGGGAGAGGTTGCCGCCATTTTTGTGCAATTCCCCAGTCCAGCCATCATTGCATGGGGCGCGGAAATCGCAATCTTTGTGCGTGTCCCCAGAGCCGTCATTTCTATCCAGAGCCCGGAGAGCCGCCATCATTGTGCGCGCCGCAGGTGCCGCCATCTTTATGATGGTCAAAGGGGGCCACGAACGACATTGATTCCTGTGACCCCGAAGCCGCCATCTTTGTGCGGGGCACCAGAGCCGCCATCTTTGTCTGGGGCCCAAGACCCGGCATCTTTGTGAGGATCGCGTGTGCCGCCAGCTTTGTGCCTGGCCTCCAGAGCCGCAATTTTTGTGCGGGACCACCAGAGACGCCATCAGGTGCGGTGCCCCAGAGCCGCGATGATTCTGCGGGGACCCAGAGCCGCCAAATTTGTGCGTGGCAACGGAGCCGCCATTTTTATGCAGTGTTGCGGTACCGCCATCTTTGTGATGGTCAAAGGGGGCCTCGGACGACATTGATTCCCGTGACCACGAAGCCGCCATCTTTGTGCGGGGCGCAAGAGCCGGCATTTTGTTGCGGGGCCCCGCTGCGGCCAACTTTGTGCTGGTCAGTGGGGCCAGGCTGGCATTTGTATCCCGTGCCCCCGAAGCCGCTATCTTTGTGCCTGGCCCCAGAGCCGCCATCTTTGTGCGATGCCTCACAGCCGCCATTATTGTGTGGGGCGCGGGTGCCGCGAAATTGGTGCAGGGCGCCAAAGCCGCCAACTTTGTGCTGAGCGGGGTGGGGGAGGGGCAGAGACGCCAATTTTGTGCGGGGCGCAGGTGCTGCCATCTTTGCGCGAGGCGCCTGTTCGCCATTTTTGTGCATATCTCCAGAGCCGACAACTTTATGCAGAGCGCGGGTGCTGCCATCTTTGTGCAGCTCGCCAGAGACGCCATCTTTGTGCGGGGCCCAGCGCCGCCGCCTTTTTGCGGGTACCCAGAGTCGCCATCTTTGTGCGGGACCCAGTGCCGCCTTCTTTTTGTGGATCCCCAGAGCCGCCCTTTTTGTGCGTGGACCCCAGATACGCCATCATTTTGCGGGGCCCTCAGAGCCTCCATCTGAATGCCGGGCCCCAGTGCCGCCATCTTTGTGCGGTGCCCCAGAGCCTTCATCACTGTAACGGTCGCCAGAGCCTCCATCTTTGTGCCTGGCGCGGGTGCCGCAATCTTTGTGCGGTACGCCACAGCCGCCATCATTCTGCTGGGCAGAAGAGCCGCCATCATTGTGCGGGGTGCCGGAGACGCCATCTTTGTGGGGGGCGCGGGTGCCGCCATCTTTGTGCGGAGCTCGGGCGCCGCCATCTTTGTGCTCGGCCCCAGAGCCGCCATCTGTGTGCTGCGCACCAGAGCCGCCATTTTTGTGTGGGGACCCAGAGCCTCCATCTTTGTGCCGGGCCCACAGAGCCGCCATCTTTGTGCGGGGCGCCATAGCCGCCATCTTTCTGCAGGGCGCCATAATATCAGGCCCAGTGAGCTCTCAGGCTGCAAAGTATCCGCTTCTTCTCATGCTTTAATAAATTTTACAATCAGAGTAAAGGGATATTTTCCCATATTTTTCAACTGCTCTCTGAACTTAGTCTGGCTCACGGCGTAAATAACAGTGTTTGTGCAGCAGCTCAGCAGCTGCAGCATGAATCCCAGTTCCTGTGCAAAATCAGCAAGAAATACAGAATAATACCCCAAATCCCACATCCGGCTCCATATAGAGTACACCAAAAACACTGCCCATAACAGGATGAAATTACCAGATATAACAAGCAGTAAAATGATGGATTTCCTGCGGCTCTCCATCTCTGGGTCTCTGGGACTCTCCCCACTGCTGGGACCCCGGAGTCTCCTGCGGGCTCTGCTGGACAATAAAATTTGTCTGACGGTGACAGCATTGAGCAGCAGAATCACAACAAATGGGACCCCCGGGGTGAGAATATAATGAAGGAACTCGATTGTTCCCCAGACAGGTGACAGCAGAAACTCCAGTTTGACCAGACAAAACCAGGGGCCGTTCATAAGCCAATACCGACCTGTGAACATAAAATACCAGGTGATATTCTTTAAACCGCTCAGCACAGTCACTGTTCCCAGAACCACAGCCGCTGTTTTATCGGTGCAATATTTCGTTTTCAGCTTCTGGCAACAAATGGCCACAAATCGATCAAAGGTGAAAGTGACGGTGACCCAGACAGAACAGTCTGTGGCTGCGAACAGCAGGACGGCGTGGATATTACACACGGGGATGGACTTCACGAAATCAAAATGTCCACTATAAACAATCGGAATGTGCCTCAATATCAGGTCGAGGATAACGACCAGTAGATCCGCCACTGCCATGGCCAACAGGTAACGAGTGACACATTTGGAGAGACCGCACTTTCCCCGAGACAGGATCACAATCGTCACTAAGTTAACTGTGAGGAAGGGAAATAAACAGGGAAATTATACATCAGGCTGGGAGCAAAAGCAGCAGTTTGATGGAATTCAGGGAGATATCTGCAACTCATTAGCTGCATTCAATGATATAATCTAATCCTATTACCTGTGAAGCTGAATACAGGGATTATTGTACGAATAATCCGTAATACATTGTGGAATCAATAAATGAAATGGGAATAAATACAACATGAAAGCAACAGATTTTTAATAAAGGAGAGATTAAATGATCGATCTATATTTAGCCCAGCAGGCAAAAGCACCGCCTGAGGTACCAGGGACAAAAAGAGTCCGAGACCGGGAGCAGTCAAACAACAACAACTGCGAAACCACTAAAGTGACGTCACAACCAGAGAAGGAGCTGATTGGTCAGTCGGACCTGGTGAGTATTTCTACAGTCCAGTCGTTGAAGTAAAAGTAATGTCACTAGTTCAGAGTAAGTAGTGTTTAAAGTGAAGTAAGGTCCCTAGTGTATTTAATATTCTTTAATTTAAAGTAAATAAGGGAGTAAGTTAAGGGTAGGACATGTCAGGGCAGCTTGGCAGCGTGGAGTGCTCCTCCTGTGCTATGTCGGAAGTCAGGGACACTTTCGGTGTCCAGGGCGAACACATGTGCAGGAAGTATCTCCAGCTGCAGCTACTCGAAATCTGCGTTTCGGAGCTGGAGCTGCGGGTGGAGTCACTGTGGAGCATCCGCGAAGCTGAGATCTTCGTGGATAGCACGTTTAACGATGTGGTCACATCCCAGGTGAAAAGTGCACAGGCAGACAGGGAATGGGTGACCTCCAGTAGAGTAAAATAAGTAGGAAGGTAGTGCAGGAGTCCCCTGGGACCATCTCCCACTCCAACAGATTTTCCGTTTTGGATACTGTTGGGGGAGATGGTTTCTCAGGGGAATGCAGCAAGAGCCAAGTCCGTGGCACTACGACTGGCTTAGCTGCACAGGAGGGGAGGCAAAAGAGCGAGAGAGCAATAGTGATAGGTGATTCTATCGTAAGGGGAACAGATAGACGTTTCTGTGGCCGCAGACGTGACTCCAGGACGGTATGTTGCCTCCCTGGTGCCAGGGTCAAGGATGTCACTGAACGGCTGCAGGGCATTCTGAAGGGGGAGGGCGAACAGTCCGACGTCGTGGTTCACCTTGGCACCAACGACATAGATAGAAAGAGGGAAGAGGTCCTGCAACAAGAATTTAGTGAGCTGGGTAGCAGATTAAAAAGCAGGACCTCAAAGGTTGTAATCTCTGAATTAATCCCTGTGCCACGTGCTAGTGATTATAGGAATAGAAGGATAGAGCAGAAGAATTCGTGGCTAAACAGTTGGAGCAGGAGGCTGGGCTTTAGTTTCCTGGATCATCGGGTCTGCTTCTGGGGAAGGTGTGACCTGTACAAGTCGGACGTGTTTCACCTGAACTGGAACGGGGCCAACATCCTTGCGGAGATGTTTGCTGGTACTGTTGGTTTGGGGGGATAATCTGACTTGGCAGGGGGATGGGATACGGAGTGGAGCTATAGAAGGGGATGATGCACAGCCAAATATAGAGGAAAAAACAGATCAGCCTGGAAGGCAGAGCAAATATTTAACGGCCCAAGGGAGAATGGGAAGGCTGGATGGCATTTATTTTAATGCAAGAAATCTTGCGCGTAATGCAGATGAATTAAAGCTGTTGATGAACACATGGGAGTATGATATTGTTTCTATCGTACAGACGTGGTTGAGGGAGGGGGAGGACTGATAGTTCAATATTCCGGGGTATAGAATTTTCAGGCGAGACAGAGGTGGGGGGGCGGGGGTGGGTGTAAAAGAGGAGGGGTGTCGCAATATTAATCAGGGTGTCAATTACTGCTGTAAGGAGGGATGATATCTTAGCAGGTTCCTCTAATGAGGCCATATGGGTACAACTTAAAAACAAAGAGGGGGCAAGCACTTTGTTGGGAGTGTACTCTAGCGCCCCAAACAGTCAGGGGGAGATAGAGGAACAGATATGTAGGCACATCTCAGAGAAGTGTAGAAATAATAGGGTAATAATAGTAGGGGATTTCAACTTCCCCAATATTAACTGTGATAGTCAGAGTGTGAAAGGCTTAGAGGGTGCGGAATTCTTAAAGTGCATCCAGGAGAGCTTTTTGAGCCAGCTTGTAGAAAGTCCTACAAGAGAGGGGGCGGTACTGGACCTAATTCTAGGGAATGTAGCCGGACAAGTGGTAGAAGTGACAGTAGGAGAGCATTTTGGTGACACTGACCGTAATTCGGTGAGATTTAAGGTAGTCATGGAAAAGGACAAAGATGGACCAGAAATAAAGGTTCTAAATTGAGGGAAGGCAGATTTTAATATGATAAGGCAGGATCTGGCCAAATTGGATAGGGTCAAGCGACTTGTAGGAAAATGCACATCAGAGCAGTGGGAGTCTTTCAGAAAGGAAATAGAGAGAGTACAACACCAACATGTTCCCGTAAAGATCAAGTGTGGGACCAACAAGCCCAGGGAACCCTGGATGTCAAGGGATATACAAGAATTGATTAGGAAAAAAAGGGAGGCTTTTGGCAGATACAAAGGACTAAAAACAGTGGAAACCCTAGAGGAGTATAAAAAGTGCAAGGGGGTACTAAAAAAAGAATTTGGAGAGCGAAGCGGGGGCATGAAAAATCACTGGCGGGCAAAATAAAGGAAAATCCCAAGGTGTTTTCAAAGTATATTAAGGGCAAGAGGATAACCAGGGAAAGAGTAGGGCACATTAGGGACCAAAGTGGCAATCTGTGTGTAGAGCCAGAAGATGCGGGTGAGATTTTAAATGAATATTTTGCATCTGTATTCACTGTGGAGAAGGTCGGTGTAGGCTTAGAAATCAGGCAGGGGGATTGTGATATGCTTGAACAAATTAATATTGAGAGGGAGGAGGTAATAACGGTTTTAGCGGGCTTAAAAGTTGATAAATCCCCAGGCCCAGAGGAGATGTATCCCAGGCTGCTGTGTGCGGCAAGGGAGGAAATTGCAGGGACTCTGACACAAATTTTCAGAACCACTCTGGCCACTGGGGAGGTGCCAGAGGATTGGAGGACAGCTAACGTAGTACCATTATTCAGGATGGGTAGTAGGGATAAACCAGGGAATTACAGGCCAGTAAGTCTAACATCAGTGGTCGGGAAATTATTGGAAAAAATTCTAAGGGACAGAATTAGTCTCCAATTGGTAAGGCAAGGGTTAATGAAGCTTAGTCAGCATAGCTTTTTCAGGGGGAGATCATGTCTAACCAAATTGAATGAATTTTTCGAGGGTGTGACTAGGTGTGTGGATGAGGGTAGTGCAGTTGATGTAGTCTACATGGACTTCAGTAAGGCTTTTGACAATGTCCCACATGGGAGACAGGTCCAGAAGGTAAGAGCCCATGGGATCCAGGGCAATTTGGCTCATTGGATCCAAAATTGGCTTAATGGCAGGAGGCAGAGGGTGATGGTCGAAGGTTGTTTTTGTGACTGGAAGCGTGTGTCCAGTGGTGTACCACAGGGATCGGTGCTGGGTCCTTTGCTGTTTCTTGTGTAAATTAATGATTTAGATATGAAAGTAGGAGGTATGATCAGTAAGTTCGCAGATGACAGGAAAATTAATGAAGTGGTAAAAAGCGAGGAGGGAAGCCTCAGGCTACAGGACGATATAGACGGGTTGGTCAGATGGGCAGAACAGTGGCAAATGGAATTTAACCCTGAAAAGTGTGAGGTGATGCATTTTGGTAGGACGAACAAGGTAAGGGAATACACAATGAATGGTAAGACCCTAGGAAGGACAGAGGATCAGAGGGTCTTGGTGTGCATGTACATAGATTCCTGAAGATAGCATGACAGGTAGAAATAGGTGGTTAAAAAGGCATATGGGATACTTGCCTTCATTAGCCAAGGCATAGAATATAAAAGCAGGGAGGGTATAATGGAGCTGTACAAAACGCTAGTTAGGCCACAGCTGGAATACTGTGTGCAGTTCTGGTCGCCACACTATAGGAAGGATGTGATTGCATTGGAGAGGGTGCAGAGGAGATTCACCAGGATGTTACCTGGCCTGGAGCGCTTCAGCTATGAAGAGAGACTGGAGAGGCTGGGGTTGATTCCCTTAGAGCAGAGAAGGCTGAGCGGAGACCTGATTGAGGGGTATAAAATTATGAGGGGCATAGATTGTGTAGATAGAAAGGAACGTTTCCCCTTAATAGAGGGGGCATAGTTTCAAGGTAAGGGGCAGGAGGTTGAGAGGGGATTTGAGGAAAAACTTTTCACCCAGAAGGTGGTTGGAATCTGGAACTGACTGCCTGAAAGGGTGGTAGAGGCAGGAACCCTCACAACATTCAAGAAGCACTTAGATGAGCACTTGAAACGCCATAGCATACAAGGCTACGGAGCAAGTGCTGGAAAATGGGATTAGAATAGATAAGGCTTGAAGGCCGGCTCGGACACGATGGGCCGAAGGGCCTCTTTCTGTGCTGTATAACTCTATGACTCTATGACAAAGGATCAGAACCTCTCAGGAAGCCTTCGTGTCCCGCGATCAGTCAGCAGTTGAAGCGATGCAATTCGCTTCTATGCCCCTGTGTTCGGGGAGCGGGAAATCACGCTTGGATTCCTGCCCCTGGTTAGAATATCCATTATATTTAGAACTGAATATGAATGCAACAACAAAATACAGAAACTGCAACCTTGGCATGCTATAATTAGAGGCAATTGTATGTAAAATTTACGGATGTAATATGACAATGCTGAGATAATAAATACAAGTGCACTGCAGTTATAACGAAAACTGGGCTATCATATATGTTTTGAAGATTGAGTTTTCTGCATTTTTGTTGAAATAACTTTTTTTTAGCTCATTGAAAGGAAGATTTGCCAAGTAACATTGCAAATAATGGACTCTGAATTAAGGTAAATAGTGATGATTGACCAGGTAATGTCCCACTAAATGCATTTATCAGCATCGAAATCAGACGACTTCTCCCACAGGCAAAGTGCTGCCGAATGCTTTTGGAAAGTATCTGAACACAAATTGTAGAGATTTATCCTTGTACCTTTTCACCTGTTGTTTCCAACTTGTGCAGAAAATATTAGACGAGAAGATATCAAATGATTTTCTTATCCTCAGTGCTTCAGTTACAGTCAGCTGGGATTGATTATCCTATAGTACAGCTGGAGGCAATAGAGAATCACTCTGGGTCTCACTGAGAGATCCACTGAACCGTGCCAGACGGGCATGGGATCCAATTGTAAATTCAAAACAATGATTGGAAATAAATGTATTGAAATCTAGCTGAATGAACGTTTTGTGAGAATAAATTATCCTTGTAATCCAACTTTAACCATCAGACGCAGTGCCACTAATGGAGAACTGGAGAGGGTGGGAAAGGAGACACTGACTGGAACTGAATGATTAGCGGATATTTCAGATATTTAAAGATGTGGATGTGATCTGCCGGGATTTGTTCCTGTGACTGTCTGTAAGTAACCACACCGAGCATTAGGTGAAAACAAAAGCAAAATACTGCGGATGCTGGAAATCTGAAATTAAAACAGAAAATTTTGGAAATACTCAGCGGGTCAGGCAGCATCTGTGGAGAGAGAGAAACAGAGTTAACGTTTCAGGTCGATGGACTTTCGCCATTAGGTGAAAAGTCTCCATAACCAAGACAGCATTCTTCTGACCGTTTTCCAATGTTCATTGTAGGTAGCAGACTAAAATTCGTTAAATAAAGTGTCACCTCCAATAAATTTGCTGGAGTTGAATCTTGGTAACACGACATCAGCTTCAGAATGAATAGCTGACAGCAGCACAGATGGGATGGGGAACGATAAAGAGAGAATCACAGTTAAACACTTGGGGAAAAAGTCGGTTGGTTAGCGCTTCCCCTTAGCGCCTGCGGAGGGCGTTAAAGTGGAGTTGAATACTTAGCGCCTGAGCGTGGCTATTTCAGCGCCGATCGCGAAATTGACCAGTCGTTTTCCGCTGGCGCTAAACAGTTTCGCCACGATCTCCTGCGCCCGCAGTTGATGACGTCATGCAAGCGTGCAACGCCCCGGCAGCGCCCCAGACCTGTCGCACATTCTGTCTTTACGCCTGCCGCTAGGCACGACAGGTAGACGGGAACGTTTTCAAGTATTGAAAGCATTTTTGACATGCAGGTTGTGAGCGAAGGAGTCTGGAGAGTTTCGAAGTTGACCGAAGGAGTTTTGGGTTCTGAGTACCACTTTGGAGATTCATTTTTATTTCACCTTCTTTCTAACGATATTTAGAAGCTTCCATGGGGGGCTGCACTAACTCGGGGCGGCGTCATCGTCCAGCTTCACCTTCGGAGGCAGCAGAGGCGAAGAGAGAGATAGTGGCAAACGTGGCCAGAAGGAGGAGGGTCAACAGGCCTATGCACATGAGTCCTTACCCTCCCAGGGTATTCAGGGAGCTATTCTCCTCCTTGATCCATGTGTCTGAGGAGCAGTGTTTCCAATGTCTGCGCTTCAGCAAGGAGGTGGTCACTGAGCTCTGCCGCCTCCTGCAACCATAACTGCAGCCTCAGCTCAGGATCAGGACTTCTGTCGGTGGCAGTGAAGGTGACAGTGGCTCCAACTTTCAAAGTCAGTGGTTCCGAATATCACTTGGTTCACTGTTTATTGGTGCATCCGAGAGGTGACAAAGGCTTTGTGGAAGAGGAGACGGCAGTACATCTCTCCCCATGACCCGGGACAAACAGCACGAATGCGCATGTGGCTTTGCGAGGTTAGTGGGATTCCCCATGTTTCAGAGCACCATTGACTGCAGGCATGTGGCATTGTGGGCACTTCATGAAATGCAGAGGTGTTCCGAAACAAAAGGGCTTCCACTCTTTGAATATCCAGTTGGTCTGTGACCACAGAGAGTTCATACACGCCGTCAATGCCTGCTATCCTGGCAGCAGCCACGATGCTTTTATCCTGCGCCAGACTGGCGTTGCAGACTTCTTCCAACCACGGTGTCAACCTACCGGATGACTCCTCGGGCACAAGGGCTATCCACTCTGCACCTGTCTGATGACACCGCTCCGTAATCCCAACACCCCTGCCGAGCTGCAATACAATGAGAGCCATAGCGCCATCAGGAACCTCATAGAGCAGACGATCGGCGTCTTGAAACAACGGTTCCGGAGTCTGGACCACTCAGGAGGAGCTCTGCAGTACTCTCCCGAGTGAGTCTCACTCTTCATTGTTGTGTGCTGCATGATTCATAACATTGCAATGAAGATTATCCAACCATTGCTAGCAGGGACTGCTGCACCACCTGAGGAGGAGAAGGAAGAAGGAGAGTAGGAGGAGGTGGATGATGGAGCAGGATCAGCAGCACCAACGTGGAAGGGAGGCGTACAATCTTGCCACTGCAAGGTCCGTTCCTGAACAGCTCATAAGATACCGATTCTAACCCTTTACAGAGAAGATGGCTTCTGGGATGAAGAAGCACATCATTGAAAGCATCCCGCACCCCCTATTGCTGTGCAAAGCTGCAATGAGTCAAATTACCAAAGTTGTAAAGTTAGAAATTTTAAAATTATTTATATTTCCAATTCTGTGTCATTTATTCAGAAAAAAGAGTTAGAAACTAACTCAACAATTCATGAACTAACAAAACTCGTTCTCACAACATGGAGATAAACGGCAAACCACTAAACAAATATAATAATAACAAGCTCGAACTTTCCCCAAAAACATTCCCCTGATTTATTTACAGATTGTACTGTTGGGCCTTCGAGGGTGACCTCCATCCCCTGCGCACTTCCCCCCTTCCCACACTACTGCTCCTCCAAATGTGGCCCCAGTGGCTGCAGCAAACTGGCGGAAAGCTGCTGAATGCTGGATTCAGAGATGGCCTTGAAGGACGCTCTCGACTATCTCTTATCCTGGAGGGCCCAGCTGCAGACTGCACCAACTCTGCACGGGTGGCAGCAGACTGGGCTGGCTGCGCTGCAGGCCGTGCCAATTGCAATGGGGAATTGGCAGTGTTGGGACCAGGAATGCTGTTATCCTGAGAGAGGACAGCACCTTCCTGCTCGACCGGCAGACTGGCTCTCCCCCGGGGCAGAAGCTTAGCATCCGGAGCAATCTGCTCGAGCACAGATTGCTGGCCTGCTGCAGGACTGTGAGATTCTCGGGGGACTGTGGGCGACCTCGCATGGATGGCTGCAGTCAGTGCTTGCCTGACAAAATCTGAGACTGCATGAGAGCAGTCTGAGAATGGATGGCACCAGTCAAGGATTCAATTGCATCACTAAGCCATTGTGTTGCGTCTGCCTATGCTGCAATGGATCGTGCCAACTCACCCATTACACGCTTAGGTTCACCACGGTCGCCCTGCAATTCAACCATCCTCTGCAACGAGGCAGTGGTGGATTCAAGGGTTTGTGCACAGATGATAGCTGTGCTAGCGCCGGATTCCTCCACGCTCCTTACCAGTCCATCCATGCTGTCAGGCACCCTTGCCATTGCACCAATCAGCTCAGTATGCATGCTCATGGCTTGGGTATTCATGGCCGCGATGTCGAGGTCCTCATGCGAGTCCTGTGCAGCAGAACTCGCACGCCTACTCATCCTAAAGGGAGATGGCCCGCGAGCTTCCCTACCCCATGGCGTTGCTGCAGCCCGTTGGGTCCAGGAACTTCGCTTTCATCAGACCCTAACACCCTGCTCCCCTCCAGGAAGGCGTGCCCCAGTTTCAGATGTGTCGCCTTCGGGAGACGCAGGCAGTTTGGCTCCGGCTTCCTCTTCCTCCTCCCCTGGCCCGTCGCTGCCACTGCCAGGTCTAGGGACAGGCTGGTCAGCTGGTGGTTCACTATCTGAAAGCAGGAATGTACAAGGGTGGCTTTAGCATGAGGGCGGGGTGTGCAGGAAGTAGCAAAGACAGGAGACAGTTAGCTGGATTGAAAGTGTAAAAGGCTGGTGTTGTGAGGTGGAAGTGGTATGAGTGAGGAGAGAAAGCTGATGAACATACCATTGCTGTCCCAAGGGGGTCGACCTCTCCAGTGGTCACGACACCTATGATCTGGCTGGCAACGATCCTGTGCATTCTGTCCTCCAACTCAGTCAGGGGGTGTAGGTCCACCTGTCCTCCACCCGTGCGTTGCTGCTCCCGTCTGTTATGAGAGAGCTTGGCCTGCAAGAAAAAGGACAGCGTGTGTGTGAGTGTGCAGACATGTGTTTGGCAGATGTGCTTTCCATAGTTGAATAGCCGTTATTGTGTGCAGCCATGTGCTTGGTAAATATGCCTGCCATTGTAGAATAGCCGTTATTGTGAGCAAGGTGTGGGATGTGCATGTGCATTTTATGAGATGGCAATAGGTCTTAGATGAGTGTTGGGCATTTGGGTCTGTAAACCCTCTGGGTACAGAGTGAAGTTGAGATGGAGGGATGTAGACGTATTGAAGAGCAGGTACTCACCCTGACCACCGAGTGACGTTATTGAACTTCTTCCGAAATTGGGTGTGGGTCCTTGTTACCAGTCTCCTCGAGGAGACGTGCTGAACCACTTCCCTCCACATCCTTCTAAACTCCCGGGCCAATGTCCTCCTGCACTCTCAGGGAACAGCACTGCCCGTCGCCGTTGAACAGCGCAAACCAGAGCCACCAATGCTCGTCACTGAAACGCCTAGCTCTTTCTCTGGGCTCCTCCATGACTTATAATTAATAACTGAACATAGATCCTCACTAGGAATACCAACAGCAGTGAGGACGGGATAGTACATATTTTGTATATTCCTGATATCCTAAACACTTCATCCGAATCCATGCCTTCCCTTCTGTGAGTGTTTGGTGGTCTTTGTGCTGGAGGCAGCGCGCTGACTGTGTGAGGTGACACAGTGAAGTGAGCTCCTTATTTAGAGCAGAAGGAAATCCCCGAGTGACATCATTAGGCCTCACTGTAACTGGCATTAATTACAGTCATTGAAGAAACAGACTCATTGAACCATTGTCACCACAGCACTTAACTGCAGCATAATCTAGCTCACCTTATTGTACTCAGTTTTAAATAAAAAGTTAGCGAATATGCAATAGTTCACCCGCCCATAAAAATAAGAACATAAGAATTAGGAGCAGGAGTTGGCCATACGGCCCTTCGAGCCCTTCACTGAATAAGATCATGACTGATCTTCGACCACAAATCCATATTCCCCCCACACCCAACCCATGCTCATATCCCTTGATTCCTGTAAAGTCCAAAAATACCGAGGACATAACAGAGAGAAGGGATTTTCTCTTCCTGTATTGATCTAAAGCTGAGAACAAAAGACGAGAATATTAGAGAAAAAGGAAGGAATATTGTGTTAGCTGCGGCTCAGTGGGTAGCACACTCGCTTTTGACTCGGAAGGTTTGTGGGTTCAATTCCCACTCCAGGAAATTATAGCACATAAATTTAGGCTGACACTCCACTCCAGTGCAATGCTGAGGGAGTACTTCACTGTCGGAGGTGCCGTCTTTCAGAAGAGATGTTAAATCGTGGCCCCGTCTGCACTCTCAGGTGGACCTAAATGATCCCATTGCACTATTTCGAAGAAGAGCAGGTGAGTTATCCCCGGTGAACTGGCCAATGTTTATCCCGCGATCAACATAACAGTAACAGATTATCTGGTCATTATAATATTGCTGTTTGTGGGAGCTTGCTGTGCACAAATTGGCTGCCGTGTTTCCGACATTACAACAGTGACTACGCTTCCAAAATTACTTCATTGGCTGTAAAGCGCTTTGAGATGTCTGGTTGTCGTGAAAGGTGCTATATAAATGCAAGTCTTTCTTTCTTAAAAGATAGAATCATAGAATGGTTACAACGCAGAACGAGGCCATTCGGCCCTTTGAATCCATGCCAGCTCTCTGCAAGAGCAATTCAGCAAGTCCCACTCCCACGCACTTTCCCCTAGCCCTGCATTTTTTTTCCTTCAGGTAATTATCCAATTCCCTTTTGAAAACCACGATTAAATCTGCCTCCACCATTTTTTATGGCAGTGCATTCCAGATCCTAACCACTCGCTGCATAACAAAGTTTTTTCTTATGTCGCCTTTGGTTATTCTGCAAATCACCTCAAATCTGTGCCCTCTGGTTCGTGACCTTTCCACCAATGGGAACAGTTTCTCTCTGTCTACTCTGTCCAGACCCCTCATGATCTTGAACACCTCGATCACATCTCCTCGCAACCTTCTCTGCTCTAAGGATAACAACCCCAGCTTCTCCAGTCTATCCACGTAACTGAAGTCCCTAATCCCCGGAATCAATCTTGTAAATCCTTTCCGCGCACGCACTAAGGCATTCAAATCCTTCCCAAAGTGCGGTGCACAGAATTGGACACAATACTCCAGTTGAGGCCGAACCAGTGTTTTATACAGTTTCAACATAACTTCCTTGTTTCTGTACACTTTGCCTCTATTTACGAAGCCCATGATCCCATAGGCTTTTTTTAACCGCTTTCTCAACGTGCCCTGCCACCTTCAGCGATTTGTGCACATAATCCCCCAGGTCTCTCTGTTCATGTACCCCTTTTAGAATTGAACCCTTTAGTTTATATTGCTCCTCCTCATTCTTCCTACCAAATTGTATCATTTCACACTTTTCTGCATTAAATTTCATCTGCCACGAGTCCGCCCATTCCACCAATGTCTATGTCCTCTTCAATTCTATCACTATATCTTCTTCGCCTAGGCAGCACCATGGAACCGAGGATGACTTGCTTCCACGTTAAAAATTAGTTCTCAGCTGACTGATGAGTCCTATGCAGGACCTACAGTCCCTGTCACAGTTTGGGCAGACGCGCGTTGAAGGAACGGGTGGGTGGGGTGTTTGGGTTGACTTGCGCTCCTTCCACTGTTTACGCTTGGCTTCCGCTTGCTCCCGGCGAAGAGACACGATTGTTCGTGGGATTCCCGGATGCTTCTTCTCCACTTTGTGCGGTCTTGTGTCAGGGATTTCCAGCTGTCGGTGGGGATGTTGCACTTTTATAGGAGGCTTTCAGGGTGCCCTTGAAGCGTTTCCTCTGCCCACCTGGGGCTCTCTTGCCGTGTTGGTGCTCCGAGTAGAGCGCTTGTCTTGGAACTCTCGTATCGGGCATGCGGACGTGTGACTCATTCATAGGAGCTGATTGAGCTTGGTCAGAGCTTCAATGCTGGGGAAGTTGGCCTGAGCGAGAACACTGACGTTGGTGCGCCTATCCTGCCAATGGATTTGCAGGATCTTGCGAAGGCAGCGTTGGTGGTACCTCTCGAGTGCTTTGAGTTGCCTGCTGTACATGGTCCATGTCTCTGAGGCATACAGCAGGGCGGGTATCACTGCTGCTCTGTAGACCATGAGCTTAGTGCCGGGTTTGAGGTCCTGGTCTTCAAACACTCTATTCCTCAGGCGACCGAAGGCTGCACTGGCACACTGAAAGTGGTTTTGGACTTCGTCAACGACGTCTGCCCTTGTTGACAGTAGGCTCCCGAGGTATGGAAAGTGGTCCACTTTGTTCAAGGCCTTGTCGTAGATTTCGATAATTGGGGGGCAGTACTGTGTGGCGTGGGCAGGTTGCTAGAGGACCTTTGTCTTACGGATGATTAGTGTAAGGCCCATGCTCTCGTATGCTTCGGTGAAGGTGTTGACGATATTTTGGAGTTCGACCTCCGAGCGAGCGCAGACGCAAGCGTCGTCTGCATACTGTAATTCGACGACAGATGATGAGCCGACCTTGGTTCTGGACTGGAGGCGACGGAGGTTGAACAGTTTCGGATTTGTTCTGTAAATTGGCTCCACTCCAGCGGGGAGCTTACTAAGGGTGAGATCGAGAAGAGCGCAGGTGCGATGACACAGCCTTGCTTGACCACGGTCCGTACGTGAATTGGGCCTGTGGTGGATACATTGGTCAGGAATACGGCTTGCATGTCGTCGTGAAGCAGGCGGAGGATGGTGACAAACATTTGAGGGCAGCCGAATTTGAGGCGGACACTCCATAATCCCTCACGGTTGACACTGTCAAAATCCGCTGTGAGATCCAAGAAAGCCATGTACAGCGGTTGGTGCTGTTCCCTGCATTTATCTTGTAATTGACGTGTGGTGATGATCATGTCCATTTTGCCCCTAAGTGGGTGGAATCCGCATTGCGACTCTGGGAGGAGCTCTTCAGCCACTGGGAGAAGGCGATTGAGGAGGATTCTTGCGATGACTTTCCCTGTGGCAGACAGCAGGGAAAGTCCTCTGTAATTACCGCAATCGGACTTTTCACCTTTCTGGAAGCTGGTCACAATTACGGCGTCTCTGAGATCCCCTGGCATGCTCTCCTCCCTCCAGATAAGAGAAAGGATTTCATGAATTCACACCAGTAGTGCTTCTCCGCCACGCTTTAGTGTCTCGGCAGGGATTCCATCTGCTCCTGACGCCTTGTTGCTCTTCAGATGTCGGATGGCCTTTGCAACCTCATGCCAGGCTGAGGTTGTGCTGAGATGGTGGCGGGTAGCATGCTGCAGGATGGAGTTGAGGACACTCGCGTCGAAGACAGAGTCTCGGTTTGGAAATCTTCGAAGTGCTCCTTCCAGCGGGCACTGAATGCCTCTCTGTCCTTGATGTGTACCTCTCCATTCTTGGGCCGAAGTGGGGTTGGACCAAGGGTGCTTGGGCCATAGATGGTCTTGACTGTGCTAAAGAAGCCACGCACTTCGTGGTTGTCGGTTAGCTGCTGGATCTCCTTCTCTTTCTCCACCCACAATCTATTCTTTAGGTCGCGAGTTTTTTATTGCCTCACTGTTCACTATACTTCCAAGTTTTGTGTCATCTGCAAATTTCGTAATTGTACCATGTACACCCAAATCGAAGTAATCAATATATATCTACAAAAGCAGTGGTCCTAGTACCGACCCCTGGGGAACACCACTGCATACCTTCCTCCAGTCTGAGAAACAACCATTCAACATTACTCGCTGTTTCCTGTCACTTAACTAATTTCGTATCCATGCTGCCACTGTCCCTTTTATTCCATGGGCTTCAACTTTGCTGGCAAGTCTATTATGTAGCACTTTCTCAACGTAATTTGGAAGTCCTTGTACACCACATCAACCACAGTGTGCTCATCAACACTCTATGTTACCTCATCAAAAAACTAGATCAATTTAGTTAAAACACGATTTGCCTTTGACAAATCTTTGCTGGCTTTCCTTAATTAATCCACACTTGTCCAGGTGACTGTTAATTTTGTCCCGGATTATCGTTTCTAAAATCTTCCCCACCTCCAACGTTAAACTGACTGCTCCGTAGTTGCTGGGTTTATCCTTACACCCGTTTTTGAAAAGGGTGTCACATTTTCAATTCTCCAGTCCTCTGGCACCACACCGTATCTAAGGAAGATTGGAAGAGTATGGCCAGTAACTCCGCAATTTCCACCCTTACTTCCCTCAGCATCCGAGGATGCATCCCATCCGCTCCTGGTGACTTATTTACTTTAAGTACAGCCAGCCTTTCTAGTACCTCGTCTTTATCAATTTTTAGCCTATCAATTAACTCAACTGCCTCCTCTTTCACTATGATTTTTTTAGGATCTTCTTCCTTATTAAAGACAGATGCAAATTATTCATTTAGTATCTCAGCCATGCCCTCTGCCTCCATTCGTAAGTCTCCTTTTTGGCGCTTAATCGGCCCACCCCTCCTCTTACTGCCCGTTTACTATTTATATGCCTACAGAATACTTTTGGATTCCATTTTATTTTAGCAGCCAATCTATTCTCATATTCTCTCTTTTCCCCTCTTATTTACTTTTTCACTTCCTCTCTGAAGTTTCTATATTCAGCCTGGTTCTCACTTGTATTCTGAATTTGACACCTGTCATACGCACCATTTTTCTGCTTCCTCTTACTCTCGAACTCTTTTGTCATCCAGTGAGCACTGGCTTTGGTTGCCCCACATTCCTCCCCCGAACCCCCGCCTGTGGGAATGTACCTCGATTGTACCTGAATCATCTCTTCTTTAAAGGCAGACCATTGTTCAATTACAGTATTGCCTGTCAATCTTTGATTACAATTTACCCAAGCCAGCTCCGTTCTCAACCCACTGAAATTGGCCGTCCCCAAAAAAGTATTTTTACTCTAGATTGCTCCATGTCCTTTTCCATAGCTAATCTAAACCTTAAGATACTATGAGCATCATTCCCTAAATGATGCCTTACTGACACTTGCTCCACTTCACCTACCTCATTCCTCAGAACTAGATCCAGCAATGCCTCCTTCCTCTTTGGGACAGAAATGCACCAATCAAGAAAGTTATATTGAACTCACTTCAGAAATTCTTCCCCCTCTCATCCTTTATACTATTACTATTCCAGTCTATATTAGGATAATTGAAGTGCTCCACTATTACTTCTCTATATTTCTTCCACCTCTCTGTAATTTCCCTGCAAATTTGCTCCTCTATATGCTTCCCACTAGTTGGTGGCCTATAGAACACACCTAGTAGTGTAATGGAACCTCTATTTCTTCTTAACTCTAAACAAATAGATTCTGTCCTTGACTCCTCCAAGACATCCTCTCTCTCCAGCACTGTGATATTCTCCTTAATCAATGCTGCTACCCCACCACCTTTCTTTCCTTCATTATCTTTCTCGAACATCTTATATCCAGGAATATTTAGTACCCACTTCCGCCCTTTTTCGAGCCAGGTCTCTGTTATCGTCACGACATCATTTTCCTATGTGGCTATTTGCGCCTGCAGCTCACCAACCTTATTTGCCACGCTTTGTGCGTTTACACAGATGCACTGTAAGCCTATCTGACAGTGTCAGCTGTGGCTCAGTTGGTAGCACACTAGCCTCTCAGTAAGAAGGTTTGGGGGTTCAAGTCCCACGTCAAGGGACTTGAGCCTATAAATCTAGGCTGACACTCCGGTGCAGTACTGAGAGAGTGCTGCACCGTTGGCGGTGCCGTCTTTTGGATGAGACGTTAAACCGAGGCCCCGTTTGCTCTCTCAGGTGGAACTAAAAGATCCCATGGCACTAGTTCGAAGAAGAGTAGGGGAGTTATCCCCAGTGTCCTTGCCAATATTTGTCCCTCAATCAACATAACAAAAACAGTTTATCTAGTCTTTATCACACTGCTGTTTGTGTGAGCTTGCTGTGCAAAATTTGGCTTCTGCATTTCCCACGTTATAACAGTGACTACACTTCAAAATATTTTCATTGGCTGTAATGCGCGTTGAGACGTACGGTGGTCGTGAAAGGAGCTATATAAATGTAAGTTATTTTATTTTATCTTTGACCATACAATAGCAAAATAATTCGGATGCGGGAAATCTGAAATAACAACAGAAAATGCTGGAAACACTCAGCAGGTCAGGCTACATCCGTGGAGAGAGAAAACGTGTTAACGTTTCAGGTCTGTGTCAGAACTGGAAAAAGTTAGAGATGTAACAAGATTTAAGCAGGTTTAGGGGCAGGGAAAGGGGGAGGGGAAGTATTATCTAATGGGACTGATTGTGATAGTGTGTGAGGCAGGAATGGTTAAATGTTGCAAATGGGGGTGGCTTAACCATTTTCTGTTTCTATCTTAGACCTTCTTGGATTCTCTCTTAGTCTGACATAGATACATAGATACATAGAAGATAGGAGCAGGAGTAGGCCATCCGGCCCTTCGAGCCTGCTCCGCCATTTAATGAGATCATGGCTGATCCTCCAATTCAGTATCCCGTCCCCGCCTTCTCTCCGTAACCCTTAACCCCTTATGCCTGTAGAAATATATCTAATTCCTTCTTAAATTTATTTAATGAGCTGGCGTACACTGCCCTCTGTGGCAATGAGTTCCACAGGTTCACCACCCTCTGAGTGAAGAAATTCCCCCTCATTTCTGTCCTAAATGGTTTAGCCCTTATCCTTAAATTATGTCCTCTAGTTCTGTTCTCACCCGCCAAGGGAAACATTCCTTCTGCATCTAGTCTGTCTAGACCTGTCAGAATTTTATACACTTCTATGAGGTCCCCTCTCAATCTTCTAAACTCCAGTGTGTACATCCCTAAACTACATAGTCTCTCCTCATAGGTCAATCCCGCCATTCCTGGTATCAGCCTGGTGAATCGCCGCTGCAACCCCTCCATGGCAAGAACATCTTTCCTCAGATGAGGCGACCAAAACTGTACACAGTACTCGAGGTGTGGTCTCACCAGTGCCCTGTACAGCTGCAGCAAGGTATCCCTGTTCCTGTATTCCAACCCTTTTGCTATGAAGGCCAGCATACCGTTTGCCTTCTTGACCGCCTGTTGCACCTGCATGCTCGCCTTCAGTGACTGGTGTACAAGAACACCCAGGTCTCTCTGTATTTCCCCCTCTCCCAATTTATTGCCATTTAAATAATAATTTGCCCTCCCGTTCCTGCACCCAAGGTGGATAACTTCGCACTTGTCCACATTATAGTGCATCTGCCATTTATCCGCCCAATCACCCAGTCTGTCCAAATCGCTCTGGAGCTTCCTGGTCTCCTCCTCTGAGCCCACCCCCCCTCCTAGTTTAGTGTCATCTGCAAATTTGGAAATGCTGCATCCGACTCCCTGATCCAGGTCATTAATGTAAATTGTGAACAGCTGGGGACCCAGGACAGATCCCTGTGGTACCCCACTTGTTACTGCCTGCCATTCAGAAAATGAGCCGTTTATTCCAATTCTCTGTTTTCTATCTGACAGCCAGTTCTCTATCCACGTCAATACTTTCCCCTTTATCCCATGAGCTTAAATTTTCCATGCTAATCTTTTATGTGGGACCTTATCGAAGGCCTTTTGGAAGTCCAGGTACACCACATCTACTGGCTCTCCCCCATCTATTTTACCAGTTACTCCCTCAAAAAATTCCAATAGATTAGTCAAGCACGATTTACTCTTTGTAAATCCATGTTGACTCTGTCGTATCCTGTCCCCATTTGCTAAGTGCTCCGCTATTTCATCCTTAATGATGGACTCCAGCATTTTGCCCACAACTGATGTAAGTCTTACAGGTCTGTAATTACCTGCTTTTTCCCTACCCCCCTTTTTGAATAGTGGGGTAACGTTAGCTACCCTCCAATCCATGACCCTAGCGAATACCGTACTATTTCATACTCTACAGCTATCTGTCTCTCCCAATCATTTGTGCACCTTGTTTCTCCTTTCTAATGCCACATCTTGTTGCCCACCCTCCTTTCAGATGAGTTTATACCCTCCCCAACAGCACTAGCAGCCCCTTCCGCCCCGTGAGGATATTGGTCCCGGCTCTGTTGAGATGAAACACGTCCGCCTTGTACAGGTACCACCTCCCCCAGAACCGGTCCCAATGTCCTAGGAATCTAAAGCCCTCCCTCCTGCACCATTTCTCCAGCTACGCATTCATCTGCTCTATCCCCCTATTTCTATACTCACTAGCGCGTGGCACCAGGAGTAATCCAGATAATACTACTTGGAGGTCCTGATTTTTAATCTCTTTCCTAGCTCACTATTAACTGCCTGCAGGATCACATCTCTCTTTCTACCTATGTTGATGATACCAATAAGGACCGCGGCCTCAGACTGTTCACCATCCCCCCCACCCCTCAGGATGTCCTGCAGCCATTCAGTGACATCCTTGTCCCTGGCACCAGGGTCGCAACATATCATCCTGGTGTCACGTCTGAGGGCGGAGAAAGGCTTGTCTGTTCCCCTAACTATCTAATCCCCTACCACTATTGCTTTCCCGATCTTCCTCCCCCTCCTCACCCCAACTACAGGCTAGCCACCCGTGATGCCGTGGGCTTCGCTCTGGCTGTACTCCCCAGAGGAATCATCGAATTAGAGAGTGAGATGCACTCAGGGGACTCCTGCACTACCTGCTTAGTCCTCCTTGCCTGTCTGACAGTCACCCATTCCCTCTCTGCCTGCACACACTTATGCTGCGGGGTGACCACCTCCTCAAACGTGCTATCCACGGAGCTCTCAGCATCACGGATACACCAAAGTGACGCTAGCTGCTGCTTAACCTCTGAAACCCGTGGGAAGTGTCCTGGAATTCCCACATGGCACAAGATATGCATTCCACGGGACTGAGGTGACCTGCCATCACTCTATTTAATAGACTTTTAACTAACTTAACAGAATTAAACTCAAGAGTTAAAAATAATCACCATCTACTCACCATTTATTTTCTTTGCAGGGCCTTCCTTTGTGCTGACGTCACTTACCTCGGTCCTTGCGCTCGCCCCCGGCTCCGCGTTCTCCCTCATATATTTATCTCTGGCCGCTGCTCTCGCTCTCTCCTCCTTCCCCCTCTTCTCCTAATTCCTGCTCTTCCAAATTCCCAACCTTAGAACCACTGCTTTTAGGATCACTCTGTACAGACCACTGAAAAACATGGAGTTCCCGACTCTTGTTCTCTGATTTGTTCCATACATGGCCATCAGGATAAAAAAATAACAACAAATAAATGGTCCTAAAAGGCAGGTCCTGAGATGATCCCAGTGACGGAAGAATGGGACTCGCCTATATGACATTGCTTCCGCCTCAGCCTAGGAATTTTATTCCCAGGACTGCCTAGAATACACTGCTCCCGCCTCAATCCAGGTATTTCATTCCCAGGGCTGCCTAGCTTACATAATTCCCGCCTCATTCCAGGTATTTAATTCCCAGGACTGCATAGTTTACACTGTTCCCGCCTCAATACAGGAATTACATCCCAGGGCCGCCTAGATTGCATTGCTCCTGGATCACTTCAGGAATTTCATTCCCAGGACTGCCTAGTTTACAGTGCTTCCGCCTCAATCCAGGAATGTCATTACCAGAGCCAACTAGTTTACACTACTCCCGCCTCAATTCAGGAATTCAGTTCTAAGGACCGCCTAGTTTTCACTGCACCCGCCTCAATCTAGGAATGTCATTCCCATGGCCGCCTTGTTTTCACTGCTCCCGCCTCAGTCCAGGAATTCAGTTCCCAGAGCTGCCTAGTTTACACTTCTTCCCGCCTCAGTCCAGGAATTCAGTTCCCAGGGCTGCCTAGTTTACACTGCTCCCCCCTCAATCCAGGAATTCCATTCCCAGAGCCACCTACATTACACTGCTCCCACCTCAATCCAGGAATTTCATTCCCAGTGCCCCCTAGATTTCACTGTTCCCGCCTGAGTCCAGCAATGTCATTCCCAGTTCATTTCTCTGTAGCCTGAATCTTTAACAAGAACAACATGTTTCTAACGATTGACCTTACCCCGACAAATATTTCATCGTGTTTGACCGCGGGGAAGAAAAAATAAAAGGAGCAAAGTTTTGATACCAAGGAATCAAAGCAAAACCTTTAAAATATTAATCAATGAGATAAATACACTGTGAGCTCTTCAATACTCCATGAAAGGCTGTGGAAACATTGAATTTTCCCATAGTCATACTCACAAAACCATACCTATCATTCAATTTCCCGAATTCTGCATCACCGTCCCAGGCTGTTTCCTGTTCCACTGGCAGCACAGGCCCACCAGAGGTGGGAGCACAGTGTTATATAGTCACGTGGGCGAAACCCTGCGGGTCCTCAACATTACCTAATGATATAATGAAGTCTCATGGCTTCCAGTAAGACATGGGAAGGTAACTTCCTGTTGTTTACCTCTTACCGCCCTCCCTCAGCTGAGGAATCGGGACATCTTCATGCTGCACACCAGTTGATGGGAGCACCGAGAGCAGAATGGGTGAAAAATATACTCTGGGTGTGAAGGGGGATATTTCAATGTCCATGACCAAGAGTGGCTCGGAATTACCATCATTAACCGAGCCCTGAAGAGCACAGCTGCCAGACTGGGATTGCGGCAGGTGGTGGGTGAACCAAATTGCGAGAATAGCCTGCTTGACCACGTCCTCACCAAACTACCTATCGCATATGCATCTGTCCATGAAGATATTGGTAGGACTGAAAACTGCACAATATATATTAACGATTTGGAGGAAGGGACCAAGTGTAACATATCAAAATTTGCAGATGATACAAAGATGGGAGGGAAAGTAGTGAGTGAGGAGGACATAAAAAACCTGCAAGGGGACATAGAGAGGCTAAGTAAGTGGGCAGAGATTTGGCAGATGGAATACAACACTGGAAAGTGTGAGGTGATGCACTTTGGCAGGAAAAATCCTAGAGCAATTTATTATCTTAATGGCAAGAAACTGGAGAGTACTGAAGTGCAAAGGGATCTGGGGGTCCTGGTGCACGAAACTCAAAAGGTTAGTATGCAGGTGCAGCAAGTGATTAAGAAGGCAAATGGAATGTTGGCTTTCATTGCTAGGGGGATAGAATATAAAAATAGGGAGGTATTGCTTCAGTTGTACAAGGTATTGGTGAGACCGCACCTGGAATACTGCATACAGTTTTGGTGTCCTTACTTAAGGAAAGACATCCTTGCTCTCGAGGCAGTGCAAAAAGGTTCACTCGGTTAATCCCGGGGATGCGGGGGTGGTCATATGAGGAGAGGTTGGGTAGATTGGGACTCTACTCATTGGAGTTCAGAAGAATGAGAGGCGATCTTATTGAAACATATAAGATTGTGAAGGAGTTGGATCGGGTGGATGCGGGGAGGATGTTCCCGATGACGGGTGAGGCTAGAACTAGGGGACATAGTCTTAGAATAAGGGGCTGCTCTTTCAAAACTGAGATGAGTAGGAACTACTTCACTCAGAGGGTGGTAGGTCCATGGAATATGCTGCCACAAAAAGCTGTAGAAGCTACATCATTAAATAAATTTAAAACAGAAATAGACAGTTTCCTAGAAGTAAAGGGCATTAAGGGTTACGGGGAGCGGGCAGGAATTTGGACATGAGTCTAGGTTCGGATCGGTCATGGCCCTGTGGGTAGTGGAGCGGGCCCAGGGACCGTGTAGCCTGATTCTGCTCCTATTTCGTGTGTGCAATTCTGTTAGATGCAGGAGATGGTTCTGTGATAGATAGTAGATTGGCGGTTAGGATCAGATCAGCCATGATCTTATTGAATGGCGGAGCAGGCTCGAGGGGCCGATTGGCCTACTTCTGCTCCTATTTCTTATGTTCTTATGTTCTTATATGTTTCGCCTTCACCCTGACGCCATCCTCCATCATATCATGTGCCACTACCATGGCGATCAATGGAATCAACTTAAACAGAGCCAAGCGATCCCACAACCAACAGATCAAATTAGTTCAAAGCTGTCATATCCTGTCGTGAATGGTAAGGAACAATTGAGCCGTTTCCACATAGCCCTGGAAATGTCTCCAATATATCCAGTTACCTTTTGTAAGTTACAGTTAAGAAATAAAGGAGGGATTGCATTGATATAGCGCTTTTCACGATCTTGGGATGTCCCAAAGCGTTTTACAGTACTGCCCCTCCGACAGTGCAGCGCTCCCTCAGTACTTCCCCTCCGACACTGTAGCGCTCCCTCTGTACTGACCCTCTCACAGTGCAGCGCTCCCTCAGTACTGCCCCTCTGACAGTGCAGCGCTCCCTCAGTACTGCCCCTCTGAATGTGCAGCGATCCTTCAGAACTGCACTGCTGTTTTAGCCTAGATTTTTGTACTCAAGTCGCTGGAGTGGGACTTGAACCAACAACCTTCTGACTCAAAGCCGAAGGGCTACTATGTGAGCCTCCTGAATCTGCTTCCAACAGACTTTCCGTGATCATTCCAGATCATAAAAACTCACTGCGTGACCAAAGTTCTTCTCATCTGCTCTCTGTTTCTTTTACCAATTATCTTACATCTGGGCCCTTTAGGTAATGACAAGGCAAGTTGTGGAAACAGATTCTCTATGCTAAATGTATCAAAACCCCTCATCATTTTGAACACTATTCAATCTCCCCCTAACCATCTCTGCTATAAGGAGAACAAACTCTCGTCTCGCCACACAACTGAAATTCCACATTCCTGGTGCCATTATGGTCAATTCTCATCACACAATTGGCAGACGATGACCAGTTCTAACAAGAGGGAGTCTAACCTCTTCCACATGACAGTCAACGGAACTTCCATCACCGAATCCTCCAGCATCAAAATCCTAGGGTTCACCATAGATCAGAAACTTAACTGGACCAGCCACATAAATGCCTTGGCTACCACAGCTGGTTAGATGCTGGGTATTCTGCGGTGAGTAACTCACCTCCTGACTCCACAAAGCATCTCCAACACCGACAAGGCACAAGTCAAGAGTGTTATGGATAACTGTCTGTAGACAGAGGGATAACATGTTGGCAAGACCCTATTAATTCTAATAACATTATTATACATTTCTCAATATTAAGGACACGTATAAATATTAAAATTAAATGTCTGAAAAATAAGCAGGTTTTAAGGGGCCATATTCTTAACAAGATTAGAATCTGTGAACGAACATTAATGGACAAATAATCTGTAAGGACAGATATGAGGGCTGAGAATTTCCGATCGGAATTTTGGATCAGATTTGTCCGCCCGTTTTGTGCCACCGCCCGAGAGGAATTTCTAGGCCCTTTTGTTTGCAGCATTTTGTCTCTTTAAAAAGCCTGTGTGACTGGTCCTGTCTCTTTAAAAAGTCTCTGTATCAGGTCCTGTCTCTTTAAAAAGCCTGTGTGAATGTTTCTGTACCACTGGCTGTGGCTCTGCCCTCTTGTTTAGCTGTTCATTGCATGCTATATAATTAAGAAGAGCCAGAATGGAGTTTTTTTAAACAGGGGACCATGGATTTTTTATCCACAGGGGTGTTGACGGTGCAGGCTTACTGAGACTAGTTCTTTGATACAGAAGTAACTTCACTGAGTTACGGAGAAACCTTTGCTGGAAAAGTAGTGTTAAGAATTGAAGACCTATGCCTAGAATCCGCCATTGACTGCAGTGGAGCTGAATATCAGGCGCTCAGTGTAACAGGCGCCCGATCCGATACCGCCTGTTTAGCGCCACCGCCCGAGACGAATTTCTCGGCCCTTGTCTGCAGACATCGGCAGATATCAAATGTCACAGCGTGCTGACGAATTGGACTAAGACTTTGCCTCGCAAGGGCTCGTCTTGAACCCATTAAGAGTCATTTGTTATCTACCGAGACAGATTGCTCGTGTGGTGGGGAGATGTAAGAGTTGTATCTAAAATTAATTACAAGCATTTCTGTCTCATTCAAAACTCTGCTGTCCACGTCCTAACTCGCAACAAGCCCCGTTCACCCATCACCCCTCTGCTCGATGACCTACATTGGATCCCGGTCCGGCAACGCCTCGATTTTAAAATTCTCATTCTCGTGTTCAGCCCCAACTCTTTGCCAAATGCCCAGTAAAGGATTTGCATCCCGAAAAAGCCAAACATTACTTTGTTTATGTTTAGTATTTTACCGTACGTGCGTTTCATCCCCAGGGCCACAGGTGGATTTCTACAGTTGGCATCAAGGGGACAAGGCACAGGGGAGAGGCTAGAATTCGGATCGGACTGCAGCTCAAAACACCATAATCGCCAATTTCCCCCTTCATGTCACACACCATCCAGACTTGGACATTATTGTTTATTCATTCACGAGATGTGGGCGTCGCTGACAAGGCCGGCATTTATTGTTCATCCATAATTGCCCTTGAGAAGATGGTGGTGAGCCTCCTTATACAAATGGCTTGCAGGGCCATTTCAGAGGGCAGTTAAGAGTCAATCACATTGCTTTGGGTCTGCAGTCACATTTCGGCCAGACCAGGTAAGGACGGCAGATTTCCTTCCCCAAAGGACATCAGTGGACCAGATGGGTTGTTAGGAGAATCTGATAGTTTCTATGGTCACCATTACTGACAGTAGCTTTTTATTATTTTTTTTTAATTCATTGAATTTAAATTCCCCAGCTGGTGGAATTTGAAATCATGTCTCTGGATCATTTGTCCAGGATTCTGGTTTAGTAGTCCAGCAACATAACCACTATGCTATCGTACCCTTGAAAATATCACTGTTCCTTCATCGTCACTGGGTCAAAAGCCTGAGACTCCTTCCCTAACAGTATTGTGCGAATATCTTCACCACAGGGACTGCAGCGGCTCAAGATGAAGGCCCACCATTTTCTCATGATAACTAAGGATGGGCACGTAATACCGGCCTTGACAAAGTCACCCAAATCCTGAGAAGAAATAGATAGAAATAATAAAATGGGAATCAAATCACTGATTTTGTAATTCATTGATTGAACCCAGGCGAGGCCTGTGAAGAGAATCATGCTCCACTAAACAAATTGTCTCACAACTTGGCTCACCAAATCTATGATTCTATCATTGATACTGCTCATACATTCCCAATTTCCCTATCCTGTAAAAAGGTGCTTGAAAAGTACCTCATAATACCAAAATTGAAGCCCATGTGACTAAACTGGCAGTGGCAACATGGCTCGGAAATTGGCTAAGAGACAGAAAGCAAAGACTGGTGGTAAACCGTTGTTTTTCAGACTCAGTCTGCAGTGGTGTTCCCCAGGAGTCGGTGTTAGGACCATTACTCATTTCATGTATATCAATGCTATGGACTTGTGTATGCAGCGCATCATTTCAAATTTTGAAAATGACAGGAAACTCGGAAATGTTAACAAACAGTGAGAATGATAGAAAACAGACTTCAGGAGGACATAGACCAGTGAAATGGGCAGATACACGGCAGATACAATTTAACGCAGAAAAGGGTGAAGTGTTACATTTTGGTAGGAAGCAAGAGCAGAGGCATTATAAACTAAACGGTACAATTTCAAACTTGGTGCATGATCAGAGAGACCTGGGGTGTGCTTACACAAACCTTTGAATGTGGCAGGACAAGTTGCGATAGCTGTTGAAGAATACGGAGTCCTTGACTTTACAAACAGAGACAGATTAAAAAAATGCAGGTGGAAATGCTAACTTTTAAAAATCATTGGTTAGGCCCCAGCTGGAGTATTGTGTCCAATTCTGAGCACCACACTTAGGAAAGCATGTCAAGGATTAGAGAAGGTGTAGAGGAGATTTACCAGAATTGTACCAGGGATCTGGGAATTCAGTGTAGAGACAGGAGAAGCTGGGATTGTTCTCTTTAGAGCAACGAAGATTAAGAATCACAGAATCGTAGAATCATAGAAATTAACAGCGCAGAAGGAGGCAATTTGGCTCATTGTATCTGCGCTGGTCGAAATACAGCTATCCAGCCTAATCCCACTTTCCAGCTTTTGGTCCATAGTCCTGTAGGTTGCAGCACTTCAAGAGCATATCCAAGTACGTTTTAAACGTCATGAGGGTTTCTGCCTCTACCTGCCTTTCAGGCCTTGAGTTTCAGACCCCCACTGCCCGCTGGGTGAAAAAAATTCTCCTCATCTCCCGTCTAATCCTTCCACAAATTATTTAAAATCTATGCTCCTTGGTTATTGACCTCTCTGCCAGGTGAAATAGGGGCTTGCTATTCACTCTCTCTAGGCCCCTCATACGTTTAGATACCTCAATTAAATCTCCCCTCAGCCTCCTCTTTTCTAAAGTAAACAACCCCAGGCTATTCTCCAGTCTTGGCAACATCAACGTAAACCTCCTCTGTAACGTCTCTGCTGCAATCACATTTTCCTGTAATGTGGTGATCAGAATTGTACGCAGTATTCTAGCTGTGGCCTAACTGGTGTTTTATACAGTTCTAGCATAAACTCCCTGATTTTATATTCTATGCCTCAGCTAATCAATAAAATTATGCCATTTGCCTTCTTAACCACCCTATCTACATGTCCTGATAGTTTTAGAGATATGTGGAATTGTAGTCCAACATCCCTCTGTTCCTCTGCACTTCTCATTATCCTACCATTTATTGTGTATTCCCTTTTTTAAGCCCTCCATAAATGCATTACCTCACACTTCTCCCAATTGAAGTCCATTTACTACTTTTATGCCCACCTGACCAGTAATTGATATCTTCCTGCAGTCTACAGCTATCTTCGTCACTATCAACATAACGGCCAATTTTTGTCTCATGTGCAAACTTCTTCATCATGGCCTTAACATTGAAGGCTAAATCATTGACATGTACCACAAATAGCAGGGGACCAAGTACGGAGCCCTGTGGAACCTACTGGAATAAGCCTTCCAGTCACAAAAACACTCGTTGAACATTACCCTTTGCTTCCTGCCACTGAGATAATTTTGGATCTAACTTGCCACTTTCCCTTGCATCCCATGACCAACCTGTCATGTGGGACATTGTCAAAGGCCTTATTAATATCGAGGTGGACTGCATCAAATGTACTACCCTCATCGACGCTCCTCGTTACCTCCTCAAAAATTCAATCAAGTTAGTCAGACATGACCTTCCATTAAAATTACCATGCTGACTGTCCTTGATTAATCTGTGCCTTTCTAAATGCCGATTTATACTGTCCTTCAGAATTTTTCCAATATATTTTCCACCACCAAGGTTAGGCTGACTGTCCTGCAATTAATCGGTCTATCCCTTTCTCCCTTAAAAACAATGTGGAACTTTAGCAGTCCTCTGGCACCACACCTGTAGCCAGAGCGGATTGGAAAATGATGTTCTGAGGCACCGCCATTTCCTCCCTTGCCTCTCTTAACAGCCTGGGATACATTTCATCTGGGTCTCGTGATTTATCTACTTTCAAAATGCTAAACCCCTTAATATTTCATCTCTCACTACGTTTATGTCATCTAATATTTCACACACCTCCTCCTTAACTACAATGTCTGCATCGTCTCACTCTTCTGTGAAGACAGATGCAAAGTATATATTAAGAACCATATCCACGTCTTCCGCCTCTACACACAGATTAACTTTTAGGTATTTAATACGCCCTACTCTTTCCATAGTTATCCTTTTCCTCCTGATATAGGTATAAAACATCTTGGTGTTTTCCTTGATTTTACTTGCCGATATTTTTTCATGCCCGCTCTTTGCTTTCCTAATTTCCTTTTTAACTTCACCCCTGCACTATCTATACTCCTCTAGTCGTTCTGTATTATTGAGCTTGCGGTATCTGACAAAAGCTTCCCTTTTTGTTCCCTTATCCTACCATGTATTCCTCTTGACATCCAGGGGGCTCTAGATTTGGAAGTCCCATCCATTTTCTTTGTGGGAATAAATTTGCTCTGAAACGTCACTATCTCCTAGTTGAAAGCTCCCCACTGCTCTGACACTGATTTCCCATCAAGTAGCTGTTTCCAGTCCACTTTGGCTAAATCACATCTCAGCTTAGTAAAATTGGCCTTTCCCCAATTGAAAACTTTTACACCTCGTCAAAGCTTTTCCACCTCACCTCGTCCTTTTCATTAAGGGAGATTGAATATAGATATTCAAGATTGTGATGGGTTTTGATTTAATAAGTCAGTCTGTTTACAGAGGCAGAATAGTGGGTAACCAGAGGATACAGATTTAAGGCAATTGGCAAAAGAACCAGAGGAGAGATGAGGAGAAATTTATTTACACTGTGAGTTGCTGTGATCTGGAATGAACTGTCTGAGAACTTGGAGGAAACAGAGTCAATCGTAACTTTCTAAAGGGAATTGGATAATTAGTTGAAGGGGAAATTTTTACAGGGCTCCGATTATAGAGTAGGACTAATTAGATAGCTCTTTCAAAGAGACGGCACGTACATGATGGGCCGAATGGCTTCCTTATGTGCTGTACCGTTCTATGATTCTATGAGCAAGAGACAGAGAGAGAGAAGAGGGGGAGAGAGAGATAGTGAGAAAGAGAGAAATAAAAATAGTGACTGAAAGACAGGGAGAGGTACAGAGGGAAAGAAATTAACTTTAAAAGGGGAATTTGATAAATACCTGAAGGGGAACAATTTGAAGGACTATGGGAAAATAGCAGGGGAATGGGACTCATTGCAGGGGTGAGGCCATGGTAATATTTGAGCATAAGGATGAGAATAATAAAATCGAGGTGTTCTGGATCGGGAGCCAAAATACATCAGCGAGCACAGGGCTGATGGGGGGAACGGGACATGATGCGAATTAGGATATGGGCATCAGAGTTTGTATGAGCTCTAGTTTATGGAGGCTTGAAGCTGGGAGGCTGGCCAGGCGAGCATTGGAATAGTCGAGTCTGAGTTTAACAAAGGCACGGGTGATGTATTATTCAGCGGAAGGGCTGAGGTGGAGTGGAGATGGGTGAAATTTTGGAGGTGGTGGTAGGCAGGACTGGTGATTCAGAGGATATTAGATCGGAACTCAGCTCAGGGACAAAGAAATCGCCGAGGTTGCAAACAGTCTGGTTCAGCCTCAGACATTGGCCAGGGAGGTGGAAGGAGCTGGTAGATAGAGAAAGCAGTTTTTGACGAGCACAGAAGATAATGGCTTTGCTCTTCCCAAGATTTAAATGATAAACATAGTAATGAAGTGAAACATGGTTTACAGATCTAATTGCTGGATACAGAGACTTACCAGGGACAACAACAGCAGCAAAGATGAGAGAGTAAATTACAAGAACAGTAATACAGTTAGCAAAGTTCTGCAGAGTTAATAGCTGGTTAGAGAGACTTATCTGGAAAAACAACCGCATCAAGGAGGGAAGAGTAAATGACAAGAATAGTTATACAGTACAACATCGTTTATAGAATTAATAGCTGGATAGAGAAACTTACCAGGAACACCAACAGCAGCAAGGAGAGGATAGTAAATGTATTGAATAATCAAAAGCACCAAATAGATTCGAAACTCTAATGTTAGTTCATCATAATATTCTGAAAGAAAGTCAAACTGCCAGGAGAAACTCCTGCCCACTGTTGTAGCATTCCAATCTACTATTCTCAGATTCCGATCCATTGTTGTAACATTCCAATCTACTGTTCTCAGATTCCGACCCATGTTCTAACATTCCAATTTACTTTTCTCAGCTTCCGACTCCCGCTCTGTGATGCAGCGCGCTGATCCCTGTTAGTGCCGGAGGTGGTGCTCTCACTGACACTATGGGATAACACATTGAAAGGAGTCCCTTATTAATAGAAGAGGGAAACCCTGCACTCACACAATTATGATCCACGACTACTGAGATTAATTACAGTCACTGAACAAACAGCTTCAGTTAACCCGTGGAGACTGACATTAATTACACTCACTGAACAAACAGCTTCAGTTAACCCCTTTCAATCCATAACTTTTTGTTCCACAGTAAAGTAGAACATTTACCCGGTCCGGATGGGAAATATGGGGGTTGCTGAGGGAAGGAATGGTGGAAATAGCGCAGGCTCTGGCCAGAACCTTTCAATCCTCCTTGTATATGGGATTGGTGCCAGAGGACTGGAGGGTTGCAAATTGTACACCCTGTTTAATAAAGGAGAGAGGTATAAACCCTGTAACTGTAGGCCAGTCAGCCTAACGTCAGTGGTGGGGAAAGTTATGGAGGCCACGTTCCAGGACAAAATTATCTGTCATTTGGAAAAACATGGATTCATAAATGAAATCCAGCACAGATTGTTTTAAAGTCCAGTCTGTCTGACAAACTTGATTCAGTTCTTTGATAAAGTAACAGAGAGGGATGATGAGGTTAGTGGGGTTGATGTTGTGTATGTAGACTTTCAAAAGGTGCTTGATAAAGTGCTATTTAATAGACTTGATAGGGAAACGGAAACCCTTGGGATTAAAGGGGCAGTGTCTGCGTGGATACGACACCGGCTGAGGGACAGATAACAGAGAGTAGTGGTGAACGGTTGTTTTTCAGACAGAAGGGAAGTATACAGTGGTGTCCCCCAGGGGTCGATATTAGGGCCAGTGCTCTTTTTATTAGACATTAATGGCCTGGACTTATTTCTAAAGGCATAATTTCAAAGTTTGGAGATATCACGGAACTCAGAAATGTAGTAAACAGTAAGGAGAGTAGCAATTTCAGGAGCACACAGACAGACTGCTGAAGTGGGCAGACACATGGCAGATAAAATTTAACTCAGTGAAGTGTGAAGTGATACACTTTGGGAGGAAAATGAGGAGAGGCAATATAAACTAAATGGTACAATATTAAATGAAGTGCAGGTACAGAGAGACCTGCGAGTTTATGTGCACAAATCTTTGAAGGTGGCAGGAGAAATTGATAAGATAGTTAAAAACACAGAGGATCTTTGGCTTTATAAATAGAGGCATAGAGTACAAAAGCAATGAAGTTATGCTAAACCTTTATAAATGACCGGTTAGGCCTGATCTGGAGTATTGTGTCCAATTCTGGGCACCACACATTCTAAAGGACGTCAAGGCCTTGGAGATTGACCAGAACGGTTCCAGAGATGAGACGTTTCAGTTATATGGAGAGATTGGAGAAGCTGAGATTTGTCCCCTTCGAGCAGAGAAGGTTAAGGGGGGATTGAATAGAGGCGTTCAACGGTTTGGATAGGGTAAATACAGAGAAACTGTTTCCAATGGCAGAAGGGGTGTTAACCATAGGACACAGATTTACGCTAATTGGCAAATGAACCAGAGGGAAGATGAGGAGAATTTGTTCGACGCAGCGAGTTGTTATGATCTGGAATGCACTGCCGTGAAAGGTGATAGAAGCAGATTCAGTAATAACTTTCAAAAGGGGACGGGATCAATACTGGAAGTGAGGGATTTGCAGGGCTATGGGAAAAGAACAGGGGAGTGGGTCTAATTGAATAGCTCTTTTAAAGAGCCGACACAGGAACAATGGACTGAATTGCCTTCTTCTGTGCTGTGTGATTCTGTGATTCTGTGATAACAGAAGCCATTGAGTCTTTGTCTCATGTGTAGAATCGACGTTCTGCAGTTTTAGAGCCAGATTCTAATCGTTACTTGTACTCTGATAAAGGCAACAGCAGAAAATTAAACACAATGGGCTGGTGAGACAAGGTGTGTGTACAATTTTATAAATAGAGTTTAAAAAAACTGAAATCATGATGCATTTTAGGGGAAGCGAGATAAACACATGAAGGTAAAAGGAATAGACGGTTACGCTGATCGAGTTAGATGAAGAGGGGTGGGAGGAGGCTCACGTGAAGCATACAGGCAGGCACGGAGCATTGGGCTGAATGGCCTGTTTCTGTACATTCTTTGTAATTTTCTTAGCGGAGCGTGAGGCCCTGGTCTGATCACAGGCCTCGCCGGGATTCAATCAGTGAATTAAAAATCATTGATTTTAATCCTATTTATTATTTCTATTTATTTGTTCTGAGAATATGTGTGACGCTGTCAAGGCCGGTATCACTTGCCCATCCCTAGTTACCCATAAGAAAATGGTGGATCTTCTTCTTGAGCCGCTGCAGTCCCTGTGGTGAAGGTGCTCCCACAATACTGTTACTGAAGGAATGTCAGGCTTTTGACCCAGTGACGACGAAGGAACGGTGATATATGTCCAAATCTGGATGGTCTCTGACTTGGAGTGGGGGTGGGGGAACTTGGAGGTGATGGTGTTTTGTGCTACAGTCCGAGCCGAATTCTACCCCCTGCCCTGTGCCTATTGTCCCCTTGATGTCATTTGTAGTAATCAAACTGTTACCCTGGGGTGAAAAGTGCTCACTATCTATCTGTCACTCCTTCTTTCTATTTCTGTTTCTCACCCTCCGCCATTCTGTCTATCTTACTGTCAACTCTTACTCTCTCTCTGTTTTTGTCCATCTCTCTGTATCTGTTCCTGTCTCTCGCTCTGAATCTCTGTCCCTCCCAATCTATTTGTTTCTCCTTGTCTCTCTTTTATTACCCCGCTCTCGCTCTCTCCCTCATTCTGTCTCTCTCTCTGTCCCTCTCTCTGTGTTTCCCCGTCTCTCTTTTATCCACCCTCTTTCTCTCCTGCGTCCCTCTTTCTGTATCTCTCACTGTCTTTCTATCTGTCTCTCGTTCTGCCTCTCTCTCTCTCTCCTTCTCTCTGTATTGCTCCATCTCGGTCTCTGTCTTTCTCTCTTCCCCCTACCTCTCTCTCTCTCTCTCTCTCTGGCTCTCTGGCTCTCCCTCTCTGACTGTCTCAATCGTTGTGTCTGTTCCTGCCTATCTCTGCGTTTCTCTCTATCTTTCTCTCATTGTCTCACTTTCTCTCCCTCTATCTGAACAATGTCATTTTCTCTCCTCATCTGTCTCACTCCCTCCCTTTCTGCTCTTTGTCTTTGTGTCTCCACGCTCTCTCCCTCTCTGCCTCAGTCTCCCTCATTCATTTGATCACTACGTGTGTTTGTCTCTCTCTCTCTCACTCCTCTTCTCTCTTTCTCTCTCTCTCTCTCACTGCCTTTGTCTCTTTCAGGCTCTGTTTATCTCTTTCTCTCATTTCCCTTTCTATCTCTGTCTTTAAGCCTCCCTCTGTCTCTGACTCCATCTTGGTCTCTCTTTCTGCTCTCTATATCAATCTCTTCACCGTCTCTCTCTTTGTCTGTCTCTCTCTCTCTCTGTCACCTCTTCTGTCTCTCTATGTATACCTGTCTCACTCTCTATTTCTCTTTCTGTCTCTGCCTGCGTATCTCAGTCTCTCTCCCTCTGTCTGTCGCACTCCCTCTCTGTTTCTCCCTCTTTCTCACCCTCTGTCTCTCTCTATATATCTAGCTATCTCACTTTCTCTAGCTCTCTCTCTCCTTGTCTCTCTCTCACTCTGTGTTTCTCCCTCGATCTCTCTCTTTCAGTCTCTACGCCCCCTTGTATCACTGTCTCTCTCTCTCTGCCATTCTCAATCAGTCTATGTCTCCTTCTGCACATCTCTCCGTCGTTCTCTCTCCCCTCTCTATCGCTGTATGTTTACTCTCTCTTTCTCTCTCGCTCTCTCTCTCGCTCCCTCTCTCCGTTCTTGTCGCTTTAGCTCTCACTGTCACTGTATCTCTCTCCCTCTAACTTTCGGCCGCTCTGCCTTTCTCTCTCTCTCACTCTCACACTGTCTCTCTATGTCTCTCTTTCTGTCTCTTCTTCCTCTCTGTCTCTCTTCCTGTGGGAGTCTGTGGAGAGCATCGCGATCCCGAGCAACCACATTTGAAGAATTGTTAAGCTGAAGCACGAGTTGCAGACATTGCGCTGCATCAGGGAGGGGAAGAGTTACCTGGACACTTTGATCCAGGAGGCAGTCACATATTTAGGTTAAGTAGTACTTTAGAGTTAGTCAGTGGTCAGGGACAGGAGGGTGTGACTGCGAGTCAGGCAGGTATGGGGACCCAGGATGAAGAAATGGAGAAGCCTCAGCCCTGGACCTTGTCCAACAGATAGATGCAGAGTAGGCTCCCTCTACACTGTCCGATCAAACACTCCCAGGGCAGGCACTTTGCGGGTTCGATACAGAGTGAAGCTCCCTCTACAGTGACCCATTAAATACTCCCAGGGCAGGTGCAGCACGGATTAGGTACAGAGTAAAGCTCCCTCTACACTGTGCCATCAAACACTACCAAGTGAGGTACTGGCAAGGTTTATCTACGAGTTAAGCTCCGCTCAACTTGTCGCATCAACAGCCGAGACTGACGGCAGATTTTGAACAGCTCCCAATATCGAGTGAGACTCTAACAACGGGAAATTCCTGTCCTGATGGGATTCCAGGTAAAGTTCCTCACCTTTCCAATCATTATTGAAGCTTCCCCTTTCATCCAGTCTCCGATACTGGGGGTCTCGGTCCCACCAGACCTGCTCTGTGATACCAGCGACATTTCTCCAGTCCCAGTGAGTGTGGCGATTTTTCGATTTCTCTCTCTGCACCTTCCTGAGATATTGCTCGCTCCCAGAGACTGTCAATAGAAAAAAGATTCATATTAATTCCAGACTCTGTAACTGGAATACAGTGGCGCTGGATTTCTGAGTGTGATTATATCTAATTTGAATATGTTTGCAATTTATGTGTGTGTTTTATTACTTACCTTAATATTAAATTGCTCTTTTCTCTCCTTTGCCCTGTTTATTGGGACTAAACTCACTGCCACCGACAGCTCTCACACCAGCTCCTCCCACACTGACATCCCACTGATGGGCCGTAACCGGGGGCAGGGCCCTGTCTCCAGGTGACATCACACAGGAACCAGGAGCCAATCACACAGCAGCGAGAAATGATGTAACAAAGCACCCAGTGCCCCTCCCACTCGATTTGTCACAGCGTCACCTGACCAGGCTCTGCTCCTGGTGTGCAGTCTCACTGGGCATGAACACAGCGTGTACAATCAGCCCCATCTGCGACCCCGCTCCCCTCATAGAATCATAGAATGATACAGCCCAGGACGAGCCCATTCGGCCCATCGAGTCTGTGCCGGCTCTTTTAAAGAGCTATCCAATTCGTCCCACTCCCCTGCTCTTTCCCCATAGCCCTGCATCTTTTTCAGCTTTGAGTATTTATCCAATTCCCTTTAGAAAGTTACTGTTGAATCTGCTTCCAGCACCATTTCAGGCAGTGCATTCCAGATCACAACAACTCGCTGTGTAAATAATGTTTTCCTCATGTTGCCTCTTTTGCCAATTATCTTAAATCTGTCTCCTCTGGTTACCCACCCTTCTGCCACTGGAAACAGTTTCTCCTTATTTACTCTGTCAAAACCTTTCAGGATTTTGAACAATTCCATCATATCTCCCCTTAAATCATTGCTCCAAGGAATCCAGTTTCTCTTGTCTAGCAAGGTAACTGAAGTCCCTCATCCCTGGTACCATTCCAGTGAATCTCCTCTACACCCTCTCCAAGGACTTGACATCCTTCCTAAAGTGGTGCCGAGAATTGGACACAATACTCCAGCTGTGGCCTAACCAGTGATTTAGAAACGTTTAGGATGACTTCCTTGCTTTTGTATGCTACCTCTATATATAAAGATAAGGATCCCGTGTGTCTTTTTAACAGCTTCTCAACCTGTCCTGCCACATTCAAACACTTGTGTACATATACCCCCAGATCTCTCTGTTCCTGCACTCCCTTTAAAATTATACCATTTAGTTTATATTGCCTCTCCTTAATCTTCCTAACAAAATGCATCACTTCACACTTCTCTCTGTTAAATGTTATCTGGCCTGTGTGTGCCCATTTCATCCGTCTGTCTTTGTCCTCCTGGAGCCTATTACTACTCTCCTCACTATTTACGACATTTCCGAATTTCCTGCCATCTGCAAACTTTGAAATGATGCCTGTATACCTATGTCTAGCTCATTAATATATATCATAAAGAGCAGTGGTCCCGACACCAACCCCTGGGGGACACCACTGCACACTTCCCTCCAGTCTGAAAAACAAGCGTTCACCGCTACTCTCTGCTTTCTGTCCTTAGCCAATGTTGTATCCACGCAGCCGCTGCCCCTTTAACACCATCGGCTTCTGCTAACAAGTCTATTGTGTGGCACTTTATCAAACGCCTTTTGAAAGTCCATGTGCACTTCATCGACGTCACTACCCTCATCCACCCTCTTCGTTACTTCATCAAAGAACTCAATCATGTTAGTCAAGTATGATTTGCCATTAACAAATCCATGCAAGCTTTCATTTATTGACCCATATTTGTCTAAGTGCCAAATAATGTAGCAGCGGATTCATGTTTCTAAAAGTTTCCCCAACACCAACGTTAGGCTGACTGGCCTGTAGTTGCCGTGTTTACCCCTGTCCTGTTTATTGAACAGGGATGTAAAATTTACAATTCTCCAGTCCTCTGTCACCACTCCCATACCCAAGGAGGATTGGAAGATTGTGGACAGAGCCTCCGCAATGTCAATCCTTACTTCCCACTGGATGCATCCCTTCCGGCCTGGGTGACGTTTCTACTTTGAGCACGCCAATCTTTATAGTACTTCCGCTTTTTCTAATGTTATCCCATCCAATTCTCTCCTACCTCGTCCTTTACTGTGACATTGCATCTGTCTTCACTGAAGAAGAGGATGCCAAAGTCTTCAAGAAGACATAGACAGGCTGGTGAAATGGGTGGACATGTGTCAGATTAAATTTAACGCAGAAAATTGTGAAATGATACATTTTGGTAGAAAGAATGAGGAGAGGACATATAAGCTAAAGGGTAAAATCCTAAAGGGGGTGCACGAACAGAGAGACCTGGAGGTATATGTGCACAAATCGTTGAAGGTGGCAGGGCAGGTTGAGAAAGTAGTTAAAAAGGCTTACGGGATCCTCGGCTTCATAAATAGAGGTATAGAGTACAAAAGTGTGGAAATTATGGGGCCCGAAATTCGGCTCTTGTCGGGTTGTACGCCCTGTGTACTCACCCGTAGGCCACCTGAAGTGCCAGTTTCATGCATGCACTGTGCACGCGCGGGAAACCGGAACTTCCGCTCCCCTGAAGGAAGGGGTTCAGAGGTGAACCGCGTGCGCGGGAGAGGCTGCGTGCACGCAGCGAACTTCATTTTTTTTCAGGTCTCTCCGGGAGGGTAAGTATGGAAAAGCTGCACTTTTAAAAAGGAGGTGAAAGACCTGTTTTTAACAAGGTAAGTGGTTAATTAATTAGAAACATTTTTTCAATAGTTTTATCTTTTTTAGATACTTTAAAGAAAGGTACATTTATTTTTATCACTGTTAAAAAGTATAATTACTTTTTTCAAAAATGTAATTTTTTGTTTAAAGTAGTTAATTGATGTAACTTTTAGTTATTTTAAAAATGTGATTTAAACAAAAATATTTGAATGTTTAAGTGTGGTTTTGGGGCCGATCTCTATTCATAGACTTGACAGATCTTCCTGTCAAATCTATGAATGAAAATGCCCGGCTAGGATTGGCTCTCCATGGCCCACGTGATCCCAGGGGACGCTTCGAACTAACTGCGCCCCTGGGATACGGAAGCACTGCGCGCCGGCAGCTGGAGGAGGCCCAGGACCTGAAGTCCAAGTGGGCCCAAAGCACAACGGCAGGCGCGGTAGGCAAGTACCGCAGGAAGCCGGAAAACCGAATTTCTGGCCCATGATGAACCTGCATAAAACACTGGTTCAGCCTCAACTGGAGTATTGCGTCCAATTCTGGGCACTGCACTTTAGGAAGGATGTGAAGGCCTTAGAGAGGATGCAGAAAATATTTACGAGAAGGATTCCCGGGATGAGGGACTTCAGTTACGTGCATAGAATTGAGAAGCTGGGGTTGTTCTCTTTGCAGCAGTGGAGATTTGATAGAGGTGTTCAAAATCATGAGGGGTCTAGACAGAGTACATGGAGAGAAACTTCCCATTGGCTGAGCGGTCGAGAACCAAAGGACACAGATTTAAGGTAACTGGCAAAAGAAGAAGCAAAGTCGATGTAAGAAAAAGATTTTTTACACAGAGAGTGGTTAAGATCTGGAATGCACTGCCTGACAGGGTGGTGGAGGCAGACTCAATCTTATCTTTCAAAAGGGAGTTGGATAAATATCTGAAACAAAAAAATGTAGGGCTACGGGGTAAGTGAGGGGAGTGGGACAGGCTGAGAGTCGGCACGGGCTCGACGGGACTAATGCCTTTTCCGTGCTGTAATTATTCTATAATTCTATAAAGAGTTATTAGGGCAGGTGACCTAAAGCTCGATCAAAGAGATACGTTTTAAGGAGCGTCTTATAGGAGGAGAGAGAGATAGAGAGGTTTAGGGAGGTAATTTCAGAGCTTAGGGATTAGGCAGCTGAACGCATAGCCACTAATGGTGGATCGATTAAAATCGGGCATGCTCAAGGGGCCAGAATTCGAGGAGCGCAGAGATCTCGGAGGGATGTGAGGCTGGAGGAGATTACAGAGATAGGAAGGGGCGAGGCCAGGAAGTGATTTGAAATCACTGCAGCAATTCACACAAGCGCACACTCACAATGACACGAACTTTAGTAATATCCATTAACAGGGAGGTACTTTCATCATTAGTAGAAAGTTCTGTAGTTTTTTGTGTGCTCCAAAACGAAGTCTAAAAGCCCCACAATTTGCTTTCTTACCAGTTTCTTGGAAGTGAAAACCTAAACACTGGGAGGCCGAGAATGTCTACGACAGTGACGAGGATCCCTTCTTCGATCGGATAGGAGCTATCGAAAAGCAGAGGCTCAACAGAATGAAGAAAGCTGAGAAAGTGGAGGAGAAAGCGGAGACTTGCGGCTCGCTGGTAAAAGTCTAAAGTTTTTATTGAATGATGTGCACAGCCCCAGAAAGAATATAATTCTTCAGAGAAGAGGCAGATATGGGCTCCGTGAAGAGCAGGTGCTTCGTGTTTGAGGAGGGGGAGAAGGGAATCACGGGGAGCATTGTTCCCTGGTCATGTTGCACAACTTGTGGTACCTGGTTCATTATGGCAATAATGGAGAACCCCCAGGAGATAATACACCAGATAGATAGAAATAAAGACCTCCACTGATCTTAGTCCAATCATCCAGAAAGAGCCGACAAATTCTCCCCCCAAGCCACAGCAACTGCGTTTCTCCAATAATTCTGGGAGGTTTGCCTCCACGACCCGACTCATTCCATTCCAATCCATTTAATTGATTACTCTTCATGTAAAGAACTTGCTGATATCAGTCCGACATTTTCCTTTCAATAGTTTCAATCTATTCTCCTGAAGTGTGAAGTGGTCCATTTTGGTAGGAGGAACGAGGAAGGGAAATATAAATTAAAGGTGCAATTTTAAAGTGGGTGCAGGAACAGAGGGACCTGGGGGAGCTTGTTGACAACAAGCACTCCGAAGTTGAGAAGACTGCTAAAAAGGCATACGGAATCTTTGGCTTTATAAATAGAAGCATAGATTTCAAAATCAAGGAAGTTATGCTGAACCTATATAAAACACTGGTTAGGCCACAGATGGAGTATTGTGGGCAATTCTGGGCACCGCACTTAAGGAAGAATGTCCAGGCCTTGGAGATGGTGCAGAGGAGATTTACCAGAATGGCACCAGGGATGAAAGAGTTCAGCTAAGTGGAGAAGCTGGAGTTATTCTCCTTAGAGCAGGGAATGTTAAGGGGAGATTTGGTCTAGGTGTTTAAAATCAGGAACAGTTTTGATCGAGTAAATACGGAGACACTGTTTCCAATGGCAGAAGGGTCAGTAACCAGAGAACACAGATTTAAGGTGATTGGCAAAAGAACCAAAGGCGAGATGAGGAGATTTTTTTGTTACGCAGGATGGATGTAAGGTGGGTATTTTTTGCAGAGGGGGAAGAGGTGCTGAGTAATTTAAACCAAGGGGCAAGAGTAAATTGGTAAATAATTAGAGTATTTAGTTAGAGCTAAGAGGATAATTACAATTTACTAATTGGAGGATACCAACATTTTAAGGGCTCTCAATTACCTTAAATAAAAATCTGGTATATATAAATGATTTAATAATAAAGGAGTAAGGGGATACTAAACTAAAGACATATTTCTATACCATAAGCAGATAGACTTTGAATAATGGGACAGCTGAAACCCATTGCCTGCAACTCCTGTGCCATGTGGGAACTCCAGGACGCTTCATCTGTCCTGGATAACTATGTGTGCAGATGGTGCCTCCAGCTGCTCGAACAGGAGCTCAGGGTTTATGAGCTTGAGCAGTGGCTGCAGTCATTGCAGGGCAGACTGGAGGCTGAGAATTTCCTGCAACACACGTTCTAGGAGCTGGTCACCCCGCAGCAACAGCGAGTTCAGGAGGATAGTAAGTGGGTGCCCATCTGGCAGGGTAGGAAGAGGCAGGCAGTGCCAGGAGTCCTCTGGGAGTGTGGCACTTTCAAACCGCTTTCCAGTGCTGAATACCAGTGAGGGTGACGACACCTCGGAGGACTGCAGATTAGAGCACAACCATGCCACTGTGGGGCAAAAGACGGCATGGGGAAACAGCAAAATGTAGAAATGCAGTGGCCATCGGGAATTCGAAATTCAGGCGAACAGACAGGTATTTCTGCAACCGCTGACGTGAGTCCTGCATGGTGTGTTGCCTCCCTGCTTAAAGGGTGCAGGATGTCACTGAACAGCTGCAGAACATTTTGAGAGGGGAAGGCAACAGCCAGATTTCGTGTTACATGTTGGAAACAATGAAGTAAGTAGAAAAATGTTTGAGGTCCTTCAGGCAGATTTTCAGGAGCTTAGGATGAAGTTAAAGAGCAGGACCTCAAAGGTAAAATCTATGGCTTATTCACAGTACCATGTGCTGATGAGTATAGGAGCAGTATGATGAGATCGTTTAACAAGTGGCTGGAGAAATTGTGCTGGAAGGAGGGCTTCAGATTCCTGGGGCACTGGGATCATTTCTGGGGCAGAGGGACCTGAACACGGCGGACGGTTGCACCTCAACAGGGCTGGAACCAATGGCCTCACGGTGAACTGGTGCTGTGGGAGTGAGTTGAATCGAATTTGGCTGTTGGATGGGCACCAGGATGAAGCATTAGAGAGGATACACAAGCTGCACAGAGAATTGGGAGACACAAGTAGCACTAGAGTAAAGAGTAATTCAGAAATAGGAGGGATTAGACGGGGGGAAATACGAGGCGGACTCAGATAGGTTTGGAATGAACAAATGCACGGAGTGTGGTAAATAAGGCTGCTAAGACACAGGCACAAGTAGTCACATGGGATTAGGATATAGTGACAATAACGGAGACATGGTTCAACCAAGGGAAGAATGGGCACTTAACATTCTTGGCTACACTTTATTCAGGAAAGATAGGGGAGGAATAAAAGGAGGTGTTGGCAGTTCTGATCACAGCACTAGAAAGGGAGGATATACTTGAGGGTTAAAAGTCAGAATCTATTTGGTTAGAATTGAGGAACAATGGAGGAGCTATTACGCTGCTGGGTATATACTATAGGCCAACAAATAGTGGGAAGGAGATAGAGGTGCAAATTTTCAGCCAAATTGCAAGAATATGCAAGCACTTTAGTGTAGTAATAAAGGGACTTCATTTGTCCTAATATAGACTGGGATAGTAACAGTGTAAAGGGCAAAGAGGAGGAGGATTTCCTGAAATGTGTATGAGAGAACTTTCTTGATCATTGTGTTTCCAGCCCAACGAGGAAGGAAGCAAAATTTAGTTCTGGGAAATGAAGTTGGACAAGCGGAGAGTGTTTCAGTTGGGGTGCATTTTGGGAACAGTGATCAAAATATCATTAGGTTTAGAGTAATTATGGAAAAGGACAAGGAAAAATCAACTGGAGTAGAGCTAATTTCAGTGAGTTGTGAAGGGATCTGGGCCTGGTGGATTGGAATCAAAGATTGGCAGGTAAAACAGTAAATGATCAATGGGAGGCCTTCAAAGAGGAGATAGTTCGTGTACAGACCAGACACATTTGCACGACGGGTAAAGGAAGGGCATCCACAGCTGGAGCTCCCTATTCGAGTAAAGATATAGATTAAAATGAAGGAGAAAGAGGAGGCTTATGAGAATTGTAAGGTTCATAATTCAGTAGAGAACAAAGCTGAATACAAAAAGTGCAGGCGAAAACTGAAAAAGGAAATAAGAGAGGAAAAAGTGAAAAGATTAGCGGGTAACATGAAATATAATTCAAAAGAACTTTATAAACACATAAATAGTAAAAGGATAGTCAAAGGAAGGGTGGGGCCAATTAGTGACCAAAAAGGAGATCTAGTGGAGAGAGAGGGCGTGGTTGAGGTATTGAATGAGTATTTTGCATATGTCTTCACTGAAGAAGAGGATGCCAATGTCACAGTAAAGGACGAGGTAGGAGATAAATTGAATGGGGTAACATTAGAAAAAGCGGAGGTACTATATAGGTTGGCGCACTCAAAGTAGAAAAGTCGTATCGTCCGGATGGGATGCATCCAAGTTTGCTGTGGGAAGTTAGGGATGAAATTGCGGAGGCTCTGGCCACAATCTTCCAATCCTGCTTGGGTATGGAAGTGGTGCCAGAGGACTGGAGGATTGTAAATGTTACACCTCTGTTCAATAAACAGGACAGTGATAAACCCTGCAACTGCAGGCCAGTCAGTGGTGGAGAAACATTTAGAGACGTTAATCCGGGATAAAATTATTTGCCACTCAGACAAATATTAGTTAATAAATGAAAGACAAGTGGCAGATGGAATTTAATAGAGAAGTGTGAGGTGATGCATTTGGGCAGAAGGAATAGGGAGAGGCAATACAAACTTAATGGCACAGTTTTAAAGAGTGTGCAGGGACAGAGGGACCTTGGAGTTAATGTGCATAGGTCCCTGAAGGTGGCGGGATATATTGAGAGAGTGGTTAGCAAAGCATCTGGGATCGTTGGCTTCATAAATAGAGGTATTGAGTACAAAAGTAGCGAAGTTATGCTGAACCTTTATAAAGCACTGGTTAGGCCACAACTGGAGTATTGCGTCCAGTTCTGGTCACCACACTTTAGGAAGACTGTGAAGACAGGTTCCTGGGATGAGTGGTCTAAGCTGCAAGGACAGGTTGGAGAATCTGGACTTGTTTTCATTAGAGCAAATTAGTTTGAGGGGTGATTTCATAGAGGTGCACAAGATTATGCGGGGTTTGGATAGGCTATACGGGGAAAGGCTGTTCCCATTCGTTGATGGTACAAGGACTAGGGGACACAGATTTAAGTTTTTGGCCAAGAGATACGGAGGTGGATGTGAGGAAAAACTTTTTTATGCAGCGAGTGTTGATGACCTGGAGCTCGCTGCCGACGGAAGTGGTGGAAGCGGAGATACACAATGTTTTCAAGGGGATACTGGATAGGCACTTGACGGAAATAAATTGCAGGGCTACGGGTATCGAGCGCTCGAATGGAACTGACTGGATTGATTTACAGAGAGGCGGCATGAACTCGATTGGCAGAATGGCCTCCTTCTGTGCCGTTATAACTCTGACTTTATGAAAGCTAGCATGGATTTGTTAATGGCAAATAATGTTTGACTAATAATTGAGTTCTTTGATGAAGTAACGAAGAAGGTGGATGAGGGTAGTGGCGTCGATGTTGTGTATATGGACTTCCAAAAGGTGTTTGATAAAGTACCACACAATAGACTTGTTAGCAGAAGCCGATGGTGTTAAAGGGGCAGCGGCTGTGTGGATACAACATGAGCTAAGGACAGAAAGCAGAGAGTAGCGGTGAAGGCTTGTTTTTCAGACTGGAGGGAAGTGTACAGTGATGTCCCCCAGGGGTCGCTTTCGGGGCCACTGCTCTTCAAGATATATATTAATGAGCTAGACATAAGTATACAAGAATAATTTCAAAGTATGCAGATGAAACGAATTTCGGAAATGTAGTAAATAGTGAGGAGAGTAGTAAAAGACTTCAGGAGGACAAAGACAGACTGGTGAAATGGGCAGAACCAGGCCAGATGAAATTTAACAGAGTGAAGTGTGAAGTGATTCATTTTGGTCGGAAGAATAAGGGGAGGAAAAATAAACTAAATGGTATAATTTTAAAGAGGGTGCAGGAACAGAGAGAACTGGGGGTGTACGTACACAATTGTATGAAGGTGGCAGGACAGGTTGAGAAAGCTGTTAAAAAGACACACGCTATCCTTAGCTTTATAGATAGAGACAGAATACAAAAGCAAGGAAGTTGTACTAAACTTTTATAAATCACTGGACAGGCCACAGCTGGAGTACTGTGTCCAATTCTGGGCACCACACTTTTGGAAGGATGTCAAGGCCTTGGAGAGGGTGTAGAGGAGATTTGCTGGAATGGTACCGGAGATGAAGGACTTCAGTTATGTGGAGAGGCAAGAGAAACTCGATTCCTTGAAGCAAAGATTTGAGGGGAGATTTGATAGAGTTGCTCAAAATCCTGAAGGGTTTTGATAGAGTAGATAAGGAGAAACTATTTCCAGTGGCAGTAGGGTGGGTAACCAGAGTACACAGGTTTAAGATAATTGACAAAAGAACCAGAGGCAACGCAAGGGAAACAATGTTTAAAAAGCGAGTTGTTGTGCTTTGGAATGCACTACCTGAAAGGGCGGTGGAAGCAGATTCAACAATAAATGTCAAAAGGAAATTGGATAAATACTCGAAGCTGAAAATGTTGCAGCGCTATGGCGAACGAGGAGGGGAGTGGGACTAATTTGATAGCTCTTTAAAAGAGCAGGCACAGACACTATGTGCCGAATGGGCTCCTCCTGGGCTGTATCATTATATGATTCTATGAGGGGAGCGGGGTCGGAGTCGGGGCTGATTGTACACCCTGTGATCATGCCAAGTGAGACTGCACACCAGGAGCAGAGCCTGGTCAATGTGGCCCTGTGACACCTCCAATGGGAGGGGCTCCAGCTGCTTTGTGACATCGTTCCCGGCTCCTGTGTGATGTCACCTGGAGACAGGTCGCCGCCTCTGGTTACGGCCCATCAGTGAAATGTCAGTGTGGGAGGAACTGGAGTGACAGCTGACAATGGCAGTGAGTTTAATCCCAATAAACGGGGCAAAGGGGCAGAAGAGAACAATTTATTTTTAAAGTAAGTAATAAAACACACTCATTAATCGCAAACATATTCAAATTAAATATAATCACAGTTACAAACAGTTCGACTCTATTCCAGTTACAGATTCTGGGATTAATATGTATCATTTCTCTGTTGACAGTCCCTTGGGAGAGAGCAATATCTGAGGAAGGTGGAGAGAGAAGTCGAATCATCGCCACACTCACTGGGACTGGAGAAATGTCGTTGGCTTCACAGAGCAGATCTGGTGGGACCAAAACCCCCAGTGTCGGAGACGGGATAAAACCGGAAACTTCAACAATGATTGTAAAGGTGAGGAATTTTACCGATAATCCGATCAGTCCAATATTTTGCCGAGGTGAGAGTCTAACCAGATACTGGGAGCTGTACAACATCTGCCGTCAGTCTAGGCTGTTGAAGCGAGAAGTTGAGCGGAGCTTAACTCAGATAAACCTTGCCCGTACCTCACCTGGGAGTGTTTGACATTTACATGTAGAGGGATCTTTATTCTGTATTCACCCCATGCTGCACCTACGCTGGTTGTGCTTCATTGGGTAGCTGAACGGTGCATTGAACACATGCTGTATCTGAGTTGGATGTGCTTGATGAACCAAAGTAGAGCGAGTTTTATTCTGTATCTAACCCGCGCTGTACCAGCCCTGGAAGTGTTTGATGGGACAGTGTAGAGGGAGCTTTACTCTGTATCCAAACCGTGCAGTACCTGCCCTGTGAGTGTCTCAGGGGAAAGTTTAGCGGGATCATTTTTCTGTATCTAAACCGTACTGTACCTGCCCTGTGAGTGTTTGAGGAGACAGTGTAGACGGAGCTTTACTCTATAGCTTACCCGTGTTGTAACTACCCTGTGAGTGTTTGATGGGGCAATAAAGTGCAAGCTTTACTCTGTATCTATCCCGTACCCTGCCCTGGGTATGTTTCATCGGACAGTGCTGTGGAGTTTTACACTGCATCTAACCTGTGCGATATATGTCCTAGGTGTTTTCGATGGGACAGTGTACAGGCAGTTCTAATCTGTATCTAACCATTGCTGTACCTGCCCTGGGAGTGCTTGATGCGATTGTGTAGCGGGAGCTTTACTCTCTATCTAACCGATGCTGTACCTGCCCTGGGAGTGTTTGATGTGAAGTTGTATTAGCAGTTCCTCTGAATTTATGCTCCTGTTCTGTAACTCTATTTATTCCATGGCCAATTTGAAAGGATAACCAATACACAGGGCAATAAAGATGCAGTTAATTGTTAAATTGGACATAATAACGAATAAACAGGGCAATAAAGATGCAGTTAATTGTTAATTTGGTCATGGCAAACAATGCAGAGCGGATGAGTAGAAATGTCCTGCAACTAAATTTTGAGAAGACTGATTCCATTGTCTTCGGTACCCGCCACAAACTCCATTCCCTAATCAGCGGCTTCATTCCTGTCCCAAGCGATTGTTGAGGCTGAACCAGACTGTTGGTAGGAGCAGAGGAACAAGGGAACGCCATTTAGATCCTCGAGCATGTTCCACCATTCGTTGAGGACTTGGATGATCTGCAACATAACTCCATATACCCAGCTTTGCCGTATATTCTTTAATACCTTTGGTTAACAACAATCTATCAATCTCAGATTTAAAATTTACAATTGTTCTGGCATCAATTGCCGTTTGTGGAAGAGCGTTCCAAACTTTTAGCACCCTTTGTGTGTAGAAGTGTTTCCTAATTCAACTCCGGAAAGATCTTGCTCTAATTTTTATCTATTGGCCCTATTCACAGACTCCCCAACGAGCGGAAATAGATTATCTCTATCGACCCTATAAGTTCCCCCTAATATCTTGAAACATTGATTAAATTATCGCTTCACCCTTTAAATTCAAGAGAATACAACCCTAGTTTGCATACTCTCCTCTCGGAATTTAACCCTTAGTGTCCAGGTATCATACTGGTAATTCTACGCTGTACTCCCTCCAAGGTCAATATATCCGTCCTAATGTGTGGTGCCCAGATCTGTTCACAGTACCCCAGGTGTGGTCTAACCAGGGCTTTGCATAGCTGCAGAATAACATCTACCCCCTTGTCTTCAAACCCTTTAGATATAACAGCCAACATTCCTTTAGATTTTGGATTATTTCTGTGCCTGTCCAGGACATTTTAATGAACATATACATGGAGCACCAAGTCTCTTTGGACCTCCAATGTTTTTAGATGTTCACCATTTAGAAAGTACTCTGTTCAATCTTTTTAGGTCCAAAGAGGATGGAGAGCCCAGTACTGACCCCTGGGGAACTCGACAGCATAGCTCCATGCCCTACCAAGTACTGGACCCTGGGGAACTCCTTTGTATGCCACCCTCCAGCTCCCAGTAATGACCCCTGGGGAACTCCATTGTATACCTCCCTCCAGCCCCCAGTACTGAACCCTGGGGAAATCAACAGTATACCTCCCTCCAGCAACCAGTCCTGAACCCTGGAGAACAGCACTATATACCTCCCTCCAGAAACCAGTACTGAACCCTGGGGAACTCCACTGTATACCTCCCTATAGCCCCCAGTACTGAACCCTGTGGAACTCCACTGAATGCCTCCCTCCAGCCCCCAGTACTGAACCCTGTGGAACTCCACTGTATGCCTCCCTCCAACCCCCAGTACTGAATCCTGGGGAACTCGAGTGTATACCTCCCTCCAGCCCCCCGTACTGAACCCTGGGGAACTCCTTTGCATGCCTCCCTCCAGCCCCCAGTAATGAACTCTGGGGAACTCCATTGCATAACTCACTCCAGCACCCAGTACGGAACCCTGGGGAAATCAACTGCATACCTCCCTCCAGCACGCAGTCCTGAACCCTGGAGAACAGCAATGTATACCTCCCTCCAGAAACCAGTACTGAACCCTGGGGAACCGCACTGTATACCTCCCTCCAGCCACCAGTACTGAAACCTGGGGAACTTCATTGAATACCTCCCTTCAGTCCCCAGTACTAACCACTGGGTAACATCCCTGCATACCTCCCACCAGCCTCAGTACAGAACCCTGGGGAGCTCCACTGTATACCTCCTTCCAGCCCCGGTACTGAAACCTGGGGAACTCCACTATATATCTCCCTCCATCCCCCAGTACTGAACCTGGGGAACTCCACTTTATAACTCCCTCCAGCCCCGAGTATTCTACCCTGGGGAACTCCACTGTATACCTCCCTCCAGCCCCCAGTACTGAACTCTGGGTAACCACATTGTATACCTCCCTCCAGCCCCCCAGTACTGTACCCTTGGGAACTCCTCTGTAAACCTCTCTCCAGCCCACACTACTGAACCCTGGGTAACTCCACTGTATACCTCCCTTCAGTCCCCAGTCCTGTACACTGGGGAACTCCACTGTACACCTCCCTCCAGTCCCCAGTACTGAACCCTGAGGAACAGCACTGCATTCCTCCCTCCAGCCCCCAGTACTGAAATCTGGGAAACTCGCCTGAATACCTCACTCCAGCCCCCAGTACTGAACCCTGGGGAAATCCACTGTATTCCTCACTCCAGCCCCAGTACTGAACCCTGGGGAACTCCGCAGTGTACCACCCTGCAGCACCCAGTACTGAACCCTGGGGAGCTCCAAGTATGCTTCCCTCCAGCTCTCAGTACTGAACCCTGGGGAGCTCCACTGTTTGCCTCCCTGCAGCCCCCAGTACTGAACCCTGGGGAGCTCCACTGTATGCCTCCTTCCAGCCCCAGTACTGAACCTTGTGGCACTCCACTGTATACATCCCTTAAGCCCGAAAATAGCAATTCACCACAATTCCCTGTTTCCTGTCCCATAGCCAATTTTCGATCTATGCTTCTACTGTGCCTTATATACCATGGGCATCAATTTTGCCAACAAGCCTAAAATGTGTAAATTTATCAAACACCTTTTCAACTTCCCTATGCACAACATCAACTGCGCAGCCCTCATCCACTCTCACTGTTATCTCATCAAAAATCTCAGTCAAGTTAGCAAGCACCTCTTGCCGTTACAAATCTATACTGGCTCTCCATGATAAGTAATACATAGTGGAATAAAGATCCAGTTAATTGGTAAATTGGACTTGATCATCAAGACACATGGGAATACATTTACCATTGATTGTTAACTTGAAAATGACAAACAACACAGAGGGGAATAGAACTAAAACCTCGTTTTAAATTGGAATTGGTAACCAATACACCCAGGAACAAAGGCACAGTTGGTTGATAAAAGGATTTGATAACTAATACACAGGTTGCAGAGCAGGCTCAAGAGGCTGTATGACCTACTCATGCTCCAGCTTATTATTTTATTCAGTGCGTTGCAATTAATTGTAAAGCTGGACATATTTAGCAATAGAGGGGAAACAAAAGCTACAGTTATTTAAATTTGATATGATCAATAATACACCAGTGCATAAAGTTAGTTTGATGTTAAATTGGGCATGATAATCAATACACAGGGTAAAACTGTCACAGGTAATTGTTAAATTGGGTGTGATAATCAATACACTGGGTAAAACTGTCACAGCTAATTTTTAAATTGGGTATGAGAACCAATACACAGTGTAAAACTGTCACAGTTAATTGGTAAATTGTGTATGACAACTAATACACAGGGGAATAAAGTTAGTTAATTGTCGAATTGAATATAAAAATCACAAAGGCAGGTAAAATTAGTTCATTCTTAAATTTGGCTTGTACCGAGTGCGCTGGGTACAAAGCTTAAAGTTGTTAAATTTGGTTAAAAAAAATAACTATTAATCGGAGGAATAAATTGATCAATTGAATAATTATTAAACTGTCTAATAAAATTAGTTAATTTTTAAATTGGTTAAGTTAACCTGTGCATGGAGTATAAAACTACAGTTAATTGTTAAAATAGAAATGATAAAGAATTCACAAGGGAATAAATTTACAATTAATTGTGAAATCGGGCTTGATAATCAATACACAGGATAAAACTGTTGAATTTAATTGTTATATTGGGCTTGATCAAAATACACTGGGGAATAAATTTACCGTTATTTTTTATCTTGGGCATGATGACAATAAACAGGGGAGTAAAGTTTACTGTTAATTCTTAAAATGGACATAAGCGATACACAACAACAACAACTTGTATTTATATAGCGCCTTTAACGCAGTAAAACGTCACAAGGCGCTTCACAGGAGTGATTATCAAACAACATTTGACACCGAGCCACCTAAGGCGATATTAGGGCAGATAACCAAACGCTTGGTCAAAGAGGTAGGTTTTCAGGAGCGTCTTGAGCGAGAGAGAGAGCTTTAGAGGCTTAATTCCAGAACTTAGGGCCGAGGCAGCTGAAGGCACGGCCACCAATGGTGGAACGATTAACATCCGGGATACATAGAGAGGGAGATTGAGAGGGAGATTGAGCGAGCAAAGATAGAGAGAGGCAGTTAGAGACAAAGAGAGAGAGAGAGAAACAAAGAGATTGGGCAGACCTAGAGATAGAAACAGAGAGACAGACAGAGAGGGGATGAGCCACAGAGAGAGAGAGAGAGAAACAGACAGACAGAGAGGTGGAGAATAGCAGAGAGATACAGATGGAAGAGAAAGACAGGGATAGATAGTGAGAGTTAGAACATAGGAAATTAGAAATAGGAGCAGGAGTAGGCCATTCGGCCCATCGAGCCTGCTCCGCATTCAATAAGATCATGGTTGAACTTGTACCTCAACTCCACTTTCCTGCACTATCCACATATCCCTTGATTCCATCAATATCCAAAAATCTATCAATCTCTGTCTTGAATATACTCAACGACTGAGCCTCCCCAGTCCGCTGGGGTAGAGAATGCCAAAGATTCCCCACCTCTGAGTGAAGAAATTTCTCCTCATCTCAGTCCTAACTGGCCGACACCTTATTCTGAGACTGTGACCCCTGGTTCTAGGCTCCCCAGCCAGAGGAATCATACTCCCTGCATCTACCCTGTCAAACCCTGGAAGAGTTTTGTATCTATCAATGAGATCATCTCTCATTCTTCTAAACTCTAGAGAATATAGGCCTAGTCTACTCAATCTCTCCACATAGGACAATCCCCCCATCCCAGGAACTAGTCTGGTGAACGTTCGTTGCATTCCCTCTATGGCAAGTATATCCTTCCTTAGGTATGGAATCCAAAACTGTACATAATACTTCAGGTGTAATCACACCAGGGCCCTATATAATTGCAGTAAGACGTCTTTACTCTTGTGCTCAAATCCTCTTGTAATAAAGGCCAACATACCATTTGGTTTCCTAATGTCTTGTTGTACCTGCATGTTAACTTTCAGTGATTCATTTACAAGGAAAACCAGGTCCCTATGAGCACCAACATTTCCCAATCTCTCACCATTTAAAAACTACCCTGCTTTACCATTTTTCCTAACTTCACATTTCTCCACAGTACATTCTATTTGACATGTTCTTGCCCAATCAGTTAGCATGTCTATATCTCCTCCTTGCATCTTCCTCACAACGTACATTCCCACCGAGCTTTGTATCATCAGCAAACTTGGATATATTACATTTGGTCCCCTCATCCAATTCATTGATATGGACTGTGAATAGCTGAGGCCCAAGCACTAATCCCTGTGGTACCCCACTGGTTACAGCCTGCCAAACCGAAAATGACCAATTTATTGATACTCTCTGTTTTGTGTCCGTTAACCAATCCTCAACACATGCTTGTATATTGCCCCCAATCCCATGAGCCCTAATTTTGTTCAATAACCTCTTCTGTAGCACCTTATCGAATGACTTCTGATAATCTAAATCCACCACATCTACTGGCTCCCCCTTATCTATTCTGCTAGTTACCATCTCAAAAAACTCTTAACAGAGTCGTCAAACACAATATCCTTTCCTAAATCCGTGTTGACTCTGCCCAATCCTATTATAATTTTCTAAGTTCCCTGTTACCACGTCCTTTATAATAGATTCCACCATTTTCCCGACTATTGATGTCAGGATAACTGGTTTGTAGTTCCCGGTTTTCTCTCTCCCGCCATTCTCAAATAGTGGGGTTACATTTGTTACATTCCAATCGGCTTGAACCGTTATAGAATCTATGGCATTTATGGAAATTCATCTGCCATCAGTCTTGTTTTTCTTTTTTATTCATTCATGGGATGTGGCATTTGTTGACCATCCCTAGTTGCCCTTGAGAAGGAGGTGGTGAGCTGCCTTCTTGAACCGCTGCAGTCCGTGAGATGAAGGTTCTCCCACAGTGCTGTTACGGAGGCAGTTGCAGGATTTTGACGCAGCGACAATGAAGGAAAGGCGATATACTTTCAAGTCAGGATGGTGTGTGACTTGGAGGAGTATTACAGGTGATGTTGTTTCCATGATTCTGCTGCCCTTGTCCTTCTAGGTGGTAGAGGCTGCGGGTTTGGGAGGTGCTGCCAAAGAAACGTTGGCAAGTTGCTGCAGTGCCTGTTGTAGCTGGTACACATTGCAGCCACGGTACGCCTGTTGGATGGAGTGAATGTTTAAAGTGCTGGATGGGGTACCAATCCAGTGGGCTGCATTGTCCTGGATGATGTCATGCTTCTGAAGTGTTGTTGGAGCTGCACTCACCCGGACAAGTGGAGAATATTCCATCACATTCCTGACTTGTGCCTTGTAGATTGTGGAAAGGCTTTGCGGAGTCAGGAGGTGACACATTCGCTGCAGAATACAGAGCCTTGAACTGCTCTTGTTGCCACAGTATTCATGTGGCTGGTCCAGTTAAGGTTCTGGTAAATGGTAACCCCCAGAATATTGATGGTGGTGGATTTGGCGAAGGAAATCCCATTGAATGTCAAGGGGATGTGGCTCCTGTTGGAGATAGTCATTGCCTGGCACTTGTGTGAACGTCGTCCATGTCTTGCTGCATGCGGGCATGGGCTGCTTCATTATCTGAGGAGTTGCGAATAGAACTGAACACTGAGCAATAATCAGCGAACTGACCATATGATGGAGGGAGGGTCATTGATGAAGTAACTGAAGATGGTTGGGCCTAGGACACTGCCCTGATGATCTCCTGCAGCGATGTCCTGGGGCTGTGATGATTGACCTCCAAAAACCACAAACATCTTCATTTGTGCTAGCTATTACTCGAGCCAGTGGAGATTTTCCCCCTGCTTCCCATTGACTTCAATTTTACTGGGGCTCCTTGATGCCACACTCATTCTAAAGCTGCCTTGATGTCAAGGTCAGTCACTCTCACCACACCTCTGGAATTCAGATCTTTTGTCCATGTTTGGACCAAGGCTGTAATGAGGTCCGAATCCAAGTGGTCCTGGCGGAACTCAAACTGAGCATTGGTGAGCAGGTTATTGCTGAGTAAGTGCCACTTAATAGCACTGTCGACGACACCTTTCATCACTTTGCTCATTTCACTCGTCTGTCTATCTCCTCCTGAAGCCTACTACTAATCCGCTCAGTGTTTACTACATTTCCGAGTTTTGTTTCATAGAAACATAGAAACATAGAATCTAGGAGCAGGAGTAGGCCATTCGGCCCGTCGAGCCTGCTCCGCCATTCAATACGATCATGGCTGATCATCCAAATCCAGTATCCTGTCCCTGCTTTAATCCCCACAGTACACATATCCCACCCTACCCCCGTATTTAATTCCCCCTAACATATCCCCTCCTATCCCCATAACCCCACATATTTAATCCCCCCGAACACTAAGGGTCAATTTATCATAGCCAAATCAACCTAACCCACACATTTTTGGACTGTGGGAGGAAACCGGAGCACCCGGAGGAAACCCACGCAGACACGGGGAGAATGTGCAAACTCCACACAGACAGTCACCCGAGGTCAGATTCGAACCCGGGTCTCTGGCGCTGTGAGGCACCAGTGCTAACCACTATGCCACCGTGTTTCATCTGCATATTTTCAAATTATGCCCTTTATATATATGTCTGTATCATTAATATATATCAAAAGGAGCAGTGGTCCGAATAGCGACCCCTGGGGGAGACCACTGTACACCTCCCTCCAGTCTGAACAACAACCGTTCCGCACTACGCTCTCTTTTCCATCCCTTATCCAATGTCAGATCCTCACTGCCACTATCCCTCCCTTTGGTCCTAACAAGTCTATTCAATTGCACTTTATCAAATGCATTTTTAAAGTCCATATACACAAGATCAATTGCACTACCCTCATCAACCCTCTCCGTTACTTAATCACAGAACTCAATCAAGTTTGTCAGACACACTTTGCCGTTAACATATCCGTGCTGGTTGTCATATATTAATCCTTGTTTTTTCCAAAGAAAGATAATTTTCTCCGGGAATATGGCCTCTCGAAGTTTCCCCACCACTGACGTTAGGCTAACTGTCCTCCAGTTACAGGGTTTATCCCGCTCTCTTTTTTTAAACATCGTGTAACATTTTCAGCACTCTGGTCCTCTGGCACCACTCCCATTTCCGAGGAGGATTGAAATATTCTGGCCAGATCGTGTGCTATTTCCACCATTCCTTCCCTCAGCAACCCTCATACATCCCATCCGGACCGGGTAAACATTCTACTTTACTGTAGTACAAAAAGTGCTGGATTGAAAGGGGTTAACTGTATCTGTTTGTTCAGTGACTGTAATTAATGTCAGTCTCCATGGGTTAACTGAAGCTGTTTGTTCAGTGACTGTAATTAATGTCAGTCTCCACGTGTTAACTGAAGCTGTTTGTTTAGTGACTGTAATTAATGTCAGTCTCCATGGATCCTAATTGCGTCAGGGCAGGGTTTCCCTTTTCTATTAATAAGGAACGCCTTTCAATGTGTTATCCCATATGTTAGTGACAGCATCACCTCCGGCACTAACAGGGATCAGCACGCTGCTCCACAGAGCGGGAGTCAGATTCTGAGAACAGTAGATTGGAATGTTGCAACAATGGACCAGAATCTGAGAACAGTTGATTGGAATGTTACACCAATGGGTCGCAATCTGAGAACAGTAGATTGGAATTTTACAACAATGGGCAGGAGTTTCTCCTGGCAGTTTGACGTTCTTTCAGTATATTATGATATGATATCATTAGGCTGGCGGATCTATTACGCACTTAAGATCATTCAATACATTTACTATCCGCTCCTTGCTGCTGTTGGAGTTCCAGGTAAGTCTCTCTCTCCAGCAATTAATTCAATAAACCATATTTTACTGAATTACTGTACTTGTCATTTACTCTCCCCTCCTTTCTGTCGTTAGTGTTCCTGGTAAGTCTTTGTATCCAACTATTAACTCTGCAAACGTTTGCTAACTGTGCTACTGTTCGCGTAAGTTACTCTCTCATATTTGCAGCTGTTGTTGACGGTGGTAAGTCTCCATATGCAGCAATTAGATCTGTAATCCTCTGAATCACCAGGCCTGCCGACCGCCACCTCCACAATAACGCCCGTCTCCACACCTCCTCGGCCCTTCCACTGCATAAACCTTCATCGATGCCTTTGTTAAATCCAGACTCGTCTATTCCAATGCTCTCCTGGCCGGCCTCCCAGTTACAAGCCTCCATAAACTAGAGCTCATCTAAAACTCTGCTGCCCTTATCCTAACACGCATCATGTCCCCATCACCCAACACCTCTCTGATCACTGACCTGCATTTGCTCCCGATCCAGCAACGCATTAATCTTAATATTCTACTCCTTGTGCTCAAATCCCACCATAACCTCACCCCTCCATTATTCCCATTCCCCTGCTATTTTCCCATGGAGCTGCAAATTGTTCCCCTTCAAATATTTATCGAATTATCCTTTTAAAGTTATTTTTTTCCCTATGTACCTCTACCAGTCTTTCTGTCTCTATTTTTATTTCTCTCTTTCTCTCTTTATCTCTCTCTCTCTCTTGTCTCTTCGCTCTCTGTCTCTTGCTCATAGAGTCATCGAATGGTACAGCACAGAAGGCGGCCATTCGGCACATCATTTTCATTCCGTCTCTTTGAAAGTGCTATCTAATTAATCCAACTCTTTAGCCAGAGCCTTCTGAAAATTTCCCCTTCAACTAATTATCCCATTCCCTTTCAAAAGTTACTAAGGGAGGAAATAGCGGAGGCTCAGACTATCATGTTTCAATCCTCTCTGGCTGCTGCTGTGGTGGCAGAGGACTCCTAACGTTGTACCGTTGTTTAAAAAAGGAAAAAGGGTTAGACCGAACAATTGCAGGCCAGTCTGCCTAACCTCGTTGATGGAAAAAGTATTAGAAACGTTCTCAGGGATATTATAAATCGGCATTTAGAAAGACACGGATTAATCAAGGACAGTCAGCGTGGATTTGTAAAGGGAAGTTCGTGTCTGACTATCTTGATTGAATTTTTTGAGGAGGTAACGAGGAGGGTCGATTAAGGTAGTGCATTTCATGTAGTCCACATACATATTAGCAAGGCCTTTGACCAGGTCCCACATAAGAAGCTTGTCAAAATGTTAAAGCCCATTGGTTCCAAGCGAAAGTGGCCAGTTGGATCCCAAATTGGCTCAGTGGCCGGAAGCGAAGAGTAATGGTCGACGGGTGTTTTTGTGAAAGAAGGCTGTTTCCAGTTGGGTTCCCCTGTGCTCCGTACTAGGTCTCTTGATTTTTGTGGTATTTATCAATGATTTAAACTTCAATGTTGGGGACATGATTAAGAAGTTTGCTGATGATACAAAAATTGGAGTGTGGTTGATAGTGAGGAAGATAGCTGTAGACTTCAGGAAGAAATGAATGGACTGTTCAGGTGGGCAGAAAAGTGGCAAATGGAAGTGTTAGATAATGCATTTGGGGAAGGCTCAAAAGGCAAGGGAATACACAATGAATGGTAGTGTAATGAGAAGTGTAGAGGAACAGAGGGATCTTGGAGTGCATGTCCACAGATCCCCGAAAGTAGAGGACATGTAGATAGGGGAGTTAAGAAGGCATACGGCCTACTTTGCTTTATTAGCCGAGGCATAGAACATAAGAGCATGGAGGTTATGCTAGAACTGTACAAAACACTAGTTAGGCGAAGCTAGAGTACTGCATACAGTTCTGGTCACCACATTACAGGAAATATGTGATTGCCTGAGAGACGGAACAGAGGTGATTTACGAGGATATTGCTGGGACTGGGGAATTTTAGATACAAGGAAATATTAGATAGGCTGGGGTTGTTTACTTTGGAACCAAGGAGGCTGAGGAGAGATTTAATTGAGGTGTATATAATTATGAGGGGCCCAGATAGAGTGGATAAAAAACAGCTAATAGCCTTAGAAGTGAGGTGGATAACCAGTGGGCATAGATTTAAAGTAATTGGTAGAAGGATTAGAGGGACTTTGAGGAGAAGTTTTTTCACCCAGAAGGCGGTGGGGGTCTGGAACTCACACCCTGAAAGGATGGTGGAGGCAGAGACCCTCATCACTTTTATAAAAGCACTTGGATATGCACCTGAAGTGCCGTAACGTGCAAGGCTACGGAGCAAGAGCTGAAAAGTGCGATTAGGCTGGCTAGCTCCTTTTCCACAGGCGCAGACACGATGGGCTGTATGTCCTCTGTTTATGCCATAATTATTTTTTATTCTATAATTTTATGATTCTTCACCTTCTCTGCTCTAAAAAGAACAATCCCAGCTTCTCCAGTCATTCCACGTAACAGAAGTCCCAGATCCCTGGTCCCATTCTAGTTAATCTCCTCTACACCTTCTCCAATCCGTGCCATGCTTGCCAAAGTGTGGTGCTCCGAATTGGACACAATACTCCAGCTGGGGCCTAACAATGATTTATAAAAGGTTTGCACAACTACTTGCATTTTGTTACTCTGTGTTTCTGTTTGTAAATCCAAGGCCTCTGTATGCTTTTTTAACAGCCGTCGCTACTTGTCCTGCCACCTTCAAAGGTTTGTGTAAGCACACCCCAGGTCTGTCTGGTCGCGCACCCGCTTTGAAATTGTACCGTTTAGTTTATATTACCTCTGCACATGCTTGCTACCAACATGTATCACTTCACCCTTCTCTGCGTTAAATAGTAGCTGCCATGTGTCTGCCCATTTCACCAGCTTGACTGTCATCCTGAGTTCTGTTACTATCATTCTCACTGTTTATGAACCTTTCTGAGTTTCCTGTCATCTGCAAACTTTGAAATTATTTGCTGTGCACCCAAGTCCATGGAATTGATGTACATATAAAGAGCAATTGTCCCAATGACGACACATGGGGAACACCAGTATGTACTTCACTCCAGTCTGAAAAACAACCACTGCTCTCTGCTTTCTGTCTCTGAGACAATTTCCGAGCCATGTTGCCACTGCCCCTTTAAACCCATGGGCATTAATTTTGGTATTATGTGGTACTTTATCAAGCACCTTTGGAAAGCTAGGGAAATTGGGAAAGAATAGGCAGTAACAATATATAGAATCATATAATTGGTGATCCAAGTTGTGAGACAAATTCTTTGGCAGAGCATGACGCCCCGCTCTGATCACAGACCTCGCCTGGAATAAATCAATGAAGTACAAAATCATTGAGTTCATACATTTTTATTTTTTATATTTATTTGTTCTTAGAATATGGGTAACGCTGCCAAGGCCGACATTACTTGCCCATCTCTAGTTACGCATCAGAAAATGGTGGGCCTTCATCTTGAGCCGCTGCAGTCTGTGTGGTGAAGGTGCTACCACAATACTGTTACGGAAGGAATTTCGGGCTTTTGACCCAGTGACGATGAAGGGACGGCGATACATTTGAAGGGTACGGTAGCGCAGTGGTTATGTGTTGCTGGTCTAGTAAACCAGATGCCTGGACAAATCACCCAGTAGTTCAAATCCCACCAGCTGGGGAATTTAAGTTCAGTTAATTAAACAAATCTGGAATAAAAAGTTGGTGTCAGTGATGTTGACCATGAAACTACCGGCTTGTTGTAAAACCCCATCTGGCTCAGTAATGTCCTTCAGGGAAGGAAATCTGCCGTCCTTACCTGGTCAGGCCGAAATGTGACTCCAGACCCACTGCAATGTGTTTGACTTTTAACTGCCATCTGAGATGGCCAAGCAAGAGACTTAGTTGTATAAGGCGGCTCACCACCACCTTCTCCAGGGCAATTAGGGATGGGCAATAAATGCTGGCCTTGCCAGAGATGCCCACATCCCATGAATGAATAAAAAATAATGTTCACGTCCAGATTGTGTGTGATTTGACGGGGGAACTGAAGATGATGGTGTTTTGTGCTACAGTCCGAGCCGAATTCTAGACTCTCCACTGTGCCTCGTCCCCTTGCTGCCAATTGTAGGAATTCAACTGCTGCCCTGGGGGTGAAAAGTACTTGTACAAAATATAAAATACAAACAAAGTAACGTTTGGCATTTTCGGGATGCAGTTTCTTTACTCGACACTTGGTAATGAGATGGGGCTGAACACAGGGATGAGCATTTTAAAATCGGGATGATGGGTGAACAGGACTTGGTTCGAGTTAGGACACGGACAGCAGAGTTTTGGATGTGACATAAATGCTTGTAATTAATTTTAGATAAAAGTTTTATATCTCCCCACGCCTCGACCAATCTGTCTGGGATAACAAATGACTCTGAATGGGTTCAAGCCGAGCCTTTTGGAGGAAAAGTTTTAGTCCAATTCGTCAGCACGCTGTGACATTTGATATCTGCAGATGTCTGCAGCACGGGCTGAGGAATTCGTCTTGGGAGGTGGCGCTAACCGGGTGGTATCGGATCGGCCGCCTGTTACACTCAGTGCTTGATATTCAGTTCCACTGCAGTCAATGACGGATTCTATGCCTAGGTTTTCAATTCTTAACACTCCGTTTCCAGCAAAGCTTTCTCCGTAACGCAGTGAAGCCACTTCAGTGTCAAAGAACTAGTCTCTGTAATCCTGCAACATCAACACCCCTGTGGATCCAAAATCCATGGTCCGCTGTTTAAAAACTAACTCCATTCTGGCTCTTCTTAATTGTATAACATGCAATGAACACCTAAACAAGAGTGTGGAGCCACAGTCAATGACACAGACACATTCACACAAGCTGTTTAAAGAGACAGGACTAGTCACACAGGCTTTATAAAGAGACAAGACATGTCCCACAGACTTTTTAAAGAGACAGGACCAGTCACACAGGCTTTTTAAAGAGACAGGACCAGTCACACGCACTTTTTAAAGTGACAGGACCAGTCAAACAGGCTTTTTAGAGATAGGACAAGTCACACAGGCTTTCTAAAGTGACAGGACCAGTCACACAAGCTTTTCAAAGAGACTGGACCAGTCAGAAAGTCTTTTTGAAGAAAGGACCAGTCACACAAGCTTTTTAAAGCGACAGGGCCAGTCACAAAGGCGTTTTAAAGAGGCAAAACGCTGCAAAACAAAAAGGCCTGGAAATTGCTTTTAGGCGATGGCACAAAGCGGGCAGTATCGGTTCCGAAATTCTGATCGGAAATTCTCGGCCCTCATATCTGTCCTTACAGATTGTTAGTCCATTAATGTTCGTTCACAGATTCTAATCTTGTACTGAATATGGCCCCTTAGAACCTGCTTATTTTGCAGACATTTAGTTTTAAAATTTGTACGTGTCCTTAATATAGAGAAATGTTCAAAAAAGTTATTAGAATTAGTAGGGTCTTAATCACATGTCATCCCTCTGTCAACAGACAGTAATCCATAACACTCTTGAATTGTACCTTGTAGGTGTTGGAGATGTTTTGTGGAGTCAGGAGGTGAGTTACTCACCGCAGAGTACCCAGCATCTGACCTGCTGTAGTAGCCACGGCATTTATGAGGGTGGTCCAGTTGAGTTTCTGATCAATGGCGACCCCTAGGATTTTGATGGTGGAGGATTCGGTGATGGAAATGCCGTTAACTGTCAAGTGGAAGAGGTTAGACTTCCACTTGTTTGAGGTGGCCATCGTCTGCCACTAGAGTGATGAGAATTTACCATAATGACACCAGTGATGAGGCATTTCAGTAATGTGGAGAGACGAGTGAAGCTGGGATTGTTCTCCTTAGAGCAGAGAAGGTTAGGGGGAGATTGAATAGAAGTGTTCAAAATGATAAGGGGTTTTGATACATTAAGTAAGGAGAAAATGTTTCAACTACTTGTCTTGTCATTACCAAAATCACACAGATATAATATAATTGGTTAAAAAAAGGGAGCAGATGTGAAGAACTTTGGTCACGCAGTGAGTTTTTATGATCTGGAATGAACTCTGAAAGTCTGATGGAAGCAGATTCAGTATATTCATGTCGTAGCACTCTCGGCTCTGAATCAGCAGATTGTGGGTTCAAGTCCCACTCCAGCGACTTGAGTCTAAAAATCTAGGCTAACACTGCATTGCATTACTGAGGGAGCACTGCACTGTCGGAGGGACTGTCTTTCAGATGAGACGTTAGACCGAGGCCCCGTCTGTTCCCTAAGATGGAAATAAAAGATCCCATGGAACGATATCGGAAAAGAGCAGCAGAGTTAACCGCGGTGTTCTGAACAATAATTATCTCAATAAACATCATTAAAGCAGATTATCTGGTCATTATCACATTGCTGTTTGTGGGAGCTTGCTGAGCACAAATTGACTGCCACGTTTCCGACAGTACAACAGTGACTACAGTTCAAAAGTACTTCATTGGCTGTAAAGCGCTTTGGGAAATCCCGAGATCGTTAAAAGCGCTATATCAATACAATTCTTTCTTTCTTAACTGTAACTTCCAAAAGATAATGGGATATATACTCGGAAAGAAGAAATATTCAGTGCTATGTGCAAATGGCTCAGTCGTCATTAACCTTCATGACAGGATATGACAGCTTTGAGATAATTTGATCTGTTGGTTGAGGGATCGCTTGGCTCTGTCTAATTTCATTCCATTGACCACCATGATAGTGGCACATGATATGATGGAGGGTGGCCTCAGGGTGAAGACGAGACTTATTCTCAACAAATATTGTGCAGTGGTCATTCCTACCAATATCGTCATGGACAGTTGGTGAGGACGAGTTCAAGCAGGCTATTCACACATGTTGATTTTCCCACCACCTGCCGCAATCCCAGTCTGGCAGCTGCGTTCTTCAGGGCTCGGCTAATGATGGTACTTCCGAGGCACTCTTGGTGATGGACATTGAAGTTTCCCCCTCCACACCCAGAGTAGAATTTGCGCCCTTTCTGCTCTCGGTGCTCCCATTAACTGGTGTTCAGCATGACGATATGCCGATTCATCAACTGAGGGATGCTGATAGGTGATTATCAGCAGGAAGTTACCTTGCCAATGTCTGACCGGAAAACATGAGACTTCATTATGTCCTTATGGAATGTTGAGGACTCACAGGGTCTCGCACACGCGACTGTATACCCCTGTGCCATCTCCACTGGTTGGCCTGTGCAGACCCTGGAATGGTGATGCAGGATTCTGGAATGTTGACTGATAGTTATGCTTCTGTGAGTATGACAATGCGAGAATTCAATGTTTCCAGAGCGTTTCATGAAGTGTTGAAATGCTTACAGGTAATTTATCTCATTGGTTAATATTTTAAGCGTTTTCCTTTGATTCTTTTTTATCAACGCTTTGCTCCTTTTATTTATTCTTCCCCTCGCTAAAGCACCATGACATGTTTGTCTGGGCGAGGTCGCTCTTTAGAAACAGGTTGTTCTTGTTCTTGTTCTAGTTTCAAGCAATACAAAAATGATCTGGAATGAAATTGCTGGACTGAGGCGCTAGCAGTGTAATCAAGGCAGCCTTGAGGATTAAATTCCTGGACTGAGGCGGGAGCAGTGTTAATTAGGTGCCCCTGGGAATTAAAATCCTGGACTGAGGCGGGAGCAGTGTAAACTAGGTGGCTAAGGGAATGAAATTCCTGGACTGAGGCGGGAGCAGTGTAATCTAGGCGGCCCTGGCTTGAAATTCCTGGACTGAGGCGGGAGCAGTGTAATCTAGGCGGCCCTGGGAATGAAATTCCTGGACTGAGGCGGGAGCAGCGTAAACTAGGCAGCCCTGGGAATGAAATTCCTGTAGTGAGGCGGGAGCACAGTTATCTAGGTGAGTCCCATCGTTCCATCACTAGGATCATCTCTCAGATCCTGCCGTTCAGGAACATTTATTTTTTATTTTTTTCATCCTAATGGCCTAGTATGGAATCAATCAGAGAATAACGGTGGAAAAATCAAGCTTTTCAGTGGTCTAAACAGAGTGCTAAGGTTAAGAATTTGGAAAAGTAGGAATTAGGGGCAGAGTGTGAAGGAGGAGAGAGCGAGAGGAGCGGTCGGAGATAAAGGTCGGACAGAGAACCCGGTCCCCGGAGGGAGCGCAAGGTTTGCGAGGTAAGTGACGTCAGCACAAGGGAAGACGCTGCAAAGAAAATACATGGTGAGTAGATGTTGATTTTTTTTAAGTCTTGAGTTTAATTCTGTTAAGTTAGTAAATTGTAAATGAAATAGAGGCATGGCAGTGCATATCAGTCCCGTGGAATGCACATCTTGTGCCATGTGGGAACTCCAGGACACAGCTCACCGGTTTGGGAGCTTGAGCAGCAGCTGGCATGACAACGGTGCATACGTGAGGCTGAGAGCTCCGTGGATAGCACGTTTCAGGAGGTGGTCACACCGCAGCATAAGAGTGTGCAGGCAGAGTGAGAATAAGTGATCGTCAAACAGACAAGGAGGACCAGGCAGGTAGTGCAGGAGTCCCCTGAGTGCAACTCATTCCATTGTTCCTCTGGGGAGCACAGCCAGAGCCAAGTTCACGGCACAACGGGTGGCTCAGCTGTATGTTGGGGGAGGAGAAAGATCACGAAAGCAATAGTGTTAGAAGATTGGATAGATAGGGGAAGAGACAGGCCATTCTCCGGCCGCAGACCTGACTGCAAATGATATGTTGCCTCCCTGGTGTCGGGGTCAAGGATGTCACTGAGATGCTGTAGGACATTCTGAGGGGGGAGTGTGAAAAGCCAGAGGTCATGCTCCATATCAATACCAACGACATAGTTAGAAAGAGGGATGTGATCCTGCAGCCAGATAATAGGGAGCTAGAAAAGAGATTAAAAAGCAGGACCTCGAAGGTAGTAATCTTCGGATTACTCCCTGTGCCACTAGATAGTGAGTATGGAAATATGAGGAAAGTGCAGATGAAAGCGTGGCTGGAGACATGGTGCAGGAGGGAGGGCTTTAGATTCCTGGGACAATTGGGTCCGGTTATGGGGGAGGTGGGACCTGTAAAGGCCAGACGGGTTGCATAGACTCATAGAAATTTAATGCACAGAAATAGGTGATTCAGCCATTCTTGTCCGTGCCGGCCGACAAAGAGCTATCCACCCTAATCCTGCTTTCCAGCACATGGTCCGTAGCCTTGCAGGTTACGACACTTCAAGTGCATATCCAATTACTTTTTAAATGTGATGCGATTTTCTGCCTCTACCATCATTTCAGGGTGTGAGTTCCAGACCCCCACCGCCTTTTGGGTGAAAAGATATCTCCTCAAATTCCCTATAAACCTCCGAGCAAATACTTTAAATCTATGCCCACTGGCTATTGACCCTTCTGCTAAGGGAACTAGGTCCTTCCTATCCACTCTATCTCGGCCCCTCATAATTTTATACACCTCAATTAGATCTCCTCCTCAGCCTCCTCTGTTCCAAAAATAACAGCCCCAGCCTCTCCAATCTTTCCTCACAGCTAAAATTGTCCAGTCCATGAAACATCCTCGTAAATCTCCACTGTATCCTCTCGAGCGCAATCACATCTTTCCTGTAATATGGTGACCAGAAATGCACGCAGTATTCTAGCTGAGGCCGAACTAGCGTTTCATACAGTTCAAGCATAACCTCCCTGCTCTTGGCCTCGGCTAATAAAGGCAAGTATCCCGTATGCCTTCTTAGCCACCTTATTTACCTGTCCTGCTACCTTCAGGGATCTGTGCACATGCACTCCAAGAGCCCTCTCTTCCTCTGCTCTTCTCAGTGTCCTACCATTTATTGTGTATGTCCTTGCATTGTTAGACCTCCCCAAATGCATTACATCACACTTCTCCGGATTGAATTCAATTTGCCACTGTTCTGCCCACCTGATCAATCCATTGATATCTTCCTGAAGTCTGCAGCTTTCTTCTTCATCATACACTTTTTGTTTCATCTGCAACCTTCTTAATCATATCCCCTACATTCAAGTCTAAATCATAGATATATATATATATATCAAAAAGCAAGGCACCTCAACAGAGCTGGGATCACTGTTCTGGCAGGGAGGTGGGTTTGTTAGTGTTGTTGGGGAGGGTTTAAAATAATCTGCCAGGTGGGTGGGCACCAGGATGTGGCATTAGAAAGGAGAAACACGATGCACAAAGGATTGGGAGAGACAGATAGCAGCAGAGTATGAAATAGCAAGGTATTAGGTGGGATCAGACTAAGAGAGAATCCAAGAAGGTCTTAGATAGAAACAAAAAATGTTCAAAACACTCAGCAGGTCAGGCAGCTTCCGTGGAGAGAGAAACAGAGTGAACGTTTCAGGTCTGTGACCCTTCGTCAGAACTGGAAAAAGTTAGTGATGTAACAGGTTTTAAGCAGATGCAGAGGCAGGGAAAGCGGGGAGGGAAGGAAATAACAAAAGGGACGGTCTTAAATTCAGATATGAAGTGAAAAAGGAAATAAGAAGGCCAAAGAGAGAGAATGAGAATAGATTGGCTGCTAACAGAAAATGGAATCCAAAAGTCCTCTATAGGCATAAAAATATTAAATGGGTATTAAGGGGAGGGCTGGGCCGATTAAGGACCTATGAATGGAGGCAGAGGTCATGGCTGAGATACTGAATGAATATTTTGCATCTATTTTTAGAAAGGAAGAAGATGCTACCAAAGTCATAGTGAAAGTGACGTAGTTGAGATACTGGGAGGTGTAAAAGTTGGCAAAGAGGAGGTACTAGAAAGGTTTGTTTTACTTAAAGTTGATAAGTCACCAGGAGCGGATGGGATGCATCCGCGGATGCTGTGGGAAGTAAGGGTTGACATTGCGGAGGTACTGGCCATAATCTTCCAATCCTCCTTAGATACGGTGTGTTGCCAGAGGACTGGAGAATTGTAAATGTTACACCCTGGTTCAAAAACTGGTGCAAGGGTATACCCAGCAAATATGGAGCAGTCAGTTTAACATGATGGTGGGGAAGATTTAAGAAACGATAATCCGGGACAAAATTAACAGTCACTTGGACAAGTGTGGATTGATTAAGGAATACCAGCATGGATTTGTCAAAGGTAAATCGTGTTTTAACTAACTTGACGTGTTTTTTTGATGAGGTGACAGAGGGTTGATGAGCTCAATGAAGTTGATGTGGTGTGTATGGACTTCAGAACACGTTTGATAAAGTGTCACATAATAGGCTCGCCAGCAAAGTTGAAGACCGCGGAATAACAGGGACAGTGGCAGCATGGATACGAAATTGGCTAAGTGACAGGAAACAGATGGGCAGAACAGTGGCAAATGGAATTTAACTCTGAAAAGTGTGAGGTGATGCATTTTGGGAGGACTAACAAGGCAAGGGAATACACAATGAATGTTAGGATACTAGGAAGGACAGAGCCTCAGAGAGAACTTGTTATGCATGTACATAGATCCCTGAAGGCAGCAGGACAGGTTGCTAAGGTGATTGAAAAGGTATATGGGATACTTGCCTTCATTAACCGAGGCATACAATTTTAGAGCAGGGAGGTTATGATGGAGCTGCACAAACGGCTAGTTAGACCACAGCTGGAATACTGTGTACAGTTCTGGTCGCCACACTATAGGAAGGATGTGATTGCATTGGAGAGGGTGCAGAGGATATTCACCAGGATGTTACCTGGGCTGGAGCGCTTCAGCTATGAAGGTAGACTGGACAGGCTGGGGTTGTTTTCCTCAGAGCAGAGAAGGCTGAGGGGGGACCTGATTGAGGTGTGCAAAATTATGAGCGGCTTAAATAGGGTAGATACAAAGGAACTTTTCCCCTTAGTAGAGGGATCGATAACCAGGGGGCATAGTTTCAAGGTAAGGGGCAGGAGGTTTAGAGGGGTTTTGAGGAAAAACTTTTTCACCCAGTGGGTGGTTGGAATCTGGAACTCAATGCCTGAAAGGGTGGTAGAGGCAGGAACACTCACAACATTCAAGAGGCATTTAGTTGGGCACTTGACACGCCATAGCATAAAGGCTACGGACCAAGTGCTGGAAAGTGGGATTAGAATAGACAGGGCTTGATGGGCGGCGATGGACACGAACGGCAGAAGGGCCCCTTTCTGTGCTGCAAAACTCTATGCCTCTATGACTCTATGACATGATCTCATTCAATGAAATGCTCGAATTGCCGTACGGCCTAAACCTGCTCCTAATTCCTATGTTCTTATGTTTAAGGGCGGGTGAAATATTGCGAATTCGCTCACTTTTAATTTAAAACTGTGCACAATAAGGTGAGCTAGATTGTGTCGCAGTAAAGTGTTGTGGTGACAATGGTTCAATTAGTTTGTTTGTTCAACGACAATAATTAATGCCACTTACAGTGAGGCCTAATGATGTCACTCGGGGATTTCCCTCTGCTCTGAATAAGGAGCTCCCTTTACTGTGTCACCTCACACAGGCAGCGCACTGCCTACAGCACAAAAACCACCAGCCACTCTGAGAAGGGAAGGCATGTATTGGAATGAAGTGTTTAGACTATTAGGAATATGTTATGTCATGCAAAATATGTACTATCCCCTCCTCACTGCTGTTTGTGTTCCTAGTAAGAATCTATGTCATGTTATTAATTCTAAGTAATGGAGAGGCCCTGAGAATGAGTTGGCACTTCGGCTGCAAGGCATTGATGGCTCTGTTTGGCCCAGTGACCCCTGGGTTAGAGAGGGGGTGAATCATCCCAGGTTGCTGCTCCTGTTCAGTATCCAGTGACAGCTAGGTTAGAGGGACTGGTTGAAGCAGCCCTGGTTCCTGCTCCTGATCCCAGTCTAATGACCACAGGGTTAGAGGGAAAGGGTGAATCAGCCCACATTCCTCCTTCTGATCGCTGTCCAGTGACCCCTCGGTAGGAGGGAAAGGGTGGGTCAGCCCAGGTTCCTGCTCCTGATCCATGTCCAGTGATCCCTGGGATAGGGATTGGGTGAATGAGCCCAGGATCCTTATTTAAGGAAGGATATAGTTGCATTAGAGGCAGTTCTGAGAATGCTCACTAGGTTGATTCCTAAGTTGAAGGCGTTGTCTTATGATGAAAGGTTGAGCAGGTTGGGACTATACCCATGGGAGTGTAGAAGAATGAGAGGTGATCTTATTGAAACATATAGGATTCTGAGGGGGCTCCACAAGGTAGATGCAGGGAGCATGTTTCCCCTCGTGGGGGAATCTAGAACTTGGAGGCATAGTTTCAGAATAAGGGGTGGCCCATTTAAAACGGAGTTGAGGAGGAATTTCTACTCAGAGGGTCGTGATTCGTTTGGATTCTCAACCCCAGAGAGCTGTGGAGGCTGAGTCATTGAATATATTCAAGGCGGAGATTGACAGATTTTTAATAGACAGGGGAATCAAGGGTTATGGGGAGTGGGCAGGAAATTGGAGTTGAGGCCAAGATCAGATCAGCCATGATCTCATTGAATGACGGAGCAGGTTTGAGGAGCGGAATGGCCTATTCCTGCTCCTATTTCTTATGTTCTTGTGTCCAGTGACCCCTTGGTCCGAGGGAATGCTGTGAATCAGCCCAGGTTCCTGTTCCTGATCACTGTCAAGTGACCCCTGGGTTAAGAAGAGAGTTAAGCAACCCAGGTTCCTGCTCCTGATCACGGTCCAGTGACCCCTGGGTTAGGGAGGTGGTAAATCAGCCCGGGTTCCTGCTCCTGATACCTGTTTAGTGACCCCTGGGTTAGAGATGGGGTGAATGAGCACAGGATTCTTATTTAAGGAAGGATATAGTTGCATTGGAGGCAGTTCTGAGAATGCTCAATAGGTTGATTCCTGAGTTGAATGGTTTCCCTTACGCGGAAAGGTTGAGCAGGTTGGGCCTATACCCATTGGAGTTCAGAAGTATGAGACGTGATCTTATTGAAACATATAATATTCTGAGGGGGCTCGATAAGGTAGATGCAGGGAGGATGTTTCACCTCGTGTGGGAATCTAGAACTAGGGGACATAGTTTCAGAATGAGGGATCGCCCATTTAAAACGGAGATGAGGAGAAATTTCTTCTCAGAGGGTCGTGAATCTTTGGAATTCTCTACCCCAGAGAGCTGTGGAGGCTAAGTCATTGAATATATTCAAGGCGGAGATCGATAGATTTTGAAAAACAGGGGAATCAAGGGTTATGGGGACCGGGCAGGAAAGTGGAGTTCAGTCCAAGATCTGATCAGCCATGATCTTATTGAATGACGGAGCAGGCTTGAGGGGCGGAATGGCCTATTCCTGCTCCTATTTCTTATGTTCTTATGTCAAGTGACCCCTGGGTACGAGGGAGAGGGTGAATCTGCCCAGGTTGCTGCTCCTGATCCCTGTTAAATGACTCCTGGGTTATGGAGGGGGCGAATCAGCCCAGGTCCCTGTACCAGTTCACTGTCCAGTGACCCCTGGGTTAGGGAGTCGGCTGAATCAGCCCGGTCTCCTGCACCTGATCCCAGTCTGATGACCCCTGGGATAGAGGGAGAGGGAGAATCAGCCCAGGTCCCTGCTCCTGATCACTGTCGAGTAACCCCTGGCTAAGGGAGGGGTGAATCAGGCCGGGATTCCTGAACCTGATCCCTGTCCAGTGGTCCCTTGTTTAGGGAGGGGTTGAATCAGACCGGGTTCCTGCTCCGGATCCCTGTCCAGTGAACAATGGCTTAGGGAGGGGGCGCATCAGCCCGGATTCCTGCTCCTGATCCCTGTCCAGTGAGCTCTGGGTTAGGGATGGGGTGAATCAGCCCAGGTTCTTTAATTAAGGAAGGATATATTTGGGGAGAAAGCAGGGACAGGGTACTGAATTTGGAAGATCAGCCATGATCGCATTGAATAGCGGAGCAGGCTAGAGGGCCCGAATGGCCTACTCCTGCTCCTATCTTCTATGATTCTATGATTCTATGATTCTATGGTTTGCATTGGAGGCAGTTCAGAGAAGTTTCACTCGGTTGATACCTGAGTTGAAGGGGTTGTCTAATGATGAAGGTTTGAGCAGCTGGGGCCTATACTCATTGAAGCTTAGAAGAATGAGAGGTGATCGTATCGCAGCATATAAGATTCTGACGGGGCTTAACAGGGTAGATGAAGGGAGGATGTTTGCCCTCGTGCGGGAATCTAGAAGTAGGGGGCATTGTTTCAGAATAACGAGTCGCCAATTTACAACGGATATGAGGAGGAATTTCTTCTCTCAGAGGGTCGTGAATCTTTGGAATTCTCTACCCCAGAGAGATGTGGAGGCTGAGTCGCTGAATATATTCAAGGCGGAGATAGACAGATTTTAGAAAACAGGGGAATCAAGGGTTATGAGGAGCGGGTAGGAAAGTGGAGTTGAGGCGAGGATCAGATCAGCCATGAACTTATTGAATGACGGAGCAGGCTTGATGGGAAGAATGGCCTATTCATGCTCCTATTTCTGACGTGTTAAGTTTTTATATCCAGTGACCCCTGGGTTCGTGGGAAAGGGTGAATGAGCCCAGGTTCCTGCTCCTGATCCCTGTCCAGTGACCCTTGGTTAGAGGGAGGGGGTGAGTCAGCCCGGGTTCCTGCTCCTGAGCCCTGTCCAAATACCCCTTTGTTAGGGAGGGGATGAATTACCCCGGTTTCTTGCTCCTGATCACTGTCCAATGTCCCCTTTGTTATGCAGGGGATGAATTAGCCCTGTTTCCTGCTCCTGTTCCCCGTCCAGTGACCGCTGGGTTAGTGAGAGGATGAATCAGCACTGGTTCATGACCCTGATCCCTGGCCAGTGACCCCTGAGTTAGGTTGAGTGTGAATCAGCCCGGGTTGCTGCTCCTGATCACTGTACTGTGAAACCTGGGTGAGGGAGGGGGTGAATCAGCCAAGGGTCCAGCTCCTGATCACTGTCCAGTGATCCCGGCGTTAGGTTGAGGGTGAGTCAGCCCGGGTTCCGGCTCCTGATCAATGTCCAATGACCCCTTTGTTAGGGAGGGGGTGAATTAGCCCGGTTTCTTGCTCCTGATCCCTGTCCCGCGACCCCTGGGTTGAGGGAGAGGTTCAATCAGCCCGGGTTCCTGCTCCTGATCCCTGTCACGTGTCCCTTGTGTTAGGGAGATGTTGAATCAGCCCAGGTTCATGATCTGATCCCTGTCCAGTGATTCCTGGGTTAGGGTGATGGTGAATCAGACCGGGTTCTGCTCCTGAGCCCTGTCCGAAGAACCCTTTGTGAGTGAGGGGGTGAATTAGCCCGGTTTCCTGCTCCTGATCACTGTCCAATGTCGCCTTTGTTATGGAGGAGGTGAATTAGCCCGGTTTCCTGCTCTTGATCCCTGTCCAGTGACCGCTGGGTTAGTGAGGGGATGATACAGCCCTGGTTCATGACGCTGATTCCTGTCCAGTGACCCCTGGGTTAGGTTGAGTGTGAATCAGCCCGGGTTGCTACTCCTGATCACTTTACTGTGAAACCTGGGTGAGGGAGGGGGTGAATCAGCCAAGCTTCCAGCTCTGATCCCTGTCCAGTGAACCCGGCGTTAGGTTGAGGGTGAGTCAGGCCGGGTTCCTGCTCCTGATCCATTTCCAATGACTCCTTTGTTAGAGACGGGGTGAATTACCCCGGTTTCTTACACCTGATCCCTGTCCCGTGACCCCTGGGTTAGAGGGAGAGGTTGAATCAGCTCGGATTCCTGCTCCTGATCCCTGTCAAATGACCCTTGTGTTAGGGAGATAATGAATCAGCCCAGGTTCATGATCTGATCCCTGTCCAGTGACTCCTGGGTTAGGGTAATATTGAATCAGACCGGGTTCCTGCTCCTGATCACTGCCCAGTGAACGCTGTGTAAGGAAGGAGGTCAATCAGCCCAGATTCCTCTTTCTGATCCCTGTCCAGTGACCCCTGGGTTAGAGGAGAGGTTGAATTAGCCCAGGTTCCTGCTCCTGATCCCTGCCCAGTGACCCCTGGATTAGGGATGGGGTGAATCAGACCAGCTTCCTCATTTAAGGAAGGATATACTTGGATTGAGGCAGTCCTGAGAATGTTCACTGGGTTGATTCCTGAGTTGATGGGTTGTCTTATGAAGAAAGGTTGAGCAAGTTGGGCCTATACTCATTGGAGTTGAGAAGAATGAGAGGTGATCTTATTGAAACATATAACATTCTGAGGTGGTTTGACAGGGGAGATGCAGCGAGGATGTTTCCACTCGTGGGGGAATCAAGAACTCGAGGGCATAATTTCAGAATAAGGGGTCGACCATTTAAAACGCAGATGAGGAGGAATTTCTTCTCTCAGAGGGTCGTGAATCTTTGGAATTCTCTACCCCAGACAGCTGTGGAGGCTGAGTCGTTGAATATATTCACGGCGGAGATAGACAGATTTTTGAAAAACAGGGGATTCAAGGGTTATGAGGAGAGGGCGGGAAAGTGGAGTTGAGGCCAAGATCAGATCAGCCATGAAACTATTGAATGACGGAGCAGGCTCGAGGGGCCGAATGGCCTATTCCTTCCCCTATGTCTTATGTTATTATGTCCATTGACCTCTGGGTTAGAAGAAGAGGGGGAATGAGCCCAGATTCCTGATCCTGATCCTCTGTCCAGAGACCCCTCGGTTAGAGGGTGAGGGTGAATCAGCCCGTGTCCCTGCTCCTGCTCCCTGTCACGTGACCCTTGTGTTAGGGAGATGTTGAATCAGCCCAGGTTCATGATCTGATCCCTGTCCAGTGACTCCTGGTTTAGAGTGATGGTGAATCAGACCGGGTTCCTGCTCCTGATCACTGCCCAGTGAACGCTGTGTAAGGAAGGAGGTGAATCAGGCCAGATTCCTCTTTCTGATCCCTGTCCAGTGACCCCTGGGTTATAGGGAGATGTTGAATTAGCCCAGATACCTGCTCCTGATCCCTGCCCAGTGACCCCTGGGTTAGGGATGGGGGGAATCAGCCCTGGTTTCTGCTCATGATCCCTACCCAGTGATCCCTGGGTTAGGGAAGTGGTGAAACAGACCAGCTTCCTTATTTAAGGAAGGATATACTTGGATTGGAGGCAGTTCTGAGAATGTTCACTGGGTTGATTCCTGAGTTGAAGGGGTTTTCTTATGAAGGAAGATTGAGCAGATTGGGCCTATACTCATTGGAGTTGAGAAGAATGGGAGGTGATCTTATTGAAACATATAACATTCTGAGGGGGTTTGACAGGGTAGATGCAGCGAGGATGTTTCCACTCGTGGGGGAATCTAGAAGTAGGGGGCATACATTCAGAATAAGGGCTCGTCCATTTAAAACGGAGAGGAGGAGGAATTTCTTCTCTCAGAGGGTCGTGAATCTTTGGAATTCTCTACCCCAGACAGCTGTGGAGGCTGAGTCGTTGAATATATTCAAGGCGGAGATAGACAGATTTTTGAAAAACAGGGGAATCAAGTGTTATGAGGAGAGGACAGGAAAGTGGAGTTGAGGCCAAGATCAGATCAGCAATGAAATTATTGAATGACGGCGGAGGCTCGAGGGGCGAAAGGCCTATTCCTTCCCCTATTTCTTATGTTCTTATGTCCAGTGAACCCTGGGTTAGAGGCAGAGGGGAAATGAGCCCAGGTTCCTGCTACTGATCCTGTCCAGTGACCCCGCGGTTAGAGGGAGAGGGTGAATCAGCCCGGGTTCCTGCTCCTGATACCTTTACAATAACTCCTTTGTTAGGAAGGGGGTTAATTAGCCCGGTTCCTGCTCCTGATCACTATCCAATGGCCCATTTGTTAGGGAGGGGGTGAATTATCCCAGATTCCTGTTCCTGATCCCTGTCCAGTGAACCCTGGGTTAGTGAGTGTCTGAATCAGCCCTGGTTAAAGCTCTTGATGTCTGTCCTGTGAACCCTTGCTTATGTTGACGGTGAATCAGCCCAGGTTCCAGCTCCTGGTCCCTGTCCCGGTACCCCTGGGTTAGGGAGGAGGGGAATCAGACCAGGTTCCTGCTCCTGATCCCAGTTCCGTGACCCCTGTTTTTGCACATTAGGGAGGGGGAACTTTACCTGGACACTATGTTCCAGGAGGCATTCTCACCCACCAGAATAATTACTTCCAATTCGTCACATGGTCACGGATAGGAGGGTATGACGACAAGCGAGGCAGCTATTGGGATCCAGGAGGTAGTGGTGGAGGAGTCTCAGCCCTAGGCCTTGTCCAACAGGTACGAGATTCATGCTCCCTGTGTGGACGAGGCCAGGGACTGCAGGGAGGATGAGCAAAGTCACCAGAGCACCGTGGCACAGGGAGCCAGTCTAGTTGGGGGAGCTAAAATAAATGTTGTAGTGATTGGGGACAGTATAGTGAGGGAAAAGATACTCTTCTCTGCAGCCGAGTGCGTGAGTCCCGAAGGCTGTGTTGCCTGCCCGGTGCCACGGGTTAAGGACTTCTCCTCTGTGCTGGAGAGAAACTTGGAGTGGGAGGGGGAAGATCCAGTTGTCATGGTCCACGTTGGTACCAATGACATAGGTAGGACAAAGAAAGAGGTTCTGCTGAGAGACTATGAGCAGCTAGGGGCTAAATGAAAAAGCAGAACCACAAAGGTAATAATCTCTGGATTACTAACTCAGCCACGAGCGAATTTGCATAGAGGAAATAAGATCAGAGAAATGAACGAGTGGCTCTTAGATTGGTGTGGGAGAAATGGGTTACGATTTGGTGGGCACTGGGATCAGTACTGGGATAAGAGGGAGCTGTTCCTTTTGGACGGGCTTCACTTGAAACATGCTGGGTCTAGAGTCCTGGCAAATCAAATAAATAGGCCTGTAGAGAGGGCTATAAACTAAATAGTGTGTGGGGGGGGGGGCGGTGGAGGATACAGGGGAGCAGGAAAATAAAAAGTCAATGAGTAATGAGAAAGCAATAGACCAATCTAGAGATGGGGGAAATAATAACGAGGATGTGAAAGGAAAGGACAGAATGTTTAAAAATAAGAGTGTAACAGAAAAAAAGTCCAAAATAAGGAAAAATGGTAAAAACACAATGTTAAAGGCTCTATATCTGAATACGCGCAGCATTCGTAACAAGATAAATGAGTTGACGGCACAAATAGATAGAAATGGGTAAGATCTGATCGCCTTTACAGAGACGTGGTTGCAAGGCGACCAGGGCTGGGAACTGTATATTCCAGGGTATATGATAATTCGGAAGGAAAGAAAGAAAGGAAAGGGAGGTGGTGTGGCTTTGTTGGTAAAAGATGGGATCAGTGCGGTGGTCAGAAGTGATATTGGTTAAAAAAATCAACATGTAGAATCGGTTTGGGTGGAGATAAAAAACAACAAGTGGAAAAAGACTCTGATGGACGTAGTCTACAGGCCCCCGAACAGTAGCAATGCTTTTGGACAGAGTATAAATCAACAAATAATGGAGGCCTGTAAAAAGGGTAAGGTAATAATCAAGGGTGATTTTAATCTCCATATTGATTGGACAAATCAATTTCGCCATGGTAGCCTGGAGGAGGAATTGAAAGAGTGCATCAGGGATGTTTTCCTGGAACAGTAAAAAGAAATGTTGTAGTGGTAGGGGATAGTATTATTAGGGGGATAGATAGAGTTCTCTGCAGCCGAGAGCAAGAGTCCCGTGGGCTGTGTTGCCTGCCCGGTGCCAGGGTTAAGGACATCTCCTCTGGGCTGGAAAGAAACTTGCAGTTGGAGGGGGTGGATCCAGTTGTCGTGGTACATGTTGGTACAAACGACGTAGATAGGACACGGAAGCAGCTTCTCTTAAAGGAGTATGAGCAGCTAGGGGTCAAATTAAAAAACAGAACCTCAAGGGTATTAATCTCTGGATTATTACCTGAGCCACGAGCGAAATTGGCTAGGACAAATAAAATGAGAGTGTTAAATGAGTGGCTCAAAGACTGGTGTGGGAGAAATGGGTTTTGCTTCCTGGGACACTGACACCAGTACTGGGGCAGGAGGGAGCTGTTCCGTTGGAATGGGCTTCACTTGGACAGTGCTGGGACTAGAGTCCTGGCGGATGATATAACTAGGGCTGTAGAGAGGGCTTTAAACTAACTAGTGGTGGGGGAGGTTCCTAGAGAGCAAATAATAAAACTGACAACAGAGAAGGTCATAGACTTAGGTAGCAGTGGGGAAATTAAAAACCAGAGTGTGTCAGGAAGGAACAGAAGGTATGGAGTAAAATGTAAAGGAATAAAAAGGGCAAAAGCAGGAACTAAGTGTCACAAAACATATTTGAAAGTTCTCTATCTGAATGCACGTAGCATTCGTAACAAAATAGATGAGTTAATGGCACAAATAACTACATATGGGTATGACCTTGTGGCCATTACAGAAACATGGTTGCAGGGCGATGATGCCTGGGAATTAAACATACCAGGTTATTTAATGATCAGGAAGGACAGGCAGGAAGGAAGGGGTGGTGGGCTGGCTATGTTAATAAAGGAAGGAATCACTGTAATACAGAGAAATGATATTGGGTCAAAAGATCAGGATAATGAAACAGTTTGGGTGGACATAAGGAATAATAAGGGGAAAAAACACTCGTGGGCGTAGTCTATAGGCCTCCGAACAGTTGCAACTCTGTTGGACAGAGTATCAATCGGGAAATAGTTGAGGCTTGTAATAAGGGAACATCTTTAGTTATGGGGGATTTTAACTATCATATTAATTGGACAAATCAAATTGGGCAGGGCTGCCTTGAAGATGAGTTCATTGAGTGTATTAGGGATGGGTGTCTTGAGCAGTATGTAACTGAACCGACCAGGGGGCAAGCAACCTTAGATCTGGTCCTGTGTAACGAGACAGGATTAATTAAAATGTCCGAGTAAAGGGTCCCCTTGGAATGAGTGACCACAACATGGTTGAATTCCATATTCAATTAGAGGGTGAGGAGGTTGGATCTCAAAAAAGCGTGCTAAGCTTGAATAAAGGAGACTAATAAGGTGTGCGAGCAGAATTGAGTTGAGTTGATTGGGAAAATAGATTAAAGGGTAAGACATGATCAGTGGTGTACAGTTAAGGAGTTATTTTACAACTTCCCAAAAATATAGATTCACTGAGAAGAAAAGGGTGTAAAAGAAAAGACAGTCATCCTTGGCTAAGTAAAGAAATTAAGGATAATATCCGACTAAAAACAAGGACTTATAAGGTAGCCAAATCTAACGGGAGGATAGAGGATTGGGAAAACTTTAAAAGACAGCAAAAAATAAGAAAAAGATTGTTTAAGAAAGGGAAGATAGATTATGAAAGTAAATTAGCAAAAAATATAAAAACAGATCGCAAGAGTTTTTATAGTTATATAAAAAGAAAAAGGGTGGCTAAAGTAAATGTTGGTCCCTTGGAGGATGAGACCGGGAAATTAATGGTGGGAAATATGGAGATGGCAAATACAATGAATCAATATTTTGTATCAGTCTTTACAGTAGACGACACTAAGAATATCCCAACACTGGACAAACAGGGGGCTATAGGGGAGGGGGGGAGCTAAACACGATCAAAATCACTAAGGAAGTGGTACTCGGTAAAATGATGTGGCTCAAGGCGGATAAATCACCTGGACCTGATGGCTTACATCCTAGGGTCTTGAAGGAAGTGGCGGTAGAGATTGTGGATGCATTGGTAATCTTTTTCCAAAACTCCCTGGACTCAGCAAAGATCCCGGCAGACTGGAAAACTGCAAATGTAACACCCTTATTTAAAAAGAGCAGTAGACAGAAGGCTGGAAACTATAGATCGGTTAGCCTAACATCTGTGGTAGGTAAAATTTTGGAGTCCATTATTAAGGAGACAGTAACGGGACATTTGGATAATCATAATTTAATAGGACAAAGTCAGCATGGTTTTATGAAGGGGAAGTCATGTTTGACAAATTTGCTGGAGTTCTTTGAGGAAGTAACACACAGGGTGGATAAAGGGGAACCAATGGATGTGGTGTATTTAGACTTACAAAAGGGATTTGCCAAGGTGCCACACAAAATATTATTGCTAAAGATAAAAAAATCACGGGATTGGGGGTAATATTCTGGCATGGATAGAGGATTGGCTATCTAACAGAAGGCAGAGAGTTGGGATAAATGGTTCATTTTCAGACTGGCAATCAGTAATTAGTGGTGTTCCGCAGTGGTCAGTGCTAGGTCCCCAACTCTTTGCAATCCATATTAACGATTTGGAGGAGGGGACCGAGTGTAACATATCAAAGTTTGCAGATGATACTAAGATGGGAGGGAAAGTAGTGAGTGAGGAGGACATAAAAAATCTGCAAGGGGACATAGACAGGCTAAGTAAGTGGGCAGAGATTTGGCAGATGGAATACAATACTGGATAGTGTGAGGTTATGCACTTTGGCAGGAAAAATAGATGAGCAAGTTATTATCTTAATGGCAAGAAACTGGAAAGTACTGAAGTACAAAGGGATCCGGGGGTCCTGGTGCACGAAACTCAAAAGGTTAGTATGCAGGTGCAGCAGGTGATTAAGAAGGCCAATGGAATGTTGGCTTTCATTGCTAAGGGGATAGAATATAAAAATAGGGAGGTATTGCTTCAGTTGTACAGGGTATTGCTGAGACCGCACCTGGAATACTGCATACAGTTTTGGTGTCCATACTTAAGAAAAGACATCCTTGCTCTCGAGTCAGTACAAAGAAGGTTCACTCGGTTAATCCAGGGGATGAGGGGATGGACATATGAGTAGAGGTTGGATAGATTGGGACTCTACTCATTGGAGTTCAGAAGAATGAGACGCGATCTTATTGAAACATATAAGATTGTGAATGGGTTGGAGCGGGTGGATGTGGGGAGGATGTTCCCGATGATGGGTGAAACTAGAATTAGGGGGCATAGTCTTAGAATAAGGGGCTGCTCTTTCAAAACTGAGATGAGAAGGAACTACTTCACTCAGAGGGTGGTAGGTCCATGGAATATGCTGCCCCAAAAAGCTGTAGAAGCTAAATCATTACATAAATTTAAAACAGAAATAGACAATTTCCTAGAAGTAAAGGGGATTAAGGGTTACGGGGAGCGGGCAGAATTTGGACATGAGTCTAGGTTCGGATCGGTCATGGCCCTGTGAGTAGCGTAGAGGGCCCAGGTGCCGTGTAGCCTGATTCTGCTCCTATTTCTTGTGTCCAATTCTGTTAGGTTCAGGAGATGTTTCTCTTGTAGTAGAGTGGCGGTTAGGATCAGATCAGCCATGATCTTATTGAATTGCGGAGCAGGCTCGAGGACCCAGTTGGCCTACTCCTGCTCCTATTTCTTATGTTCTTATGTTCTTATGTAACAGTATCTAATGGAACCAACTAGGGAGCAGGATATCTTGGATCTGGTTCTATGTAATGAGACAGAATTAATAAATGATCTCATAGTAAAGGATCCTCTCGGAAAGAGTGATCATAGCACGGTGGAATTTCAAATTCACTTGGAGGGTGAGAAAATTGGATCCCAAACCAGGGTCCTGATCTTAAACAAAGGCAATTATAATGGCATGAGGGCAGAACTGGCTAAAGTGGACTGGAAAATCAAATTAAGGGTAAGAAAGTTGAAATGCAGTGGCGGACATTTAAGGAGATATTTGAAAGCTTTCAACAAAAATATATTCCAGTGAGGAAGAAAGATTGTAAGAGAAGGGAGCACCATCCGTGGCTAACTAAGGAAGTAAAGGATGGTATCAAATTGAAAACGAAGGCATACAATGTTGCCAAGATTGGTGGGAGACCAGAGGATTGAGAATTTTTTTAAAACGATCAAAGGATGACAAAAAAAGTAATACAAAGAGAGAAGATGAATTATGAGAGTAAGCTGGCAAGAAACATTAAAACAGATAGCAAGAGCTTCTACAGGTAAATAAAAAGGAAGTGGGTAGCTAAAGGAAACCTTGGTCCCTCAGAGGATGAGGCTGGGGAATTAATAATGGGGAACGGGGAAATGGCTGAGCCCCTAAACAAATATTTTGCATCTGTCTTCACTGTAGAAGAGACAACATACCATAATGGATAATCAAGGGGCCACAGGGAGTGGGGAACTAAAGACAATCACTATCACTAATGAAATAGTACCCGGTAAATTAATGAGCCGAAAAGACGACACGTCTCCTGGACTAGATGGCCTGCATCCCAGGGTCTTAAAAAAAGTGGCTGCTGAGATAGTAGATGCATAGTTTGCAATATACCAACATTTCCTGGAATCTGGAGAGGTCCCAGCGGATTGGAAAACCGCTAATGTTGCACCCCTATTTATGAAAAGAGGAAGACAGAAAGCAGGAAAATATACACCAGTTAGCCTAACATCTGTCGTTGGGAAAATGCTGGAGTCCTTCATTAAGGAAGCAATAGCAGGGCATAAAGAAAAAAAATACTGCAGTCAAACAGAGTCAGCATGTTTTTAGGAAAGGGAAATCGTGTTTAACAAATTCTTGAGGATGTAACAAGTAGGGTGGACAAGGGTGAGCCAGTGGATGTGGTGTATTTGGATTTCCAGAAGGCATTAGATAAGGTGCCACATAAAAGGTTACTGCATAAGATAAGAGCTCACGGAGTTGGGGTAATATATTAGCATGGATAGAGAATTGGCTTACTAACAGAAAGCAGAGAGTCGGGATTAATGTGTAATTTTCTGGTTGGCAAATGGTAACGAGTGGGGTGCCAAAAGGATCGGTGCTGGGGCCCCAACTATTTACAATCTATATTAATGACTTAGATGAAGGGATCGAGTGTAATGTAGCCAAGTTTGCGGATGATTCAAAGATGGGTAGGAAAGCAAGTTGTGCAGACGACTCAAAGAATTTGCAAAGGGCTATAGGCAGGATAGGTGAGTGGGCAAACATTTGGCAGATGGAGTATAATGTGGGATAGTGCGAGGTTATCCACTTTGTCAGGAAAAATAAAAAAACAAACTATTATTTAAATGGAGAGAGATTGCAAAATGCTACAGTTAGAGAGATCTGGGCGTCCTTGTGCGTGAAACACAAAAAGTTAGCATGCAGGTACAGCAGGTAATCAAAAAAGCAAATGGAATGTTGGCCTTTATTTCAAGGGGGTTGCAGTATAAAAGCAGGGAAGTCCTGCTAAAACTGTACAAGGTAAGGTGAGACCACACCTTGAGTACTGCGTACAGTTTTGGTCTCCTTATTTAAGGAAGGATATATTTGCATTGGAGGCAGTTCAGAGACGATTCACTAGTTTCATTCCAGAGATGAGGGGTTTGACTTATGAAGAAAGCTTAATCAGGCTGGGACTATACTCATTGGAATTTAGAAGAATGAGAGGTGATCTTCTCGAAACATATAAGCTACTGAGGGGGCTCGAAAGGGTAGATGCAGAGAAGATGTTTCCCCTCATGGGGAAATCTGGAACTCGGGGGCACAGTCTCAAAATAAAGGGTCGCCCTTTTAGAACTGAGATGAGGAGGAACTTCTTCTCTCAGAGGGTCGTTAATTTGTGGAATTCCGTGCCCCAGAGAGCTGTGGTGGCTGTGCCATTAAATACATTTAAAGTGGAGATAGGCAAGATTTTGCAAGATAAGGGAGTGAAGGATTATGGAGAGCGGGCTGGGAAGTGGCTTTGAGCCCTAGATCAGCCATGATCTTATTAAATGACGGAGCAGGCTCGAGGGGCCAAGTGGCCTATTCCTGCTCCTATTTCTTATGTTCTTATGAGCTTAGAAGAGTGTGGAGGGAGGCGGGTCAGCACGACTCGTCGAGGAACCTAGTGCCGAGGACCCACACCCAATGTCGGAAGAAGTTCATCGACCTCGCTCGGGTGGTCAGGGTGAGTACCTGCTTTACAATACCTCTACATCCCTCCATCTGAACTTCACTCTGTGCCCAAAGGGTTTAAAAACACAAATGCCCAACACTCATCCAAGACCTATGGTCATCTCATAAAACACACACGCACATCCCACACCTTGCACACATTAATGGCTATTCTACTAGGGTAGGCACATCTGCCAAACACATGCCTGCACACAATAACGGCTTTTCAACTATTGTAGGCACATCTGCTAAACACATGCCTACACACAATAACGTCCATACAACTATGCTAGGCACATCTGCCAAACACATGCCTGCACACGGTAACGGTTATTCAACTATAGTAGGCACATCTGCCAAACATGCCTGCACACTCACTCACACGCTGTGTGTTTTCTTGCAGGCCAACCTCTCTTAGAACTGACGGGAGCAGCAACGCACGGGAGGAGGACCGGGGAAACTACACCCCCTGACTGAGTTGGAGGACAGAGTACAGAGGATCGTTGACAGTCAGGTCATAGGTGCCATGGCCACTGGAGAGGTCGACCACCTTGGGACAGCAATGGTATGTTCATCAGCTTTCTCTCCTCACTCATCTCACTTGCACCTCACAACACCAGTCTTTTACGCATTCAATCCGTCTAACTGTCACCAGTCCTTGCTTCCTTCCTGCATCCATCGCCCTCAAGCTAAAGCCACTCTTGTACATTCCTGCTTTCAGATAGTGAACCACCAGCTCACCAGTCTGTCCCTCAGCCTGCCAGTGGCAGCGATGTGCCAGACGAGGAAGAAGAGGAAGCCGGAGCCTCACTGCCTGCGTCTCCCGAGGGTGACACACCAGACACTGGGGCCACGCCTTCCCTGGAGGGGAGCAGGGTGTTAGGGTCTGATGAAAGCGAAGTTCCTCGTCCGGCGGGCTGGAGCAATTCCATGGGTGTAGGGAAGCTCGCGGGCCAGCTCCCTTGAGGGTGAGTAGGCGCGCGAGTTCTGCTGAACATGATTCGGATGAGGACCTCGACATCACGGCCAAGAATACCCAGTCCTTGAGCATGCACACTGAACTGATGGGTGAAATGGCAAGGGTGCCCGACAGCATGGATGGACTGGCTAGGAGCGTGGAGGAGTCCGCCACTAGCACAGCTATCATCTCTGCAAAAACCGTTGAACCCATCGCTGCCTCGTTGCAGAGGATGGTTGAATTGCAGGGAAACCGTGATGAACCAGAGCCGCCTGTAATGGGTGAGGTGACACGATCCATTGCAGCACAGGCTGACGCAACACAATGGCTTAGTGATGCAATTGGGTCATTGGCTGGTGCCATCCATTGTCAGGCTGCTCTCATGCAGTCTCAGATTGATGTCACACAAGCACTGACTGCTGCCAACCTCGCTGGGTCGCCCACAGTCCCCCCTGGAATCTCACAGTAGTGCCATCGACCAGCAATCTGTGTTCGAGCAGATTGCTCAGGATGCTATGGTTCTGCTCCGAGAAAGTGGCAGTGTGTCGGTCGAGCAGGAAGGTGCTGTCCTCTCTCAGTTTGACAGCATTCCTGCTCCCACCACTGCCAAGACCCCATTTCAATTGGCACGGCCTGCAACACAGCCAGCCCAGACGGCTGCAGACCATGCAGAGTTGGTGCAGTCTGCAGCCGGGCCCTCCACGCCTAGAGCTAGTCGAGGGCGTTCTTCAAGGCAATCTCTGGATCCAGCATTCAGCAGCCTTCCACCAGTTTGCTGCAGGCACTGGGGCCAGATTATGGAGGAGCAGTAGCGTGGGAAGGGGGGAAGTGCACAGGGGATGGAGGTGACCCTCGAAGGCCCAACGGTGCAATCTGTAAATAAATCGGGGGAATGTTTGTGGGGAAGGTTCTAGGTTGTTGTTATTATATTTGTTAAATGTTTTGCCGTTTATCTCCATTTTGTGAGAACGAGTTTTGTTAGTTCATGAATTAATGGGATTGTTTCCAACTGTTTATCCTGAATAAATGAGACAGATTTTGTAACATAATATTTTTTTTAATTCAAAATATACATCTTTGGTCATTTGACTCATTGCAGCTTTACCTTTCAATAACGGGTGCGGGATGCTTTCAATGATGTGCTTCTACATCCCAGAGCCATCTTCTCAGTAAGGGGTTAGAATAGGTGTCTTATGAACTATTCACGGACGGCCCTTGCAGTGGGAACATTGTGCGCCTCCCTCCCAGGTTGGTGCTGCTGATCCTCCTCTTCATCCTCCACATCCTCCTCCTCTCCCTCTTCCTCAGGTGGTGCACCAATCCCTGGTGGCAATGGCTGGATCCTCTTGATTGCAATGTTATGAAGCATGCAGCACACAACAATGAAGAGGGAGACTCACTCGGGAGAGTACTACAGGGCTCCTCCTGAGTGGTCCAGACATCGGAACCGTTGTTTCAAGACGCCGATCGTATGCTCAATGAGGTTCCTGTTAAACTATGGCTCTCATTGTATTGCAGCTCAGCAGGCGTGTTGGGGTTACGGAGCGGTATCATCAGCCAGGTGCAGAGTGGATAGCCCTTGTCTCCGAGGAGCCATCCACTAGGTTGATGCGCTGCATGGAAGGATAAAAGTATCGTGGTTGCTGCCAGGATAGCGGGACTTGACGGCGTGTATGAGCTCTCTGTGGTCACAGACCACCTGGATATTCAGAGAGTCGAAGCCCTTGTGGTTTCTGAACACCTCTGCATTTTCATGAGGTGCTTACAATGCAGGCAGTCAATGGCCCTGAACCATGGGGAAGCCCACTATCCTCGAAAAGCCACATGCGCATTCGCGTTGTTTGTCCCGGGTCATGGGGAGAGATGTACTGGCGTCTCCTCTTATACAAAGCCATTGTCACCTCACGGATGCAACAATGAGCAGTGAACTGGGATATATTCGGAACCGCTGACTTAGAAATTCAGAGCCACTGTCACCTTCACTGCCACCGACAGAGAAGTCCTGGTCCTGAGCTGAGATTGGAGCTCTGGTTGAAGGAGGTGGCAGAGCTCAGTGACCACCTGCTTGCTGAAGCGCAGCCATTGGAAACACTGCTCCTCAGAAAAATGGATATAGGAGGAGAATTGCTTCCTGAATACACTGGGAGGGTAAGGTCACCTGTGCAGTGGCCTGTTGGCCCTTCTCCTTCTGGCCACGTTTGCCACACTCTCTTCACCTCTGCTGCCTCTGAAGGTGAAGTTGGACGATGACGACGCCCCGAGTTCGTGCAGCCCCCATAGATATCGTTAGAAGGATGGTGAAATAAAAATGAAGCTCCAAAGTGGTACTCAGGACACAAAACTCCTTCGGTCAGCGTCGGACCTCTCCAGACGTCTCTCTCCCTCTCAATCTGCATGGTAAAAATACCTTCAATACTTGAAAACTTTCCCCTCTACCTGTCGTTCCCAGCGGCAGGCGGAAAGGCAGGGGGCGTGAATCAATATCCGGTCTGCGGCGCTACCGGGGCGTTGCACGCACGCATGACGTCATGACCTGCGGGCGCAGGAGATCGTGGCGGTAGTGATTAGCGCCAGCGCAAAACGACTGGGCAATTTCGCGAGCGGAGCTGAAACAGCGCCAAGGGGAGGCGCTAACCAACCGACTTTTACCCCGCGTATTTAACTGTGATTATCTGTTTGTCGTTCCCCATCCCATTTGTGCTGCTGTCGGCTATTCATTCTGAAGGTGATATCGTGTTACCAAGATTCAACTCCAGCAAATTTAATGACGGTGACACTTTATTTAACGAGTGTACAATGAACTTTGGTAACAGATCAGAAGAATGCTGTCTTGTTTACGGAGACTTTTCACTTAATGGCGACAAGTCAGCAACCTGAAACGTTAACTCTGTTTCTTTCTCTCTCCACAGATACTGCCTGACCCGCTGAGTATTTCCATCTTTTTCTCTTTTCGTTTCAGATTTGCAGTATCCGCAGTATTTTGCTTTTGGTTTCATCTAATGCTCGTAATGTTGCTTACAGAGTAACAGGAACAAATCCTGGCAGATCACATCCACATCTTTAAATGCCTGAAATATCCGCTAATCATTCATTTCCAGTCAGTGTCTCCTTTCCATGCCCTCTCCAGTTCTACATTAGTGGCACTGCTTCTGATGGTTAAAGTAGGAATACAAGGATAATTTACATTCTCAAAAAATGTTCATTCAGCCAGATTTCAATACATTTATTTCCAATCATTGTTTTGAATTTACAATTGGCTCCCATGCCCGTCTGTCAAAGTTCAGTGGATCTCTCAGTGAGACCCAGAGTGATTCTCTATTGCCTCCTGCTGTACTTCAGGATAAATAATCCCAGCTGATTGAAATTGAAGTAGTGAGGTTAAGACATTCCTTTTATATCTCTTCGTCTAATATTCTCTGCACAAGTTGGATCAACAGGTGAAAAAGAACAAGGATAAATATCTTCCATTTGTGTTCAGATACTTTACAACAGCATTCGGCGGCACTTTGCAAGTGTGATTTCGATCGTGATAAATGCATTTCTGGGACATTACCTGGTCAATCATCACTATTTACTTTAATTCAGAGTCCATTATTTGCAAAGTTACTCGGCAAACCTTACTTTGAATGAGCTACAATTTGTGCATTTCAACAAAAATGCAGAAAATTAATCTTCAAAACATATCTGATAGCCCAGTTATCTGAATAACTGCAGTGAACTTGTACTTATTATCACAGCATTCTCATATTACATCCGTACATTTTACATAATATTGCCTGTAAATATTGCATGTCAATGTTTGCAGTTTCTGTATTTTGCCGTTGTATTCATTTCCAGTTCTAAATATAATGGATATTCTAACCAGGGGCAGGAATCCAATCGAGATTTCCCGTTCCCCTATCACAGGGGCACAGAAGCAAACTGCACCACTCCAAATGCTGACAGATCCCGGGACACGAAGGCTTCATGAGAGGTTCTGGTCCTTTGTCATAGAGTCATACAGCACAGAAAGGCGCCCTTCGGCCCATCGTGTCCGCGCCGGCCATCAAGCCCTATCTATTCTAATCTCATTTTCTAGCACTTGGTCCCTAGCATTCTAAGCTATGTCGTTTCAAGTGCTCATCTAAATGCTTCTTCAATGTTGTGATGGTTCTTGCCTCTACCAACCTTTCAGGCAGTGAGTTCCAAATCCCAACCACCCATTGGCAGAAAAAGTTTTTCCACAAATCCGCTCTAAACCTCCTGTCCCTTAACTTGAATCTATGCCCCCTGGCTTTTGACCCCTCTACTAAGGGGAAATGTTCCTTTCTTTCTATCATATCAATGGCTCTCATAATTTTGTACACCTCAATCTGGTCTCCCTTCAGCCTTCTCTGCTGTAAGGAAAACAACCCCAACCTGTCCGTTCACTCTTCATAGCTAAGCGCTCCAGCCCCGGTAATATCCTGGTGAATCTCCTCTGCACCATCTCCAATGCAATCACATCCTTCCTCTAGTGTGGCGAACAGAGCTGCACACAGTATTCCAGCTGAGGTCTAACTAAGTTTTGTACAGCTCCATCATAACCTCCCTGCTCTTATATTCTCTGCCTTGCCTAATGAAGGCAAGTATCCCATATGCCTTTTTAACCACCTTATCTACCTGTCCTGCTGCCTTCAGGGATCTATGTACATGCACACCAATGTGCCTCTGATTCTCTGTCCTTCCTAGGATCCTACCATGCATTGTGTATTCCCTTGCCTTGTTGTTCCACCCAAAATGCATCACATCACACTTTTCAGGGCTAAAATCCATTTGTCACTGTTCTGCCAATCTGGCAAACCCTCCTATATCGTCCTGTAGCCTATGGCTTCCGTCCTCGCTATTTAGCACTCCACCAATTTTCGTATCATCTGTGAACTTACTGATCATTCCTCATACATTCCTATCTAATCATTAATGTATACTACAAACAGCAAAGGACCGACAACAAATCCGTGCGGTATACTACTGCACACAGGCTTCGAGTCATAAAAACAATCTTCGACCATCACCCTCTGCCTCCTGCCACTTAGCCAATTTTGGAAACAATTAGCCAAATTGCCCTGGATCACATGGGCTCTTACCTTCTTTACCAGTCTCCCATGTAGGACTTTGGCAAAAGCCTTACTGAAGTCCATGTAGACTACATCAGCTGCACTACCCTCATCCACACACCTAGTCACCCCCTCGAAACATTCAATCAAATTGTTTAGACATGATCTCCCCCTGTGAAATCCATGCTGACTATCCTTGATTAATCCTTGCCTCTCCAAGTTGAGACTTATTCTGTCCCTCAGAATTTTTTCCAATAATTTCCCTACCACTGATGTTAGGCTCACTGGCCTGTAATTCTCTCGTTTATCTCTACAACCGTTCTTGAATAATGGTTCTATGTTACCTGTCCTCCAGTCCTCTGGCACCTTCGCTGTGGCAGAGAGGTGCTGAAAATTTGTGTCAGAGCCCCTGCAATTTCCTCCCTTGCCTCATACAGCAGCCTTGGATACATCTCGTCTGGGCCTGGGGATTTATTCACATTTAAGCCCTCTAAAGCCGTAAGTACCTCCTTCCTCTCAATATTAATTTGTTCAAGTATATTACAATTCCCCTGCCTGATTTCTAAGTCTACATCGTCCTTCTCCATAGGGAACACAGATGCAAAATATGTATTTGAAACCGCACTTACATCTTTCGGCTCTACACACTGATTGCCACTTTGGTCCCTAATGGGCCCTACTCTTTCCATGGTTATCCTCTTGCCCTTAATATACTTATGAAACACCTTGGGATTTTCCGTTATTTTGCTCATCAGTGTTTTTGTCATGCCCCCTCTTCGCTCTCCTAAGTTCTTTCTTAAGTACCCCCCTGCACTTTCTATACTCCTATAGGGCTTCCACTGTTTTAATCCTTTGTATCTGCCAAAAGCCACCCTTTTTATCCTAATCCTGTCTTGTATATCCCTTGACATCCAGGATTCCCTGGGCTTGTTGGTCCCACCCTTGACCTTTACAGGAACATGATGGCGTTGTACTTTCTCTATTTCCTTTCTGAAAGACTCCCACTGCTCTGATGTGGATTTTCCTACATGTAGCTTATTCCAATCCACATTGGCCAGGTCTTGCCTTATCATATTAAAATCGGCCTTCCCCCAATTTAGAACCTTTATTTCCGGTCCATCTTTTTTCCAATTCCTTTACTACCTTAAATGTAGCCGAATTGTGTTCACTGTCACCAAAATGCTCTCCTACTGACACTTCTACCACTTGCCCGGGTACATTCCCTAGAATTAGTTCCAGTACTGACCCTCTCTTGTAGGACTTTATACATGCTGGCTCAAAATACTCTCCTGGATGCACTTTAATAATTCTGCACCCTCTAAGCCTTTCACATTCTGACTATGCCCGTTAATATTGTGTAAGTTGAAATCCCCTACTATTAATACCCTATTATTTCTACACGTCTCTCAGTTTTGCCTACCTATCTGTTCCTCTATCTCGCCCTGACTGTTTGGGGCCCTATAGTACACTCGCAGCAAAGGGCTTGCCCCCTTTTTGTTTTTAAGTTCTACCCATATGGACTCATTAGAGGAACCTGCTAAGATATCATCCCTCCTTACAGCAGTAATTGACTCGTTAATTAATTTTGCGACACTCCCACCTCTTTTACACAACTCTCTGTCTCGCCTGAAGATTCCATACACCGGAATATTGAGCTGACAGTCCTGCCCCTCCCTCAAACATGTCTCTGTGATAGCAACAATATCATACTCCCATCTGTTCATCAACACCTTCAATTCATCTGCATTACTCGCAAGACTTCTTGCATTAAAGTAAATGCATCCCAACCTTGCCATACTCCCTTGTGCCGTTACTTGTTTACTCTGCCTTCCAGGCTGTCTTGTTTTTTCCTCTATATTTGGCTGTGCATCACCCACTACTATAGCTCTACTCCGTATCCCATCACCCTGCCAAGTTAGCTTAACCTCCCCGCCACAACACCCCACCCCCCCCCCCCCCCAACAGTACCAGCAAACCTCCCCGCAAATTTGTTGGTCCCGCTCCGGTTCCGGTGCTACCTGTCCGACTTTTTCCTTCCCCAGGAACAGACCCAGTGATCCAGGAAAATAAAGCCCTCCCACCTGCACCAGCTCTATCCTCCTATTCCTATACTCACTAGAACGTGGCACCTGGAGTAATCCAGAGATTATAACCTTTGTGGTCCTGATTTTTAATCTGCTACCTAGCTCCCTAAATTCGTGTTGCAGGACCTCATCCCTCTTTCTACCTATGTCGTTGATACCAATGTGATCCACGACCTCTGACTGTTCACCCTACCCATTCAGAAAGCCCTGCAGCCGTTCAGTGACACCCTTGACCCTGGCACCAGGGAGGCAACATACCATCCTGGAGTCATGTCTTCGGCCACAGAAACGTCTATCTGTTCCGCTTACGATAGAAACCCCTATCACAATTACTCTCCCACCCTTTTCCTGCCCTCATGTGCAGCTGAGCCACTCGTAGTGCCACGGACTTGTCTCTTGCTACATTCCACGGAGAAACCATCTCCCTCAGCTGTACCCAAAACGGAAAATCTGTTGGTGAGGGAGATGGACCCAGGGGACTCCTGCACTTCCTTCCTAGTTATTTTACATTGGCTGGCGGTCAGCCATTCCCTTTCTGCCTGTGCATCTTTACCTGCGGTGTGACCAGCTCGTTAAAGATCCTTTCCTCGAAGATCTCAGCTTCGCGGATGCTCCACAGTGTCTCCAGCCGCAGCTCCAACTCCGAAACGCGGATTTCGAGTACCTGCATCTGGAGACACTTCCTGCACATGTGTTCGCCCTGGACACCGAAAGTGTCCCTGACTTCCGACATAGCACAGGAGGGGTACTCCACGCTACCGAGCTGCCCTGCCATGTCCTACCCTTAACTTACTCCCTTTACTTCCTATAAATTAAAGAATATTAAATACACTAGGGACCTTACTTCACTTTAAACGGTATTACTCTGAACTAAAGACCTTACTTTTACGTCAACGATTGGACTGCAGAAATACTCGCCAGGTCCTAGTTACCAATCAGCTCTTTCCATGGTTGTGACGTCACATCAGCGGTTTCGCAGTTGTTGTTCTTTGACTGCTCCCGCTCTCGGACTCTTTGTTTCCGTGGTGCCTCTGGCAGTGCATTTTTCTGCTGGGCTAAATATAGATCGATAATTTAAACTCTCCTTGATCAAACATCTGTTAATTTCATATTCTATTTATTCCCAAATCATTTAATGATTCCACAATGTATTCCCGATTATTCTTGCAATATACCCTGTATTCAGCTCCACAGGTAATAGGATTAGATTATATCATTAAATGTCACTAATGAGTTGCAGATTTCTCCCTGAATTCCATCAAACTTCTGCTTTTGCTCCCAGCCTGATGTATAATTTCTCTGTTTATTTCCCTTCCTCACAGTGAACTTAGTGACGATTGTGATCCTGTCTCGGGGAAAGTGCGGTCTCTCCAAATGTGTCACTCGCTACCTGGTGGCCATGGCAGCGGCGGATCTACTGGTCGTTATTCTAGACCTGATATTGAGGCACATTCCGATTGTTTATATGGAACAGTTTCATTTCGTGCGGTCCATCCCCGTGTGTAATATCCACGCCGTCCTGCTGTTCGCAGCCACAGACTGTTCTGTCTGGTTCACCGTCACTTTCACTTTTGATCGATTTGTGGCCATTTGTTGCCAGGAGCTGAAAACAAAATATTGCTCCGAGAAAACTGCGGCTGCGGTTCTGGGAACAGTGACTGTGCTGAGCGGTTTAAATAACATCACATGGTATTTTATGTTCAGAGGTAAGTATTGGCTTCAGAACCTCCCCTGGTTTTGTGATGTCATAGACGATGTTCGGTATTCACGGGTCTGGGGAACAATTGAGTTCCTTCATTACATTCTCACCCCGGGGGTACCATTTATGGTGATTCTGCTGCTCAATGCTGTCACCGTCAGACACATTTTAGTTGCCAGCAGAGCCCGCAGGAGACTCCGGGGTCAAAGCAGTGGGGAGAGTCCCAGAGACCCAGAGATGGAGAGCCGCAGGAAATCAATCATTTTACTGCTTGTTATCTCCGGCAATTTCATCCTGTTATGGGCAGTGTTTATGGTGTATTCTATATGGAGCCGGATGTGGTTTTTGGGGTATTATTATGTAATTCTACCTGAGTATGTTCTGGACCTGGGATTCATGTTGCAGCTGCTAAGTTGCTGCACAAACACTGGGATTTACGCCGTGACTCAGGCTAAGTTCAGAGAGCAGTTGAAAAATCTGGGGAAATATCACTTTACTCTGATTGTAAAATTCATTAAAGGATGAGAATAAACGGAGACTTTGCAGCCTGAGAGTTTAGAGCTCACTGGGCCTGATATTATGGCGCACCGCACAAAGATGGCGGGTATGGAGGACCCGAAGAAAATGGCGGCTCTGTGGGCCGGGCACAAAGATGGCGGCTCAGGGTCACGGAAAAAGATGGCACCTCTGGTGAGCAGTACAAAGGTGACAGCTCTGGGGCCCAGTACAAAGAAGGCGGCGCCCGCTCTCCGCACAAATATGGCGGCACCCGCGAGCGGCAAATAGATGACGGCTCTGGGCTCCAGCACAAAATAGTGGCAGCCGGGCCAAGCATAAAAATGGCGGCACCCTCGCCCAGCACAAAGATGGCGGCTGTATGGTCCAGCACAATGATGGCGGCTCAGGGGACTTGCATAAATATTGTGGCTCTGCGGCACAGCACAATGACGGCGGCACTGGGGCCCAGCACAAAGCTGGCGTCTTCGGGGGCACGGGACAAAAATAGCATCTCTGGGCTCCTGCCTAATACACCGATGGCGGCACTTGGGCTCCAAACATAGATGGCGGCTCTGGGGGCACGGAATATATATAGCGGCTATGCTGCCAAGCACAATGATGGCGGCTCTCGGGCACAGCACAATGAGGGCAGCTCTGGGGCACAGCACAATGATGGCGGCTCTGGTGACCCGCACAAAGATGGCGGGACTTGGGCCCAGCACAAAGATGGCGGCTGACCGGAAAAAGATGGCTGCTGCGGTAATCCGCAAAAAATGGCGGCTCTGGTGCCATGCAGAAAGACGGTCGATCTGGGGGCCACGTGCAAAAATATCGCTTCCGGCGCCCCCACAAAGATGGGGGTACTGGGGTGCAGCACAAAGATGGGGGTACTGGGGTCAAGCACAAAAATGGGGGCACCCGCGACCCGCACAAAAATGGCGTCTCTGGCCAGCCCGCCCAGCTCAAATTTGTCGGTTGTGGGACCCTGCACAAACATGGCAGCACCTCCGCCCCACACAAAGATGGCGGGACTTTGTCCCAGCACAAAGATGGCGGCTGACGCACAAAGATGGCGGCAGCGGGGCCCCGAAACAAAATGGCGGCTCCGGTGCCCCGCACAAAGATGGGGGCTCTGGGGCTGCGTACAATAATGGCGGCTGTGAGGACCCGCACAAAAATATCTGCTCTGGCGCCCAGCACAATAATGGCAGTTGTGGCGTCCCGCAGAAAGATGGCGGCTCTGGTGGCACCGCACAAAAATTGCGACTCTGGGTGCCCGGCACAATGATGGCGGCTGTGGCGCCCCTCACAAAGATGTCGGCTGTTGGGTAACACACAAAGATAGCGGTCGGGTCCCAGCACAATGATGGCGGCATTCTCGCTACGCACAAAGATTGCGACTCTGAGGCTCCGCACAAATATCGCGGAAGCCGCACCCCGCACAAAGATGTCGGCACTGGCGCCACGCACAATGATGGTGGATCTGGGGTCACGGCACAAAGATTGCGGTTCTGGGTCCCAGCACAAAGTTGGCGTCTGTGGCACTTCACACAAAGATGGCGGCAACCACGCTCGGGCGAGGATCAAAGAAGGCGGCTCTGTGGGCGCCACACAAAGATGGCGGCTCTGGGGGCTCGGCACAAAGATGGCGGCTCTGGGGCCCAGCAGAATGATGGCGGCAGTGGCGCCCCGCACATAGATGGCGGCTCTGGGGCTCAGCGCAAAGCTGTCGGCTCTGGGGCCCCGCACAAAGAAAGCGGCTTTGCGGGCTCCTCACAAAAATGGCGGCGCCCGCGCCCCGCAAAAGATGGCGGCTCTGGGTCCGCGAACAGAGATGGCGGCTGTGGGGGCCCCGCAGAATCATGGCGGCCCTGGGGCCCAGCACAATGATGGCGGCTTTGGCAGCCCGCACATAGATGGCGGCGCCGAGGCCGCGGACAAAATGGCGGCTCTGGGGCCTCGCACAAAGATGTTGGCTCTGGTCATCGCACAAAGGTGGCTGCTCTGGCGTCCCGCACAATGTTGGCGGCTCTTGAGGCCCCGCACAAAGTTAGCGGTTCTGCGGGCCGCGCACAAAGAGGTCGGCTCTGGGGGCCCTGCACAATGAAAGCGGCTTTGGCACCCCGCACATCGATGGCGGCGCCGAGGCTTCGGACAAAGATGGCGGCTCTGGGCCCCGCACACAGCTGGCGGCTCTGGGGGCGCGCACAATGTTAGCGGCTCTAGGGCCCCGCACAAAGATGGCGGTTTTAGGGCCCCGCACAAACATGGCGGTGACGGGGCCTTGCTTGAACATGGAGGCACTGGGGCCACCACAATGATGGCAGCTCTGGGTCGCAGCACAAAAATGGCTGCATCAAGGGCACGGGACAAAAATGGCATCTCTGGGCCCCTGCCCAGCACAAAGATGGCGGCACTTTGGCCCCGCACATTGATGGCGGCTCGCGAGCCCCGCACAGAATGTCGGCACGGGGGGCCCGGTACAAAAATGGGGGCTCTTTTGCTCAGCACAATGATGGCTGCTGTGTCGCACCGCAAAATGATGGCGTCTGTGAAGCCCCACACAAAGATAGCGGCTCTGGGGCACCGCACAAATTTGGCGGTTCCGTGGCCCCGCACAAAGATGGCGTCTCTGGGGACCCACACAAAATGCTGGCAGCCGCGCTCCGCACAAAGATGGAGGCACAGGCGCCCCGCGCTAATATGGTGGCACTGGGGCCTTGCACAAAGATGGCGGAACCCTCACTCCGGACAAAGATCGGTTCTGGGACCCCGCACAAAGATGGTGGCTCTGTGACCCCGCACAATGGTGGCGGCTCTGGGGTCCCGCAGAAAGGCTACGGCTCCCGCGCCCGTAACAGAAATGACGGCTCTGGGGCGCAGGCACAAAGATGGCAGTTCTGGTGCCCAGCACAAAGATATCGGCAGCCGCGCCCAGCACAAAGATGGCGACCCCTGCGCCCAGTACAAAGATGGCGGCTCTGGAACCCAACCGAAATCTGGCGGCACCCAGCCCCGCGCAAATTTTGCGGCACAATCGCCCAGCACAAAGTTGGCGGCTCGGGTCCCAGCACAATGTTGGCGGCATCAGCGCCACGCGCAAATATGGCGAATCTGAGGCCCCGCATAAATCTGGCGGCAGCCACGCTCCGCACAAAGATGGCGGCTCTGGGGCCCCGCACAAAGATGGCAGCTCTGGGGACCGGCAAATATATGGTGCGTCTGGGGGTCCCGAATAAAGATGGCCGACCTGCAATCCCAGCACAATGATGGCGGCTTTGGGGCCTAGCACAATGGTGGCGATTTCGCGGGCACCGGACAAAAATGGCATCTCTGGGTCCCCGCCCAGCGCAAAGATTGCGGCACTTTGGCCCCACACAATGATGTCGGCGCTGGCGTCCCGGACAATGATGGCGAATCTGGGGACACGGCACAAAGATTGCGGTTCTGGGGCCCAGCACAAAGATATCGGCTCTGGTGCATCGCTCAAAGGTGGCGGCACCCGCTTCCGCACAAAATGGCGGCTCTGGGGCTCCGCACAATGGTGGCGGCTGTGGCGTCCCGCAGAATAGCTACGGCTCCCGCGCCCATAACAAAAATGACGGCTCTGGGGCGCAGCCACAAAGATGGCGGCTCTGGTGCCCAGCACAAATATATCGGCAGCCGTGCCCCCCACAAACATGGCGACACCTGCGCCCAGTACAAAGATGGCGGCTCTGGAGCCCAACCGAAATCTGGCGGCACACAGCCCCGCGCAAATTTGGAGGCACCATCGAACAGCACAAAGATGGCGGCTCGGGATCCAGCACAATGATGGCGGCATCAGCGCCACGCGAAATATGGCGACACTGAGGCCCCGCACAAATCTGGCAGCAGCACGCTCGGCACAAAGATGGCGGCTCCGGATCCCCGCACAATGATGGCGGCTCTGGGGACCGTCAAATATATGGTGGGTCTGGGGATCCCGCTTACAGATGGGGAGACCTGCAATCCCAGCTGAATGATGGCGGCTTTGGGGCCTAGCACAATGATTGTGGCTTCGCGGGCACGGGACAAAAATGGCATCTCTGGGCCCCCGCCCAGCGCAAACATTGCGGCACTTTGACCCCACACAAAGATGTCGGCGCTGGCGTCCCGGGAAATTTCTGGCGAATCTGGGGGCATGGCACAAATATTGAGGTTATGGGGCCCAGCACAAAGATGGCGGCTATAGTGCATCGCACAAAGATGGCGGCACACGCGACCCGCACAAAATGGCGGCTCTGGTGCTCCGCAAAAAGACGGCTGCTCTGGGGCCCCGCACAAAGATGGCGGTTTTGGCGCTCCACGCAAAAAATTCGGCGCCGGGGCTCCGCACAATGATGGCGGTTGTGGGGCACCACAAAAATTGGCGGCACTGTGGCCCAGAAAAATGACGGCGGCTTTGGCGCCCAGCACAAAGATGGTGCGCCGTGGCCCCGCACAAACATGGCGGAACTGGGGCCACCGCAATGATGGCAGCTGTGGGTCGCAGCACAGAGGTGGCTGCTTCGGAGGCACAGGACAAAAATGGCATCTCTGGGCCCCTGCCCAGCACAAAGATGGCGGCTTCTTTGCCCCGCACAAAATGGCGGCACTGTGGGATCGGCACAAAAATGGTGGCTCTGTTGCCCAGCACAATGTTGGCTGCTGTGTCGCCCCGCACAATGATGGCGTCTGTGGAGCCCCACACAAAGATAGCGGCACCCTCACTCCGCACAAAGATCGGTTCGGGGACCCCGCACAAAGATGGATGGCTCTGTGATCCCGCACAAAGGTGGTGGCTCTGGGGCCCCTTAGAAAGATGACGGCTCCGGCGCCCATTACAAAAATGACGGCTCTGTGCCCTCGGCACAAAAATGAAAGATCCGGTGCCCAGCACAACGATATCGGTAGCCGCGCAACCGTCAAAGATGGCGGCACCCTCGCCTAGCACAAAGTTGTCGGCTCGGGTCCCAGCACAATGATGGCGGCATCAGCAACGCGCACAAAGATGGCGACACTGAGGCGCCGCACAAATATGTCGGCAGCCGCACCCCGCACAAATCTGGCGGCTCAGGGGCCCCGCACAAAGATGGCGGTTCTGGGGAACGTCAAATATATGGTCGCTCTGGGGGTCCCGCACAAAGATGGTGGACCTGCGCGCCTAGCACAAAGATGCCCGCTCTGGGGCCTAGCACAATGATGGCGGCTTCGCGGGCATGGGACAAAAATGGCATCCCTGTGCCCCGCCCAGCGCAAAGATTGCGGCACTTTGGCCCCACACAAAGATGGCGGCGCTGGCGTCCCGCAAAATGATGGCGAATCATGGGACACGGCACAAAGATTGCGGTTCTGGGGCCCCGAACACAATGGCGGCTCTGGTGATCCGCAGAAAGATGGCGGCTCTGTGAGCTCGGCAAAAACATGGCGGCTCTAGGGCCCCGCACAAAATGGCGGTTTTGGTGTCCCGCACAAAGATGGCGGCGCCCGGGACCGGCACAATGATGGAGGTTCTGGGGCATCACAAAAATTGGCGGCTCTGGGGCACAGGAAAATTATGGCGAGTTTGGCGCACAGCACAAAGATGGGGGCGCCGGGGCCCCGCACAAACATGGCGGCATTGGGGCCACCACAATAATGGCAGCTCTTGGTCGCAGCACAAAAATGGCTGCTTCGGAGGCACGGGACAAGAATTGCATCTCTTGGCCCCTACCCAGCACAAAGATGGCGTCACTTTGGCCCCGCACAAAGATGGCGGTTCCGGTGCCCGGCACAAAATTGGTGGATCTGGGGCACAGAACAATGATGGCTGCTGTTTCGCACGGCACAATGATGGCGTCTGTGGCGCCCCACACAAAAATAGCGGCTCTGGGGACCCGCAGAGAGATGGCGGCTCCGGGGCCCCAATAAAAAGGCTTTTCTGGGTACCAACACAAAAATGGCGGCATCCGCGCCCCGCCAAAGATGACGGCTCTGGGGGCTCCGCATAAAAATGACGGCTCCGTGGCTCCGCACAAAGATGACGGCTCCGGTACCCGACACAAAGATGGCGTCTCTGGGGACCCGCACAAAATGGCGGCAACCGCGCTCCGCACAATTTTGGAGGCACAGACGCCCCGCGCTAATATGGCGGCACTGGGGCCTTGCACAAAGATGGCGGCACTTTGGCCCCGCACAAAGATGGCGGCTCCGGTGCACCACACAAAATGGCGGCACTGGAAGCCCAGCACTAAAATAGTGGCTTTGTTGCCCAGCACGATGATGGCGAATCTGGGGGCACGGCAAAAAGATTGCGGTTCTGGGGCCCGGCAAAAAGATGGCGTCTGCGGAGCCTCTCTCAAAGATACCGGCACCCGCTCCACGCACAAAATGTCGGCTCTGGGGCCTCGCAAAAAGATCGCGGCTCTCGGCCACGAACTAAGATGGCGGCTCTGGTGGCCCCACACAAAGATGGCGCCTCTGTGGGCTCGGCACAAAGATGGCGGCACTGGGGCCCCAATGCGGCTCACGGGGTTCCGCTCAAAAATGGCGGAATACGCGCCCCGCAAAAAGATGGCGGCTCTGGGGCCCCGGACAAAGATGACGGCGCAGGGGCCCCGCAGAAAGATGGCTGCTCTGGCATCCCGCACAAAGTTGACGGTTCTGGGACCCCGCACAAAGATGGTGGCTCTGTGACCCCGCACAATGGTGGCGGCTGTGGGGTTCCGGAGAAAGGCTACGGCTCCGGCGCCCATAACAAAAATGACGGCTCTGGGGCCGAGGCACAAAGATGGCGGCTCTGGGGCTCCTCACAAAGATATCGGCAGCTGCACCACGCACAAAGATGGCGACACCTGCGCACAGTGCAAAGATGGCGGCTCTGGACCCCAACTGAACTCTGGCGGCACCCAGCCGCGCGCAAATTTGGTGGCACCATCGCCCAGCGCAAAGATTACGACTCGGGTCCCAGCACAATGTAGGCGGCATCAGCGCCACGCGCAAATATGGCGACACTGAGGCCCGCACAAATCTGGCGTCATCCACGCAACGCACAAAGATGGCGACTCTGGGGCACCGCACAAAGATGGCGGCTCTGGGGACCGGCATATATATGGTGGGTCTGGGGGTCTCGAATAAAGATGGCAGACCAGCAATCCCAGCACAATGATGGCGGCTTTGGGGCCTAGCACAATGATGGTGGTTCGCGGGCACGGGACAAAAATGGGATCTCTGTGCCCCCGCCCAGCGGAAAGATTGCGGCACTTTGGTCCCACACAAAGATGTCGGCGTTGGCGTCCCGCACAATGATTGCGAATCTGGGGGCACGACATAAAATTGGCGGTTCTGGGGCCACCGCACAAACATGGCGGCCATGGTGCCCAGCAAAATATTGGCAGCTTTGGCGCCCCGCACGTAGATGGCGGCGCCGAGGCCTCGGAAAAAATGGCGGCTCTGGATTTCCGCACAAAGATGGCGGCTCTGGGCCCCGCACAAACATGGCGGCTTTGTGGGCTCGGCACAAAGATGTCTGCTTTGGGGCCCGCACAATGATGCAGGTTATGGTGCACCACAAAAAAATGGCGGCTCTAGGGCACAGCACAATGATGGCGGCTTTGGCGCCCCGCACAACGATGGCGGCGCCGGGTCCCCGCACAAACATGGCTGCACTGGGGCCAATACAATGATGGCAGCTCGGTGTCGCAGCACAAATACAGCTGATTCGAGGGGTCGGGCCAAAAATGGCATCTCTTGTCCCCTGACAACACAAAGATGGCGGCACTTTGGCCCCGGACAAAGATGACGGTTCAGGTGCACGGCACAAAATGGCGGCACTGGGGGCCCGGCACAAAAATTGTGGAATAGGGGACCAGCTCAATGATGGCGTCTGTGGCGCCCCACACAAAAATAGCGGCTCTGGGGACCCGTCACAGAGTTGGCGGCTCCGGGGCCACACACAAAAATGGCTTCTCTGGTTACACACGCAAAAATGGCGGTATCCGCGCCCCGCCAAAGATGGTGGCTCTGGGTGCTCCAGATAAAACTGACGACTCCGTGGCCCCGCACAAAGATCGCGGCTCCGGGGCCCAACACAAAGATTGCGTCTGTGGGGATCCGCATAAAATGGCAGAAGCCGCGCTCCGCACAAAATTGGAGGTACAGGTGCCCCGCGCAAATATGGCGGAACTGGGGCCTTGCACAAAAATTGCGGCACCCTCACTCAGCACAAAGACCGGTTCTGGGTCCCCGCAAAAAGATGGTGGCTCTGTGATCCCGCACAAAGGTGGCGGCTCTGGGGCCCCGCACAAAGGTAACGCCTCTGGCGCCCATAACAAAAATGACGGCTCAGGGGCCCCGGCACAAAGATGGCGGCTCTGGTGCCCAGCACAAAGATGTCGGCAGCCGCGCCCTGCTCAAAAATGGCGGCACCTGCGCCCAGCAGAAAGATGGCAGCTCTGGGGCCCAGCCGAAATCTGGCGGCACCCAGCTCAGCGTAAAGATTGCTGAAACCTCGCACAGCACAAAGTTTGCGGCTCTGGGGAACTGCACAAGATGGCGGCTCTGGGGCCCCGCACAAAAATGGCGGAACCCTCGCTCAGCACAAAGATGTCGGCAGCCGCGCCCGCACAAATATGGCGGCACCTGCGCCCAGCACAAAGATGGCGGCTCTGGGGCCCAGCCGAAATCTGGCGGCATTTAGCCCCGCGTAAAGATGGCAGAACCCTCGCCCAGCACAACGGTTGCTGCTCTGGGGAACTGCACAAAAATGGCGGCTCTGGGGCCCCGCACATATATGGCGGAACACTCGCTCAGCACAAAGATGGCGGCTCTGCCCACGGCCCGCACAAACATGGCGGATCCGGCGCCCCGCACAAAGGTAGCGGTTCTGGGGATCCGCAGAAAGCTGGTGGCTGTCACTCGGGGCCTTTCAATGGCGGCGGGAGGCGAGCATCCGGAGGGCAGCAGTAGCTGGAGGATAGGTTACCGTGAGAGCGGGCGGCGAGACGGAGCAGACCGGCCCGGCCCGGCCCACAGGTGCCGGAGGTGCCCAGCCCAGGGAGGAGGAGATCCTGCACCAGGACTTTATAAATCATTATTACACTTTATAGTTCTTTAAAATCATTACAACTCTTTACAGGTCTTTTATAACATTTTATAAATCATTATTACCATTAATAAAGCATTATGACACTTTTTAAATCATTAAGATAGAGCAAAGGAGGACAAAGGGCTTAATCAAGAGGGGCAAAATAGCTTACGAAAGCAAGCTGGCGGAAAATATAAAAACTAACTCCAAAAGCTTTTATAAGTATATCAAGAGGTAAAGACTGGTGAAAACCAAAGTTGGCCCATTGCAGTCAGATACGGGGGAATATATAACGGGAAATAAGGAAATGGCAGACCAACTAAATGCATACTTTGGGTCAGTCTTTACGAAGGAAGACACAAAAAACCTCCCTGGGATATCGGGAAAAATAGGGACATTTGCAAAGGAGGAACTGACGCAAGTCAATATCTCTAAGGATATGGTGTTAAGGAAGCTAAAGGGATTGAAGGCGGACAAATCCCCAGGGCCTGATAACATGCATCCTAGGGTGCTGAAGGAGGTGCCCCTAGAGATAGCGGATGCACTAAGTATGATTTTTCAGAATTCATTAGACTCGGGAACAGTGCCCATGGATTGGAGGGTAGCTAACGTTACCCCACTATTCAAAAAGGGGGGTAGGCAAAAAGCAGGTAATTACAGACCTGTAAGCCTTACATCAGTTGTGGGCAAAATGCTGGAGTCCATCATTAAGGATGAAATAGCGGAGCACTTAGCAAATGGGGACAGGATAGGACAGAGTCAACATGGATTTACAAAGGGTAAATCGTGCTTGACTAATCTATTGGAATTTTTTGAGGGAGTAACTGGTAAAATAGATGGGGGAGAGCCAGTAGATGTGGTGTACCTGGACTTCCAAAAGGCCTTCGATAAGGTCCCACATAAAAGATTAGCAGGGAAAATTGAAGCTCATGGGATAAAGGGGAAAGTATTGACGTGGATAGAGAACTGGCTGTCAGATAGAAAACAGAGAGTTGGAATAAACGGCTCATTTTCTGAATGGCAGGCAGTAACAAGTGGGGTACCACAGGGATCTGTCCTGGGTCCCCAGCTGTTCACAATTTACATTAATGACCTGGATCAGGGAGTCGGATGCAGCATTTCCAAATTTGCAGACGACACTAAACTAGGAGGGGGGGTGGGCTCAGAGGAGGAGACCAGGAAGCTCCAGAGCGATTTGGACAGACTGGGTGATTGGGCGGATAAATGGCAGATGCACTATAATGTGGACAAGTGCGAAGTTATCCACCTTGGGTGCAGGAACGGGAGGGAATATAACTATTTAAATGGCAATAAATTGGGAGAGGGGGAAGTACAGAGAGACCTGGGTGTTCTTGTACACCAGTCACTGAAGGCAAGCATGCAGGTGCAACGGGCGATCAAGAAGGCAAACGGTATGCTGGCCTTCATAGCAAAAGGGTTGGAATACAGGAACAGGGATACCTTGCTGCAGCTGTACAGGGCACTGGTGAGACCACACCTCGAGTACTGTGTACAGTTTTGGTCGCCTCATCTGAGGAAAGATGTTCTTGCCATGGAGGGGGTGCAGCGGCGATTCACCAGGCTGATACCAGGAATGGCGGGATTGACCTATGAGGAGAGACTATGTAGTTTAGGGATGTACACACTGGAGTTTAGAAGATTGAGAGGGGACCTCATAGAAGTGTATAAAATTCTGACAGGTCTAGACAGACTAGATGCAGAAGGAATGTTTCCCTTGGCGGGTGAGAACAGAACTAGAGGACATAATTTAAGGATAAGGGCTAAACCATTTAGGACAGAAATGAGGGGGAATTTCTTCACTCAGAGGGTGGTGAACCTGTGGAACTCATTGCCACAGAGGGCAGTGTACGCCAGCTCATTAAATATATTTAAGAGGGAATTAGATGTATTTCTACAGGCAAAAGGGGTTAAGGGTTACGGAGAGAAGGCGGGGACGGGATACTGAATTGGAGGATCAGCCATGATCTCATTAAATGGCGGAGCAGGCTCGAAGGGCCGGATGGCCTACTCCTGCTCCTATCTTCTATGTATCTATGTATTATGACACTTATAATTCATTCTTGGGATGTGGGCGTCACTGACAAGGACAGCATTTATTGCCCATCCCTAATTTCCCTTGAGAAGGTGGTGGTGAGCCGCCTGAGACAAGCGAGTGTCTGGATGTGCCATTTCAGACGCCAGTTCAGAGTCAACCACATTGCAGTGGGTCTGGAGTCACATTTCAGCCAGACCAGGTAAGGACAGCAGATTTCCTTCCGTAAAGGCCAGTAGTGAACCAGATGGGTTTGTTTCGACAATCCGGTACTTTCATGGTTACCATTATTGACACATGCTTTTCATTCCAGATTTGTTTAATTAATTGAATTCAAATTGCCCAGCTGGTGGGATTTGCACTCTTGATAATTTATCCAGGCATCTGGATTGCTGGACCAGCAACATAACCACTATGCTACCGTAACATTGAAATATATCGCCGTTCCTTCATCGTCACTGGATCAAAAGCCTGAAATTCCTTCAGTAACAGTATTGTGGGAGCACCTTCACCACACGGACTGCAGCGGCTCAAGATGAAGGCCCACCATCTTCTCATGGGTAAATAGGGATGGGCAACTAATACAGGCCTTGACAGCGTTACACATATCCTGAAAACAAATAGATAGAAATAATAAAATAGGATTAAAATCAATGATTTTATAATTCATTGATTGAAACCAGACGAGGCTTGTGATCAGAGTGGGGCGTCAAGTACGCTAAACAAATTGTCAACACCACTTGGATTACCAATTCTATGATTCTATGATTGATACTACTCACACTTGCCCAATTTTCCTATCCTTACAAAAGGTGCTTGATAAAGTATCACATACTACCAAAATTGAAGCCCATGGGATTAAAGTGGCAGTGACAACAGTGAGCGGTGTGGGGTATATCAGTATGTAAGAGAGGATTACAGTGAGGGGTGTATCAGAGTGTTACAGTGAGGGGTGTCGGGTACATCAGAGTGTTACAGTGAGGGCGTTGGTGTATATCAGAGTGTTACATTGAGGGGTGTGGGGTACATCAGAAAGTTACATTGAGTCGTGTGGGATTTATCAATGTTAAAGTGAGGGATGTGGGGTTTATCAGAGAATTACAGTGTGTCGTGTGGGGTATATCAAAGTTAAAGTGAGGGGTGTGGGGTACATCAGAGTGTTCCCATGTGTGGTGTGGGGTTTATCAGCATGTTGCAGTGAGGTGTGTGAGGTATATCAGAGTGTTACAGTGAGAAGTGTGGAATAAGGTCCCACACAAGAGGTTGGTGAACAAAATTAGGGCACATGGAATTGGGGGTAATATGCTAGCATGGATTGAGAATTGGTTAACAGACAGAAAACAAAGAATATGGATAAACTGGTCTTTTCAGGATGGCAGGCTGTACTGATGGGGTAGCGCAAGTATCGGTGCTTGGGCCCCGGCTATTCACAATCGATATCATTGATTTGGATGAGGGGAATAAATGTAACATTTCCAAATTTGCTGATGACACAAAGCTAGGTGGCAGTGTCAGTGTTGAAGAGGATGTGAAGAGGCTTCAAGACGATCTCAACAATTTTAGTTTGTGGGCGAGAACATGGCAGATGGAATATAATGTGGATAAGTGTGAAATTATCCAATTTGGGAGAAAAAAAGAGAAAGGCAGAGTATTTCCTAAATGGTGAAAGATTGGTGAATGCAGATGCTCAAAGTGACGTGGGTGTCGTTGTACATGAGTCACTGAAAGTGAATATGCAGGTGCAGCAAGCCATTAGGAAGGCAAATGGTATGCAGGCCTTCATTACAATAGGATTTGAGTACAGGAGTAAAGAAGTCTATCTCCAATTATATATGGCTTTGGTGAGACAACACCTGGAGTACCGTGTACATTTTTGGTCTCCTTACCTAAGGAAGGATATACTTGCCATAGAGGGAGTGCAACAAAAGTTCACGAAATTGATTCCTGGGATGGCAGGACTTCCGTATGAGAAGAGATTGAGTAAACTAGGCCTGTATTCTCTTGAATTCAGAAGAATGAGAGGGGTTCTCAATGAAGCATACCAAATTATGACAGGACTTGATAGGGTGGATGCTGGGGAGTCCAGAACCAGGGGCCACAGCCTCAGCATAAAGGGTAGGCCATTCAGGACTGAGATGAGAAGAAGTTTCTTTACACAGAGGGCGGTGAATCTTTTGAATTCTCTATCCCAGAGGGCTGTGGAGGCACAGTGATTGGGTATATTTAAAACAGAATCGATAGATTTCTGATTAGTAAGGGCATCAAGTGATATGGCGATAGGGCCGGTGAAAGGAATTGAGGCAAAAGATCAGCCAAGATCTCATTGAATTCCGGAGCAGGTTCGAAGGTGCGAATGGCCTTCACCTGCTCCTATTCTTATGTTATTACGTATATCAGATTGTTACAATGAGGGGTGTTGGGTATATCAATGTTTTACAATGAGAGGTTTGGGGTATGAAAGAGAGTAGGGTGTATCTGAGTGTTGTAGTGAGCGGTGCGGCTATATCAGAGTGTAGTGAGGTATACCAGAGTGTTAGAGAGAGGTGTGTGGGGTATATCAGAATATTACATTGAGGGTTGTGGATTCTATCAGAGTGTTAAATTGAGGGGTGTGGGGTATATCAGAGTGTTACAGTGAGAGGTGTGGATTATATCAGAGTGTTACATTGAGGGGTGTGGGGTATATCAGAGAGTAAAAGTGAGGAGAGTGGGGCATATCGGTCTTTTACAGTGAGAGGTTTGGAATATGTAAGAGAGGATTCAAGTGAGGGCTATATCAGAAAGTTAAAGTGAATGGTGTGGGTTACATCAGAGTGTTAAAGTGAGGTGAGTGGAGCATTACTCTGTATCTAACCCATGTGTACCTGCCTGTTCCAATGAAAGTTCAACGACCTGAAACGTTAACTCTGTTTCTCTCTACGCAGATGTTGACTGACCTGCTGAGTATTTCCAGCATTTTCTGTTTTTACTTCAGATTTCCAGCATCCGCAGTATTTTCATTTTGTGTGCCTACCTGGAATTGTTTAATGGAACAGTATTGAGGGAGCTTTAAGAACATAAGAACTAGAAGCAGGAGTAGGTCATTTGGCTCTTTGAGACTGCTCCGCCATTCAACATGATCATGGCTGATCTTCTACCTCAACTCCACTTTCCTGCACTTTCCACATATCCTGTGATTCCCTCAATATTCAAAAATCTATCGATCTCTGTCTTGAATATACTCAACGACTGAGTCTCCACAGCCCTCTGGGCTACATAATTCCAAAAAGTCACCACCCCCTGAGTGAAGAAATGTTTCCTTATATCAGTCCTAAATGGCCGACCGCTTATTCTGAGACTGTGACCCCTGGTTCTAGACTCCCCAGCCAGGGGAAAGATCTCCCTGCATCTACCCTGTCAAGCCCTGTAAGAATTTTGTATGTTTCAATGAGATCACCTCTCATTCTTCTAAACCATAGAGAGTATAGGCCCAGTCTACTCAATCTGTCCTCATAGGACAATCCCCCCATCACAGGAACCAGTCTGGTAAACATTGCACTCCCTCTTTGACAAGTATATCCTTCCTTAGGTAAGGAGACCAAAACTGTACACACCACAACAGGTATGGTCTCACTAGGGCGTAATATAATTGCAATAAGACTTCTTTAGTTTTATACTCAAATTCTCATGTAATGAAGGCCAACATCCATTTGCTTTCCTAATTGCTTGCTTTACCTGCTCGTTAATGTTCAGTGATTCTTGTACAAGGACACACATGTCTCTCTGAACACCAACACCAACTCAGTGTCCCAATCTCTCACCATTTCTAAATTACTCAGCAGAGACACACACTGTACACAGGGACAGTGGTTACAGAGTCCGACTCCACACCAGCAGAGACCCATACTTTACACAGGGACACTAGTTACAGAGTCCGGCTCCACACTGGGAGAGACACACACTGTACACAGGTACACTTGTAACAGAGACCGACTCCACACCAGCAGAGACACACACTGTACACAGGGACACTTGTTACAGTGTCCGACTCCTTACCTGCGGAGACACACACTCTACACAGGGACTGTGGTTACAGAGTCCGACTCCACACCAGCAGAGACCCACACTGTAAACAGGGACACTTGTTACAGAGGCGGAATACATATTGGAGAGACACACACTGTACACAGGACAATTGTTACAGAGTCGAAATCCTCACTGGGAGAGACACACACTGTACATAGGGTCTCTTGCTACACAGCCCGAGTCCACGCTGGGAGAGACAGACACTGTACAGATACACACTTGTTACTGAGTCCGACTCCACACTGGGTGAGACACAATGAACAAAGGGACACTTGTTACAGAGTCCGATTACACATCAGCAGAGACACTCACTGTACACAGGGACGCTTGTCACAGAGTCCGATTCCACACTTGGTGAGACACACACTGAACACAGGGACACATGTTAAAGAGTCCGAAACCACACCAGCAGAGACACACACTGTACAGAGAAACACTTGTTACAGAGTCCGACACCAAACCAGCAGAGACACACACTGTACACAGTGACACTAGTTACATAGTGAGACTACACACCAGCAGAGACACAGACTGTACACAGGGACACTTGTTACAGAGTCCGACACCAAACCAGCAGAGACACACACTGTACAAAGGGACACTTGTTACAGAGTCCGACACCAAACCAGCAGAGACGCACACTGTACAAAGGGACACTTGTTACAGAGTCCGACACTAAACCAGCAGAGACACAAACTGTACAGAGTGACGCTTGTTACAGAGTACGACTACACACCAGCAGAGACACACACTGTACACAGGGACACATGTTACAGAGTGCGACTATACACCAGCAGAATCATTCACTTAACACAGGGACACTTGTGACAGAGTCCGATTCCACAAGAGTAGAGACACTCACTGTACACAGGGACACTTGTTACAGAGTCCGACTCCACACCAGCAGAGACACACACTGAACACAGGGACTCTTGTTACAGATTCCGACTCTACACCGGCAGATACACACTTTGTAAAGTGCGACACAAGCTACAGAGACAGGCTCCACACTGGGAGAGACACACACTGTACACAGGGACCCTTGTTACAGAGTCCGACTCCACAGCAGCAGAGAAACACACTGTACACAGGAACACATGCTACAGAGACCGACTCCACACTGGGAGAGACCCACACTGTACACAGGGACACTGATTGCACAGTCCGACTACACACTGGTAGAGACACACACTGTACACAGGGACATTTGTTACAGAGACCGACTCCACACTGGTAGAGACCCACACTGTACACAGGGACACTGATTGCACAGTCCGACTACACACTGGTAGAGACACACACTGTACACAGGGACACTGATTACACAGTCCGACTACACACTGGGAGAGACACACACTGTACACAGGGACACTGATTACACAGTCCGACTCCTCATTTGGATTTACACGCACTGTGCAGAAGATAACTTGTTGCAGAGTCCTACTCCACACTGGGAGAGGCACACACTCTACACAGGACACTTGGTACCGTGTCCGACTCCACACCAGCAGAGACACACACTGTCCACAGGGACGCTTGTTACAGTGTCCGACTGCACACTGAGGGAGACACACACTGTTCACAGGGACACTTGTTACAGTGTCCGAATCCACACTGGGAGAGACACAAACTGTACACAGGGACACTTGTTACAGTGCCCGGCTGCACACCAGCAGGGAAACACACTGTACACAGGGACACCTGTTACAGAGTCCGACTCCACACTGGGAGAGACACACATTTTACACAGGACAATTGTTACAGAGTCCGACTCCTCACTGGGGGAGTCACACACGGTGCAGAGGGACACTAGTTACAGAGTCGGACTCGACACTGGGAGAGGCACACAGTGTACATAGGGGCACTTGTAAAAGACTCCGGCTCCACACTCGGAGAAACACACACTGTACACAGGGACACTTGTTACAGAGTCCGAATCCACACTGGGAGAAACACACACTGTAAACAGGGACACTTTTACAGCGTCTGACTCCACTTAAGCAGAGACACACACTGTGCACAGTGACACTTGATACAGAGTCCGACTCCACACTGGGAGAGATACAAACTGCACACAGGCAGGGATACTTGTTGCAGAGTCCGACTCCACACTGGGAGAGACAGACACAACACACAGCGACACATGCTACAGAGTCCGACTCCACACCGGGAGAGACACACACTGTACACAGGGACACTTGTTACAGAGTCTGACTCCTCACTGGGAGAGACACACACTGTACACAGGGACACTTGTTACAGAGTCTGACTCTTCACTGGGAGCGAAACACACAGTACACAGGGACATTTGTCACAGAGTCCGACTCCTCAATGGGAGAGACACACACTGTTCACAGAGACACTTGTTACAGAGTCCGACTCCACACTGGAAGAGACACATGCACTACATAGGGAAACCTGTTATCGAGTCCGAATCCACACTGGAGAGACACACACTGTACGCAAGGTCACTTGTTGCAGAATCAGACTCCAAACTGGGAGAGACACACACTGAACACAGGGACACTTGTTGCAGAGTCCGACTCCACACCAGCAGAGACACACTGTACACAGGGACACTTGCTACAGAGTCCGACTCCACACCAGCAGAGACACACACTGTACACAGGGACACTTGTTACAGAGTCCGACTTCACACTGGGAGAGACACACGCTGTACACAGAAACACTTGCTACGGATTGCAACTCCACATCAGCAGAAACACACACGGTACACAGCGGCAATTGTTACAGAGACCGACTCCACACTGGGAGAGACACACACTGTGCACAGGGACATTTGTTACAGAGTCCGACTCCACACTGGGAGAGACACAGACTGTACACAGGTACACTTGTTTCAGTGTCAGACTCCCAACTGCGAGAGACACAAAGTGTGCACAGCGACACATGTTGCAGAGTCCGACTCCACACCGGGAGAGACACAAACTGTACTTCGGGTCACTTGTTACAGAGTCCGACTCCACACCAGCAGAGACATAAACTGTACACAGGGGCACTTGTTAAATAGTCCGACTCCACACTGGGTGAGACAGACTGTACACAGGGCCACTTGTTACAGAGTCCGACACAACACTGGAAGAGAGACAATCTGAACACAGGGACACTTGTTACACAGTCCGACTCCACACTGGGAAAGAGACAGACAGTACACAGTGCCAACTGTTACAGAGTACTACTCCACACTGGGAGAGACACACACTGTACACAGGGACACTTGTTTCAGAGTCCGAATCCACACCAGCAGAGACACAGACTGTACACAGTGACACTTGTTACAGAGTCCGACTAAACACCAGCAGAGACATACACTGTACAGAGGGACACTTGCTAAGGAATTCGACTCCACACCAGCAGAGACACACACTGGACACAGGGGCGCATGTTACAGAGTCCGACTTCACACTGGGAGAGACACACACTTTATACAGGGACACTTGTTACAGAGTCGGAATCCACACCAGCAGAGACACACACTGTATACATCGGCACTTGCTACGGCATCCGACTCCACACCAGCAGAGACACACACTGAACACAGGGACACTTGTTACAGAATCCTACTCCACACCAGCAGAGACACAGACTGTACTCAGGGACATTTTTTACATAGACCGACTCCTCACCAGCAGAGATACACACTGAACACAGGGACACTTGTTTCAGTGTCAGACTCCCAACTGCGAGAGACACAAAGTGTACACAGCGACACATGTTGCAGAGTCCGACTCCACACCGGGAGAGACACAAACTGTACTTCGGGTCACTTGTTACAGAGTCCGACTCCACACCAGCAGAGTCATAAACTGTACACAGGGGCACTTGTTAAATAGTCCGACTCCACACTGGGAGAGACAGACTGTACACAGGGCCACTTGTTACAGAGTCCGACACAACACTGGAAGAGAGACAATCTGAACACAGGGACACTTGTTACACAGTCCGACTCCACAATGGGAAAGAGACAGACAGTACACAGTGCCAACTGTTACAGAGTACTACTCCACACTGGGAGAGACACACACTGTACACAGGGACACTTGTTTCAGAGTCCGAATCCACACCAGCAGAGACACAGACTGTACACAGTGACACTTGTTACAGAGTCCGACTAAACACCAGCAGAGACATACACTGTACAGAGGGACACTTGCTACGGAATTCGACTCCACACCAGCAGAGACACACACTGGAGACAGGGGCGCATGTTACAGAGTTCGACTTCACACTGGGAGAGACACACACTTTATACAGGGACACTTGTTACAGAGTCGGAATCCACACCAGCAGAGACACACACTGTATACATCGGCACTTGCTACGGCATCCGACTCCACACCAGCAGAGACACACACTGAACACAGGGACACTTGTTACAGAATCCTACTCCACACCAGCAGAGACACAGACTGTACTCAGGGACATTTTTTACATAGACCGACTCCTCACCAGCAGAGATACACACTGAACACAGGGACACTTGTTACAGAATCCTACTCCACACCAGCAGAGACACAGACTGTACTCAGGGACATTTTTTACATAGACCGACTCCTCACCAGCAGAGATACACACTGAACACAGGGACACTTGTTACAGAGTCCGACTCCACACTGGGAGAAACACACACTCTATAGAGGGACACTTGTTGCAGAGTAATTCTCCACACCGGGAGAGACTCACACTGATCACAGTGTCACTTGATACAGATTCCGACTCCACACTGGGAGAGACACACAATGTACACAGGGACACTTGTTACAGAGTCCGACTCCACATGCGAGAGACTAAGACTGTACACAGGGACACTTGCTACAGAGTCCGGCTCCACAATGGGAAAGACATACACTGAACATAGGGACACTTGTTACACTGTCAGACACCACCCTGGGAGAGACAGACACTTAACACAGGGACACTTGTTACAGAGTCAGACACCACAATGGGAGAGACACTCACTGTACATAGGGACACTTGTTACAGAGTCCGACAGCAGAGGAGCAGAGAGACTCACTGTACACAGGGACACATTCTAGAGAGTCCGGCTCCACACTTGGAGAGACACACACTGTACACAGGGACACGTGTTACAGTGTCCGACTCTACACCAGCAGAGACACACACTGTACACAGGGACAGTAGTTCCAGAGTCCGACTCCACACCTGCAGAGACACACACTTTACACAGGGGCACTTGTTACAGACTCCGACTCCACACTGGGAGAGATACCCAGTTTACACAGGACAATTGTTACAGAGTCCGACTCCTCACTGGGAGAGACACACACTGTGCAGTGGGACACATGTTACAGAGTCCGACTCCTCACTGGGAGAGACACACACTGTGAACAGGGATACTTGTTACAGAGTCCGACTCCACAACGGGAGAGACACACACACTACACAGTTACACTTATTATAGTGTCCGACTCCACACCAGCAGAGACACACACTGCAAACTGTGACACTTCTTACTGAGTCCGACTCCACACTGGGTGAGACACACTCTGAACAAAGGGACACTTGTTACAGAGTCCGACTCCACACTGGGAGAGACACACACTGCACACAGGAACAATTATTACAAAGTCCGACTCCACACCAGCTGAGACACAGTCTGTACACAGTGACACTTGTTAAATAGTCCGACTCCACACTGGGAGAGACACACACTGTACACAGGGACACTTATTACAAAGTCCGACTCCACACCAGCAGAGTCACACACTGTACACAGGGACACTGGTTACAGATGCCGACTCCACACAAGGAGAGATACAGATTGTACACGGGGATCGTTATGACAGAGCCTGACTGGAATAGTATTTTGTCGATACTTTGATATTTCTGGAAATAACATTCATTTATGTTTCACTCTGATCTCTAGGATGTGTTTATTCAACCCCGCGACGAATCCCGTCACCATCTCAGTCTCCTTTTACTTGTCGACAGATGGGCAGGTGTCCCTCTTCATTGCACTGAATTGGAGTTCTGAGATCCACTTGAGAGGCCATACCAAGGCAGCTGCAGCATGGGTTAGATACAGAATAAAGCTCCAACTAAACTGTCCCACCAAACACACTAGGGCAAGGACAGAGTGTGTTAAAATGCCAGGTTAGCTACAGCAGCGGTTAGATCAAAAGTAAAGATCCCTCTGCACCGACCCATCAAACACTGGCAGGGCAGATACATCACGGTTTAGATATAGATTAAAGTTATTTCCACACAGTCCTTTATGTTGATCTTTCCGGGGGAAATGTTTGATGCGGCCGTGTAGAAGTATTTAAACCTTGCTGTAACTGCCATAACAGAGAAGGAAGACCGAGACAGAGAGAGAGAGAGAGAGAGAGAGAGAGAAACGGTGTTTTATCCGCCCTGGGTATGTTTGGTGGGACTGGGAAGAGAGAGCTTTAATCTGTATCTAACCCATGCTGCACTTGTCCAGCTTGTGCTTTATGGGTTGCACTGTGGGAACATTAATCTGTATCTCACAATGCGGTACTGACCCAATGAGTGTTTGATGGGACAATGTAGAGACAGCTTTAATCTGTATCCAACCCGTGCTGTATCTAGATATGTCCCAGCGGATTGGAAGGTCGCAAATGTAACACTGCAATTCAAGAAAGGAGGGAGAAAGAAAACAGGAAACTACAGGCCAGGTAGCCTGACATCTGTCATTGAGAAAATGCTGGAATCCAAAATTAAGGAAGTGTTTGCAGGACATTTAGAAATTAATAATACAATCAAGCAGATTTTTATGAAAAGGAAATCGTGTTTGACGAATGTATTCTTTGCGAATGTAACAAGCAAGGGGAACCAATAGATGTAGTGTATTTGGAATTCCAAAAGGCATTCGATAAAGTGCCACATAAAAGATTACTGCACAAGATAAGAGCTCACGGGGTTGGGGGATATATAGTAGCAAGGATAGCGGAATGGCTAACTAACAAAAAATAGAGAGTCGGGATCAATTGGTGATTTTCCGGTTGGCAAACTGTAACTAGTGTTATGCCACAGGGATCAGTGCTGGGGCCTCAACTATTTACAATCTATATTAATGATTGGGTGAAGGGACCGAGTGTACTGTAGCCAAATTTGCTGACGAAGCAAAGATTGGTGGGAAAGCAAGTTGTGAGGAAGACACAAAGTCGGCAAAGGGGTATAGAGAGGTTAAGTGAGTGGGCAAAAATTTGGCAGATGATGTATAATGTGGGAAAATGCGAGTTCATCCACTTTGGTAGGAAGAATAGAAAAACAAAATATTATTCAAATGGGGAGAGGCTAGAAAATGCTGCGGTACAGAAGGATCCGGGTTTTCTCGTACATGAAACACAAAAAGTTATCAAGAAGGTACAGCAATAATTATTAAGGTAAATGGAATGTTGGCCTTTATTGCTCGGGAATGGAGTATAAAAGCAGGGAATTCCTGCTCCAACTTTACAGGGTATTGGTGAGGCTACTCCTGGAGTTCTGCGTACAGTTTTGGTGACCTTATTTAAGGAGGGACATACTTGCATTGGAGAGTGCTCAAGGAAGGTTTACTGAGCTGATTCCTGAGATGAAAGGGATGTCTTATGAGGAAAGGTTGAGCAGGTTGGGCCTATACTCATTGGAGTTTAAAAGAATGAGAGGTGATCTGATTGAAACATATAAGATACTGAGGGTCTTGACAGTGTAGATGCTGAGTGGATGTTTCCACTTGTGGGGAAAACCTAGAACTAGGGGGCATAGTTTCAGGATAAGCGGTCGCCTATTTAAGATGGAGATCAGGAGGAATTTCTTCTCTCATAGGGTCGTTAATCTTTGGAATTCTCTACCCCAGAGAGCTGTGGAGGCTGAGTCAGTGAACATATTCAAGGCTGAGATAGACAGATATTTGAGCTACAGGGGATTCAATGGTTATGGGGAACAGGCAGGAAAGTGGAGTTGAGGCCAAGATCAGATCAGCCATGATCTAATTGAATGGCAGAGCAGGTTCGAGATGCCGAATGGCCTATTCCTGATCCTATTTCTTATATTCTTATGTAAATACACACATACACACACACACACACACTGAAATATGTACACGCACACACTGTGTAGAGGTAGCTTTACTATGTATCTAACCCGTGATGTGCCTGCCTGGGAGTGTTTGTTGTGACTGTGTAGGGCGAGCTTTTCTCTCTAACCTGTGCTGTACTTGCGCTGGGTATGTTTGGTGGGTCTGGGTAGCAGGAACTTTACTCCATATCTAACCCATGCTACACTTGATTTCGGAGAATTTCATCTGACATTGTAAAGAGAGATTTACTCTGTATCTAACACGTGCTGCACCTTCCGTTGAAATATTTGATGGGCAGTGTAGAAGTATCTAACCTATGCTGGACCTGCCATAACAGAGACAGGGAGACAGATAAAGAACGAGAGCGAGAGAGACGGAGAGAGAGAACGAGCGAGCGAGAGAGATTTCAACTGTGCTGTACCTGCCCTAGGAGTGTTTGATGGGACAGTGTAGGAGGAACTTTACTCTGTATCTATCCTGTGCTGTACCTGTCCTGGGAGTGTTTGATGGGACAGTGTAGAAGGAGCTTTACTCTGTATCTATCCCGTGCTGTACTGGTCCTGGGATTGTTTGATGGGACAATGTAGAGGGAACTTTACTCTGTATCTAACCCGTGCTGTACCTGCCCTGGGATTGTCTGATGGGACAGTGCAGGGGGAGCTTTACTCTCTATTTAACCCGTGCTGTACCTGCCCTGCGAGTGTTTGATGGGACAGTGTAGAGGGAGCTTTACTCTGTATATAACCCGTGCTGTACCTGCCCTTGGATTGTTTGATTGGAAAGTGCAGGGGGAGCTTTACTCTGTATTTACCCAGTGCCGTACCTGCCCTGGGATTGTTTGATGTGAAATTGCAGAATGAGCTGCTGAAACCCTTATCCATGCCTTTGTTACTCCAAACTCGGACCAATTCCCTTTCACCCATCACCCCAGTGCTTGCTAACTTACATTGACTCCCGGTCTGGCAACGCTTCAATTTTAATATTCACATACATGTTTTCAAATTCCTCCAAGTCCTCGCCCCTCTCTACCTCTGTAACCTCCTCCATCCCTACAGCCCTTTGAAATATCTGCGCTCCTCGAATTCTGGCCTCTTGCGCATCCCCGATTTTAATCGCTCCGTATTGCTATCTTTCGCTCTCCATCTTTCTCTGTACCTCTCTCTCTGCATCTCTCCTTTAATCTCTTTCTGCTCCTTTATCACTCCATATATCTTTCCATTTCTTTCCTTGATCTCTGTCATTGTATTTCTCACTATTTTCTTTCTGATCCTCAATTTCTCTCACTGGATCTCTGGGAATTTTGGACTGATGAAATAGAAGAATGAAACATAATTTATTTATATTTGGAGAGACAGGCGCTGAGGCTCCCTGGGTTACAGTCTGGGACCAGTGGGGCTCACACACAGGCTGCCCAAAGACTCGTGTCCTGTGTCACTGATGCTTTCATTATATCTCTGTATCTCTACAGCTTTCTTTATATCTCTGTTTCTCTACAGCTTCCGTTATATCTCTGTACGTCTCTCTTTATGTGCCTCTCTGTATATTGATCTCTCTTTATATTTTTGTATATCTCTGTACCTTTCCTTTATTTCGTTTTAATTCTGTATTTGTTGAAATCTCGACATCTCTCTCTCTTTGAAAATCACAGAATGTCTGTTCTCAATTTCTCTCAGGATCTCGCACAGGCCTATTATTTGAGAGAGACATTTTAAAGTTAAACAGAACCTGCTCCAAAGACACAAGAGATGCAGAACTAGAATGTGTGCCAACACCTTCTGTCTCATCTGGTCTGCAAACCTTGGGTTTTGTATATTTCACCATCTCCTGTGCTTGAAGTCTCTGGTATTGGCCAGAAATTGTTTAACCATTTCCTTGTCTCGGAGTGTATACTATAAACACCTTGCATCCTGTGCAGTTCAGAACAGATTAACAGATCAGGAAAAGCATAACCCTGGCCAGAGTACTGCCTTGGGCTATCCATGGATTAGCATTTCAATGGACACGCCCACTGGGTAGCAAAGCCAACATGCCAACGGCTCAAGGGTTGAAGCCTGCAATCTGCTCACCTGCAGGGCGTGGGTCGGAGGGTTCCAGCTCCATTCCCTCCACCCTCTCTATCCAGGAGAAGGGTCATCTCTCAGTCTGCTGTGTGTGTGTTTGTTGTGCTGTGTTCCCTCAATGTCTTTCTGTCTCAATCTTTAACTCTTTAGATCCTCTGGTTTCTAACCAGGATTTGTTTGTAATGCGATGGTGTCGAGCGATTATCTGTGTAACTGAGAGGGATCCCTGTGCTTTTGCTGAGGTTTTTTTGTTTTGTTGCTTAACCAATCTCTTTTCTCTCTCTCTTCTCCCAAGGACATTTGTTATATTTGGAAAGCTGTAACAAGATGCCGAGGGAGTGAAAGATTTTTGGCCAAGGAATGCCGGGGACAAGAGATTCCACCGCAGTGGATTATCCGAGAGAGAAATAGGGAGACAGAGGGTGCTCTGGGCTCTTGCTGTGCTTTTTTGAAATAATAAGTTGCGGCTTTGTTTTTAATCAATATTTTATATTTCTCCTAAGGAATTTTTATGTTGAAAACTGCAGCTTGTAGATCCAAAGAGAGAGGGAAGATTTTGGGAAGAGGAATACCTGGGACAAGAGTTGCCTCCACAGTGGACAATCCAAGGCATTTACACAGAGGCTGCACCCAATGTGCCCACGTGAGCTTGTGCCTGTTTATTACCGCGGGGTTTCAGTTCCTCTCGGGAATCCTGTGTTTCTGGTACCTCGGGTTAACTTGTTCCTGTTGGGATTGCGGGCCTTGAGTTTTCAACAGGTTTGAAGCCTGTGGTTAAAGTAGCCCGGGCCTTGTAATGTGGCACAAACACGTTAACCCCTGGTGAGGGACAAAGAGGCCCACAAGAGGAAATTAAAGTCCTCAATGTGAACCCGTGCAAAGGCTGGTTATAATACCAGAATAATGCTGGTATTTTGGACAGTGCGATGATTTTGTCAGTTAAATGAGATGTGCGGTGGCCATTTCAATTCATTTTACTGGGGTTCCGAGTGTGGATGTATTACTGTGTCTATTTCACTCCATCTTTCTCTGTCTCATGCCATCTTTCTCTCTTATGTGGCTCGATGTCAAATTTTGCTTTATAACACTCCTTTGAAGCGCCCTGTGAGGTTTTACTACATTAAAGGCACTAAACAAATACAAGTTGTTGTTGTTATTATCTCTCTCCAGCTTTCCCCGTCTCTCTCTCCAGCTTGCTCTCTCTATCTCTCCAGATTTCTCTCTCTATCCAGCTTTCTCTCTCTCTCTTTAGCTTTCTCTCTCTCTGTCTTTCCATCTTTCTCTCTTTCTCTCTATCTTTCTCTCTCTCTCTCTCTCTCCAGCTTAATCTCTTTCTCTCTAGCTTTCGCTCCAGGTTTCTCTCTCTCACTACCTTTCTCTCTCTCTAGCTTTCTCTCTCTCTCTCTAGATCTTTCTCTCTTACTCTCTACATTTCTCACTCCATCTCTAGCTTTCTCTCTCTCTCCATCTTTCTCGCTCTCTCTCCAGCTTTCTCTCTCTCTAGCTTTCTCTCTCTCTCTCTAGCTTTCTCTCTCTCTCCAGCTTTCTCTCTCTCTCTCTCCACCTTTCGCTCTCTCTAGCTTTCTCTCTCTCTCTCTAGCTTTCTCTCTCTCTCTGCAGCTTTATCTCTCTCTACACCTTTCTCTCTCCCACTCTCTTGCTTTCTCCCTCTCTCTCCAGCTTTCTCTCGCTCTCTCTCTCTAACTTTCTCTCTCCCTCTTGCTTTCTCACGCTCTCTCTTCAAAGCAACCGAATTTTCCACCTTAACATCTAAAAAATGCCGCCCACAGCAATGTGATTTGTCGTAATTTTAAATGATGAACAAAAACATTTCGGAACACATTTCAATCAAGTTTAAAGCTATGATAGAGAGAATGAAACAGAGAGAGAGCAGATGAGAGAAAGAAAAAGAGGGACAGAGATGCGGAATAGGAATAGAGAGAGGGGGAGAGTGAACAAAAGAGAGGGAGAGTTGGGGAGAGAGAGATAGGGACAGGGAGCGAGGAACACAGATGGAGGCGGCAGTTAAATGCCAGAAGTGAGAGATGCAATGTAACATTCAATGTACACAGCACCAATCCTGGGTCGAGCGGGAGAGACACGGGAAACGCCAGTCTTTGTGTTTTCATAATGTGGCAGACGGCGAATATAATAAGTGTCCCCAAGGATTCAGCAGCTTAATTCCTGTTTAAAGAGAGAGTTTCACATTTTCTGTGGAGTGAGGGGATGTCCCCAGGCTTGCAATACATGCCGGGGGAGGGCGGCTTACAGCCGACGCTCCTTAAAACCTACCTCTTTGACCAAGCTTTTGGTCACTTGCCCTAATTTCTCCTTCAGTGACTCGGTGTCAATTTGTTTGTCTCACAATCCTCCTGTGCAGCGCCTTGGGACGTTTCACTACATTCAAGGCGCTGTATAAATACAAGTTGTTGTCTCTTTTTCGCTCCTAATTCCCTCTGTCGCTCTTTCTCTCCATTTTTGACTGCCTCTCAATTTCTCTATTTAAACTTTAATAAGGAATAGCGCCACCCACAGCAATGCGAATTGTCGTTATTTTAAATGGTGAGGAAGAAACATATCAGAGTACATTTCAATCAAGATCAAATCCAAAATAGGGAAAAAAGAAAAGAGAGAAAGAAAGAGAGACACAGAGAGAGATAAACAGATAGAGAAAGGGAGAGAAAGAGAGAGAGAGAGATAAAGAGGAGTTGACTGGGTTAAACACAAAGGCAGAGACACAGGCTTTGGGGGTCTCCAGTGTGTAGTCACTGGCCCGCTCCCAGACTCTGCAGAAAAGTCCCTCTGACACAGCCTTCCAGAATGTAGGATTTCAAACTAAATCCCGGGCGGTGATTTTAATAAGTGTCCCAAAGGAATCAGCAGCTTAATCCCAGTTTAAAGAGAGTTTCGCCCTTTCTGGGGAGTGAGGGGATGTCTCTAGGATTGGAATGCACGTCAGGGGATAGCGGCTTACAGTGGGCGAGAGGGGACGAGAGGGGGGAGGATGGGTAGGAGTGGCTCCCATTCCCCACTTGCTCCTTCCAGCCTGTCTGCGAGGTTGGGTGAGAGCTGTTGGTGCAATCGAGCTGTTTCATTGGGGCCTGTTCTTATCCCCTCTCCTTTGTGTCGGGCCTGTGAGTGGCATCATCATTTGAGATTTTCAAACTGCAGAAATGTTTATCTCTCTCTCTCCTTCTGTATCACTCACTCCAGAATTACACACCTTTCTCTCCCTCTCCCTCAGCTGCTGTCTCTCTATCAGGGCACACTCTGTTGCATGCCTGTCGCTATCTGCCTCTGCTGGTGTCTTTCTCTGATATCCTGGGGCCAATATTTATCCCTCAACCAACGTCACTGAAACCGATCATCTGGTTATTATCACATTGTTCTTTGTGGGAGCTTGCTTTGAAAATATTGGCTGTCGCGTTTGCTGTAGAGCGCGCCTGAGGTTGTGAAATTAAAATCCACCATGTGAACCCGTGCAAAGGCTTGCTATTCCAGAATAATGCTGGTGTGTTGGGCGATGTGATGATTTTGTCGGTTAAATGACATGCGTGTTGGCCATTTTAATTAATTTTAATGAGCTTCTGTGTGTGGATTTATTACTCTGTCTATTTCACTCCATCTTGCTCTGTGTCTCTCTCCATATTTCTCTTTTATGTTGCTCGATGTCAGGTTTTGTTTTATAACACTCCTGTGAAGCGCCCTGGGAGTTTTTAATATATTAAAGGCACTATACATATATAAGTTGTTATTGTTGTTGTCTCTCTCCAGCTTTTCCTGTCTCCCTCTCTTAACCGTTAACATCTAAAAAAAATGCTACACACAGCAATGTGAGTTGTCGTCATTTTAAATGGTAGACAGAAGCATTTCAGAGTACATTTCAATCAAGATTAAAGCTGAGATAGCTAGAAAGATACAGAGAGAGAGAGAGCAGTTGAGTGAAAGAAAAAGAGGGAAAGAGAAGGGGACCTCGATAGGAACAGCGAGAGGGTTAGAGAGAATAAAGAGAGGGAACGAGAGATAGGGACAGAGAGAGAGAGTGAGAGAGGGACACAGATTCAGGTGACTGTTAAATGCCAGACTTGGAAGATGCACTATAACATTTAATGTACACACAGCAACAATCCTGGGCCGTGCGGGCACATCAGAGCAGGGAGATTGAGATCCACGGGGACCGGCAGTGCTTGTGTTTTTACAATGAGGCAGAAGCAGATGGTGAGTTAGGCAGAGAGAAAGAAACGGAGAGGCAGAAAGTCAGTGAGAATAAAAGGGTAAGAGAGAGAGGGAGGGTGAAGGAGAGACACAGAGGGAGAGAGAGAAAGAGAGAGAGAGAGAAAGAAACAGAGAAACAGGGAGAGAGAGTGTAGGATAATGTGTATCTATATAATTTAGTAAACATTATTCAGATTCTAAAATCATTTTTGTATAAATATAATATGTGAAATTGGATGTTAAAAGCCTGAAAGCTTTTATAAAATGGCGAATGGCTGAGAGCAAAGCAGGGTGGGAAATTATGCCAATCTGACTGAAACTGCTCTGTTTTCAATTACTGAAGTAATGACATGTAGTGTTAATTCTACGGAGATTGTCAGGGACGTGGTATTCGGTAATGTTATGGAATAATGATAAGAGAAAGAGAAGAGAGATAGGAATTGGTGGCATCCCTCAGTGATACCAACATAAAATGGACAGACTGCTGAGACAACTTCTTGAGAAATGGTCTTTGAAAATAGAACATCTCAAGATAAGGTTACTTTGTTATGCACAAAGGGAGACCTAGTGGAATCAATAAGGTCATAAAATGTAATGAGGTGACTGACAAGGAAAGGAGGGACATTTACCAGGTGTCAGAGAGCTGATTGCTGTCATGCAGGCAAAAGGAAGAGAAAGGGTATAAAGATGCAGTTATTGAACACTGAAAGCAGCGTGCACCATGCAATCAGAGTTGAATGAGCTTTAGTCAACAGAGCACAGCAAGAACCCAGAGAAGCGAGCTTCAGTCAACAGAACACAGCAATAGAATAAAGAGAACGTGCCACAGTCACTCGGAAGGAACGCCGAGGCTCAAACAAACAAAACTGTGACTATCTCCTTGTTAAGTATTACTTCTTTGTACTGGATGTTTAATGCTTAATAAACCTGTTTTACTTATACACAATATACCTGTACCCAGAGTGGTTTGTGTAGTCACGCACAAATTATTATAAGAACTTTTGAAAGCTACACTTTGACGCCCGAACAGGGACACGTGACTATTAACTGAAACCAGGTCCATTGTGCATAAAGCAGGCGTTTGGATTTTCGCTTGGATTTTCGTCTGATCAACGAGAATCCTCGTGGAAAGTTAGGTTTTCTAACAGTTAGTGTCTCTTTAACGTACAGCAGAATGGCGAGTGAGAATTATCTTGCAGACTATAAAGCGAAGTTAATGAAGAAGTGCGATGAGGGACAGTTACAGACGTTAGTATAATGTCTAACAAAGGATGCGAAGGTACTTTTCGAGGACGTTGCGGCGTTCATTGAAAGACAAGTTAAGGAAAAGAATTGGAAGCCGGATAGGGCAGAGCAGCTAATGGCCTATGCCGCAGTGTAGTGTAAAGAAACCTTCCTAGAGATGGAAGATGATCAGGATAAATTAGAAAAAGACAAACTTCGGCTTGTACAAGAGAATCTAACGTTACAGAGTGCAAGTCAAAATTATAACGGCTTATAGAAGAGAATCTAACGTTACAGGGTGAGAAATTAAAATGGGAAAATGAAGTTGCCGATTTAAACAATAAACAAGAATCCTTCAAGGACAAATCAGTGCTGCAACAGCAATAATACAACAGCAGAGTATTAATGCAGTTCATGCCGGCGCTGCAATACAGAATCTTGAGGAGGCTAAAAGCCAAGTAGCCTTCTTAACAAAAGATAATGACCGTCTGATCAGTCAACTAAATGATTCACGAGGGGCTCTGAGAGAGTTTCTTCAGCGCCCCCACAGGGAGTTAGAACACAAGCAATGTCAGAATACTATACAACAGTTAGAAAACCAGTTGGGTAAACAACGGACTGTAATAGCAGCAGTCACGGGAGTAGACACCCCCCCTCCCGAGTTATGATAAACAATGCGAGGGGTTAACCGGGGAGTTTTATTCTCTCTTGATATTCCTTTCCCATGAGGCCACCGTCTCATATGCCACCATCGACCTGGCTGAAAGACCACCAGTCTATGCTAATATTAATATCATCCAAAACAAAGCGGAAGACCTTGCGCCCGTTAGAGCTCCGGTTAATGTCCTGACTCGCAACCAAGTGATTGCTAACGCGCCACCAGCTGTTGAGGGGGACCAGGCACAAGTAGGAGCACAACCAGTGACAACTCCAGTGATACAGTGGGCAGGTACTTATGAAAGGACCCAGACCCTAAATTATGCAGAACTGCATGTTTCCAACAATTCGGGCCAGTTAACCCACAATCATGCCCTAGAGATCTAAGGCAACGTATAGTGGCATTCCGGAATTACCATCCTAATTTTGAGGACAATGGCCTGAAGAATGTTGTACTGTCTGCCCTGACAGGGCAACACGGTGGCATAGTGGTTAGCACTGTTGCCTCACAGCGCCAGCGAACCGGGTTCGAATCCGGCCCCGGGTGACTGTCTGTGTGGAGTTTGCACATTCTCCCCGTGTCTGCGTGGGTTTCCTCCGGGTGCTCCGGTTTCCTCCCACAGTCCAAAGATGTGCTGGTTAGGTTGATTTGGCTATGATAAATTGACCCTTAGTGTTAGGGGGGATTAAATACGTGGGGTTACGGGGATAGGGTGGGAGATGTGTCGTTGCAGGCTCGATGGGCCGAAATGGCCTCTATCTGCACTGTGGGGATTCTGTGACTCTGCACATACGGACTAGTGTCCCCTTCTTGGCTTTTGGGGAACACCCTGATTATCTTAACCACATATATACAAACAGCTTTAGGCTTGGACACTATTGGTTTGGTCCAGAAATTAAACCAATCTCAACAATGGCATCATGAGACCCCTGCTGATTTCGGAGATAGGTTGTACACTATTTATGAAATGACACAAGTACGCCCCAATGCTGATGCATTGAACGGGAAGGATGAAGCAGCCTTTAAGAAAATATATTTAAAGAATATTCATACCTCACTGCGAGCAGATTTAGGGCACACGGTCAGCCACAACTTGCAATGGACAGCCCTTTTAAGAGACGCTACATCTGCACGGACCTATGCTAAAACTCAGGTCCTTGCATCAATAACAGAAACGCCAGTAACTGTAGTTGAGGGACCTCGGGCTTCTCCAGTATCAAACCCCCGTAGACAATCGTTCATGTGTTACAACTGCGGCAAGATGGAACACTTTGCGAAAGATTTCCGAAGTCATAGACAAACAGGCTCGGGAGCTGGGAGGAATAACGATTTTTAGTCGCGATATGGTCTGTCCCGTTCACCTCATCCAGTGGATAGCAGGCTGGACGCTATGGACTCACGTATTGAGAGAATGTCATGTATGATTCAGACACTTACAGGAACCCAGATGTCGGGTAGTCCTGTGAGCCCAACTATGAGTTCGAAACCGACTCCCCCCATGAGCTCATTATTCCTGCCCCCACCACTGCAACAACCCAATGGCCCACAATGACGGGATCCGGCCCCACCGGCCTGGTCTGAAGTGGGGTTCAGACGAGACGGCCATGGCCGACCAGTTATCTCAGCTTTGCTGCCTGGGGGCTGACAACAGACTATGCTAATAGACACTGGGTCAGCTGTTACAATCCTGCATTCGCCAGTCCCGGAACGTCAACTGGATATAGGCAAAAGTAGCTTCGTCATAACGGGAGTCTCCGGGGAACAAGCACACGTATATCCAGGGGAGGAACCTAATATTTCCCTCGAGGAATTTCCCGTAAAAATTACCGATCCATTGTACATGTGTAGGACAAACAGAATGGAGATACCTGGGAATGATATCCTAAGGGGAATAACAGCCATTATAGATTACAATCAGAATTGTTTATGCGTTGAGTCTAAACCGGGAGATGTAGTTCAAATCTCAGATGCTCACTCGGTGTTTGCTATAAAGAAGCCTGAGCAGATAGCACTGCCGACACATTCTCTGCCTGCTGTTAAGTCCTTACTGACCAACCATGCAGTAGCCGTTGCTAGATCTAAATACGACTGCGGGAGGATGGAAAGGGAGACGCGAATTAATGTGCCACCCCATCGCCCATGTAAACAATACCCGATTCCCCGAGAAAATATTCCGCATTTCCGAACAGTCATTGCCTCATTGGAAGAACAGGGAGTACTGCGCAAGGGTTATTTTACTACCAATTCACCTGCATGGCCAGTTAGGAAGCCGGATGAATCTTGGAGGTTTACTATTGATTACCGTGCCTTAAATAAAACTTCCCCTCGTCAAAGCCCGACTGTGAATCAAGCCCCTTCGCGACTGACATCCATACCCCCCAGGGCCACTGCCTTCTCCACCTTAGACATCGCGAATGGTTTTTGGACTATTCCAGTTGCTCAGGAGGACCAGTACAAATTTGCTTTCACGTTTGAAGGGCAGGGCTACAGATTTACGTGTCTACCGCAAGGGATTCATAACTCGCCATCGATCTTTCATCAGTGCATGGCACGAGCAGTTAAAGACTTTTCTAAACCTTCAGCCTTTCTACAGTATGTTGATGATCTACTTTTGGCTACTGAAACATTGGAAGAACACTTGGAACTCTGAGATGAGCTGATAGGACAAGTACAAAAGGCAGGGTTGAAAATAAATCCAAAAACGGTTCAGATGGCAAAAGATGAGGTTACCTTTCTGGGAGTAAAAATTTCAGCGACTGGCCTTAGTCCGGACCAGAAGAAGATAGAGACTCTTCATCGACTCACATTACCAGTTTCAAAGACTTCATTGCGATCCTTTTTAGGTTTGGTCGGATACCAGCGAAATTTTATTCCGAACTTTGCAGACTTGGCTAAACCTTTGTATGATCTTTTAAAGGGAGATACGGAAGAGATACATCCCGTATGGGGAGACCACCATACTGCTGCGGTTAGTGCTTTGAAACAAGCCACGATACAGGCAACTGCTCTCATCTCCCCGGATCACGGTCAGGCCTTTCACTTTGAAATAGGCTCCACCCCTACCAGTCTAAATGCCGTTTTGAGTCAGAAACATGTAATCAGCGAGACACTACGCCCTATCACGTATGCCTCACGTATAGTATACTACGAGGGGTGGGAAGTACATTCTGAGCGTGTGAACGTCATCTGTTGGCCACATTTTGGCCAGTAAATCATTTCACCTACATTACCGGACTGCAGAAGGTAATTTTGCATTTATCATTCACGCCCCTTAATCTGCTGTTAAATACAAGTGAGACCAAGGTATCCTCTCAGCGAATAAGTAAATGGAAACTCGAATTGTTACAGTGTGACCTGGACATTACTCCTAAACGAACCACGCTGTTACCCCTTATGCTCGCCTATGAGGGAAGCCCGCACCAGTGTCCATTACCAGTGCTAGATATGGAACCAAATCCAGTAAAGGCTAAGCCATACCCGGAGTTCGAAATGTGCATGTTGACGGGTCATCATACTATGTAGACGGACTTCCTAGAACTGGAAGTGCCCTTATTGATATCGACGCTCACGATTGGTCAGAGGGATTTCAAGTTCCCGTCCACTCCTCACAACAGGCAAAACTGATTGCTGTAAATCTAGCCGTACATTGCACGACTATGGATGAAACAAATATCTGGCCCGACAACAGTTACGTTTGTAACACAGTTATGGCTCTTACCCTCTATAATACAAATGAGTTTTGCTCATCAGATGGTAAATCTTTATTACATTCTGGTCTCCTCCGTAAGCTATGGAAAGTGCTCCAGGAACGAGTCGCCCCTTGTCACGTGGGTAAGGTAGCAGCCCAACAGAAATATTCATCCCCCCATTCACGAGGTAATCAAATGGCCGATCGCTTTGCTAAGGAGGCTGCCGAGAACGGAAAGTTACTACCTTGGTGGGTGATGAATGATACTCAGACACCCGTAGTGGGGACGGTGACTAAGACTGAAACCATTGATCTTTTGGCCCTACAGGATTCATATGCTCCTTATGGCATCAACAGGGATGCCCGCTACCAGCAGCCACCATATGGGGAGACTCCATTGTAATGCAACAAGGTGTAGATAAAAACCCTCCCATACTAATGATCAGGAGTAAAGAGGGAGACCTAGTAGATTATATTCCTCCTCAGTTAAAGGAAGAAATTCTAACTCGATTTCTTTCTCACCCGACGGCCGGACATTACTCAGCGGCCTCTAAACTAGAAACGTTATTACCTGTTTGCTGGTGGCATGGAATTGAACAATATGTGGAACAATATGTTAATCGCTGCCTGCCATGTTTACAGACACGCGATTTTCCTGTGTTAATGGCCACCAGCATGTGTTCAAATCGCGCTTTACCTAGGTCACAGCCCCCTCCCGAGGGACCATGGACACACTTACAGATTGACTTTATTGGTCCACTAGCAAAATCCAAGGGAAACTATGAGTACGCACTTGTGATAATCGATCAGTTCACTAAATGGATCGAGGCTTTTCCCACGAGCAATAACACAGCACGCACCGCAGCTCGAATTCTCCTGAGTGAGGTGATCTGTAGGTGGGGATTGCCATTACAAGTGGATAGCGATCAGTGTCCACACTTTCCGGGGACAGTTTTCAGAACTCTGCAAGAAATGTTAAAGATAAAACATAAATTGCACATTGCGCACCATCCCAAATCATCAGGGATTGTTGCGAAGGGAAATCGAACTTTAAAGACAATGTTGCAAAAGTTGTGTCCAGAGCACCCCACTCAGTTGACTGGCATGTTGCCTTTATGTCTAATGGCACTACGCTGTACCCCACACCGGACTACGAGGGTAAATCCATATGAGGCTATGACTTGGAGACAAATGCGGATACCAGGACATGTAACATTGCGAAATAACACACCATTGAAACTACAACCATGTAGCCAAAAATGATTACAAACCTTGATAGATAATATGGACAAGGTAAACAAGCTGGTGGCCATTAACACAGGAAAATCGCGTGAACAAATCAAGCGATATTATGATAAGAGGGTAAAACCATTTGAGTATCATGTTGGAGACAAAGTAATGTTACAAAATGTATCTCCAAAAAAACACTCATTCGAGATAAAATGGACGGGCCCGCATACCATAGTAGATAAAATACATCCAGCTGTGTAACAACTGAATGTCCCATATGGTCCGAAATGAGATTTTAAACTGAAATGGTTCCATATCAATTAGATGAAAACTGTTCAGAATTAAGATGTTACATTTTGAACAAGTGTAACAACGCAGGCCGGAAATGGAGTCTGAGCCCACACTTAACTGCGTGTGGGCCTCAGTACCTCACTGAGTGTGAACAACTGACATACCACAGACCGGGAATTGACCCTGGGGCCACCCTTCCCTGAGTGTGACTCAGTACCTCACCGACTGTGAACAACTGACATACCACAGACCGCGAATGGTGCCTGAGCCCACCCTTCTCTGTGTGTGGGCCTCATTACCACACCGAATGAGAACAACTGACACACTACAGTCCGGGAATGGAGCCTGGAACCTTCCTTCTCCCTGTGTCGGGCTCAGTACCTCACCGACTGTCAACAACTGATACACCATTGGCCTGGAAATAAGCCTTGGACTTCCGTTCTCTGTGTGTGGGCCTCAGAACCTCAGCAAATGAAAACAACAGACATTCCACAGGCCGTGAATGGAACCAGAGACACCCCGTTCTCTGTGTGTGGGCCTCGGTACCACACCGAATGAGAAGAACTGACATACCACTGGCCCGGAATGGAGCCTGAGCCCACCCTTCTCTGTGTGTGGGCCTCATTACCACACCGAATGAGAACAACTGACACACTACAGGCCGGGAATGGAGCCTGGACCCTTTCTTCTCCCTGTGTCGGGCTCAGTACCTCACTGACTGTGAACAACTGATACACCATAGGCCTGGAAATAAGCCTTGGCGTTCCCTTCTCTGTGTGTGGGCCTCAGAACCTCAGCAAATGAAAACAACTGACATACCACAGGCCGTGAATGGAACCAGAGACGTAACCTTCTCTGTGTGTGGGCCTCAGTACCACAGCGAATGAGAAGAACTGACATACCATGGGCCAGGAATGGAGCCTGAGCCCTTCCTTCTCTGTGTGTGGTCCTCAGTACATCACCGAATGTGAACAACGAACAAAGCACTGGCCGGGAATGGAGCCTGTGCCCTCCATTCTCTGTGTGTGGACCTCAGTTCCTCACCAACTGATATCAACTGACATACCACAGTCCGGGAATAGAGCCTGTGCCCTCCCTTCTGTCAGTCTGGAAGGCAGAGCAAATATGTAACTGCACAAAGTAGTATGGCAAGGCTATATGGCCTTTATTTTAATCCAAGGCGTCTTAAGAGTAAGGCAGATGAATTGAAGTTGTTGATGAACACATGGGAGTATGATATTGTTGCTATCACAGAGATATGGTTGAGGGAGGGACAGGACTGGCAGCTCAATATTCCAGGGTACAGAATCTTCAGGCGAGACAGACGGGTATGTAAAAGAGGAGGGGTGTCGCAGTGTTAATCAAAGAGACAATTACTGCTGTAAGGAGGGATGATATCTTAGCAGTTTCCTCTAATGAGGCCATATGGGTAGAACCTAAAATCAAAAAGGGGGCAAGCACTTTGCTGGGAGTGTACTATAGGCCCCCAAACAGTCAGGGGGAGATAGAAGAACAGATATGTCGGCAAATCTCAGAAAAGTGTAGAAATAATAGGGTAATAATAGTAGGCGATTTCAACTTCCCTAATATTAACTGGGATAGTCAGAGTGTGAAAGGCTTAGAGGGTGCGGAATGCTTAAAGTGCATCCAGTAGAGCTTTTTGAGCCAGCATGCAGAAAGTCCTACAAGAGAGGGGCCGGTACTGGACCTAATTCTAGGGAATGTAACCGGGCAAGTGGTAGAAGTGTCAGTAGGAGAGCATTTTGGTGACAGTGACCGTAATTCGGTGAGATATAAGGAAGTCTTGGAAACGGACAAAGGAAATAAAGTTTCTAAATTGGGGGTAGGCCGATTTTATTGTGAAAAGGCAGGATCTGACCAAAGTGGACTGGGATCAGCAACATGTAGGAAAATCCACATCGGAGCAGTGGGAGCCATTCAGAATGGAAATAGAGAGAGTAGAGCGCCAACATGTTCCCGTAAAGGTCAAGGGTGGGATCAACAATTCCAGGGAACCCTGGATGTCAAGGGATATACAAGAATGGATTAGGGTAAAAAGGGAGGTTCTTGGCAGATACTAATGACTACAAACTGTGGAAATCCTGGAGGAGTATTGAAAGTGCATGGGGGTATTAAAAACTAAATTAGGAGAGCGAAGAGGGGGCATCAATAAACACTGGCTGGCAAAAAAAAGGAAATCCCAAGGTGTTTTATAAGTATATTAAGGGCAGGAGAATAACCAGGGAAAGAGTAGGGCCCATTAGGGACCAAGGTGGCAATCTGTGTGTCGAGCCGGAAGATGTAGGTAAGGTTTTAATTGAATATTTTGCATCTGTGTTCACTATGGAGTAGGACGATGTTGGCTTAGAAATCAGACAGGTGGATAGTGATATATTTGAACAAATTAGCATTGAGAGGGAGGCGGTACTAGTGGTTTTAGCGGTCTTAAAAGTGGATAACTTCCCAGTCCCAGATGAGATGTATCCCAGGCTGCTGTGTGAGGCAAGGGAGGAGATTGCAGGGGCTCTGACACAAATTTTCAGAACCTCTCTGGCCACAGGGGAGGTTCCAGAGTACTGGAGGACAGCTAAAGCAGCACCATTATTCAGCATGGATAGTATGGATAAACCAGTGAATTACAGGCCAGTGAGCCTAACATCAGTGGTAGGGAAATTATTGGAAAAAATTCTGAGGGACAGAATTAGTCTCCACTTGGAGAGGCAAGGTTTAATCAAGGATAGTCAGCATGGCTTTATCAGGGGGAGCTCATGTCTAAAGAATTTGATTGAATTTTTCGAGGGGGTAACTAGCTGTGTGGATGTGGGTACTGCAGTTGATGTAATCTACATGGATTTCAGTAAGGCTTTTGCCGAAGTCCCGCATGCGAGACAGATCAAGAAGGTAAGTGCCCATGGGATCAAGGGCAATTTGGCACATTAGATCGAAAATTGGATTAGTGGCAGGAGGCAGAGTGTGATGGTCGAAGGTTGTTTTTGTGACAAGAAGCCTGTGTGCAGTGGATACCGAAGGGGTCGGTGCTGGGTCCCTTGCTGTTTGTAGTATACATTAATGATTTAGATATGAATGTAGCAGGTATGATCAGTAAGTTCGCAGATGATACGGAAATTGGTGGAGTGGTAAATAGCGAGGAGGGAAGCCTCAGGCTACAGGACTATATAAACGGGATGGTCAGATGGGCAGAACAGTGGCAAATGGAATTTAACCCTGAAAAATGTGAGGTGAATCATTTTGGGATGACTAACAAGGCAAGGGAATACACAATGAATGATAGGACCCTAAGAAGGACAGAGGATCAGAGGGACCTTGGTGTGCATGTATATAGATCCCTGAAGGCATTAGGATAGGTAGATAAGGTGGTTAAAAAAGCATATGGGATACTTGCCTTCATTAGACGTGGCATACAATACAAGAGCAGGGAGGTTATGATGGAGCTGTACAAAACACTAGTTAGGCCACAGCTGCAATACTGTGTGCAGTTCCGATCGCCACACTATACGAAGGATTTGATTGCATTAGCAGTGGTGCAGAGGAGATTCACCAGGATGTTACCTGGGCTGGAGCATATCAGCTATGAAGAGAGACTGGACAGGCTGGGGTTGAGGAAAACCTTTTTCACCCAGAGGGTGGTTGGAATCTGGAAATCACTGCCTGAAAGGGTGGTAGAGGCATGAAACCTCACAACTTTCAAGAAGCATTTAGATAGATGTTGAAACGTCATAGCATACAAGGCTACGGACCAAGTGCTGGAAAATGGGATTCTAATAGACAGGGCTTGATGGCCGGCGCAGACACGATGGGCCGAAGGACCTCTTCCTGTGCTGTATATCTCTATGACTCTATGGCTATTCTCTGTGTGTGGGCTTCAGTACCCCACCGTATGAGAGCAACTGACATAACATAGGCCGGGAATGGAGTCTGAGCCTTTCCTTCTGTGTGTGGGCCTCAGTACCTCACCGTCTGTGAATAACTGACACGCTACAGACCGGGAATGGAGCCTGGGCCACCCTTCTGTGTGGGTGGGCGTCGGTACCACACCGAATGATAAAAAGTAACACACCACACGCTGGGAATGGAGCCTGGGCCCTTCTTTCTCTGTGTGAGGGCCTCAGTACCTCTTTAACTGTGAACAACTGACATTCCACAGGCCGTGAATGGAGCCTGGGCCCATCCTTCACTGTGTGTGTGGCTCAGTGCTTCATCGACTGTGAAAAAGTGACACACCACAGGCCAGGAAAGGAGCCTGAGCCCACACTTAACTGTGTGTGGGCCGCAGTACCTCACTGACTGTGAACAACTGACACACCACAGATTTGGAATGGAGCCTGGGTCCACCCTTCCCTGAGTGTGGCTCAGTAGCTCACCTACTGTGAATAACTGATAGACCACAGGCCGGGAATGGAGCCTGGGCCCTTCCTGCTCAGTGTGTGGGCCTCATTAGCTCTCCGACTGTGAACAACTGATACACTACAGGCCGGGGATGGAGCCTGGGCCCTTCATTATCTCTGTGTGGGGCTCAGTACCTCACCGACTGAACAACTAACACACTACACGCCGGGAATGGAGCCTGGGCCCTTCCTTCTTTGTGTGTGAGGCTTAATACCTAACTGACTGTGAACAACTGACACACCACAGGCCGGCAATGAAGCTTGGACAACCCTTCTGTGTGTGTGGGCCTCAGTACCTCACCGACTTTGAGCAACTGATGTACCACAGGCCGTTAATGGAGCCTGGCCCGTTCATCATCTGTGTCTGGAACTCAGTATCTCCCCGAATCTGAAAAACGGACATACCGCAGGCCGGTAATGGAGCCTTAGCACAACCTTCTCTATCTTTGGTCCTCAGTACCACACTGAATGAAAACAACTGATACACCACTGGCCGGGAATGGGGCCTGGGCCCCACCTTCCCTTTGTGTGGAGCTCTGGGACTCACCGAATGTGAACAACTGGCATAACACAGGCCGGGAATGGAGCCTGACCCCTCCTTTCTCTCTGTGTGTAGCTCAGTGGTCGATTATCTCATTAGTTCTAATTCCCTTCTCTTTCTTATAGCTCTGTAATGTTTTTCATTCCGGTAGTTGTCTTTTTGCCTTTTGAAAGTTACTGTTGAATCTGCTTCCGCCACCCCTTCAGGCAGGGCAAACCAGATCACAACAACTGGCTGTTTAAAAAATGTGTCCTAACGTCACTTCTGGTTCTTTTGCAATTACCTTGGTTACCGATCCTTCCGTCACTGCAAACAGTTTCTCGTTATATACAATATCAAACCATTCATGATTTAGAACACCTCTGTCAAATCGTCTCTTATCTTCCTCTGCTCTAAGGAGAACAACCCCAGCTTCTCCAGTCTCTCCAGATAACAGAAGCCCCTCATCTCTGGTACCATTCTGGTTAATCTCCTCTCAGCCTTCTCTGCTCTACGGAGAACAACCCCAACTTCACCAGTCTCTCCAGAAAACAGAAGCCGCTATCCCTGGCACCATTCTGGTAAATCTCTTCTGTTCATTCTACAATCTCATAATTAATTAAAATGAAATATTTATAAGGAAAAGCACGCACAGAATAAAAAAGGAGAGAGATATAAATAATGAGCAAGTTATTTGGACGGTGAAAAGAACGGAAGATCTAAGTTTTATTATCGATCAGTGAGAGGAATGCATCGCTCTCTCGGGCTTGTGTGGGTCGATTTACTGATAAAGCTGAATCATGGAGAGGAAGCTGTTTCATGGGTTGTAGAAGAAGACGAGCACCTGGGGCAAAGCCAAAATCTGGCGCCTACTACAGGCAGGGAGGGAGGATTGAGATAGGGCCGGCTAGCTCAGTCACAAGAGAATTAACCTCTTATTCCAAGACTCGTGGGATTTAAATGCCCCGTTGGGCGGTTTGTGCTTTGAATTTTTAGGCTGATTTCACCGGCGATCTCCAGCTCTGAATTCCTGGGCAAAGAGTGCAAGGAGTGTTTGATATAAATGAGATTTAGCAGCAGTATCTGGAAGTCTCTCCCTGATTGCGGTCTCTTTCCAACATCTCGCTGCTTAAGATTCAATGTTATTTAATTTCTGCTGCAGCTCGGGATCATTTCGCCTCAGAGGGTCTTTGAGACCGTCTCTCCCTTCACAGCCCATCGCTGCCAAGAAATTGTACTGTGTACAGTTCTGGTCTCCTTACCTAAGGAAGGATATACCTCCTTTGGAAAATTCATCAAATCGAAAAGAATTCCAGGAATAATTAAAATAATCTAAACCCATCCGATAAGTAACGATTATATAACATGCATAGAAAATTTGAATACCCACGTTGAATTTTATTCATAGTCGTTACGATGTCATTTCCATTACTGTGATTGGTGGTACCTCATTAAGCCACAGGTACACAGTTGAGAAACTATTTCCCTGTTCTGTATTACCTGACACTGAGCTGGCACTGTTGCAGCAGAAATGACACTCCCAGCAGTTCAATTAGTCATGTGTTTAAATCTTTGTCCATTTTTCTCCACAATGAAGACTGAAGTTGGGATAAGTTCTCAGTCCCCTAGACATTACTTTTAAACAGCAGATTTATGAGAAGCAGGAACGTTTTGCCCACTGCTGGGAATCGAATCATCATGACTGAGCCTGACTCCCGCAGGTAAACAGGTCAGTTGTCCTGTCTTCGTGTGGTCATCATCTCTTAGAGTTGTCCAATCAGGGAGTTTGATGATTGAAGTGATATTGATTGGATTATTGGATTGCTCTGCGTGTTCATCTTCAATATCTCTATTTAAATATATTCTGCTCTATTGTAACCAGGAGTGGAAATAAAGTCTCACTCTGCTGTGCCCACCTGACCAGCACTAATAGGATAATGCAACCCGATATCTCAGTGCAGGTTTCCTTTGTGTACAAATCAGGCATCCAGTCAAGCGAGCAACAGCTGCTCCAACAACAACATAACTCACCTTTTCTCACAGAAAATGCGAGCAGATTTGTTTGTTATTAGGATTGAAGATGATTTCTACCTTACGCCGTCAACCTATGTGGTCAGTGAGTGTTTCTGGACAGTGCCTAACTGTAAATATGTATCCCACGGTATGATCGCTTCTCTCCCGCCTTTTGAGGTTTCAGCCACATTGTTCTGAGCTGCTTCTTACACAGGCGGCTGTTTACTGAGCCCAGTGCTGAGAAAGTTGTGCCTTTACCTTTTCCTATTTATTTCACGTGCTCGCTTTATTCAGACAGGAATATTCTTTGAAACTCCAACATCAGTAATGTAACCGGGTTAATGATTGCATCACACATTTAATGATTTCCGAATCAGGCCGAGCGCTGGCAGCATTTTTGGGCGATGGGTAACTTTAAGAACATCAGAACATAAGAAACAGGAGCAGGAGCAGGACATTTGGCCCCTCGAACCTGCTCTGCCATTTAATGAGATCTCGGCTAATCCGATTTTAGGCCTCAACTCCACTTTCCTGCCTGTTCCCCATAGCTTTTGACTCATCTGTTGCTCAAAACATAGTCTATCTCAGCCTTGAATATATTCAATGTCTCCGCTTCCACTGCTCTCTGGGGTAAAGCATTCCAACGATTCCCGACACTCTGAGAGAATAAATTCCTCCTTATCTCCATCTTAAATGGGCGACTCCTTATTCTGAGACTATGCCCCTTCGTTCTAGATTCCCCCTAGAGGGGAAAGATCCTCTCAGCATCTACCCTGTCCAACCCCCTCAGAATCGCATATGTTTCAATAAGATCACCACTCATTCTTCTTAACTCCAATGAGAATAGGCCCAACGTGCTTAACCTTGCCTCATAAGACAACCCATCAATCCCAATAATCAATCGTGTGAATGATCTCTGAACTGCCTCCAATGCAAGTATATCCTTCCTTAAATAAGGAGACCAAAACTGTATACAGTACTCTAGGTGTGGTCTCACCAGCGCCCTGTACTGTTGTAGCAAGACGTCCCTAATTTAATACTCTATGCCCCTTGAAATCAAGGCCAACATGCCATTTTCCTTCCTAATTACTCGCTGTAACTGCATGTTAACTTTTTGTGTTTCATGTAGGAGGATACCCAATTCCCTCTGTACCACAGCATTCTGTAGTCTTTCTCCATTTAAATAATATTTTTATTTTCTATTCTTCCTAACAAAGTGGATAACTTCACATTTTCCCACATTATACTACAACTACCAAGTTGTTGCCGACTCACTTAAACTATCTAAATACCTTTGCAGACTCTTGATGTACTCCTTACAAATTGCTTTCCCACCTATCTTTGTATTGTCTGCAAATTTGGCTATAGTACACTCGCTTGCTTCATCCAAGTCATTAATATAGATTGAAAATATAGTGTCCCCAGCACTGATCCCTGTGGCACACCACTAGTTACAGATTGCCATCCTGAAAGTGACCCATTTATCCTGACTCTCTGTTTTCTGTTATTTAGCCAATTCTCTATTCATTCCCATATATTAGCCCGAACACCATGAACTCTTATTAGCTGTGTTGGGTTAGATGATGGTCACTTGTTCAGATTCTTGGTCCTTGATATGATTAAATGTGTTGGGTTTGGTCAGTCTCCGCTACTGGCTTAGGCCTGCCTCGCTAATTCGCAAGAGCATGAATCACTTAATTTCAGAGTCGTGGGTTTGAAGCCCCCTGTTGGGCGGTTTGAGCTTTGAATGTTTCGGCTGATTTAACAGGCGATCCCTCGATTAAAATTCCTGGGCAAAGAATTCAAGGTGTGTTTGATATAAATGAGATTCAACAACAGTATCAGGAAATCTCTCCCTGATTCGGGACTATCACTAGAAACTCGCTTCTAAAGATTGAACTTTATTTTAATTCACCCGCAGCTCGGAATTAGTGCGGATCACTGGAACTTCCGGCTATCTCTCCCATCACAAGCTATCGGTGCCGAGAAAACAACTGAAAATTTGAACAGTGTACAGTTTTGTTCTCCTTACCTAAGGTAGGATATACTTCATTTAGAGAGGATGCAGGGAAGATTCACTAGATTAATTCCTAGGACGAGAGGTCTGTCCTAGAGGAGGGATTGAGTAAAATGCGGCAATACTCTCAGGTGTTTAGAAGAGTGAGAGCCAAACTCATTGAATGGTATAAAATTCATAGAAGGCTTCGACCTTCCAACTCAGCGGCGAGTGCGCTCCCACCTGATCCACGGCAGACATTTGGCGATTCAGACAACCTCGTGGAATGTGGTCCCTTTGTCACTTTAGAATGGCTGCTCTTCTACCATTGCTGCTGAGGAGCCCGCCCGGCCACTTTCAATTCTCTCCCCCCCCCCCCATGGTTACAAAGACTGACGCTACCAGACAGTACCTGTGTTGACAACGGTTTCCATCAGTCTCTCGAGGCCTCCTTATCTGTAGCGTTCCAGACAGCCTGAATCACACTTTGAGGATTTGTTCAGGCTTCCCAGCAAGCCTTCTTGAACATTCAGTTTAACATTTCCTTTGTTGAATTAATACCTTGAACCAAACTCAGCTCCTTTAGCAGGTCAGTAATCCAAGGTTTCCAGCCATTCTTTTAGTATCCTTAAAATCGGTATTGAAATGTCCAAAATCCTTGATAAGGAATCGGATTGCAGAATATAAATAATTACAAGCATTGTGTCCAAAACTGAGCAGATCCGCAGCGAACACGGTACAAAGCTGCGCGAGTGAATCACAGACATCGCCTAACAGTTTAAATTCTCAAATAACCGAACCTGCACTGTGTGTTAAATCTCTGCAATGAATATTGCGCTGCGTTCATGATGTTCAATTTGCCGAAAATTCATCAAATCAAAAAGCATTACAGGAATCATTAAAAGAATCTAACTCCCTCCGATATTTAACTGTTCGAAAACATGTTTAGAAAAGTTGAAATTCCACGTTGCGTTTTATTCATAGTTATTGCGATGAAAATTCCATTACTGCGATTTGTGGTACTTCTTTAAGCAACAGATACACAGTTGAGAAACTATTTCCCTGTTCTGTATTACCTGACACTGAGCTTGCACTGTTCCAGCAGAAACGGCACTCCCTGCAGTTCACTTAGTCATGAGTTAAAATCTTTGTCCATTTTTCGACTTAATGAAGACTGAGGTTCGGGTAAGTTATCAGTCCCTGTGACATTACTTTTAAACAGTAGTTTTATGAGAAGCAGGAACGTTTTGCCCACTGCTGGGAATCGAATCTTCATGATTGAGCCTGACTCCCGCAGTTAAACAGGTCAGTTGTCTTGTCTTCGTGTGGTCAAAATCTCTTAGCGTTGTCTAATCAGGGAGTTTGATGATTGAAGTGATATTGATTGAATTATTTGGATTGCTCTGCGTGTTCATCTTCAATATCTCTATTTAAATATATTCTGCTCCATTGTAAACATGAGTGGAAAAAAAGTCTCACGCTGTCGTGTCCACCTGAACGGCACTAATAGTTAATGTAACCCGATATCTCAGTGCAGGTTTCCTTTGTGTACAAATCAGGCTTCCAGTCAAGCGAGCAACAGCTGCTCCAACAGCAACAGAACTCACCGTTTCTCACAGAACATGCGAGCAGATTTGGTCGTTATTGGGATTGAAGATGATTTCAACCCTACGCCGACAACATATGTGTTCAGTGAGTGTTTCTAGACAGTACCTAACTGTGTAAATATGTATAACCGCTTCTCTCCCGCTATTTGAGGTTTCAGCCCCATTGTTCTGAGCTGTTTCTTACACAGGCGGCTGTTTACTGTGCTCAGTGCTTAGAAAGTCGTGTCTTTACCTGTTACTATTTGCTCCACGTGATCGCTTTATTCAGTCTAGAATATTCTTTGAAACTCCAACATCAGTAATCTAACCGGGTTAATGATTGCATCCCACATTTAATGATTTCTGAATCAGGCCGAGCGCTGGCATCATTTTTGGGCGATGGGTAACTTTTGACACACCTGTTGCTCAAAAATGTATCTATCTCAGCCTTGAATATATTCAACTCATCTTCCACGGCTCTCTGAGTTAAAGAATTCCAAAGATTCCCGAACCACTGAGAGAATAAATTCCTCCTTATCACCATCTTAAATGGGCGACCCCTTAGTCTGGAACTATGCCCCTTCGTTCTAGATTCCCCCAAGAGGGAAAGATCCTCTCAGCATCTTCCCTGTCCAAACCCCTCAGAATCTTACATGTTTCAATAAGATCACCACTCATTCTTCAAAACTCCAATGAGAATAGGCCGAACGTGCTTAACCTTGCCTCATAAGACAACCCTTCCATCCCAATAATCAACCGTGTGAATGATCTCTGAACTGCCTCCAATGCAAATATATCCTTCCTTAAATAATGAGAACAAAACTGTATACAGTACTCTAGGTGTGGTCTCACCAGCGCCCTGTACTGTTGTAGCAAGACGTCCCTAATTTAATACTCTACGCCCCTTGAAATCAAGGCCAACATGCCATTTTCCTTCCTAATTGCTCGCTGTACCTGCATGTTAACGTTTTGTGTCTCATGTACGAGGATACCCAATTCCCACTGTACCACAGCATTCTGTAGTCTTTCTCCATTTAAATAATATTTTTCTTTTCTATTGTTCCTAACAAAGTGGATAACTTCACATTTTCCCACATTATACTACAACTACCAAGTTGTAGCCCACTCATTTAAACTATTTAAATCCCATTGCAGACTCTTGATGTACTCATTACTTCTTGCTTTCCCACCTATCTTTGTTTTGTCTGCAAATTTGGCTACTGTACACTCGCTTCCTTCATCCAAGTCATTAATATAGATTGAAAATATAGTGTCCCCAGCACTGATCCCTGTGGCACACCACTAGTTACAGATTGCCATCCTGAAAATTAAACATTTATCCTGAATCTCTGTTTTCTGTTATTTAGCCAATTCTCTATTCATTCCATATATTAGCCCGAACACCATGAACTCTTATTAGCTGTGTTGGGTTAGATGATGGTCACTTGTTCAGATTCTTGGTCCTTAATATGATTAAATGTGTTGGGTTTGGTCAGTCTCCGCTACTGGCTTAGGCCTGCCTCACTAATTCGCAAGAGCATGAATCACTTAATTTCAGAGTCCTGGGTTTGAAGCCTCCTGTTGGGCGGTTTGAGCTTTGAATATTTCGGCTCATTTCACAGGCGATCACTAGATTAAAATTCCAGGGCAAAGAATTCAAGGTGTGTTTCATATAAATGAGATTCAACAACAGTATCAGGAAATCTCTGCCTGATTCGGGACTATCACTCGAAACTCGCTTCTAAAGATTGAACTTTATTTTAATTCACCCGCAGCTCGGAATTAGTGTGGATCACTGGAACTTCCGGCTATCTCTCCCATCACAAGCTATCGGTGCCGAGAAAACAACTGAGAATTTGAACAGTATACAGTTTTGTTCTCCTTACCTAAGGTAGGATATACTTCTTTTAGAGAGGATGCAAGGAAGATTCACCAGATTGATTCCTGAGACGAGAGGGCTGTCCTATGAGGAGGGATGGAGTAAAATGCGGCAATACTCTCAGGTGTTTAGAAGAGTGAGAGGCAAACTCATTGAATGGTATAAATTCATAGAAGGCTTCGATCTTCCAACTCAGCAGCGAGTGCGCTCCCAACTGATCCACGGCAGACACTTGGCGATTCGGACAACCTCGTGGACTGTGGTCCCTTTGTCACGTTAGAATGTCTGCCCTCCTACCATTCCTGCTGAGGAGCTGTCCGGTCACTTTCAATTTTCTCCCCCCCGTGGTTACAAAGACTGACGCTACCAGACAGCACCTGCGTTTACAACGGTTTCCATCAGTCTTTCAAGGCCTCCTTATCTGTAGCTTTCCAGACAGCCTGAATCACACTTTGAGGATTTGTTCAGGCTTCCCAGTTTACCTTCTTGAACATTCAGTTTAAAATTTCCTTTGTTGAATTAATAACTTTAACCAAACTCAGCTCCTTTAGCAGGTCAGTAATCCAAGGTGTCCAGCCATTCATTTAGTATCTTTAAAATCGGTATTGAAATGTCCAAAATCCTTGTTAAGGAATCGGATTGAAGAATATACATAATTACAAGCATTGTGTCCAACACTGAGCAGATCCGCTGCGACAAGGTACAAAGCTGCGCGGGTGAAAAACAGACATCGCCCAACAGTTTAAATTCTCAAATAACCGAACCTGCACTGTGTGTTAAATCTCTGCAATGAATATTGCGCTGCGTTCATGATGGTCAATTTGCTGAAAATTCATCAAAACGAAAAGTATTACAGGAATCATTAAAATAATCTAACTCCCTCCGATATTTAACGGTTCGAAAACATGTTTAGAAAAGTTGAAAATCCACGTTGCGTTTTATTCATAGTTATTGAGTTGAAAATTCCATTACTGCGATTTGTGGTACTTCTTTAAGCAACAGATACACAGTTGAGAAACTATTTCCCTGTTCTGGATTATCTGACACTGAGCTGGCACTGTTCCAGCAGAAACAGCACTCCCTGCAGTTCACTTAGTCATGCTTTAAAATTTTTGTCCATTTTTCGACTTAATGAAGACTGAGGTTCGGGTAAGTTCTCAGTCCCCTAGAGATTACTTTTAAACAGCAGGTTTATGAGAAGCAGGAACGTTTTGCCACTGCTGGGAATCGAATCATCATGACTGAGCCTGACTCCCGCAGGTAAACAGGTCAGTTGTCCTGTTTTCGTGTGGTCAACATCTCTTAGAGTTGTCCAGTCATGGAGTTTGATGATTGAAGTGATATTGATTGAATTATTTGGATTGCTCTGCGTGTTCATCTTCAATATCTCTATTTAAATATATTCTGCTCTATTGTAAACATTAGTGGAAATAAAGTCTCACTTTGCTGTGCCCAACTGACCTGAACTAATAGGTAATGTAACCCGATATCTCAGTGCAAGGTTTCCTTTGTGTGCAAATCAGGCTTCCAGTCAAGCGAGCAACAGCTGCTCTAACAACAACAGAACTCACCGTTTCTCACAGAAAATGCGAGCATTTTTGGTCGTTATTAGGATTGAGGATGATATCTATCTTACGCCATCAACATATGTGTTCAGTGAGTGTTTCTGGACAGTTGCTAACTGTGTAAATATGTATTCCACGGAATGACCGCTTCTCTCCCGCTATTTGTGGATTCAGCCCCATTGTCCTGAGCTGTTTCTTACGCAGGCGGCTGTTTACTGAACTCAGTGCTTAGAAAGTCGTGTCTTTACCTGTTACTATTTGTTCCACGTGATCGCTTTATTCGGACAAGAATATTCTTTGAAACTCCAACATCAGTAATGTATCCGGGTTAATGATTGCATCCCACATTTAATGATTTCTGAATCAGGCCGAGCGCTGGCATCATTTTTGGGCGATGGGTAACTTTTGACATCCCTGTTGCTCAAAAATGTGTCTATCTCAGCCTTGAATATATTCAATCTCAGCTTCCACAGCTCTCTGGGTTAAAGAATTCCAAAGATTCACGACCATCTGAGAGAATAAATTCCACCTTATCACCATCTTAAATGGACGACCCCTTATTCTGGAACTATGCCCCCTCGTTCTAGATACCCCCACGAAGGGAAACATCCTCTCAGCATCTACCCTGTCCAAACCCCTCAAAATCTTATATGTTTCAATAAGATCAACACTCATTCTTCTAAACTCCAATGGGAATAGGCCCAACGTGCTTAACCTTGCCTCATAAGACAAACCTTCCATCCCAATAATCAACCGTGTGAATGATCTCTGAACTGCCTCCAATGCAAGTATATCCTTCCTTAAATAAGGAGACCAAAACTGTATACAGTACTCTAGGTGTGGTCTCACCAGCGCCCTGTACTGTTGTAGAAAGACGTCCCTAATTTAATACTCTATGCCCCTTGAAATCAAGGCCAACATGCCATTTTCCTTCCTAATTACTTGCTGTTCCTGCATGTTAACTTTTTGTGTTTCATTTACGAGGATACCCAATTCCCTCTGTACCACAGCATTCTGTAGTCTTTCTCCAATTAAATAATATTTTTCTTTTCTATTCTTCCTAACAAAGTGGATAACTTCACATTTTCCCACATTATACTCCAACTACCAAGTTGTTGCCCACTCACTTAAACTATCTAAATCCCTTTGCAGACTCTTGCTGTCCTCCTTACAACTTGCTTTCCCACCTATCTTTGTATTGTCTGCAAATTTGGCTACAGTACACTCGCTTCCTTCATCCAAGTCATTATTATAGATTGAAAATATAGTGTCCCCAGCACTGATCCCTGTGGCACGTAACTAGTTACAGATTGCCATCCTGAAAATGACCCATTTATCCTGACTCTGTGTTTTCAGATATTTAGCCAATTCTCTATTCAATCTCATATATTATCTCGAACACCATGAACTCTTATTAGCTATGTTGGGTTAGATGATGATCACTTGTTCAGTTTCTGGGTCCTGTGTCAGATTAACTATGTTGGGTTTGGTCAGTCTCCGCCACTGGTTGAGGCCTGCCTCGCTAAATCGCAAGAACATGCATCACTTAATTTCAGAGTCGTGGGTTTTAAGCCCCCTGTTGGGCGGTTTGAGCTTTGAATGTTTTGGCTGATTTCACAGGCGAGCCCCAGATCCAAATTCCTGGGCAAAGAATTCAAGATGTGTTTGATATAAATGAGATTCAACAACAGTATCAGGAAATCTGTCCCTGATTCGGGACTATCGCTCGAAACTCGCTGCTAAAGATTGAACTTTCTTTTAATTCACCCGCAGCTCGGAATTAGTGCGGATCACTGGGACTTCTGGCTGTTTCTCCCATCACAACCTATCGGTGCCGAGAAAAACATCGCAGAATTTGTACTGTGTGCAGTTTTGTTCTCCTTACCTAAGGTAGGATATACTTTCTTTAGAGAGGGTGCAACGAAGATTCAATAGATTGATTCCTGCGACGAGAGGGCTGTTCCATGAGAATTGATTGCGTAACATGCGGTTATATTCGGAGGTGTTTAGAAGAGTGAGTGGCAAACTCATTGAAACGTATTAAATTGTAGAGTGATTGAACATTCTAATTCAGAGGCAAGTGAGCTCCCACCTGAGGCTCGCAGACAGATTGTGCTTCATACTACCTTTAAGTCAGTGGTGTAACTCGAAACTCAGAATGGCCAATTATTGTGCTTTGGGAGACGGAGAGGTTCTTTACATGTTGATGTCCTCCTTTATGTTTACCTTATCCCTCTTGAAGCTCTCCTTCCCGTCTGCCGATCTGCTTGACTGTGTCGTGGGCTATGGTCTCTTTGTCACTTCAGAATGGCTGCTCTGATACCATTCCTGCTGACAAAAACAAGCTTTCCAGTCACTTTCAATTATCTCTCCCACACGGTCACACAGACCAGACAGCGCCTGCTGTTGACAGCGGTTCCCCACAGTCTCTCGAGGCTTCGTTACCTCTAGCTTTCCAGACAGCCTGAATCACACTTTGGGAATTTGGACAGGCTTCCCAGCATGCCTACTTGAACAGTCAGTTTAACATTTCTTTGGTGGAAATAAAACCTTTAACCAAACTCAGCTCCTTCAGCAGTTCAGTAGTCCAGGTAATTCTTTAGTATCCTTAAAAGCGGTATTGAAATGTCCAAAATCCTTCTAGAAGAAGCGGATTGAAGTGTATAAAAAATTAAAGCATCGAATCCAAGACTGAGCAGATCCACTGCGAACAAGGTTCAAACCTGCGCGGGTGAAACACAGACATCGCCCAAAAGTTTAAATTCTCAAATCACCGATCCTGCACTGTGTGTTAAATCTCTGAAATGAATAATGGGCTCCGTTCCTGATGTTCAATTTGCTGAAAATTCATCAAATCGAAAAGAATTGCAGGAATCATTAAAATAATGGCCCAGAAATTGATCTCGCTCTGTTCCCGCGGGGGTAAGTCTTCCCCGCGATGTCTCACCTCGCTTGTGCTTTTTCAGATCCAGCTCGCACGAATTTGATGTTCTGGACAGCTGCTGTGCAGTGCTTGCGTATCCCACCGGCGTAGTTAATTCGTGCGAGCTGTGGGATCACGTGACTCAGTTAGAGCCAATGGCAGCACACCATCTTCCATTCATAAGTTTCACAGACCTGCTGTGAAATCTATGAATATTACACCCCCCAAAATAACAGCTAAACCTCAATTAAATTTAAAAAAAACCCATCACATTAATAAAATAAGTATAGTTAATTAAATTAACCATTTTAAATAAAAAATTAAATTTTTGAAAAAATTTAAAATCTTTTAAAAAGTTATAAAAATAAACTTACCTTTCTGTAAAGTCTCTAAAAAAGATATACCTGTAAAAAAAAATTCAAAAAAATACTTAATTCACTACTTACCTTCTTAAAAGCGGGTCTTACTCCTCCTTTTTACATTTCCAAAATCTTCACTACTTACCTGCGCGTCCAAAGCATGAAGTGCACAGCGTGCGCGCAGCCTGTAGCGCGCACGCGATGCACCCAGGCCCCGCCCCCTTTTCGGAAGAGCAATTGCCGGTTTTCAGCGCATGCGCAGGGCATGCAGAAAACCGGCAATTGGAGTGGGAATACGCGAGAGTACGCAGTGCGTATTCTCGCGTCCCGGGATCAATTTTCGGCCCAACCTAAACACCTCCGATATTTAACGGTTATATAACGGGCCGAAAATTGATCCCGGGACGCGAGAGTACGCACTGCATACTCTCGCGTATTCCCACTCCAATTGCCGGTTTTCTGCATGCCCTGCGCATGCGCTGAAAACCGGCAATTGCTCTTCCGAAAAGGGGGCGGGGCCTGGGTGCATCGCGTGCGCGCTACAGGCTGCGCGCACGCTGTGCACTTCATGCTTTGGACGCGCAGGTAAGTAGGGAAGATTTTGGAAATGTAAAAAGGAGGAGTAAGATCCGCTTTTAAGAAGGTAAGTAGTGAATTAAGTATTTTTTTGAATTTTTTTTTACAGGTATATCTTTTTTATAGACTTTAAAGACAGGTAAGTTTATTTTTATAACATTTTAAAAGATTTTAAATTTTTTCAAAAATTTAATTTTTTATTTAAAATGGTTAATTTAATTAACTATACTTATTTTATTAATGTGATGGTTTTTTAAAAAAATTTAATTGAGGTTTAGCTGTTATTTTGGGGGGGTGTAAGATTCAGGGCTGTGAGACTTATGAATGGAAGATGGTGTGCTGCCATTGGCTCTAACTGAGTCACGTGATCCCACAGCTCGCACGAATTCACTACGCCGCTGGGATACGCAAGCCCAGCACAGCTGATGTCTGGAACATCAAGTTCGTGCGAGCTGGATCAGAAAAAGCATAAGCGAGGTGAGACAACGCGGGGAAGGCTTACCCCCGCGGGAACAGAGCGAGATCAATTTCTGGGCCAATATGTTTAGAAAAGTTGCAAAAGCACGTTGCATTTTATTCATAGTCATTGCGATGTGAATTCCATTACTGCGATTTGTGGCACTTCTTTAAGCCACAGTTACACAGTTGAGAAACTATTTCCCTGTTCTGGATTAACTGCCAATGAGCTGGCACTGTTCCAGCAGAAAGGGCACTCCCTGCAGTTCACTTAGTCGTGCGTTTAAATGTTTGTCCATTTGTCGCCTTAATGAAGACTGAGGTTTGGACAAGTTCTTAGTCCCCGACACATTACTTTTAAAAAGCAGTATTTTGAGAAGAGGAACTTTTTGCCCACTGTTGGGAATCGAATCTCCATTACTGAGCCTGACTCGCGCAGTTAAACAGGTCAGTTGTCCTGTCTTCGTGTCTCTTAGAGCTGTCCAATCAGGGAGTTTGATGATTGAAGTGATATTGATTGGATTATTGGATTGCTCTGCGTGTTCATCTTCAATATCTCTATTTAAATATATTCTGCTCTATTGTAACCTTGAGTGGAAATAAAGTCTCACGCTGCTGTGCCCACCTGACCGGCACCAATCGGATAATGCAACCCGATATCTCAGTGCAGGTTTCCTTTGTGTGTAAAGCAGGCTTCCAGTCAAGCGAGCAACAGCTGCTTCAACAACAACAGAACTCACCTTTTCTCACAGAAAATGCGAGCAGATTTGTTCGTTATTAGGATTGAAGATGATTTCTACCTTACGCCGTCAACATATGTGGTCAGTGAATGTTTCTGGACAGTTCCTAACTGTAAGTATGTATCCCACGGTATGAGCGCTTCATACCGACCTTTTGAGGTTTCAGCTCCATTGTTCTGAACTGTTTCTTACACATGCGGATGTTTACTGAGCTGAGTGCTGATAAAGTCCTGCTTTTACCTTTTGTTATTTATTCCATGTGATCGCTTTATTCAGACGAAAATATATTTTGAAACTCCAACATCAGTAATGTAACCGGGTTAATGATTGCATTCCACATATAATGATTTCTGAATCAGCCCGAGCGCTGGCATCATTGTTGGGTGATGTGTAACTTTAAGGACATAAGAAATAGGAGCTGGAGCAGGAGCAGGCCATTCGGCCCCTCGAGCCTGCTCCGCCATTTAATCAGATCATGGCTAGTCAGATTTTGGCCTCAACTCCACATTCCTGACGATCAAACACCCGGGTTTGACCAGTCTCGGTGGTGTGTCCGATCACGGACCCGGGGGTTTGATCAGTCTCGGGATTGTGTCCGATCACGGACCCGGGGGTTTGAGCAGTCTCGGGGTTGTGTCCGATCACGGACCCGGGGGTTTGACCAGTCTCGGGGTTGTGTCCGATCACGGACCTAGGGGTTTGACCAGTCTCGGTGGTGTGTCCAATCAAAGATCCGGGGGTTTGACCGGTCCCAGGAGTGTTTCAGATCATGGACTCGGGATTTCGCCCAGACCTAGGGGTTTGATCTGTGCCGGTGATGTGTCCGAAACACGGACCCGGGGGTTTCACTGGTCCTGCGGGTGTGTCCGATCACAGACCCGGGTGTTTGACCGGTCCCGCGTGTGTGTCCGATCATGGACTCGGGCGTTTGACCAGTCCCCGGGGTGTGTCCGATCATGGACTCGGCTGTTTGACTTGTCCCAGTGGTGTGTCTGATCACGGAGCCGGGGGTTTGACCAATCGTGGGGGTGTGTCCAATCACAGACCCGGGGTTTTGACCGATCCCAGCAGTGTGTCTGATCACGGACCCAGGGATTTGACCTGTCCCGTGGGTGCAGCCGATCAGAGAAGCGGGTCTTGACTGGTCCTAGGGTTTTTACCGGTCCCTGGTTTGTGTCCGATCACAGTCACGGGTGTTTGAACAGTCCCGGTAATTAGACCTGTCCCGGGGATGTGTCCGATCACGGACCAGGGTGTCGAACTGTGCCAGGGGTTTGACTGGACGCAGTGCGCGTCCTATCACAGCCTCTTTGGTTTGAGTGGACCTGGGTCTTCGAGGGCTCCCAGGCGTGTGTCCGGTCATGGTCCTGGGGCATTGGACCAGGCCCGGGAGTTTGACCGGTCCCGGGGATTTGACCAGTCCCAGGGGTGCGTTCCTTCAAAGACCCGGGGATATGACAGGTCCAGGGGTTTTGATCATCCTAGGCATGTGTCCGTTCACAGACAAGGGTGTTTTTACTGGTCCCGGGGGGGGGGGGGGGAGGGGGCGGGGGGGGGTTTAACCGTTCCCGGGGTTGTGTCCAAACAGAGAACCGCAGGTTTGTCCGGTCCCGGGGGTTTGACCAATCCCGGGGGCTTGACCAATCTCAGGAATGTGACCGATCATGGACCCGGGGGTTTAGCCGGTCCCGGGGGTTTGATCAATCTCAGGGATGTCACCGTTCATGGACCCGGTGGTTTGACCGGCCCGGGGGTGTGTCCGATCATGGTCCCGGGTGTTTCACCGGTCCCTTGGGTTTAAACAGTCCCGTGATTTTGACCAGTCCCAGGGGTGTATCCGATCAAAGATCCGGATATAAGACAAGTCCCGGGGGTTTGATCAGACCCAAACCTGTGTCCGATCACAGACCCGGTGGTTTGACCGGTCCCAGGGGTGTGTCCGATCAAAGATCCGGGGGTAAGACAAGTCCCGGGGGTTTGATCAGACCCAAGCCTGTGTCCGATCACAGACCCGGTGGTTTGACCGGTCCCGCGGTGTGTCCGCTCAGGGGACCAGTATTTTTAATAGTCCTGGGGGTTTGACCAGTCACAGGAGTTTGAACGCTCCCAGCGGTGTGGCTGATCACAGACCCGCAGGTTTGACCGATCCACGGAGTGTGTCCGATTAGAGACACGCAGGTTTGAACAGTCCCGGGGGTTTGGCCGATCCAGGGTTTTAAGCAGTCCCAGGGATGTGACCGATCACAGACCCGGGGGTTTGACCGGTTCCAGGTGATTAAACTGTGTGTGTGGGAGTCCGAATGAGCTCCTGGTCTCTGATCTAACAGTGTGTGTGTGGGAATCTGAATGTGCTCCTGGACTCTGATCAAACAGTGTGTGTGTGGGAATCTGAATGTGCTCCTGGACTCTGATGTAACAGTATGTGTGCGGAAGTTTGAATGAGCTCCTGGTCTCTGATCTAACAGTGTGTGTGCGGGAATCTGAATCGGCTCCTGGTCTCTTATGTAACAGTATAACAACACGGTGGCATAGTGGTTAGCACTGTTGCCTCACAGCGCCAGGGACCCGGGTTCGAATTACGGCCTCGGTTGACTGTCTGTGTGGAGTTTGCACATTCACCCCGTGTCTGCGTGGGTTTCCTCCGGAGGCTCCGGTTTTCTCCCACAGTCCAAAGATGTGCGGGTTAGGTTGATTTGGCTATGATAAATTGACCCTTAGTGTTAGGGGGATTAAATACGTAGGGTTACGGGGATAGGGTGGGAGATGTGTCGGTGCAGGCTCGATGGGCCGAAATGGCCTCTATCTGCACTGTGGGGATTCTGTGAGTATGTGTGTGGGAATTTGAATGAGCTCCTGGTCTCTGATCTAACAGTGTGTGTGGGGGGACTGAATGAGCTCCTTTTGTCTGATCTAACAGTGTGTATGTGGGAATCTGAATGAGCTCCTGGTCCCAGAAATAGCAGTGTGTGTGTGGGAGTCTGAATGAGCTCCTGGTCTCTGACCTAACAGTGTGCGTGCGGGAGTCTGAATGAGCTTCTGGTCGCTGATGTAACAGTGTGTGTGTGGGAGTCTGAATGAGCTACTGGTCTCTAATCTAACAGTGTGTGTGTGGGAGTCTGAATGAGCTCCTGGTCTCTGACCTAACAGTGTGTGTGTGGGAGTCTAAAGAAGGCTCCTAGTCACTGATCTAACAGTGTGTGTGTGCGAGTCTGATTGAGCTCCTGGTCTCAGATCCATGAGTGTCTGTGGGAGTCTTAATTAGCTCCTGATATCTGATCTAACTGTATGTTTGTGGGTGTCTGAATGAGCTCCTGGTCTCTGATCTCACAGTGTGTGTGTGGGAATCTGAATGAGCTCCTGGTTTCAGAAATAACAGGCTGTGTGTGGGAGTGTGAATGAGCTCCTGGTCTCTGAACTAACAGCGTGTGTGCGGGAGTCTGAATGGGCTCCTGGTCTCTGATGTAACAGTGTGTGTATGGGAGTCTGAATGAGCTCCTGGTCTCTGATCTAACATTGTGTGTGCGAGATTCCGAATGAGCTCCTTGTCTCTGATCCAACAGAACGTGTGTGTTTGTCCGAATGGGCTCCTGGTGCCTCTTCTAACAGTGTGTTTGTTGGAGTCTGAATGGGCTCCAGGTCTCTGATATAACTGTGTCTGTGTGGGAGTCTAAATGGGATCCTGGTCTATGATTTAAAAGTGTGTCTGTGGGAATGGGAATGGGCTCCTGGTCTCTGAATCAACAGTGTGTTTGTGGGTGTCTGAATGGGCTCCTCGTCTCTGATCCAACAGTGTGTGTGTGTGAGTGTGAATGAGCTCCTGTTGTCTGATCTAACAGAGTGTGTGTAGGAGTCTGAATGAACTCCTGTTGTCTGAACTAACAGTGTGTGTGTGGGAATCTGAATGAGCTCCTGGTCTCAGAAATAACAGTGTGTTTGTGGGAGTCTGAATGAGCTCTTGGTTTCTGACCTAACAGTGTGTGTGCGGGACTCTGAATGGGCTCCTGGTCACTGATGTAACAGTGTGTGTATGGGAGTCTGAATGAGCTCCTGGTCTCTGATCTAACATTGTGTAAGCGAGATTCTGAATGAGCTCCTTGTCTCTGAACAAACAGAACGTGTGTGTTAATCCGAATGGGCAACCTGGTGTCTGTTCTAACAGTGTGTTTGTGGGAGTCTGAATGTGCTCCAGGTCTCTGATATAACTGTGTCTGTGTGGGAGTCAAAATGGGCTCCTGGTCTATGATCAAAAAGTGTGTTTGTGGGAATGGGAATGAGCTCCTGGTCCTGAATCAACAGTGTGTTCGTGGGAGTCTGAATGGGCTCCTCGTCTCAGATCTAACAGTGTGTTTGTGGGTGTCTCAATGAGCTCCTGGTCTCAGATCTACCAGTGTGTGTCTGGGAATCTGAATGAGCTCCTGGTCTCAGAAATAACAGTGTGTGTGTGCGAGTCTTAATGGGCTCCTGGACTCTGATGTGACAGTATGGGTGTAGGAATCTGAATGAGCTCCTGGTCTCTGATCTAACAGTGGGTTTGTGGGGTTCTCAATGAGCTCCTGGTATCTGATCTGACATTTTGTGTGTGGGAGTCTGAATGAGCACCTGGTCTCTGATCTAACTGTGTGTGCGTGGGAGTCCGAATGAGCTCCTGGTCTCTGATCTAACACTGTGTGTTTGGGAATCAGAATTGTCTCCTGGTCTGTGATCTAACACTGTGTGTGTGGGCGTCTGAATGAGCTCCAACTCTCTGATCTAACAGTGTGTTTGTGGGAGTCAGAATGGGATCCTGGTCTCTGATCTAAAATTGTGTGTGTGAGAGTCTGAATGTGCTCCTGGTCTCAGATCTAAGAGTGTCTGTGGGAGTCTTAATTAGCTCCTGATCTCTGATCTAACAGTGTGTTTGTGGTTGTGTGAATGAGCTCCTGGTCTCAGATCTAACAGTGTGTGTCTGGGAATCTGAATGAGCTCCTGGTCTCAGAAATAACAGTCTGTGTGTGGAAGTCTGAATGAGCTCCTGGTCTCTGACCTAACAGTGTGTATGCGGGAGTCTGAATGGGCTCCTGGTCTCTGATCTAACAGTGTGTGTATGGGAGTCTGAATGAGCTCCTCGTATCTGATCTAACAGTGTGTGTGTGTGAGTTTGAATATGCTCCTGGTATCTGATCTAGCAGTGTGTGTGTGTGAGTTTGAATGTACTCCTGGTATCTGATCTAACCGTGTGTGTGTGTGAGTCTGAATTGCCTCCTGGTGTCTGATCTCACAGTATATGTGTGGGAGTCGGAATTGGCTCCTCTTCTCCGATCTAACAGTGTTTGTGTGCGAGTCTTAATGCGTTCCTGGAATCTGATCTAAGAGTGTCTGTGTGAGTCTTAATTAGCTCCTGATCTCTGATCTAACAGTGTGTTTGTGGGTGTCTGAATGAGCTCCTGGTCTCAGATCTAACAATGTGTGTCTGGGAATCTGAATGAGCTCCTGGTCTCAGAAAGAACAGTGTGTGTGTGCGAGTCTTAATGGGCTCTTGGAGTCTGATGTAACAGTATTGGTGTAGGAATCTGAATGAGCTCCTGGTCTCTGATCTAACAGTGTGTGTGTGGGAGTCTGAATGAGCTCATGTTGTCTGATCTAACAGTGTGTGTGTGGGAGTCTGAATGACGTCCTGTTCTCAGAAATAACGGTGTGTGTTTTGGAGTCTGAATGAGCTCCTGGTCTCTGACCTAACAATGTGTGTGCGGGAGTCTGAATGGGCTCCTGGTCTCTGATGTAACAATGTGTGTATGGGAGTCCGAATGAGCTCCTTGTGTCTGATCAAACAGAACGTGTGTGTTAGTCCGAATGGGCTCCTGGTGTCTCTCCTAACAGTGTGTTTGTGGGAGTCTGAATGTGCTCCAGGTCTCTGATCCAACAGTGTGTTTTTGGGAGTCTGAATGAGCTCCTGATCACTGATTTAACAGTGTGTTTGTGGGGGTCTGAATGAGCTCCTGGTATCTGATCTGACATTTTGTGTGTGGGAGTCTGAATGAGCACCTGGTCTCTGATCTAACATGGTGTGTGTGGGAGTCTGAATGAGCTCCTGGTCTTTGATCTAACAGTGTGTGTTTGGGAATCGGAATTGTCTACTGGTCTGTGATCTAACACTGTGTGTGTGGGAGTCTGAATGAGCTCCAACTCTCTGATTTAACAGTGTGTTTGTGGGAGTAAGAATGGGATCCTGGTCTCTGATATAACGTTGTGTGTGTGTGAGTCTGAATGGGCTCCTGGTCTCTGATCTAACTGTGTGTGTGTGGGAATCTGAATGGGCTCCTGGTGTCCGTTCTAAAACTGTGTGAGTGGGAGTCTGAATGTGCACCTGGTCACTGTTGTAACAATGTGTGTGTGGGCGTCGGAATGGGCTCCTGTCCTCTGATCCAAATGAATTTGTGTGGGAGTTAGAATGGGCTCCTGATCTCTGATGCAACAGTGTGTGTGCGGGAGTCTGAATGAGGTCATGGTCTCTGATCTAACAGTGTGTGTGTGCGAGTCTGAATGGGCTCCTGGTGTCTGATCTAACAGTGTGTGTGTGGGAGTCTAAAGATGGCTCCTAGTCACTGATCTAACAGTGTGTGTGTGGGAGTCTAAAGATGGCTCCTAGTCACTGATCTAACAGTGTGTGTGTGCGTGTCTGAATGTGCTCCTGGTCTCTGATCTAAAAGTGTCTGTGGGAGTCTTAATTAGCTCCTGATCTCTGATCTAACAGTGTGTTTGTCGGTGTCTGAATGAGCTCCTGGTCTCTGATCTAACAGTGTGTGTTGGAATCTGAATGAGCTCCTGGTCTCAGAAATAACAGTGTGTATGTGGGAGCCTGAATGAGCTCCTTGTCTCTGATCTAACAGTGTGTGTGCGGGATTCTGAATGGGCTCCTGGTCTCTGATGTAAAAGTGTGTGTATATTGAAGACTGAATTCGCTCCTGGTCTCTGATCAATGATTGTGTGTGCGAGATTCTGAATGAGCTCCTTGTCTCTGATCAAACAGAACGTGCGTGTTAGTCCGAATGGGCTCCTGGTGTCTCTTCTAACAGTGTGTTTGTGGGAGTCTGTATGTGCTCCAGGTCTCTGATGTAACTGTGTCTGCGTGGGAGTCTAAATTGGCTCCTGGTCTATGATCTGAAAGTGTGTTTGTGGGAATGGGAATGGGTTCCTGGTCTCTGAATCAACAGTGTGTTTGTGGAAGTCTGAATGGGCTCCTCGTCTCTGATCTAATAGTGTGTGTGTGTGAGTTTGAATATACTCCTGGTATGTGAACTAACAGTGTGTGTGCGGGGCTCTGAATGAGCTCCTGGTCTCTGATCTAACAATGTGTGTGTGTGAGTCTGAATTGCCTCCTGGTGTCTGATCTCACAGTATATGTGTGGGAGTCTGAATTGGCTCCTCGACTCTGATCTAACAGTGTTTGTGTGGGAGTCTAAATGGGGTCCTCGTCTCTGATCTAACAGTGTTTTTGGGGAATCTAAATGGGTTCCTGGTCTCTGATCTATCTGTGTTTTTGTTGGAGTCTGAATGAGCATCTGGTCTCTGATCCAACAGTATGTGTGTGGGAGTCTGAATGATCTCCTGGTCTCTGATCTAACAATGTGTGTGTTGGGGTCTGTATGGGCTCCTGGTCTCTGATCTAACAGTATGTGTGTGGGAGTCTGAATGAGCTCCTGATCTCTGATTTAACAGAGTGTGTGTGGGGGTCTGAATGAGCTCCTGGTGTCTGATCTGACATTTTGTGTCTGGGAGTCTGAATGAGCACCTGGTCTCTGATCTAACAGTATGTGTTTGGGAATCAGAATTGTCTCCTGGTCTGTGATCTAACACTGTGTGTGTGGGGGTCTGAATGAGCTCCTGATCTCTGATTTAACAGTGTGTGTGTGTGAGTCTGAATGGGCTCCTGGTCTCTGATCTAACAGTGTGAGTGTGGGAATCTGAATGGGCTCCTGGTGTCCGTTCTAAAACTGTGGGTGTGGGAGTCTTAATGTGCACCTGGTCTCGGTTCTAACAGTGTGTTTGTGGGCGTCAGAATGGGCTCCTGGTCTCTGATCCAATTGAATTTCTGTGGGAGTTAGAATGGGCTCCTGGTCTCTGATCTAATAGTGTGTGTGCGAGAGTCTGAATGAGCTCATGGTCTCTGATCTAAAGGTGTGTGTGTGCGAGTCTGAATGGGCTCCTGGTGTCTGATCTAACAGTATCTGTGTGGGAGTCGAAAGAAGGCTCCTAGTCACTGATCTAACAGTGCGTGTGTGCGTGTCTGAATGGGCTCCTGGTCTCTGATCTAAGAGTGTCTGTGGGAGGCTTAATTAGCTTCTGATCTCTGATCTAACAGTGTGTTTGTGGGAACTGAATAAGCTCCTGGTCTCTGATCTAACACTGTGTGTGTGGGACTCTGAATGAGCTCCTGGTCTCTGATCTAACAGTGTGTGTGTGGGAGTCTGAATGAGCTCCGTGTCTCTGATCTAAGAGTGTGTGTGTGGGAGTGTCCATTCGCTACTGATCTCTGATCTAACAGTGTGAGTATGGGAGTCTAAATATGCTCCTGGTGCCTGAACTAACAGTGTATGTGTGGGAGTGTTAATGTGCTCCTGGTCTCTGATTAAACAGTGTGTGAGCGGAAGTCTGAATTGGCTCATGCTGTCTGATATAACTGTGTGTTTGTGGGATTCTGAATGAGCTCCTGGTCTCTGATCGAACAGTATGTGTGTGGGAGTCTGAATGAGCTCCAGTTCTCTGAGCTAACAATGTGTGTGTGGGAGTCTGAATGAGCTTCTGGTCTCTGATCTAACAGTATGTGTGTGGGAGTCTGAATGAACTCCTGGTCTCTGATGTAACAGTGTTTACATGGGAGTCTGAATGAGCTGCTGGTCTCTGAACTAACATTGTGTGTGCGGGATTCTGATGAGCTCCTTGTCTCTGATTAAACAGTGCGTGTGTGTTAATCTGAACGGGCTCCTGGTGTATGTTCTAACAGTGTGTGAGTGGGAGTCTAAATGGGCTCCTGGTCTATGATCTAAAAGTGTGTTTGTGGGAATCGGAATGGGCTCCTGGTCTCTGAATCAACAGTGTGTTTGTGGGAGTCTGAATGGGCTCCTCGTCTCTGATCTAGCAGTGTGTGTGTGTGAGTTTGAATGTACTCCTGGTATCTGATCTAACTGTGTGTGCGGGAGTCTGAATGAGCTCCTGGTCTCTGATGTAACAGTGTGTGTGTGGGTTTCTGAATTGCCACCTGGTGTCTGATCTCACAGTATGTGTGTGGGAGTCAGAATTGGCTCCTCGTCTCAGATCTAACAGTGTGTGTGGGGGAGTCTAAATGGGCTCCTGGTCTATGATCAAACTGTATGTGTGTGTGGGAGTCTGAATGATCTCCTGGTCTCTGAAATAACATTGTGTGTGTTCGTGTTTGTATGGGCTCCTGGTCTCTGATCTAACAGTGTGTTTGTGGGAGTCTGAATGAGCTCCTGATCTCTGATTCAATAGTGTGTGTGTGGGGGTCTGAATGAGCTCCTGGTCTCTGATCTGACATTTTGAGTGTGGGATTCTGAATGATCCAACTGGTCTCTGATCTAACAGTGTGTGTGTGGGAGTCTGAATGAGCCCCTGGTCTCTGATCTAACAGTGTGTATTTGGGAATCAGAATTGCCTCCTGGTCTATGATCTAACACTGTGTGTGTGGGAGTCTGAATGAGCTCCAGCTCTCTGATCTGAAAGTGTGTTTGTGGGAATCTGAATGGGCTCCTGGTCTGTGATCTATCATTGTGTGTGCGGGAGTCTGAATGAGCTCCTGATGTCTGATCTAACAGTGTGTGTCTGGGATTCTGAATGAGCTCCTGGACTCTGATCTAACAATGGGTGTGTGTGGGTCTGAATGGGCTCCTGATCTCTGATCTAACAGTGTGTGTGTGAGAAACTGAACGGGCTCCTGTTGTCTGTTGTAATACTGTGGCTGTGGGAGTCTGAATGTGATCCTGGTCTGTGTTCTAACAGTGTGTGTGTGGGAGTCTGAATCGGCTCCTGGTCTCTGATCCAACAGTGATTGTGTGGAAGTTATAATGTGCTCCTGTTCTCTGATCTAATTTTATGTGTGCGGCAGTCTGAATAAGATCCTGGTCTCTCATCTAAGAGTGTGTGTGTGCGAGTCTGAATGTGCTTCTGGTGTCTGATGTAAAAGTGTGTGTGTGAGTCTGAATGAACTCCTGGTCTCTGATCTAACAGTGTGTGTTTGGGAATCAGAATTGGCTCCTGGTCTCTGATCAAACACTGTGTGTGTGGGAGTCTGAATGTGCTTCTGCTCTCTGATCTAACAGTTTGTTTGTGAAAGTCTGAATGGGCTCCTGGTCTCTGATCTAACATATTGTGTGTGGGAATCTGAATGTGCTCCAGCTCTCTGATCTAACAGTGTGTTTGAAGGAGTCTGAATGGGCTCCTGGTCTCTGATCTAAAATTGGGTGTTTTGGATTCTGAATGTGCTCCTGGTCTCTGATCTAACAGTGTGTGTGGGGTGTACTGAATGAGCTCCTGGTCTCTGATCTGACATTTTGTGTGTGCGAGTCTGAATGAGCACCTGGTCTCTGATCTAACAGTGTGTGTGTGGGAGTTGAATGAGCTCCTGGTCTCTGATCTAACAGTGTGTGTTTGGGAATCAGAATTGGCTCCTGGTCTCTGATCTAACACTGTGTGTGAGGGTGTCTGAATGAGCACCTGCTCTCTGATCTAACAGTTTGACTGTGGGAGTCTGAATGGGTACCTGGTCTCTGATCTCACATATTTTATGTGGGAGTTTGAATGTGCTCCTGCTCTCTGATCTAACAGTGTGTTTGTGGGTTCTGAATGTGCTACTGGTCTCTAATGTAACATTGGGTGTTTGGGAATCTTAATGGGCTGCTGGTCTCTGATCTAACAGCGAGTATGTGGGGGTCTGAAGGAGCTCCTGTTCTCTGATCTGCCATTTTGTGTGTGGTAGACTGAATGAGCTCCTGGTCTCTGATCTAACAGTGTGTGTTTGGGAATCAGAATTGACTCCTGGTCTCTGATCCAACCATGTGTGTGTGGGAGAGTGAATGAGCTCCTGCTCTCTGATCTAACTGGATGTTTGTGGGTGTCTGATTGGACTCCTGGTCTCTGATCTAACTTTGTGTGTGTGTGAGTCTGAATGGGCTCCTGGTCTCTGAACTAACAGTGTGTGTGTAGGATTGGGAATGAGCTCATGCTCTCTGAACTAACAGTGTGTTTGTGGGATTCTGAATGAACTCCTGGTCTCTGATCTAACATATTGTGTGTGGGAATCTGAATGTGCTCCAGCTCTCTGATCTAACAGTGAATTTGAAGGAGTCTGAATGGGCTCCTGTTCTCTGATCTAACATTGGGTGTTTGGGAGTCTGAATGGGATCTTGTTCCTAGTTCTAACAATGTGTGTGGGGGGTTCTGAACGAGCTCCTAGTCTCTGATCTGACATTTTGTGTGTGGGAGTCTGAATGAGCACCTGGTCTCTGATCCAACAGTGTGTGTTTGGGAATCAGAATTGGCTCCTGGTCTCTGATCTAACATTTTGTGTGTGGGAGTCAGAATGAGCACCCGGCCTCTGATCAATCAGTGTGTGTGGGAGTCTGAATTAGCTCCTGGTCTCTGATCTAACTGTGTGTTTGTGGGAGTCTGAATGTGCTCCTGGTCTCTGATCTAACAGTTTGTGCGTGTGGGTCTAAATGAGCTCCTGGTCTCTGATCTAACAGTGTGTGTTTGGGAATCTGTATTGGCTCCTGGTCTCTGATCAAATACTGTGTATGTGGGAGTTCGACTGATCTCCTGCTCTCTGATCTAACAGTATGTGTGTGGGAGCCTGAATGTGCTCCTGATCTCTGATCATAATGTGTGTGTGCGGGATTCTGAATGAGCTCCTGGCCTCTGATCTATCACTCTGTGTGTGGGAGTCTATATGAGCTCCTCTGCACTGATCTAACAGTGTGTTTGTGTGAGTCTGATTGGGCTCCTGATCTCTGATCTTACAGTGTGTGTGTGGGAGTCTCAATGGGCTCCTGGTCTCTGATCTAACAGTGTGTGTGTGTGAATCAGAATGGGCAGCTGTTCTTTGATCTATCAGTGTGTTTGTGGGAGTCTTAATGGGCTCCTGGTCTCTGATCTAACAGTGTGTGTGTGGGAGTCTTAATGAGCTCCTGGTCTCTGATCTAACAGTGTGTGTGGGAGTCTGAATGTACTCCTTGTCTCTGATCTAACAGTGTGTGTTTGTGTGTGGGAGTCTGAATGTACTCCTGATCTCTGATCTAACAGTGTGTTTGTGGGAGTCGCTTTGGTCTCCTCGTTTCTGGTCTAACAGTGTTTGTGTGGGAGTCTGAACGAGCTCCTGGTCTCTGATCTAACAGTGTGTGTGTGGAAGTCTGAAGGAGCTCCTGGTCTCTGATCTAACAGTGTGTGTATCAAAATTTTAGTTGTGAACTGAACCGCTCCCTCCTACAGGGACAGTGTCTGTGTTTATCTGCTCCGGGTGAATTTGATTGTCACTGAAATGACAGGATTAGAATTTATCACCGAAATTACCTGAAATCTGGCACTGAAAAGCTGCTCTGACTTCCTGCCAGTGCATCAGACTGCGGGGTTGTTATTCTCTGAACTTGCGAATAGCGACTGAAATAATATTCAGCTCTTGGGGAGTTCAGCTTACAGACGGGCAATACTTGTCCAGGTTTAATATAGATATAAAACAATATACTTTCTAATTGATATATAAAGTGCAGGACTAGAATGGGTTACATCCAGCCGTTAAGTGATTGGAATTGATGCAAGTCTCCATGGGAACTAATTATCTCTGCTTGTTGTTAATTCCAGTCAGTTGAACACAGCAGGTCATAGAGTATTCTGTCCAATGTTTATTATAACGGATTATATTTAAAATATATCCCAGATTTACATTTTGCTCACATCAATAAATCAAATCCTATCATTTAATGATTAAACACTCTGACTGTCCAAAAAGCAAGAGATGTTCATCTCACTCAGCGAGGTTGCACTGTGGGAATCGGGTTCACTCTGCAGGATTGAAAATGTAGAATGCTGGGTGGACCTGTGCTGAGTAATATCAGGACTTTAATAATACGGCAGGATTTCTCACCATTGTGAGCAGCACATTTCAGGGACTCACTATTCCTCTTTATATGCTCACTCTATACAGCATCAGTGTGAAAATCCAGATCTGTCCTAATAAGGCAGAAAAAAATGCAACACGGATGTCGCCACATTGTGGGGGTTGGAGATTTAACTGAAAGTTTTGTCTACACTGGTGAGAATCTGGTTCATAGATTTTAATGTTCTGGTACTGAGCTGACACTGTCCAACACGGTGGAATATTGGTTAGCACTGTTGCCTCACAGCGCCAGGTACCCGGGTTCGAATCCGGCCTCGGGTTACTGTTTGTGTGGAGTTTGCATATTCTCCCCGTGTCGGCGCAGGTTTTCTCCGGGTGCTCCGGTTTCCTCCCACAGTCCAACGATGTGCGGGTTAGGTTGATTTGGTTTGATGGTTGGTCACTATGATAAATTGACCCTTAGTGTTAGGGGATTAAATACGTGGGGTTACGGGGATAGGGTGGGATATGTGTTGCTGCAGGCTTGATGGGCCGAAATGGCCTCTATCTGCACTTTTGTGATTCTGTGAACACAGGGTACCTTTGAAATTTCCACCAGTTACAGTGAACCTGAATCCCAGTGTTAAACAAGACAGGTTACATTCCCGGCCGTGGTTACATCTGTTACTTCATTCAATCAGCGAAGTTAATGATTGAATTGTTGGGAGTGAATTGTTTATTTGAGCTGAGAGTTATTTTGGGGAATCTTTTAAAATATGTTCTGTGACCTCAGAAATCATAATGGGAGACTTGTGTAAATCTTTTGTGCTCAGCTTACTGTAACTAATAAGAAGCAGAGACATGCAGGTTCCAGTTCAGTGAAGTATCAGGAAGGGTAGTGAATATTTAAGTGAGATCAGTGACTGAACAATTGAGGTCAGTAATGTCTCGGAATGGGCAATGGCAGTACAATACATGTCAGAAATATTCCTAGACTTGTAATTACAGTACAATATCTGTCAGTAATGCAGCTCGGCTTGTATTGACAGTACAAGTGTGGTCATTAATATACCTGGATGTGGAATCATGGTGCAAGTGAGGTTCGTGGACTATAGAATGGATAGTGAAAGTATAAGTGAGGTCAGTGAAATATCGGAATGGGTCATAACAGTAGATGTGATGTCAGTGACATTTCTAAATAACTATCAAATCTTCCCGCATGTTCTGTGAGAAGCGATGATTTCTGTTGCTTGTGTTGAAACCGGCAGTGAGACTGTCAGCTTACAGGTTCATATTAGTGCCTGCCAGTTGGTCACAGCAGCTTCAGACATTATTCCTGTGAGGTCATTAATTAATCCTACCTCGTTGCACATTACCAGGTCTAGTATAGCCTGCTCTCTGGTTGGCTCCAGAAGGCGCTGTTGTAAGAAACTATCCCGAAAACATTCCATGAACTCCTCATCTATGCTACCTTTGCCCATCTGACTTTTCCAGTCTATATGCAGATTAAAATCCCCCATGATTATTGCCGTACCCTTCTGACAAGCTCCCATTATTTCTTCCTTTATACTTCATCCTACCATGTGGTTACTGTTAGCGGGCCTGTACACCACTTCCACAAGTGACTTCTTGCCTTTATTATTTCTCATTTCTACCCAAACTGCTTCTACATCCTGGTTTCCTGAACTTAGGTCATCCCTCTCTATTGTGCTAATACCATTATTTATTAACAGAGCCACCCTACACCTTTTCCCACCTTCCTGTCCTTCCTAAATGTCATGTACCCTTCAATATGCAGGTCCCAATCAATGTCATCCTGCAGCCATATTCTGTAATGGCTATCAGATCATATTTATTTATTTCTACTTGCGCTATCAGTTCATCGGTTTTGTTTCGAATGCGACGTGCATTCAGATGCAGAACCTTTAGTTTTGTCGTTTTAATATTTTTGTAACCTCTAGCCTTATCTGTTGATTTACTCATAGATTTGCACTCTCTATCCCTTCCTGTCACGGTCTGTTTATCATTTCCCATATTAATAACTTTCTCTATTGCCTTGTCTCTAATCTTTGAATTACCACATCTTCCCAAATTTGATCCCATGCCCCCAATATTTATTTTAAAGCCCTCTCTACCGCCCTAGTTATACGACTCGCCAGAACATTGGTCCCAGCACGGTTCAGGTGAAGACCATCCCAACGATAGAGATCCCACTTTCCCCAGTACTGGTGCCAGTACCCCAAGAATTGAAATCCATTTCTCCCACACCAGTCTTTGAGCAACGCATTCTTCTCTCGAATTTTATTTACCCTGTACCAATTTGCTCTACGCTCAGGTAACAATGCAGGCATTATTAACCTTGAGGTTCTGCTTTTTAATTTAGCACCTATCTGCTCATACTCTTTCCTGGTTCTACCTTTGTCGTTGGTACCTACAGCTATTCACTATATATATTAATGATCTAGACGACGTAATTGGATGTAATATCTCCATGTTTGCAGACGACACAAAGCTGGGTAGGAGTGTGTGTAGTGAGGAGGATGCCGAGAAACTCAAGTATGATTTGGACAGGTTGGGTGATTGGGCAGAAGCATGGTAGATGCAATATAATGTGGATAAATGCGAGGTTATCCACTTTGGTGTCAAAAACAGGAAGGCAGATTATTACCTGAATGGAATTAGGTTTGGAGAAGGGGAAGTGCAACGAGACCTGGGTGCCCTTGTGAACCAGTCGCTGAAGGTAAGCATGCAGGTGCAGCCAGCGGTTAAGAAGGCAAATAGTATGTTGGCCTTCGTAGCGAAAGGGTTCGAGTACAGGAACACGAATGTCTTGCTGCAGTTGCACAGGGCCTTGGTGAGACCACACCTTGAGTATTGTGTTCAGTTTTGGTCGCCTTATCTGAGGAAGGATGTTCTTGCCATGGAGGGAGCGCAGCGAAGATTCACCAGGCTGATACCTGGGATTGCAGGAATGAAATAAGAGGTGAGATTGGGTCGATTGGGCTTACACTCGCTAAAGTTTAGAAGAATGAGAGGGGATCTCATTGAAACTTATAAAATTCTAACAGGACTAGACAGACTGGATGCAAGAAGGATGTTCCCGATGGCCAGGGAGTCCAGAACAAGGTGTCACAGTCTAAGGATAAGGGGTTAACCATTTAGGACTGGGATGAGGAGGAATTTCTTCACCCAGAGAGTGGTGAACCTGTGGAATTCTCTACCACAGAAGGCAGTGGAGTCCAATTCATTAAATATATTCAAGAAGGAGTTCGATATATGTCTTAAAGCTAAAGGGATCAAGGGATATGGAGAGAAGGCAGGGTTGGGTACTGAATTTGGATGATCAGCCATGATCTCATAGAATTCGGAGCAGGCTCGAGGGGCTGAATGTCCTACTCCTGCTCCTATCTTCAATGTTTCAATGTTTCTATGTTTCTACATGGACCACGACCACTGGCTCCTCCCCCTCCCACTGGCACGTTCCCCTCCCAGAAAGTTCCTCTCCAGCCCAGAGCAGATGTCCCGAAACCTGGCACCGGAAGGCTACACAGCCGTCTGGACTCTCGCTCTTGGCCGCAGAGAACTGTATCAATCCCCCTATGCTGTCCTCAATTACCACTACATTCCGAATAACTGCACCCGCTTGAATGACTTCCTGTACCTCGGTGCCATGGTCAGTTTGATCATCCACCCTGCAGCCACCGCTATCATCCATACAGGCCGCAAGAACCTCAAACATGTAGGACAATTGCAAAGGCTGAGGCTCCTCCAACTCCTGGGTCCCCATACCTGCCTCACTCGCTGTCACATCCTCCTGCCCCTGACCAGAGGAGGTTAACGGGAGATTTAATAGAGGTGTTTATAATTAATGGATTCTTGGAGTAGATTCAGAGATAATTACAGCACAGAAGGAGACCTTTCGGCACGTCGTGCCTGTGCCGCCTCTTTGGAAGAACAGTCGTATTTAGTCCCACGTCCCTGCTTACTGCCGGTAACCCTGTGAGTTGCTGCACCTCAATACCTGTCCAACCGTGTTTAAAATTATTCATGGAATCAGCTTCCAGAACCTTTTCCAGGAGAGTGTTCCCGATCCGGGCAAATCTCTGAGTGAAAACATTTCTCCTCAGCACCCCTCGAGATCTTTTTCCAATGATTTTGAATCTATGAACTCTAGTTATTGAACCACTCACCAGAGGGAATAGTTCTTCCTATTTGCAAGGTTTTGCATTGAGTAAATGAGCAGAAACAGTCTCTGTGGCAGGAGCGTCGGTAATCAGAGGACACAGATTTAAGATAATTGCAAAAGAACCAGAGGTGGAGATGAGCAGAATTTTTTTTACACAGCGAGTTATTGTGATGTGGAATGCACTGCCTGAAGGAGTGGTGGAAGCAGATTCAATAGCAACTTTCAAGAGGGAATTGGATAAACACTTGAAAGAGGGAAATTTTGCAGGGCAATGGGGAAATATCAAGGGAGTGGTACTAATTTCAAAGAGACGTCACAGGCACGATGGGCCGAATGGCCTCCTCCTGTGCTGTTTCACTCTAGGAACTTTGATCTGTAATACTCTCTGCTACCAGGAGGTTACGCCACTGCCTAAAACATCCACCCTCCTCCTAGAGGCCTGTTGGTGAAATGCAGCCTCCCCATTGAACTGCAACTGTGAACATCAGCGATTGACATTACATTGATCTCTCCTTTCTTTCTCCCCACTCACCCTCCGCAGGTACAGACTGTCACTGGGCTTCAGGCTCCACAGACCCAATCTGCTTCACCAATACCTCATCTCAAGGGCCTTATCTCCTATGTCAGCCGAGACACTCAGGCCCAGAAATTCCCCACATTAACGCCGTGTGTTTGCGTGCTTTTCAAAAAGTGGCGGTGTTACAGTCAGGATTTATGATGTATTTCAGAAAATGTTACAGAGATGGCCGTGGGGTATATCACAGTGTCAAAGTGAGGAGTGTGGGGTATATTATTGTTACAGTGATGAGTGTGAGGTATATCAGTGCTACAGTGAGGAATGTGGGGTATAACAGTGTTACAGTGATGAGTGTGAGGTATTTCAGTGTTAAAGTTAGGGGTCTGGGGTATATTAGTGTTACAGTGAAGGTGTGAGGTATATCAGTGTCACAGTGAGGGGTGTGGGGTATATCCGTGTTACAGTGAGGGGTGTGGTGTATATCAGTATTACCATGAGGGGTGTGGCGTATATCAGTGTTACAGTGAGGGTGTGTGGTGTATCAGTGTTAAAGTGAGGAGTGCGGGTTATAACAAAGGTTTGCAGTGAGGGGTGCAAGGTACATCAGTGTTACATTGAGTGATGTGGGACATATCAATGAGTGACAATAAAGGTTGGTGGCTTATATCGGTGTGTTACAGTGAGGGGTGTGGGGTATATCAGTATTAAAGTGAGTGGTGTGGGGTTATCAGTGCGTTAAAGTGAGGGGTGTGGGCTCTATCACTGTTAGTGAGGGGTGTGTGGTCAATCAGCATGTTACAGTAAGAAGTTTGGGGTATATCAGTGTTACACTGAGGGGTGTGTGATATATCAGTGTTACATTGAGGGGTGTGGGGTATATCAGTGTTACATTGAGGGGTGTGAGGGAAATCAGTGTTACAATTGAGGGGTATGGGTTTTATCAGTGTTACAATGATGTGTGTGGTGTATCGCAGATTGTTACAGTGAGGGGTGTTGGTTACATCAGTGTGTTACAGAGAGGGGTTTGGGGTATATCAGTGTGTTACAGTGAGCGGTATGGGGTATATCAATGTGTTACAGTGAGGGGTGTGGGAAATATCTGTTACTATGTGGCATGTGGGTTATATCAGAGTGTTACAGTGAGGGGTGTGAGGCATATACGAGTGGTACTCTGCGCGGTGTGGCATATATCAGTGTTACATTGAGGGACGTGGGGTATGTCAGTGTAACATTGAGGGGTGTGGGTTACATCAGTGTGTTACAGTGAGGGGGTTGGGGTATATCAGTGTGTTACATTTACCGGCATGGGATATATCAGAGTGTTACAGTGAGGGATGTGGGATATATCTGTTACTATGTGGCGTGTGGGGTATATCAGAGTGTAACAGTGAGGGGAGTGGGGTATACTAATATGTGACAGTTTGTGGTGTGGAGTATTTCAGAAGGTTACAGTGAGGGATGTGGGAAGTATATGTTTTAGATTGAGGAGTGTGGGGTATATCAGCGAGTTAGAGTGAGTGGTGTGAGGGCTATCAGAATGCTACAGTGAGGCGTGTGGGGTATATCAGTTTTACAGTGAGGGATGTGGGGTATATCAGTGTTACAGTGAGGTGTGTGTGGTATATGAGAGTGTTTCACTGAGGTGTATATCAGTGTTACAGTGATGGGTGTGGGGTATATCTTAGTTAACGTTAGTGGTGTGGGGTCTTTCAGAATGTTACAGTGAGGCGTGTGGGGTATATCAGAAAGTGTTACAGTGAGGGGTATGTGTATATCAGTGTGTGACAATAAGCGCTTGTGGCTTATATCACTGTTACAGTGAGGGGTGTGGGGTATATCAATGTGTGACAATAAGGGTTTGTGGCTTATAGCAGTGTGTAACGGTGAAGGGTGTGGGGTATATCAGAGTGTTACACTGAGGGGTATGGGTTCTATCAGAGTGTTTCAGCGAGGGGTGTGGAGTATATCAGTGTTACAGTAGCAGTGTTACAGTGAGGGGTTAGCTCTATATCAGTGTGTTGTAGTGAGGGGTGAGGGGTATATCAGTGTTACAGTGAGGGGTGTGGGGTTTATCAGTGTGTTACAGTGATGGGTGAGGGGTATATCAGTGTTACAGTTAGGGGTATGGTGTATTTCTGTTACAGTGAGGGATTTGGGGCATATGAGAGTGTTAAATTGAGAGCTGTGGGGTATATCAGATTGTTACAGTGAGGAGTGTGACATATATCAGTGTTACAGTGAGGGGTATTGCGTATATCAGTGATACAGTGAGGGTTGTGGGGTATATCAGTGTGTTACAGTGATGGGTGTGGGGTATATTAGATTCTTACAGTGAGGTGTGGGGGGAATATCTGTGTTACAGTGAGGGGTGTGGTGAATATCAGCGTTACAGTGAGGGGTGTGGGATATGTCAGATTGTTACATCGAGGAGTGTGGGATATATCAGTGTTACAGGGAGGGCTGTGGGGTATATCAGGGTGTTAAAGTGAGTGGTGTTGGATATATCTTACAGTGAGGGGTGTGGGGTATATCTGTTACATTGAGAGGTCTGGGGTGTATCACTGTTACAGTGAGTCTTATGGGGTATATGAGAGTATTTCAGTGAGGTGTATATCATTGTTACCGTGAATGGTGTGGGTTATATCACTGTGTTACAGTGAGGGGTGTGGGGTATATCAGTGTGTTACAGTGAGGGGTGTGGGGTATATCATCGTGGTACAGTGAGGGGTGTGGGGAATATCAGTGTGTTACTTTGGGGAGTGTGACATATCAGTGTTACAGTGATTTGTGTGGGGTCTATCAGAATGTTACAGTGAGGCGTTTGGGGTATATCAGAATGTTACAGTGATGGGTGTATGGTACATCAGTGTGTGACAATAAATGTTTTGGGGTTATGTCAGCGAGTGTTACAGTGAGGCGTGTGGGGTATATCAGTGTTAGATTGAGGGGTGTCGGATATGTCAGATTGTTACAACGAGGAGTGTGGGATATATCAGTGTTACAGGGAGGGCTGTGGGGTATATCAGGGTGGTAAAGTGAGTGGTGTTGGATATATCTTACAGTGAGGGGTGTGGGGTATATCTGTTACATTGAGAGGTCTGGGGTGTATCACTGTTACAGTGAGGGTTATGGGGTATATGAGAGTATTTCAGTGAGGTGTATATCATTGTTACAGTGAATGGTGTGGGTTATATCACTGTGTTACAGTGAGGGGTGTGGGGTATATCAATGTGTTACAGTGAGGGGTGTGGGGTATTTCATCGTGTTACAGTGAGGGGTGTGGGGAATATCAGTGTGTTACATTGGGGAGTGTGACATATCAGTGTTACAGTGATTTGTGTGGGGTCTATCAGAATGTTACAGTGAGGCGTTTGGGGTATATCAGAATGTTACAGTGATGGGTGTATGGTACATCAGTGTGTGGCAATAAATGTTTGGGGTTATGTCAGCGAGTGTTACAGTGAGGCGTGTGGGGTATATCAGTGTGTGACAATAAGGGTTTGTGGTTAATATCAGAGAGTGTTTCTGTGTGGGGTGTTGGTATATCAATGTGTGACAATACGGGTTTGTGGCTTATAGCTGTGTGTAACAGTGAGGGGTATGCGGTACTGTGAGGGGTGTGAGGTATATCAGTATTACAGTGACGGGTGTTGGCTATATCAGAGTTTTACACTGAGGGGCGTGGGTTCTATCAGAGTTTTTCAGTGAAGGGTGTGGTGTATATCAGTGTTACAGTAGCAGTGTTACAGTGAGGGGTGAGCGGTAAATCAGTATGTTACAGTGAGGGGTGTGAGATATATCTGTTACTATGTGGCATGTGAGTTATATCAGTGTATTACAGTGAGGGATGTGGGGCTTTTATCAGTGTTACAATGAGGGGTGTGGGGTATATCAGTGTTACAGTGAGGGGCGTGGGGTATATCAGTGTTACAATGAGGGGTGCGTATTATATCAGAGTGTTACAGCGAGGGATGTGTGGTATATCAGTGTGTTACAGTGACGGGTACGACGTATATCAGTGTTACAATAATGGTTGTTGGGTATATCAGTGTTACAGTGAGGGGTGTGCGGTATATCAGTGTGTTACAGTGAGGGGTATATCAGAGTTTTACAGTGATGGTTGTGGGGTATATCTGTGTTACAGTGAGGGGTGTGGGGTATATCAGTGATACAGCGAGGGCTTTGGGGCATATGAGAGTGTTACATTGAGAGCTGTGGGGTATATCAGATTGGTACAGTGAGGAGTGCGACTTATATCACGTTACAGTGAGGGTTGTGGGGTATATCTATTACAGTGAGAGGTGTGGGGTGTATCAGTGTTACAGTGAGGGGTATTAGGTGTATGAGAGTGTTTCAGTGAGGGGTATATCAGCGTTAAAGTGATTGGTGTGGAATATATCTGTGTTAATGTGAGTGGTGTGGGTTATAACAGTTTTACCCTGAGTGGTGTGTGTTACAGTAAGGGGTATTGTTTATATTAGTGTTACAGTGACGGGTTTGGGGCATATCAGAGTGTTACAGTAAGGGGTATGTGGTATATCAGTGTGTTACAGTGAGAGATATTGTGTATATCCGTGTTACAGTGAGGGGTGTGGGGTACATCAGTGTGTTACAGTGATGGGTGTGTGGTACATCAGTGTTGCAGTGACTGGTGTGGGGTATATCAGTATTACAGTGAGGGGTGTTGGGTTATATTAGTATTACAGTGAGGAGGTGTATATCAGTGTTACAGTAAGGGCTTTGGGGTATATCAGTATTACAGTGAGGTGTGTTGGGTTATATCAGTATTACAGTGAGGGGTGTATATCAGTGTTACATTAAGGGATGTTGGGTATATCATTGCTACAGTGAGGGGTGTACAATATATCAGAGTGTTACAGTGAGAGGTGAGGGGTATATCATTGTGTTACAGTGATTGGTGTGGGGCATATCAGGGTGTTACAGTGAGGGGTGTGAGTTATATCGTTGTTCCAGTGAGGGTGTGGGGTATATCAGTGCTACAGTGAGGGGTGTTGGGTATATCAGAGTGTTCCAGTGGGGTTGTGGTGTATATCAGAGAGTTAGTGAGGGAAGTATGGTATATCAGTGTGTTAGAGTGAGGTGTGTGGGGTACATCAGAGAGTTACAGTGAGGGGTTTTGGGTTATATCAGTGTTACAGTGAGGGGTGTGTGGTATATCAGTGTTAGAGTGAGGGATATGGGTTATATGAGATTGCTACAGTGAAGGTGTGGGGCATACCAGGTTGTTACAGTGAGGGGTGTGCTGGATATCAATGTTCCTGTGAGGAATGTGGGTTATATCAATGTATGACAAGAAGTTGTGAGTTATATCAGAGTGTTACAGTGAGGGGTGCGGGGTATATCAGTGTTACAGTGAGGGGTGTGGGGTAAATGAGAGTGTTACAGTGAGGGGTATGGAGTATATCAGTGTTACAATGAGGAGTGTGTGGTATTTCAATGTGTGACATTAAGGGTTTGTGCGTTATATAAGTGTGTTACTTTGAGGGGTGTGGGGTATATCAGTATTACAGTGAAGTCTGTTTGATCTATCAGTGTTACAGTGATGGTTGTGGGTTATATCAGAGCCTCACTGTGAGGGATGTGGGTATATCAGTGTGGTACTCTGAGCGGTATGAGGTAAATAAGTTTAACAGTGAACGGTGTGGGGTATATCATTGTAACAGTGAGGCGTGTGGGATATATCAGTGTTACAGTGAGGGGTGTGCGGTATATCAGCGTGTGACAATAAGGGTTTGTGGGTTATATCAGAGTGTGTTACACTGAGGGGTGGGGTATATCAGTGTTAAAGTGGGGGTGTGGGGTCTATCAGAATATTACAGTGGGGTTGTGGGGTTTATCAATGTTACAGTGCGGTGTGTGTGGTATATCAGTGTTACAGTGAGGGGTGTGGATCTTTTAGTGTTTTACAGTGAGGGGTGTTGGCTATATCAGTGTTACAGTGAGGGGTGTGGTGTATATCTGTGTTACAGCGAGGGGTGTGTGGTATATCAGAAGGTGTTACTATTTAGCTTTTAAATGCTCTGAATTGATTTGTCCGTGACTTTTCAAGCCACTCTGGGTACAGGTATATTGTGTATAATTAAAACAGGTTTATTAAGCATTAAATATCCAGTTACAAAGAAGTAATACTTAACAGGAAGATAGTCGCAGTCTGTTCATTGTACCCCAGCGTTCCTTCCGAGTCTCTCGCTTCTCTTGCTGTGTTCTGTTGACTGAAGCTTCTCATGCTCTGGTTTTGCGCTGCTTTCCGTGTTCAATAGCTGTTCATTTTTTTTTTTCTCCTCCGTTTTGTCTACGTGGCAGTTAGTAAGCAAGCTATCCTTATCTGAGAACAACCTTCACACTAAATTCTCACAGATGTCTTTTTGCTTTTTAATCAGCTCATTGTTTAGGCAGTTCTGCACTTATGAGTAGTGACTTACTCCAGCCCTCCATCTTCTATTGCAATGTTGCTGAATTTCTTGTTTCCACTGTCTCCTTGTTTACTTAACAAGCCATTTAACAGAATTACATCAATTTCTAACAGAGTTTAGTCAGGTTGGCATAATTCCCATCCTGCTTTGGTCTCAGCCATTCGCCATTTTATACAGGCTTTTTAGGTTTTTAACATACAATTTCACATATTATAGTTTTATAAAAATGGTTATAGAATCTTAATAATGCTTACTAAATCTTACAAGTACACTCTATCCTACAGATCCCTACCTTGAGGGCGAGGCATTTTTCCGACCACTCAAAACTAAAATCTTACACATGGGTTTGTTCTCCCATGTTTCTGTAACTCTGAAGATATTTCGGGTTGTGATCATATTTAAACGCGATCGTGTTTCCTACATTAGGTGTTTCAGGTACTAGTTGGGTGATGACCAGTATATGGGAAATTATCCTAATCCAAGGAGGAATTCCCATGTTTGTCCCTATATCCCACCAGTGTGTTTGATCTTCGATACCTGGAATTTCCTTGGCTACTGCTTTATTCCCTTGCACCAGTGTATAATAATGGCGTTGAGAGGTGCTCACTTGATTTATTAATTCGGTTAAGGCTTCAGGTAGCTTGGGGATATCATATCCGAATTTAGTGAGATAATCTTCCAGATTTATATTTAAATCATCCTCTACTTGTAATACCTGCTGGTCATGTGAGGCTACTGCAAGGAGAATCCTTCCTCCTATTACCGTAGTCTTAGTAGGTCTGATACAGTAGGTCCCTGGGGTTATTGAACATTCAAGTGTTCTGTGATTATAAGAGTTCTCTAAAGTGGTAAAACAATACCTCCCTTCTAGTACGTAGGCTGTTCTAGTTCTTACATCTGAGGGGCCTGTCACTTAATAGTACAGTTTAACCTTTCTTCATTCCAACCATACGCACAGGTGTCATTTGAATGACCGTACAAACTGTATGGGCAAACAAGGACATCCTCATTTGTACTACATCCTTTTAGGATTGGTTCAATCCATGTTAGTTTTTCTGACTGTACTAACCATTGCGGTGCCGTGATAAATCGGTTAATGGTATTTCCTTTTACTACTCCTATATTTTCTATTCTAAATGGGGGGTTGGGCCTGGTTCGATTCATTAGACCAGGACATTGTAGTATTAGTCCAGATAATGGTAAATACTTGGTACTAGGATATTATAGCTATTACAGAGACCTGGCTGAAAGAGGGGCAGCTCAACATTCCTGGTTACCGGATTTTCAGACGGGATAGAGCGGGAGGTAAAAAGGGAGCGGGGGGGGGGTCGTGCTATTGATTAAATAAACTATTACAGCTGTGAGGAGGAATGATATGTTGGAGGGATTTAAAACGAGGCCATATGGGTCGAATTGATAAAAAAAAGTGGCGATCACACTGCTAGAGAGTGTACTATAAACCCCCAAACAGTGAGAGGGAGAGAGAAGAGCAAATATGTGGACACATTTCTGAGAAGTGCATAAACTATAGGGCAGTAATGCTCGGGGATTTCAACTACACCAATATTAACTGGGATAAAATTAGTGTGAAGCATATTGAAGCTGCGGAATTCCTAAAATGCATCCAGGAGAACTTTTTTCGCCATTATGTAGCAAGCCCAACAAGGGAGAGGGCGGTTCTGGACTTAGTTTTAGGGAATGAAGCTGGGCAGGTAGAAGGCGTATCAGTGGGGAAACATTTTGGTGCTAGTGACCATAATTCTGTTAGATTTAATGTAGTTATGGTAAAGGACTAGGATAGAATAGGAATAAAAATTCTAAATTCGGGAAAAGCAAATTTTGCTAAGCTCAGAGGGGATTTAGCCATAGTGGACTGGAAAAAGTTACTTGAAGGTAAATCAGTGTCAGAGCAGTGGGAGGCATTCAAGGAGTAGATCCGGAGGGTTCAGACCAAATATGTGCCCATGAAGAAAAAAGGTAGGACTAACAAATCTAGAGCCCCCTGGCTGTCTCGGGACATACAGGGTCGGATAAAGAAAAAAGGGAGGCGTATGACAGATACCGAGGGCGAAATACTGCAGAATCTTTAGAGGAGTACAGAAATGCAGGGGTGCAATTAAAAAGGATATTTGGAAAGCAAAGAGAGAGCATGAAAAATTATTTGCAAGTAAAATCAAGGAAAACCCAGAGATGTTTTATAAATATATTAAGAGTAAGAGGATAACTAAAGAAAGGGTAGGGCCTATTTGGAGATAATGAGGGTAATCTGTGTGTGGAGGCGGGAGACGTCGGTAGGGTTCTTAATGAATACTTTGCGTCTGTTTTCACAAAGGTGAGGGGCGAAGCAGACATTGCTATCAGGGAGTGTGAAATATTATATGAAATAAACATAGTGAGAGAGGAAGTATTCAGGGGTTTAGCAGCTTTATAAGTGGATATATCCCCAGGCCCGGATGAAAAGTATCCCAGGCTGTTAAGCGAATCAAAAGAAGAAATAGCAGAGGCCCTGACCATCATTTTACTCTCTGGCTTCAGGTGTGCTACTGGAGGACTGCTAACGTGGTACCCTTGTCAAAAAAGGGAGAAATGGATAGACCGAGTAATTACAGGCCAGTCAGCCTAACCTCGGTGTTGGGAAAATTATTTGAAATAATTCTGAAGGACAGGATAAATCTACATTTAGAAAGGCACGGATTAATCTGCAAGGCTACGGACCAAGAGCTGGGACGTGGGATTAGGCTGGATAGCTCTTTGTTTGCCGACAGGGACACGATGGGCTGTAACTTTCTATGATTCTACGATAATGCAGCAGGGGTCTCATGAGGCCCTTGTTGAGATTGGTTTAATTTCTGAACCAGATCAATAATGTCCAAGCCCAGAGCTGTTTTTGTCGTTGTGATTAATTTATTCAGGGGGTTCCCCACATTAAAGGCCATGAAGGAGAGATTGGTGCGTAGGTCCGGCGTCAGGGCAGACAGTATATCATGTTTCATGTCACTGTCCTCAAAATTAGGATGGTAATTCCGGAAAGCTACAGAACATTAACTGAGGCTTTAAAGGGTGCAGGAACGTCCACTGAGGTTTTCATGATATTGTTATCAGCATAGGCTGAGAGGTCTCTTAGCCAGGTCGATGGTGGCATACGAGACTTAGGCCTTTTAGTGTGGGGGTAGCAAGGTAGGATATAATTCTCCGCTGAACCCCTCGCATTCTGTATCATAAATCGGGGGGGGGGGGGGTTCTACTCCCGTGACTGCCGCTATTACAGCCCGTTGTTTACCCAGCTGGTTTGCCAACTCTTGTAAAATAATATGACACTGCCTGGGGTCCGACTCCCTTTGGGGCTGCTGAGGAGCCTCTCTCAGGGCTCCCCGTGAATAATTTAATTGTCTGGTAAGACGGTCATTGTCTTTTGTTAAGGAGGCTACCTGACACCGAGCCTCCTCAAGGTTCTGCTTTGCTGCGCCGGCGTGAACTGCATGAATGCTCTGTTGCTGTATTATTGCTGTCGACGCACCGACCTGGCCCTGAAGAACTTCATGTTGGTTACTGAAGATCTTCAATTTGATTTTTAACTCTACAGCCTCTTTTTCCCAGTTTGACTTCTCGCCCGTTAACTTTAGATTCTATTCTATCAGCCGCAGCTTGTCTTTTTCTAATTTATTCTGATTGTCCTCTAGCTGGGTGACACGATACACTGCCGCAGAGGCCATCCGCTGCACTGCCATATCTGGCTTCCATCTCTTCTCTTTAACTTGTTTCTCAATGAACGCAACAACGTCCTCAAAGTATACTCTGCTATCATCTCTTAGATATTCTACTACTAACGTCTGTAACTGTGCAACCTCGCATTTCTTCATTAACTTCGTTTTAAACTCTGCAAAAAAAATCTCACTCGAACTCTTGCTGTACGGTAAAGAGACACTATCTGTTAGGTAACCTAAAGCACCACAAGCACTCTCGTTGATCAGACGAAAATCAAAGCAAAAATCCAAGAGCCTGCCTTATGCACAATAGACCTGGTTTCAGTTAATAGTCACAGCCCCAAGTTGGGCGAAAATCTGTAGCTTATTTTGATATAGATATAAAATAATATCCTTTCTGTTTGATATATAAGGTGCCGGACTAGAATGGGTTAATTTCAGCCGTTCAGTGACTGTAATTGATGCCAGTCTCCATGGGAACTAACTGCTTGTTAGTAATTCAGTCAGTTGAACACAGCAGGTCATAGAGTATTCTTTCCAATGTTTATTATAATGGAATATATTTAAAATATATTACGGATCTGCATTTTGCTCACATAACTAAATCAATTCCTATCATTTAATCAATAAACACTCTGACTGTAAAAATGTTCATCTCACTCAGCGAGGTTGCACTGTGGGAATCGGTTTCACTTTGCAGGATTGAAAATGTAGACTGCTGATTGGAAAGGTGTTAATTAATATCAGGAATTTCAAAATACGGCAACAGATTCTCACCATTGTGAGCAGCACCTTTCAGGGACTCACTATTCCTCTTTATAAGTTCAGTCGATACAGCAGCAGTGTGAAAATCCCCATCGCCTCTAATAAGGCAGAAACCATGCAACACGGACGGTCCCTCATTGCGGGGGATGGAGATTTATCTGAAAGTTTTGTCTACACTGGTGACAATCTGGTTCATATCTTTGAGTGTTCTGGTACTGAGCTGACACTGTTCATCACAGGATTCCTTTGAAATTTCCACCAGTAAAAGTGAACCTGAATCCCAGCGTTAAACAAGGCAGGTTACATTCCCGGCCGTGGTTATATCTCTTACGTCCTTCAATCAGTGAATTTAATGATTGAATTGATAGGGAGTGATATTACTTAGCACCGTTCCACCCAGCAGTCTACATTTTCAATCCTGCAGAGTGAACCCAATTCCCACAGTGCAACCTCGCTGAGTGAGATGAAGATCTCTTGGTTTTGTACAGTCAGAGTGTTTAATGATTAAATGATAGGAATTGATTTATTGAGATGAGCAAAATGAGGATCTGCAATATATGTTAAATATATTCCATTATAATAAACATTGGAAAGATTATTCTATGACCTGCTCTGTTCAACTGACTGGATTAATAAGAAGCAGAGACAATTAGTTCCCATGGAGACTGCTATCAATTAGTCACTGAACGGCTGAAATTAACCTGTTCTGGTCCGACACTTCATATAAAAAATATAAAGTATGTTATTTTATATTTATATTAATATTAGACAGATATTGCCCGTCTGTAAAGTGAAGTCCCTAAAGAACTGAATATTATTTCACTAGAGTTGGGAATAATATTAAATATGAGCGCTGCAGTCCGATAGCATTGCATTGAGAGCAGAGATTTAGTTACAGATTTCAGATAATTTCGGTGATAAATTCTAATCCTGTCATTTCAGCGACTGTCTATCCAATTCGCCCGGTCAGTTTACACTCAGTTACCGTCCCTGAAACATGGAGCGGGTCAGTTCACAAATAAAATTCTCTGGTACAGCACGACATAATGATCAGTTTGATTTAGCAAATCTGGAGTGTTCAGAAACTGATCTTTGGGAGAAGTGGATTGTCCTGATTGCCCCTCCTCGATATCTCAATTTAGATATTTTCAGTTCTGTAATAAACATGAGCGGGAATAATGTCTGATGCTGCTTTGACCAACTGACTGGCACTAATATGAACCCGTAAGCTGACAGTCTCACTGCCGATTTCAACACAAGCAACATAATTCATCGCTTCTCACAGAAAATGAGGGAAGATTTGATAGTTATTTAGAAATGTCACTGACTTCACATCTACTGTTATGACCCATTCCGATATGTCACTGACCTCACTTATACTGTCACTATACATTCTGTAGTCCACGAACCACACTTGCACCATCGTTCCACATCCAGGCATATTACTGACCTCACTTGCGCTGTCAATATAAACCGAGCTGCATTTTTGACAGATATTTTACTGTCAATACAACTCTAGGACTATCTCTGACATACATTGTGCTGCCACTGCACATTTCGAGACATTACTGATGTGAATTGTTCAGTCACTGATCTCACTTATATATTCAATACCCTTCCTGATACATCACTGAACTGGAAACTACATATCGCTGCTTCTTATTAGTTACAGTAAGCTGAGCACAACAGATTTACACAAGGTTACCATTATCATTTCTGAGATCAAAGAATATATTTTATTAGATTCCCCAAGCTAACACTCAGCTCAATTCTAATATCAGGGCTTTCAAAATACGGCAACAGATTCTCACCATTGTGAGCAGCACCTTTCAGGGGCTCAATATTCCACTTTATAAATTCAGTCTATACAGCATCAGTGTGAAAATCCCCAGCCCCCCTCATAAGGCAGAACCCAGACAACATCGATGGTCCCTCATTGTGGGGGATGGAGATTTATTTGAAAGATTTGTCTACACTGTTTAGAATCTGGATTATATAATTTAATGTTCTGGTACTGAGCTGACACTGTCCAACACAGGATCCCTTTGAAATTTCCATCAGTAACAGTGAACCTAAATCCCAGCATTAAACAAGGCAGGTTTCATTCCCGGTCGTGGTTACATCTCTGAATTCATTCAATCAGTGAATTTAATGATTGAATTGCTGGGAGTGAATTGTAGAATTGAGCTTAGTGTTAGTTTGGGGCATCTTTTAAAATATATTCTGTGATCTCAGAAATGGTAATGGGAGCCTTGTGTAAATCTGTTGTCAGCTTACTGTTAATGATAAGAAGCAGAGACATGTAGGTTCCAGGGTGAGTCACATTAATTCCAGTCACTGAACAGCAGCAGATTCCCTTTTCACTCTAACAGTCGTTACACAACAATATTCTTCAAACAAGGTATTGGACAGATGTATATTAAAAACCCCACAAACCATAGAATAGGTTAATTTTAATAACTATTGGGAATAACTGATGTTGCATATCGCTCGATCTGACAGGAATAATGGGAAATGAGAGCCGATTCATTTACAGCTTTCAAATCACTACCGATCTGGGCCTACAACTGATTCCTGTCCCTTAGTAACTGGTCTGGGCCTACACATGAGTCCATCCCCAACTAACATGTCTGGGCCTAGACTTGTCTTCAGCAACTCACGACCCGGTCTGGACCTACACCTGTCTTCAGGCACTCACTACCTAGTCTGGGTCTCCACCTGACTCCAGTCCCTCACTACCCGGTCTGGGCCTACACCAGACTCCAGTCCCTCAGTACCCGGTCTGGGCCTACACCTGACTCCAGTCGCTCACTACCCGGTATGGGCCTGCACCCGACTCCAGTCCCTCACGACCCGGTCTGGGCCGGCACCTGACTCCAGTCCCTCGATACCTGGCCTGGGCCTACACCTGACTCCAGTCCCTCACTACCCGGTCTGGGCCTACACCTGACTCCAGTCCCTCACGACCCGGTCTGGGCCTACACCTGACTCCAGTCCCTCACTACCTGGTCTGGGCCGGCATCTGACTCCAGTCCCTCCATACCTGGTCTGGGCCTACACCTGACTCCAGTCCCTCACTACCCGGTCTGGGTATACACCTGAATCCAGTCCCTCACTACCCGGTCTGGGCCGGCACCTGACTCCAGTCCCTCACTACCCGGTCTGGGCCTAGACCGGACTCCAGTCCCTCACTACACAGTCCAGGCCTGCACCTTCACTCCTCTCAGTCGTAATGGGCACTGAGTGTTGGAGAGAGAGTATTGACAGTATAAATGCCTCTTATATCAGTAATGCGTCAGTATTGAGGAAATAGGTTATGTATATTAACGAAATTGTACAATTGTAAAGTGGGTGCAGTAACAGAGAGACCGGTTCCCGCTTTAAGAGACCTCAATAAGTTATAGTTTCTCAATCATAATTTGCGGGTTGCGTCTCCGCTTTAAGATCTCTCATTGATTCCAGCGCGCAAGCTCAGCGCTGAAGCGGAAGATGTAATCACGCTGGGCGGGGAATAACGTAACGCTGCTGGGCGGGTATTGAGGACAAAGCCTGTCCATCGTCGAGCGAGTCGGCGGATCCCCAAGAGTAGCACGAGCTCTTTGTTGTGGCGGCTGTCTGTCAAGCAAAGGGCGGCTTCGATTGGTCAGCGGCCCGTTCAGTGGGTGGGGCAGGGGACGAGAGCTGCGGCCAATCCATCAGCGCCTGAAGCGTTGGCAAAGTCCCGGGATTGGGCAGGGGAGCAAGAGGAGGGCCGACCCCAGCCCAGAGCCCAGAACAGGCGGTCACACCGGCAGCTAATGTTCCCAATCCCCACCCCGGCCCTGCCCGGGACTAGGCTTCAAGCCTCTATCCGGAGGAGGAGGAAGAGGATGGTGAATCGGGGAGAGAAGAACCCATGGAGCGAGAAGAGATTCGGGAGCGTGGAACACCCCCTCCCCTCCGCTAGGGTGGAAATTCCCGCCTCTGGGCTTCCCAATGGGAGATCATATGTAAATATGTCAAGCTGTAGTTCCCACTCCTGCCAGAGGAGTCGCTGCAGCTGCTGGAATTACTTAGGATATACAGCACGGCAAGAGGCCATTCGGCCCAACCAGTCCCTGCCGGGATTTATGCTCCAATCGAGCCTCCTCCCGTCTTTCCTCATCTAACTCTATTAGAGTAACCCTCTATTCCCTTTCCCCTCATATGCTTATCCAGCATCCTTTTAAATGCAGCAATACTGTTCGCTTCAACCACTCCCTGTGGAAGCGAGTTCCACATTCTCAACACTCTCTGGGTGAATAAGTTTCTTCTGAATTCCCTATTTGATTTCTTAGTGACTATCCTATAATGATGTCCTTAAGTCTTGCACTTCCACACAAGTGGAAACGCTCTCTCTGTATCTTCTGTTTCAAAACCTTTCATTATTTTAAAGATCTGTGTTATGTTACCCCTCAGCCTTCTCTTTTCAAGAGAAAAGCCTGTTCATCCTTTCCTGATAGAGGAACCCTCGCATTTCTGGCATCATCCTTGTAAATCTGCTCTGCACCCTCTCCAGCCTCTCTATATCCTTTTTATAATATGGTGACTAGAACTGTATGCAACACCCCAAGTGTGTTCTTAGCAAGGTTTGATACAGGTTTAGCATAACTTCACTACCTTTCAATTCGATCCCCCGAGGAATAAACCCTCAGGCTTGGTTTGCTTTTTTATGCCCTGGTTAATCTGTGTCGCTATTTTCAGTGCGGTGTGTATTTGTACTCCGAGATCTCCACCCCATTTAAATTTTTGCTTTCCAAGTGATATTTGGCCTCTTTATCTTTCTTACCAAAATGAAATACCTCACATTTATCTGTGTTGAATTTCATTTGCCAATTATATGCCAATTAAAGGTCTGTTACAAATGCATAATAAATAATTTCAATCAATAATGCAAATATATGACTATAACTATAATATTTATGTCTCCCCATCTCATCTCTCCCTCTCTCTCCATCGGTCTCTTCTCCTTCCCCTTTGTGTCCCTCTCCCTCTCTCCCTCTCTTTCTCTCTCCCTCAGATTAATAAAATGTCACTTTGCTGATATGCATAGGATATACGGCACTGATACAGGCCATTCAGCCAAAGCAGTCCAGGCTTTATTGTAGGTCTCCACGCCACCGGGATCTGCTACAAAGGAGTAGGTGAGGAGGACAAACACAGTTATCGTGTCAGCCTCTAATCCAGGCTCTATTCACAGTGCGAGGATCAGGGTAACTCAACACAGGCCGGGGATGAAGCCTGGGCCTTTCCTGCTCTATGTGTGTGGGGGATCTCAGTACCACACCAGGCGAGGATCAGGGTAACTCAGCACAGGCCGGGGATGGAGCCTCGGTCTTTCCTGCTCTGAGTGTGTGGGGCTCTCAGTACCAACTCCGGGTGAGGACATTTCAGGATTGGGGCACACATCATTGCGTGGGTCTATTTGCCACCACTCTCCCCCTCTCTCTCGCAGTTAGTTTCGGAGTATGTGACTGAGCAGAATGGGCAGCTGCTGCCCCGCGCACCTCACACATTCACACTGGTGGAGATGCAGCAGATTGAGAACTCGAGACTTCGACAAACTCCGCAGCGAGGTAAGATCACCCCTGGGAGTAGAGGGTAGAGCAGGGAATCAACTCAGCTCAGTCCGAGGATTGAGCCTGGGACATTCCGTGTGTGTGTGTGTGTGTGTCACTGACCCGGGCATTGTTGGTACAGGATCACTGACCCCGGGAATTATGGGTACAGGGTTACTGGACCCGGGCATTGTGTGTACAGTGTCACTGACCCCGGGCACTGTGTACACAGGGTCACTGACCCTGGGCAGTGTGGTTAAGGTCCTGAGGTTGATTACGGCCCCCAGTGACTGTTTGATTTTAAATGGTGTTTGACCTCTGAATCTTCCTCTAACCCAAGACCCCGCTGTGACCTGTCCAGCAAAGTGGACCCTGGAATAACTGGAACAAATGGCAGAGGAACTGTGGCTGGGGAAACCGAACTGGAGCAAAGTCAGGCACAGAAATGTTATGGAGCGGGAGCGAGTTACTGTAATGTCATGGTAGTGTCGAGGGAGCTCTGTATTATACCTGCCCTGGGACTGCTGGATGCTGACACTGGGAATAAAGTGGGGGTACACTGTCAGGGTAATGTAGAGGTAGCAGTTTACTGTACCTGCCCCGGGAGTGCTTGGTGCTGACACTGGTTATAAAGTGGGGGTACACTTTCGGAGTAATTTCGGGGGAGCTCTCTATTATACCTGCCCTGGGAGTGGGAGGGGCTACGGCCACTTTGTGACATTGTTCCAGGCTGACATGTGATTTGCTCCCGGTTCCTTTGTGATGTCACCTGGAGTCAGAGCCCCACCCCTGGTTACGGTCCATCAGTGGGATGTCAGTGTGGGAGGAGCTGGAGTTAAATCTGACACTGGCAGTTTGCAACTGCCGATAAACAGGGCAAAGGACAGAATAGAACAATTTGATATTAAAGTCAGTAATTCATACACATTAATTGCAAATTTATTCAAATTAGTTACAATCACAGTCACAAAAACAGTCCCACTGTAATCAAGGCAGAGATTCTGTGGTTAATATGAATCTTTATTCTATTGACAGTCTCTGGGAGTGAGCAATATCTCAGGAAGGTGGAGAGAGAGAAGTCGAATCATCGCCACACTCATTGGGACTGCAGAAATGTCGCTGGCTTCACAGAGCATGTCTGGTGGGACCAAGATCCCCGTGTCAGAGACGTGAAAAAACGGGAAGCTTCAACAATGATTGGAAAGGTGAGGAACTTTACTGAGAATCCCACCAGTCCAGGAATTTTCCGAGGTGCGAGTCTAACCAGATACTGGGAGCTGTTCAACATTTGCCATCATGCTGGCCTCAGATGCAGCAAGTTGAGCGGAGCTTAACTCATAGATAAACCTTGGCCATACCTCACCTGGGAGTGTTTGACGCTTACAGGTAGAGGTAATGCTGTACCTGAGCTGGTGGTGCTTCATTGGGCAGTGACAAGGGAACTGTATGCTGCATTGAACACGTGCTGTATCTGAGTTGGTTTTGTTTGTTGGTACAGGTTACTGACCCCAGGCATTGTGGGTCCAGAGTCAATGACCCTGGGGATTGTGGGTAAAGGTGACTGAACTCGGGCATTGTGGGTACAGATCACTGACCCTAGGCTTTGTTGTTACAGGTTCACTGACCCCGGGTATTGCGGGTACAGATCACTGACCCTGGGCCTTGTGGGTACTGGGTCACTGATCCTGGGCCTTGTGGTTACTGGCTCACTGACCCTGAGCATTTTGGGAACGGGTCATGAACCTGGACATTGTGGGTAAGGTAACTGATCCTCAAGAATAGTGAGTAGAGGGTCACTGACTCTGGGCATTGTGCGAAGAGCTCACTGCCCCTGTGCATTGTGGGTTCAGGGGACTGAAACTGGGCATTGTGGGTAAACTCAATGACCCTGGACATTGTCGGTAAATGGTCACTGCCCCTGGGCATTGTGGATACAGCGTCACTGACCCTGGGAATTGTGGGAAAGGTCCTGAGGCTGATTACAGCGGCCTGTTTGTGTATAACTTAAAATGGTGTTTGACCTCTGTCATTTCCTGTCCCCTCGCAGAACCTGCTGTGTCCTGCCCAGCGAAGTGGGCCCTGGAATACCTGGAACAGACGGAAGAGAAACTGTATCTGGGGGAACACGAGCTGGAGCAGAGTCAGAAACAGAATTGGTACGGAGCGGCGAGAGGGAGGTAGTAATAATGTTAATGTCAGGGTACAATAGATGGAAATCTTTATTGTACCTGCCCCGGGAGCGCTCGATGCTGACACTGGGTATAAAGTTGGGGGACACTGTCAGGGTAATGTAGAGGGAGCTCCTTATTGTATCTGGCCCGGGACCGCTTGCTGCTGATACTGGGTATACAGTGGGGATACTCTGTGAGAGAAATGTAGAGGGAGCTCTGCATTGTACCAGCCCTGGGAGCGCTCGATGCTGACACAGGGTATAAAGTGGGGTACACTGTCAGGGTAATGTAGAAGAAGCTCTGTATTGTACCTGCCCTGGGATTGCTCGATGCTGACATGGGTATAAAGTGGGGGTACACTGTCGGAGTAATGTACAGGGAGCTTTGTATTGTACCTGCCCCAGGAGTGGGAGGGGCTACGGCTAATTTGTGACATTGTTCCAGGCTGCTGTCTGATTGGCTCCCGGTTCCTTTGTGATGTCACCTGGAGTCAGGGCCCGCCCCTGTTTACGGCACATCAGTGGGATGTCAGTGTGGGAGGAGCTGGAGTGACAGCTGACATTGGGAGTGTGTCAGCTCCCGATAAACAGGGCAAAGGACAGAAAAAAAAGAATTTAATATTATCTCATTAATTCAAACACTCATTAATTGCAAATGTCTTCATAATAGATACAATCACAGACACAAAAAGAGTCCCGCTGTATTACAGGTAGACATTCTGGGATTAATATGACTCATTTTTCTATTGACAGTCTCTGGGAGTGAGCAATATCTCAGGGTGGTGGAGAGAGAGAGAATTCGAATCATCGCCACAATCATTGGGACTGGAGAAATGTCGCTGGCTTCACAGAGCAGATCTGGTGGGAGCAACATACCCAGTGTCGGAGATGGGATAAAACGGGAAGCGTCAACAACGTTTGGAAAGGTGAGGAACTTTACTGAGAATCCCATCAGTCAAGAATTTTGCCGAGGTGTGAGTCTAACCAGATACTGGGAGCTGTTCAACATCTGCCATCAGGCGCGGCCTTTGATGCGAAAAGTTGTGCGGATCTTAACTCGGAGATAAACCTTGCCCGTACCTCACCGGGACGGTTTGACATTTATATGTAGAGGGATCTTTATTCTGTATTCACCCCATGCTGTACCTGAGTTGGTTGTGTTGATGAACCAAATTGGAGGGTGCTTTACTCTGTACCTAACCCGTGATGTACCTGCCCTGGAACTGTTTGGTGGGGCAGTGCAGAGGGAGGTTTACTTTGTACCTAACCCGTGATGTACCTGCCCTGGGACTGTTTGGTGGGGCCGTGTAGAGGGAGCTGAACTTTGTATCTAACCCGCTGTACCTGCCCTGGAGGTATTTGATGAGAGCTTTACACTGTAACAGAGGATTACATGGGATATACAGCACTGAAGCAGACCATTCGGCCCAACTAGTCCATGCCGGCGTTGATGCTCCGCTCGAGCCTGCACCCGTCATACCTCATCTAATTTTATCTATTCCCTTCTCCCTCATATGCTTATCTAACGGCCCCTTAAATGCATCAATACTATTCGCTTCAGCCACTCCCTGTGGTAGCGAGTTCCACATTCTCACCACTCTCTTGGTAAAGAAGTTTCTTCTGAATTCCCTATTTGATTTCTTGGTGACTACCTTATATTGATGGCCTCTAATGTTGCACTTCCCCACAAGTGGAAACACTCTCTCTGTATCTACTCCATCAAAACCTTTCCTCATTTTAAAGACCTCTATTAGGTCACCCCTCAGCCTTCAAGAGAAAGGAGACCCAGCCTGTTCATCCGTTCCTAATATGTATACCTTGCTTTTCTGGCATCATCCATGTAAATCTTCTCTGCACCCTCTCAAGTGCCTCTATATCCTTTTTAGAATATAGCGACCAGATATGTACGCAGTACTCCAATGCCCAAGCTTTATCTGCGTTAAATTTAATTTGCCAATTATATATATTTATTTTTATTCGCTTATGGAATCTGGGCGTCGGTGGCAGGGCCAGCATATATTGCCCATCCCTAGTTGCCCTTGAGAAGGTGGTGGTGAGCCGCCTCCTTGAAACGCTGCAGTCCGTGTGGTGAAGATTCTCCCACAGTGATGTTAGGTAGGGATTTCCAGGATTTTGACCGAGCGACGATGAAGAATCGGCGATATACTTCTAAGTCAGGATGATGTATGACTTGGAGGGTAACTAGGAGGTGATGGTGTTCCCATGCGCCTGCTGCCCTTGTCCTTCTAGGTGGAAGAGGTCGCGTGTTTGAGAGGTGCTGCCGAAGAAGCCTTGGCGAGTTGCTACAGTGCATCTTGTAGATGGTACACACTGCAGCCACGGTACGCCGGTGGTGGAGGGAGTGAATGCTTAAGGTGGTGGATGGGGTGCCAATCAAGTAGGCTGTTTGTCCTGGATGGTGTCGAGCTTCTTGTGTGTTGTTGCAGCTACACTCATTGAATCATAGAATCATAGAAGATAGGAGCAGGCGTAGGCCATTCGGCCCCTCTAGCCTGCTCCGCTATTCAATGCGATCATGGCTGATCATCCAAATTCAGTACCCTGTCCCTGCTTTCTCCCCATACCCCTTTAGCCTTAAGAAATATATCCAACTCTTTCTTGAATCTATTTAATGAATTGGCCTCTACTGCCTTCAGTGGTAGAGAATTCCACAGGTTCACCACTCTCTGGGTTAAGAAAGTCCTCCTCATTTCTGTCCTAAATGGCTTACCCCTTATCCTTAGACTGTGAACCCTGGTTCTGGACTCCCCGACCATCAGGAACATCCTTCCTGCACCTAGTTTGTCCTGTCCTGTCAGAATTTTATAAGTTTCAATGAGATCCCCTCTCATTCTTATAAACTCCAGCGAGTATAAGCCCAATCGACCCAATCGCTCTTCATACGTCATTCCTGCCATCCCAGGTATCAGCCTTGTGAATCTTCGCTTAACTCCTTCCATGGCAAGAACATCCTTCCTCAGATAAGGCGACCAAAAGTGCACACAGTACTCAAGGTGTGGTCTCACCAAGGCCCTGCAACTGCAGCAAGACATCCTTGTTCCTGTAGTCAAACCGTCTCGCTATGAAGGCCGACATAGCATTTGCCTTCTTAACCGCCTGCTCTACCTGCATGCTTACCTTCAGCGACTAGTGCACAAGGACACCCAGGTCTCGTTGCACTACCCCTTCTCCCAATCTATTGCTATTCAGATAATAATCTGACTTTCTGTTTTTGACACCAAAGTGGATAACCTCGCATTTATCCACGTTATATTGCATCTGACACGCTTCTGCCCAATCACCCAACCTGTGCAAATCATCCTGGAGTTTCTCGGCATCCTCCTCGCAGCACACACGCCCACCCAGTTTTGTGTCTTCTGCAAACTTGGAGATATTACATCTAGTTCCCTTGTCCAGATCATTACTATATATTGTGAATAGCTGGGATCCAAGGACCGATCCCTGCGGTACCCTACTAGTCACTGCCTGCCACTCGGAAAAAGACCCGTTTATTCCAACTCCTTGCTTTCTGTCTGCCAACCAGTTCTCTATACAAGTCAATACCTTGCCCCCATTTCCATGTGCCTTAACTTTACACGCTAATCTCTAATGCGGGACCTTATAAAAAGCCTTTTGGAAATCCACATACACCACATCCACTGGTTCTCCCTTATCTATTTTACCAGTTACATCCTCAAAAAAATTCCAGTAGATTAGTCAAGCGTGATTTAACTTTTGTAAATCCATGTTGACTTTGGCCGATCCTGTCACTGTTTTCCAAGTGCTCAGCTATTACATCTTTTATAATGGACTCTAACATTTTCCCCACTACCGATGTCAGGTTTACCGGTCTGTAATTCCCCGTTTTCTCTCTACCACCCTTTTTGAATAGTGGGGTAACATTAGCTACCCTCCAATCCATGAGTACTGTTCCAGATTCCATCGAATGTAGGAAGATGATCAGCAATGCATCTACTATTTCTAGGATCACTTCCTTAATTGTAGATTTTCAGGCCCTGGGGATTTATCGGCCTTCAATCCCTTCAATTTCCCTAACACTATTTCCCTACAAATACTGATTTCTTTCAGTATTTCCCTTTCATCAGATCCTATGTTCCCCAACATCTCTGGGAGATTATTTGTGTCCTCTTTGTGAAGACAGAACCAAAATATGTATTTAATTGCTCAGACATTTCTTTGTTCCCCATTATAAGTTGACATGATTCTGACTGCAAGGGACCTATGCTTGATTTCACTAATCCTTTTCTCTTCACATATCTATAAAAGCTTTTACAGTTATTTTTATGTTCGCTGCAAGCTTACTCTCGTATTCTATTTTCCCCTTCTTAATTAATCCCTTTGTCCTCCTTTGTAGAATCTTAAACTGCTCCCAACCCTCAGGGTTACTGCTTTTTATGGCCAAATTATATGCCATGTACTTGGATCTTATGCAATCTCTAATTTCCCTTGTTAGCCACGGTTGAGTCATCCTTTTTGTTTTATTCTTATGCCAAACTGGGATGAACAAATTCTGGAGTTCGTCCATGCGGTCTTTGAATGTTTGCCATTGCCTATCCACCGTCCACCCTTTGAGTGACATTCCCCAATCAATGCTATCTAACTCGCACCTCATACCATCGTAGTTTTCTTTATTTAAATTCAGGACCCCAGTCTCTGAGTCATATACTTCACTCTCCATCCTAATGAAGAATTCGATCATATTATGATCGCTCCGACCCAAGGGGCCTCGCACAACAAGATTGCTAATTAATCCTTTCTCATTGCATAATACCCAGTCTAAGATGGTCTGATCTCTGGTTGGTTCCTCGACATATTGGTCCAGGAAACCATCCCGTAAACACTCCACGAATTCCTCCTCCATAGTATTGTTACTAATTTGGTTAGCCCTATCTATATGTAGATTAATGTCACCCATGATGACTGCTGTGCCGTTATTGCACGCTTCTCTAATTTTCCTTTTATTGCCATCCCCAATCTCCGCATTACTGTTTGGAGGTCTATATATCACTCCCACTAACGTTTTCTGCCCCTTGTTATTTCTCAGTTCAACCCATACAGATTCCACATCATCAGAGCTAATATTCATCATTTCAATTGTGTTAATCCCCAATTAACCAGCAATGCCACCCCACCTCCCTTTCCTTTTTGCCTATCTTTCCTGAATACTGAGTACCCCTGGATTTTGAATTCCCAGCCTTGGCCACCCTGGAGCCATGTTTCGGTAATCCCAATCAAATCATATTCGTTTAACTCTATTTGCGCAGCTAATTCATCCACCTTGTTCCGAATGCTCCTTGCATTAAGAGACAAACCCTTCAGGCTTGGTTTTTTAACGCTCTTAGACCGATTAGAATTAGTATTTACTGTGGCCACGTTTGATTTAAACCGTTGTTTGCTCTGACTGCCACTTTTGTTTTTCGCCTTCCTATCTTTTGCTTGTATCCTTGTTTCCCTTTCCTCTGTCTCCCTGCTCAGGTTCCCAACCCCCTGCCTTTTTAGTTTAAACCCTCCCCCAGAGCACTACGAAACATTCCCGGCCCTGCCCACCTGTAGGCCGTCCGGTTTGTACTGATCCCACCATCCCGCCAAACCGGTTCCAATGCCCCAGGAATTTGAATCCCTCCCCCTTGCACCATTCCTCTAGCCACGTATTCATTTGAAATATCCTTCTATTTCTACTCTGACTCGCACGTGGCACTGGTAGCAATCCTGAGAATACTACCTTTGAGGTCCTATTTTTTTAATTTGCCTCCTAACTCCCTATATTCTGCTTTTAGGAACTCATCCCGTTTTTTACCTATATTGTTGGTAACTATATGCTCCACGACAACTGGCTGTTCACCCTTCCCTTCCAAAATGCTCTGTAGCCGCTCTGAGACATCCTTGAACCTTGCACCAGGGAGGCAACATACCATTCTGGAGACTCGTTTGCGGCTGCAGAAAAGCCTATCCATTCGCCTTACAATAGAATCCCTTATCACTTTTGCTCTCCGTTTCATTTTCCTCCCATCCTGTGCAGCAGAACCACCTACGGTGCTAGGAAGTTGGCTGCTGCTGTCATCCAGGCAATATGTCAATTAAAGAGAAATACATAATAAATAATATGAATCAGTAAAGCAAATTTTTGACTGTAAGTATAATATTTATATCTCCCCCTACTCTCTCTCTCTCTCTCTCTCCCTCGTTTTCTCCTCCTTCCCCTCTCTCTCCCGCCCTCTCCCTCAGAATTATAAAATATATCTTTGGCGATAACTGGCCATTGGGCCCAACCAATCCATGCCTTATTCGAGGTCTCCAAGCCACTAGGATCTGCCTCAGAGGAGCAGGTGAGGAGGACAAACACGGTTATTATGTCAGCCTGTAATCCAGGCTCCATTCACCGGGCGAGGATCAGGGTAACTCAGCACAGGCCGGGATGGAGCCTGGGCCTTTCCTGCTTTGTGTGTGAGGGGTCTCAGTACACACTTCAGGAGGGGACATTTCAGGGGTGGGGCACCCATCATTGTGTGGGTCTAATTGCCAAACCTCTCTTGCAGTTAATCTCGCAGTTTGTGACTGAGCAGAATGCCCTGCGCACCCCACACGTTCAAGATGGACGACCTGCTGGCGGAGATGCAGTAGATTGAGAATTCAAGTCTTTAACATGCTCACCAGCGAGGTAAGATCACCCTTGGGAGCAGAGGGTATAGCAGGGGGTCAATCAGAACAGGCCGAGGATGGAGCCTGAGCATTTCCTGCTGTATGCGAGTGTTTGTGTGTGTGTATGAGTGTGGGGGCGGGGAGGGGGAGGGGGCTCAGTTGCACTTCGGGTGAGATCAGGTTAACTCAGCACAGGCCGGTGATGGAGCCTGGGCCTTTCCTGCTCTTTGTGTGGAGAGGGAGGGGGTGGGCTCAGTACCACACCGGGTGAGATCAGGCTAACTCAACACACGCCGGAGATGGAGCCTGTGCCTTTCCTGCTCTGTATCTGTGTGTGTGTGTGTGTGTGGAAGGGGGGGACTCAGTACCACACCAGGTGAGATCAGGCTAACTCGGCACAGGTCGGGAATGGAGCCTGGGCCATTCCTGCCCAGATTCGGGCCCTAATCTCTCGCGTTTTCCCTCCCCAATCCCCCGCTGTGGCAGACCTGGCGATGTCGGGGACCTGGCCGAGGAGTTTATGGCCACCGAGCCGACTGTAGACACATCGCAGGCCGACAGTGAAGCCGATTGGTCAATGGAGTTTATTGCCGAGGTGACAGGTATGGGGAAGGGCCACTCAGCATTGTGGATACGGGGTCATTGACCCCGGGCATTATGGGCACAGGGTCACTGACACTGAGCATTGTGGGTACAGGGTCACTGACACTGGGAATTGTGGGTACTGGGTCACTGACACTGGGCATTGTGGGTACAGGCTCACTGACACTGGGCATTGTCGCTTCAGGGTCACCCACCATGTGCACTGTGGGTACAGGTCACTGACACTGGTCATTGTGGGTACAGGGTCACCAACCCTGTGCATTGTGGGTACAGGTTAAGGGACACTGGGACTTGTGGGTACAGGGTCACTGACACTTGGCATTGTGGGTACAGGGTCACGGACGCTGGGCATTGTGGGTACAGGGTCACTGACCCAGGGCAATGTGGATACAGTGTCAGTGACCCTGGGCACTGTGGTTAAGTTCCTGAGGGTGATTACGGCCCCCTGTGACTGTTTGACTTTAAATGGTGTTTGACCTCTGAATCTTCCTCTACTCCTAGAGCCCGCTGTGACCTGTCCAGTAAAGTGGACTCTGGAATACCTGTAACAAACGGCAGAGGAACTGTGGCTGGGGAACCCGAGCTGGAGCAGAGTTAGGAACAGAAATGGTATGGAGTGGGAGGGAGTAACAGTGGTAATGTCAGGGTAATGTAGACAGAGCTCTGTATTATATCTGCCCTGCGAGTGCTCGATGCTGACACTGGGTAAAAAGTGGGGGTACACTGTCAGGGTGATGCAGAGGGAGCTCTGTATTATACCTGCACTGGGAGCATTCGATGCTGGCACTGGGTATAAAGTGGGGGTACAGTGTCTGGGTAATGCAGATTGAGCTCTGTATTGTACCTTCCCTGGGCGCACTCGTTGCTCACACTGGATATAAAGTGGGGTACACTGTCGGAGTAATGTAGAGGGAGCTCTGTACTGAACCTTCCCCGGGATTAACGGCCACTTTGTGACATTGTTCCTGGCTGCTGTGTGATTGGCTCTTGGCTGCTGTGTGATGTCACCTGGAGTCAGGGCCCCGCCCCTGTTTACGGCCCATCAGTGGGATGTCAGTGTGGGAGGAGCTGGAGTGGCAGCTGGCAGTGGGAGTGAGCTTTGTCCCAATAAACAGGGTAAAGGACAGAAAGGAACACATCAATATTAAAGTAAGTAATTAAAAAAATGTCATTACTTGCAAATATACTCAAATTAAATATAACCATTATCAAAAACAGTCCCACTGTATTCCAGTTACAGATTCTGGAATTAATATGAATCATTTTTCTATTAACAGTCTCTGGGAGTGAGCAATATCTCAGGAAGGTGGAGAGAGAGACGTCAAATCATCGCCTCACTAACTGTGACTGGAAAAATGTCGCTGGCTTCACAGAGCAGAAACGGCGGGACCGAGACCCCCATTTTCGGAAAAGGGATAAAACGGGAAGCTTCAACAATGATTGGAAAGGTGAGGAACTTTACTGTTAATAACATCGGTCCAGTATTTTCTCGAGATGAGAGTTCAAACAGATACAGGGAGCTGGTCAACATCTGCCATCAGGCTTGTCCTTTGTTGCGGCAAGTTGCGCAGAGCTGAACTCGCAGATAAAACTTGCCCGTACCCCACCTGGGAGTGTTTGACACTTACACGTAAAGGTATCTTTGTTCTGTATTCACCCCATGCCGAGCTAGTTGAGCTTCATTGGGCAGTGTCAAGGGAGCTGTACGTTGCATTGAACATGTGCTATATCTGAAATGGTTGTGTTTGATGAACCAAATTAGTGGAAGCTTTACTCTGTACGTCACCCATGCTCTGCCTGCCCAGAGAGTGTTTTGGGTTATCATTGTAGGGGAAGCTTTACTTTGTCTCTCTCTGTCTTACCCGTGCTGTACCTTCCCTTGGAATGTTTGATTGGTCAGTGTAATGGGAGCTTTAAGAACATAAGAATTAGGAGCAGGAGTAGGCCATTTTTCCCTTCGTGCCTGCTCCACCATTCAATAAGATCATGGCTGACCTTCTACCTCATCTCCACTTTCCTGAACTATCCCCATATCCCTTGATTCCCATAATATTCAAAAGTGTTTTGCATCTTCTCTCGTGAAGGTAAACATAAACTATTTGTTTAATTTCTCTGCCATTTCTTATTCCCCAGTATAATTTCTCCTGTCTCAGCCTGTAAGTGACCCACATTTACTTTCGCTAATATTTTCCTTTTTACATACCTATTGAGGCTTTTACAGTCTGTTTTTATGTCTCTTGCTTGTTTACTTTCATTGTATTTTCCCTTTATCAATTTCTTGGTCCTCCTTTGCTGAATTCTAAAATCCTCCCAATCCTCAGGCTTACTATTCTTTTTGGCAGCATTATAAGCCTATTCCTTTGATCTAATACTATCCTTAACTTCTCTTGTTAGCCACGGTTGGACCACTTTTCCTGTGGGGTTTTTGTGCCTTAAAGGAAGGTATATTTGTTGTAAATTATGTATTAATTCTTTAAATGCAAGCCATTGCTCCACAGTCATAACTTTTAATGTAGTTTCCCAATCTACGGTAGCCAACTCGTGGTCATACCTATGTAGTTTGCTTTGTTTATTTAAGATCCCAGTTTCGAATTTAAGTAAGTCAATTTCAAACTCAATATAAAATTCTACATATTATGGTCACTCTTCCCTAAATGCCCCTTTACTACAAGGTGATTAATTAAGCCTTTCTCGTTGCACAATACTAGCTCTAAAATAGCCTGTTCCCTAGTTGGTTCCTCAACATACTGATCTAGAAAACTATCTTCCATACATTCCATGAATTCGTCCTCCACACTTTTACTGCAAATTTGGTTTGCCCAGTCGATATGTAGATTCAAGTCCGCCATAATTACTGTATTACCCTTATTACATGCGCCTCTAATTTCCGGATTTGTACACTGCCCTACATTACAACTATTGTTTGCGGGCCTATAAACAACTCCCACCAATGTTTTCTGTCCTTGCATTTTCTTAGCTTCACCCAAACTGATTCTAGTTCTTGATTTTCAGAGCCAAGATCCTTTCTCCATACTGTCTTTATCCCATCCTTTATTATCAGGGTTACCCGGCCTCCTTTTCCATTTTGCCTATCCCTTGTAAAAGTTATGTATCCTGGAATATTTAGCTCCCAACCTTGGCCACTTTGCAGCCACATCTCCGTTATTGCTATTCGATCTAACCCGTTAATTTCTATCTGTGCTATTAATTCTTCTATTTTGTTGCGAATGGTTCACACATTCAGATATATCGCCTTTAGCTTTGACTTATTTCTCGTTTTCCCTGATGTTGCCTTAGTCACTGATGCTAGTCTCTCTGTCCCTTCTTGACGCAATCTGTTTATTTTTACACAAAAATCTACTCTGCTCTAGAGCTTCGACATTTCTCTTGCTTCTTTTAAATTTACTCGTTCCTGAATCCTTCCCCCTGCCCCGCCCCCCATCATTAGTTTAAAGCCTTTTCTACTGCCCTAGTTATTCGATTCGCCAGGACACTGGTCCCAGCCCCGTTTAACTGGAGCCAGTCCCAGTGGAACAGCTCACTATTTCCCCAGTTCTCGTGCCAGTGCCCCATGAACCGAAACCCCTTCCACCCACACCACTCTTTGAGCCACACATTTAACTCTCTAATCTGTTTGTCCATATGGCAAATTGCGCATGGCTCAGGTATCAATCCAGAGATTATTACATTTCAGGTTCTGCTTTTGGATCCTAATTTGAATCCTAGCTCCTCAAACTCCCTCAGCAGTACATCATTCCTAGTTTTACATATGACGTTGGTTCCTACGTCGACCATGACAACTGGATACTCCCGCTCTCAATCCAAATTCTGTGTAGAACGAATTCTATATACAGGAAGATATAAATGGACTGGTCAGGTGTGCAGAAAAGTGGCAAATTGAATTCAATCGGAGAAGTGTGAGGTAATGCATCTGGGGAGGACTAAAAAGGCAAGGGATCCCACCCACACATGCAGTAGCAGAGACTGACAGGTAAATAATGAATCCTACACTCACACACAGTACCAGAGACTGACAGGTACAGAATTAATCCCACACTCACACACAGTACCAGAGACTGACAGGTACAGAATGAATCCCACACTCACACACCATAACAGAGACTGACAGATATAGAATGAATCACACACTCACACACCGTACCAGAGACTGACAGGTACAGAATGAATCCCACACTCACACACAGTAGCAGAGACTGACAGGTACAGAATGAATCCCACAATCACACACAGCACCAGAGACTGACACATACAGAATGAATCCCACACTCACACACCGTAGCAGAGACTGACAGGTACAGAATGAATCCCACACTCACACACAGTAGCAGAGTTTGATATACAGAATGAACCCCACACTCACACACAGTAACAGAGACTGACAGATACAGAATGAATCCCATACTCACACACTGTATCAGAGACTGGCAGATATAGAATGAATCACAAACACACAGACAGTACCAGAGATTGACCGAAACAGAATGAATCCCACACTTATGTACAGTGCCAGAGACTGAAAATGACAGAATGAATGCAACACTGCTGGAGACTGTCAGATAGAGATTGAATATTGCTCTCATACAGACGCACAGACGGACAGATTCAGAATGAGACTGTCACATGCGCTACCACAGACCAACAGATAGAGATTGAATCCCAAACTCACACACAGTACCAGAGACTGACAAATACAGAATGAATCACACACTCACGAATAGTATCAGAGATTGACAGATACAGAATTAATCCCACACTCACACACAGTTCCAGAGACTGAGAGATAGAGAATGAATCCCACACTCACACACAGTACCAGAGACTGACAGATACAGAATGAATCCCACACTCACACACAGTTCCAGAGACTGACAGATACAGAATTAATACCACACTCACGCACAGTACCAGAGACTGACATACAGAATTAATCCCACACTCACACACAGTACCAGAGACTGACATAGGGAATGAATTTAACTCGCACAGTGCCAGAGACTGACAGATACAGAATTAATCCCATACGCACACACTACACCAGAGACTGACATGTACAGAATGAATCCCACACTCACACACAGTACCAGAGACCAACAGATACAGAATGAATCCCACACTCGCACACAGTACCAGAGACTGACAGATACAGAATGAATCCCACACTCACACACAGTACCAGAGACTGACAGATACAGAATGAATCCAACACTCAAACACAGTACCAGATACAGAGAGATACAGAATGAATCCCACAATCACCCACCGTACCAGAGACTGACATAGGGAATTAATTTCACTCGCACCGTGCCAGAGACTGACAGATACAGAATTAATCCCATACGCACACACTACACCAGAGACTGACATGTGCAGTATGAATCCCACACTCGCACACAGTACCAGAGATTGACAGATACAGAATGAATCCCACACACACACACAGTGCCAGAGACTGACAGATACATAATGAATCCCACACTCACACACAGTAACAGAGACTGACAGAGGGAATGAATTTCACTCGCACAGTGCCAGAGACTGACAGATACAGAATTAATCCCACAATCACACACAGTACCAGAGACTGACAGGTACAAAATGAATCCCACACTTACATACAGTACCAGAGACTGACAGATACTGAATGAATCCCATACTCACACACAGTACCAGAGATTGACGGGTACAGAATGAATCCGAAACTCACACACAGTACCAGAGACTGACAGATACAGAATGAATCCGACCAACACACACAGTATCAGAGACTGACAGATATAGAATGAATCCGACACTCAAACACAGTACCAGAGACTGACAGATACAGAATGAATCCGACCCTCACACACAGTATCAGAGACAGATAGAAATGGAATGAATTTCACTCGCACAGTGCCAGAGACTGACAGATATGAATGATTCTCACTCTCACGTACAAGACAACAGGCTGACTGATTTAGCACAACATTATAATCAGTGTTTGCAAATGCAATAATAGCTTGTCTCCCCTCCTAGTATTTCTGAATCCCTCCAGTCCAATATAATGTGAGCTATTATTGTCTGTTGTGTTCCTCTCCGATCTGTAAAATTCGCTGTAGCAGAGATTGGTGACATCTGCTGGCTGGAAACAGAACTGCAACAGAGTGGCAGAAATTCACTTTATCTGAAAGGGTTAAAGAGACATTGCAACGTGAGGAAATAGTGAAGGGGTTTGAGAGGATAGACGTCGGGATGTTTCCACTTGTGTAGGTGTGTGAAGCAAGGTTCAGAAATATAAAATAGTCACTAATAAAGCCATAAAGAATTCATGAAGAACTTCGCCACACAGAGTGGTTCCAATCAGGAACATGGAGCGGTTGAGGCGGATAGATGCCAGTGTTGTAGCTGTACTGCAACAGCTTGGCTAGAGGCGCGGCTAGTTCTGGATCACAAGTCTTCAGCACGACAGCCGGGGTGTTGTCGGGGCCCTTTGCCTTTGCTGTATCCAGTGCGCTCAGCCGTTTCTTGATATCACGTGAAGTGAATCGAATTGGCTGAAGACTGGCTTCTGTGATGGTGGGGAATCAGGTGTAGGCCGATATGGATCATCCACTCTGTACCTCTGGCTGAAGATGGTTGCAAACGCTTCAGCCTTGTCTTTTGCACTCGCGTGCTGGGCTCCACTATCATTGAGGATGGGGATATTCATGGAGCCGCCTCCTCCCGTTAGTTGTTTAATGGTCCACCACCATTCACGACTGGATGTGGCAGGACTGCAGATCTTTGATCTGATCCTTTGATTGTGGGATCGGTTAGCCCTGCCCATTGCATGCTGCTTCCGCTTTTTAGCATGCATGTAGTCCTGCGTTGCAGCTTCCCCAGGATGCCACCTCATTTTTACGTATGCCTGGTGCTGCTCCTGGCATGCTCTTCTACACTCCTTATTGAACCTGGGTTTGGTTGCAAATGCCTCAGCCTTGTATTTTGCACTCACGTGCTGGGCTCCACCATCATTGGCTTGATGGTAATAGTAGAGTGAGGGATATGCCGGGCCATGAGGTTACAGGTTGTGGTGGAAAACAATGCTGCTGCTGCTGACGGCCCACAGCGCCTCATAGATGCCCAGTTCTGAACTGCTAGATCTGTTCTGAATCTATCCAATTTAGCACGGTGGTAGCGCCACACAACACAATGGAGGGTGTCCTCAGCGTGAAGATGGGACTTCGTCTCCACAATGACTGTGCAGTGGTCACTGCTACCAATCCTGTCATGGACAGATGCATCTGCGACAGGTAGATTGATGAGGACGAGTTCAAGTAGGTTTTTCCCTCGTGTTGGTTCTCTCACCACCGTTCACAGGCCCAGACTGGCAGCTATGTCCTTCAAGACTCGGCCAGCTCGGTCAGTGGTGGTGCTACCGAGCCACGTTGAAGTCCCCCAACCAGAATACATTCTGTTCCCTTGCTACTCTCAGTGCTTCTTCCAAATAGTGTTCAACATGGAGGAGTACTGATTCATCAGCTGAGGGAGGGCGGTAGGTGGTAATCAGCAGGAGGTTTCCTTGCCCATGCTTGACCTGAAGCCATGAGATTCATGAGGACCGGAGTAAATGTTGAGGACTCCCAGGGCCATTACTTCCCGCTGGTACAGGACATACCCAGGGATGGTGATGGAGAAGTTTGGGACATTGGCTGAAAGGTATGATTCTGTCAGTATGACTATGTCAGGCTGATGCTTGACTAGTCTGTGGGACAGCTCTCCCAATTTGGCACAAGTCTCCCAGCTGTTGATAAGGAGGACTTTGCAGGGTCGACTGGGCTGGGTGTGCCATTGTCGTGTCTGTAGCCGGTATCGAGGTCGATGCTGGGTGGTCCGTCCGGTTTTATTCTTACTGTTTTTCGTGCCGGTTTTTTTACAACTGAGTGGCTTGCTCGGCTATTTCAGAGAACAGTTAAAAGTCAACCTCATTGCTGTGGGTCTGGAGTCACATATAGGCCAGACCAGATAAGGATGGCAGATGGGTTTGGGCTATGTCTGTGTTCAATGGAGGTGTGTGGGGGATATCAGTGTTCATGTGAGAGGGTGCAGTACATCAGAGTCTTAAACTGATGGATTTGGTGTAGGTCCAGGTGGGACAGTAATAGGTGTGAGGTATATCAGAGTGTTACAATGAGGATTTTGGGTTATATCAGAGAGTGTTACATTGAGTGATGTGGGGTGTATCAGAGTGTTACAGTGAGGGGTGTGGGGCATATCAGATTGTTGCATGAAATGTTTGGGGTATAACAATGTGTTACAGGGAGGGGGAATGAGGTGTATCAGTGTTTTACAATGATGGGTGTGTTGTATCAGTGTGTTGCCGTGAGGGTTGTGGGTTATCTCAAAGCGTTATGGTTAGGTGACTAACCAGAGCTCAGGGTTTCCGAGCTTAAGGAGCGGCTGGAGTCACTGCAGAACATCAGGGAGGCTGAGAGTTTCATGGACTGTACGTTCCAGGAAGTGGCCACCCACAGGCAGAGGGAGTTCAGGTTAGTAAATGGGTGGCCATCTGGAAGTGTAGGAATAGGCAGGAAGTAAAGGAGTCTTCAGTGTGTGTGTCACTCTAGAACGGGTATGCAGCATTGGAGACTGCTGGGAGTGATGACTCCTTGAAGGAGTGCAGTCCAGACCGTGGCACCAATGGGCAAGGGACTGCACAGTGGGGAACAGCAAAGTGTAGAAATGCAGTCGTTATAGGAGATTCCATAGTTAGGGGGACAGACAGGCGTTTCTGTAACCGTCACAGTGAGCCGCGCATGGTGTGTTGCCTCCCTGGTGCCAGGGTAAAGGACATCACGGATAGCGTGCAGAATATTCTGCAGGGAGAAGGGAGTGAGCCAGAAGACGTGGTACACGTCGGTACGAACGACATAGAGAGGGCAGGTATTGAAGTCCTACAGTCAGACTTTCAGGAGCTAGGGAGGAAGTTAAAAAGTAGGACCTCAAAGGTGGTAATCTCTGGATTACTCGCAGTGCCAATCTTTGGATTACTCCCAGTGCCACGCGCCCGCGAGAGTAGAAGTAGGAAGAGAGGGAGGATCAATGCGTGGCTTGAGGCATGCTGCAGGAGGAAGGGCTTCAGATTCTTGGGGCATTGGGACCAGTTCTGGGGCAGGACGCACCTTATTCAAAAGGGACGAGTTGCACCTCAACAGGACTGGGTCCAATGTCCTCGCGGGGAGGTTTACTTGTGTGGTTGGGGAGGGTTTAAACTAAATTGGCAGGGGTGGGGCGGTTTGGGCACCAGCATATAGAAGTAAAAAAGAGGAATAAGGTGCATAAAGGAGGAAGAGTGTTGGATAGTACCAGAGAAGGAAGCAGTGCCATATTAGATAGGATCAGACTAAGAAGGACCACGAGGAATACAAAGACAGATTTGGAATGCATATATGTAAATGTACAAAGTGTGGTGAATAAGGTTGGTGAGCTACAAGCGCAATTAGCCATGTGGGAATATGATTTAGTGGCAATAACGGAAACGTGGCTTAAAAATGGTGAGGATTGGGTGCTTAATATTCACGGATACAAGGTGTTTGGAAAAGATAGGGAAGGAAAAAAGGGAGGTGGGGTGGCAGTACTGATTAGGGAAGACATTTGTAGTGCTGGAAAGAGAGGATGTCCTTGAGGGGGCAAGGACAGAATCCATTTGGTTAGAGTTGAGAAGCCAAAAGGGTATGATCACGCTATTGGGGGTATTCTATAGACCTCCAAATAGTGAGAGAGAGAGAGCGGAGAAAATCTGCAGGGAAATCACAGCGATGTGCAAGAACTATAGAGTGGTGATATTGGGGGACGTTAATTACCCAAATATCGATTGGGATAATGCTAGGGTAAAGGGAAAGGAGGGGGAGGAATTTCTGAAATGTGTTCAGGAGAACTTCTTTAACCAGTATGTTCTCGGCCCAACTAGGAAGGAGGCATTGCTGGATCTGGCGCTGGGGAATGAGGTGGGCCAGGTCGACCAAGTGTCTGTGGGAGAACACTTGGGTACGAGTGATCATCGTATCATAAGATTTAGATTAGCAATGGAGAGGAGCAAGGAACAATCTAAAGTAGAACTTCTAAATTGGAAGAGGGCTAACTTCAATGAGATGAGAGGGGATCTAGTCAGGGTAAAATGGAACCAAAGATTGACAGGAAAAATTGTAGGAACAATGGGTGATCTTTAAGGAGGAGATGTTTCAGGTGCAAGCTAGGTACATTCCAACAAGAGGGAAAGTTAGGGAAACCAAAGCCAGGGCTCCTTGGATGACGAGGGAGATGGAGAACCAGGCCAAATACAATAAGTTGAGAGGGGAAGTGTAAAGGAAAATAAGACTGGCAAAGAGAGAATATGAGAATAGAATGGCAGTTAACATAAAAGGGAACCCAAAAATCTCCTACCGGCATGTATATATTAAGCGGGTAGTAAGAGGCGGGTGGGGTCGATTGGGGACAAAGAAGATGATGTATGCTTAGCGGCGCAGGGCAAGGATAGAATACTTAATGAGTACTTTGTATCCGTGTTTACTGAGGAAGAGGATGCTGACAAAATATCGGTAGAAGCGGAGATGGTAGATGTAATGGATGGGGTGAAAATTTATAGGCAGGACGTACTGGAAGGCTGGATATGCTTAGAGTGGATAAGCCACCTGGTCCGGTTGGCTTGCATCCCAGGTTGCTAAGGGCATTGAGGCTGGAGATAGCGGAAGGGCTTGCCATAATCTTCCAGTCTTCCCTAGCTGCGGGGGAGGTGCCAGAGGATTGGAAAGTGGCAAATGTGACACCATTGTTCAAGAAAGGGTGTAAGGACAGTCCTAGTAACTACAGGCCGGTCAGTTTAATATCAGTGGTAGGTAAGGTTTTAGAAACAATGATCAGGGAAAAATAATAACAGGCACTCGGAGAGGTTTACGTTAATTAAGGAGAGCCAACACGGGTTTGTAAAAGGCAGATCGTGTTTGACTAATCCAATTGAATTTTTTGATTAAGTAACAGAGTAGGTTGATGAAGGGAATGCAGTGGATGTTGTCTATATGGATTCTAAGAAAGCGTTTGACACAATACTACATAAAAGGCTGGATAACAAAATTGAGGCTCATGGAATAGGAGGGTCAGTGTGAGCTTGAATAAGAATTGGCTTAAGGACAGAAAACAGCGAGTCGTGGTAAATGGCTGTTTTTCAGACTGGAGGATGGTGGACAGTGGTGTTCCCCAAGGGTCAGTGCTAGGACCATTGCTTTTTTGATAGACATATATAATAAATGACTTGAATATTGGAATACAGAGTAACATTTCAAAATTTGCTAATATCATCAAATTTGGAGGTGTGGCATACAGTGCGGATGATACAATTGACTGCAACAGGACGTAGATAGGCTAGCAGACAAGAGGCAGATGGAATTTAATACAGAGAAGTGTGAGGTGACAAATTTTGGCAGAAGGGATAGGGAGAGGCAATATTGACTTAATGGCACAGGTCTAAAGAGTGGCAGGGATATAGGGACCGGGGGGTTCATATGCATACATTTTTGAAGGTGGCAGGACATATTGAGAGAGTGGTTAGCAAAGCATATGGGATCTTGGGATTCATAAATAGAGGTATTGAGTACAAAACAGGAAGTTATGCTGAACCTTTTTAAAGCTCTGGTTAGGCCACAACTAGAGTATTGCGTCCTGTTCTGGTCAACACACTTTAAGAAGAATATGAAGGTCCTTGAGAGGGTGCAGAGGAGATTTACCAGAATGGTTCCAGGGATGAGGGATTTTAGCTACAAGGTTAGATTGGAGAAGCTGGGTTTGTTCTCCTTGGAGCAAAGGAGATTCAGGAGAGAACATAAGAAAATAAGAAAAAGGAGCAGGAGTAGTCCAATCGGCCCCTCGAGCCTGCTCCGCCATTCAATAAGATCATGGCTGAACTGATCCTAACCTCAAATCTAAGAACACAAGAAGTAGGAGCAGGACCCGGCCACTCAGCCCCTGGGCCCGCTCCGCCACCCACAGGGCCTTGACCGATCCGAACTCAGCCTCATGTCCAATTTCCTGCCCGCTCCCCGTAACCCCTAATTCCCTTTACTTCTAGGAAACTGTCTATTTCTGTTTTAAATGTATTTAATGATGTAGCTTCCACAGCTTCCTGGGACAGCAAATTCCACAGACCTACTACCCTCTGAGTGAAGAAGTTTCTCCTCATCTCAGTTTTGAAAGAGCAGCCCCTTATTCTAAGATTATGCCCCCTAGTTCTAGTTTCACCCATCCTTGGGAACATCCTTAACGTATCCACCCGATCAAGCCCCTTCACAATCTTACATGTTTCAATAAGATCACCTCTCATTCTTCTGAACTCCAATGCTTAGAGTCCCAATCGCCTCAATCTCTTCTCATATGTCCACCCCCTCATCCCCGGGATTAACCGAGTGAACCTTCTTTGTACTGCCTCGAGAGCAAGCATGTATTTTCTTAAGTATGGACACCAAAACTGTATGCAGTATTCCAGGTGCGGTCTCACCAATACCGTATATAACTGCAGCAATACCTCCTGTTTTTATAATCTATCCCCCTAGCAATAAAAGCCAACATTCCGTTGGCCTTCTTGATCACCTGCTGCACCTGCATACTAACTTTTTGATTTTCTTGCACTAGGACCCCAGATCCCTTTGTACTGCAGTACTTTCCAGTTTCTCGTCATTAAGATAATAACTTGCTCTCTGATTTTTCCTGCCAAAGTGCATAACCTCACATTTTCCAATATTTTATTGCATCTGCCAAATCTCCGCCCACTCACCCAGCCTGACTATATCCCCTTGTAGGTTTTTTATGTCCTCCTCACTTTCTACTTTCCCTCCCATCTTTGTATCATCTGCAAACTTTGATATGTTACACTTGGTCCTCTCCTCCAAATCGTTAATATAGATTGTAAAGAGTTGGGGACCCAGCACCGACCCCTGCGGAACACCACTGGCTACTGGTTGCCAGTCCGAGAATGAACCATTTATCCCAACTCTCTGCTTCCTGTTAGATAACCAATCCTCCACCCATGCCAGAATATTACCCCCAATCCAGTGATTTTTTATCTTGAGCAATAATCTTTTATGTGGCACCTTGTCGAATGCCTTCTGGAAGTCTAAATACACTACGTCCACTGGTTCCCCTTTATCCACCCTGTACGTTATGTCCTCAAAGAACTCAAGCAAATTTGTCAGACATGACTTCCCCTTCATAAAGCCATGCTGACTTTGTCCTATTAAATTATGTTTATCTAAATGTTCCGTTACTGTCTCCTTAATAATAGACTCCAAAATTTTACCCACCAGAGATGTTAGGCTAACTGGTCTATAATATCCAGCCTTCTGCCGGCTACCCTTTTTAAATAAGGGTGTTACATTAGCAGTTTTCCAGTCTGCCGGGACCGTTGCTGAGTGCAGGGAATTTTGCAAAATTATTACCAAAGCTTCCACAATCCCTACTGCGACTTCCCTCAAGACCCTAGGATGTAAGCCATCAGGTCCAGGGGATTTATCCGCCTTGAGTCCCATTATTTTACTGAGTACCAATTCCTTAGTGGTTATAATCGTACGTAGCTCCTGCCCCCTAGAGCCCCCTGTTTGTCCAGTGTTGGGATATTCCTAGTGTCCTGTACCGTAAAGACTGAAACAAAATATTTGTTCAGCATTTTTGCCATCTCCATGTTTCCCACCATTAATTTCCTGGTCTCATCCTCTAAGGGACCTACGTTTGCCTAAGCCACCCTTGTTCTTTTTATATAACTATAGAAACTCTTGCTATCTGTTTTTATATTTTTTGCTAATTTATTTACATAATCTATCTTCTCGTTCTTAATCAATCATTTAGTTACTTTTTGCTGTCTTTGGAAGACTTCCCAATCTTCTGTCCTCCCACCAAGTTTGGCTAACTTATATATCCTTGTTTTTAGTCGGATACTATCCTTAATTTCTTTACTTAGCCACGGATGGCTGTCATTACTTTTACACCCTTTTTTCCTCATTGGAATATTTTTTTTTGAAAGTTGCAAAATAACTCCTTAAATGAACACCACTGCTCATGTACCGTCTTACCTTTAATCTATTTTCCCAGTCCACTTTAATCAATTCGCTCTCATACCATCATAGTCTCCTTATTCAAGCTCAGTACGCTTGTTTGAGAACCAACCTTCTCACCCTCTAATTGGATATGGAATTCAACCATGTTATGGTCACTCATTCCAAGGGGATCCTTAACTAGGACATTACTAATTAATCCTGAATCATTACACAGGACCAGGTCCAAGGTTGCTTGCCCCTTGTAGGATCAGTTACATACTGCTCAAGAAATCCATCCCTAATACACTCCATAAACTCTTCCTCAAGGCTGCCCTGCCCAATTTGATTTGTCCAGTTAATATGATAGTTAAAATCCTCCATAATTATAGCTGTTCCCTTATTACATGCCCCAACTATTTCCTGATTAATACTTCTTCCAGCAGAGTTGCAACTATTAGGAGGCCTATATACTACTCCCACTAATGTTTTTTCCCCCTTATTATTCCTTATCTCCACCAAAACTGTTTCATTTTCATGATCCTTTGACCCAATATCATTTCTCTGTATTACAGTGATTCCTTCCTTTATTTACATAGCCGCCCCACCTCCCCTTCCTTCCGGCCTGTCCTTCCTGATTGTTCAATACCCTCGAATATTTAATTCCCTGTCGTTGTCACCCTGCAGCCATGTTTCTGTAATGGCCACAAGATCATACCCATACGTTGTTATTTTACCGTTAACTCATCCATTTTGTTACTAATGCTATGTGCATTCAGATAAAGAACTTTCAAATATGTTTTGTGACACTTAGTTCCTGCTTTTTCATTTTTTAACACTTTACCTTTTACTCCATACCTTCTGTCCCTTCCTGACACGCTTTGCTCTGTCTCCCTGCTCAGGTGCTCAACCCCCTGCCACTTTAGTTTAAACCCTCCCCAACAGCACTAGCAAATACTCTCCCCAGGACAGCGGTCCCGGCCCTTCCCAGGTGCAGACCGTCCGGTTTGTACAGGTCCCACCTCCCCCAGAACCGGTTCCAATGTCCCAGGAATTTGAATCCCTCCCCCTTGCACCATTCCTCTAGCCACGTATTCATTTGAAATATCCTTCTATTTCTACACTGACTAGCACGTGGGACTGGTAGCAATCCTGAGATTACTACCTTTGAGCTCCTATTTTTTAATTTACCTCCTAACCTCCTATATTCTGCTTTTAGGACCGCATCCCCTTTTTTATCTATATCGTTGGTGCCGATGTGCACTACGACAGCTGGCTGTTCGCCCTCCCTCTCAAAAATGGTCTGTAGCCGCTCCGAGACGTCCTTGACCCTTGCACCAGGGAGGCAACACAGCATCCTGGATTCTCGGTTTCAGCCGCATAAACGCCTATCTATTCCCCTTACAATTGAGTCTCTATCACTATAGCTCTTCCACTCTTTTTCCTCACGGCCTGTGAAGCAGAGCCACCCATGGTGCGAGGAAGTTGGCTGCTGCTGCCTTCCCCTGATAAGTCATCACCCCAACAGTATTCAAAATTGGTATATCTGTTTGAGAGGGGGATGTCCACAGGGGACCACTGCACTACCTGCCTGCACCTCTTACTCTGCCTGGTGATCACCCATTTACTTCCTGCCTGTACACCCTTTGCCTGCGGTGTGACCAACTCGCTAAACGTTCTATCCACGAGGTTCTCAAAATCGCGAATGCACCAATACGCATCCATCCGCAGCTCCAGCGCCGCAATGTGGTCTGTCAGTAGCTGCAGCTGGATACACTTCCCGCACACATGGTCGTCAGGGACACCGGAAGGATCCCTGATTTCCCACATCGAGCAGGAAGAGCATAACACGGGGCTGAGCTGTCCTGTCATGACCTACCCTTTAATTAATTGAACTTAAATTAAATCAAATCAATACCACCAATTACACTCAATTAAATGATATGCTCAAGGGCCCTTGGTTACTAGCACTAGAAACTATATCCACAAAATTAAGACCTTCTAAACTTTATAAACTATGAACCTTTACTGTCAAACTATAGTGTAGTATAATTACTTATCTTGCCGTACTCACCAAATCAGCTGCTCCCTCGTGCCCACGTCACGTTTTGAATCGTAACGTGGCTCTGGAACGCCGCCGCCGTTCTGAGATTGGTATGCCTGTGAAAGAAAAGCCCGCGAATGTGAGTTTAAATACTCACAGGACTTCCTGTCTCGCCGCTCCCGACAACAGCCTATGAAAGAAAAGCCCGCAAAAGTGAGTTTAAATACTCACTGGACCTCCGGTCTCGCCGCTCCCGACACCAGCCTGTGAAAGAAAAGCCCGCGAAAGTGAGTTTAAATACTCACTGGACCTCCGGTCTCGCCGCTCCCGACACCAGCCCCTGGAGTGTGTACGTATTTGCAGCAGGGTGTACCCAAGATGTGTCAGTATTTACAGTGGGGCGTCCCCCGGGTGTGCTTCTGTATTTGCCGAGTGTCCCCATGAGTGTGTCTCAGTATCTACCTTGCTGGATCTCCGGGAGTGTGTCAGAATTTACCTTGGTCGATCCCCGCGATTGTGTCAGTATTTACAAAGGGTCCCCATGAGTGTGTCAGTATTTACCTTGATGGATTCCCGGGAGTGTGCGTCCTGATGGGGAGAGGCGCTCTCATTCCGCCATCCAAAAATGCTCCACCATTCAAAAAGATCCTGGCTGATCTTTTACCTCAACTCCACTTTCCCGTCCGATACCCATATCCCTTGATTCCCTTAGTATACAAAAAGCTATCGATCTCTGTCTTGAATATACTCAATGACTGAACATCCACAACCCTCTGGTGAAGAGAATTCCAAAGATTCACAAACGTATGAGAGAAGAAATTTCTCCTCAGTTCAGTCCTCTGTGGCCGACCCCTTATCCTGAGACTGTAACTCCTAGTTCTAGACTCCCCAGTCAGGAGAAACATCCTGCCAGCAACTGCCCTGTCAAACCCCTGAGGAATTTCTTATCTTTCAATTAGATCACATCTCATTCTTCTAAACTCCAGGGAATATAGTCCTAGTCAACTCAATCTCTCCTCGTAGGACAATCCCCTCATGCCAGGGATCAGTCTAGTGATCTGTTTGAATCTAAATGATAATCTTGGTTTGATGTAATCCTTCACTCCTGTCTATACAGACAGTTCAACTCACGGCCTAATGTTCATACAAACCTCGTTAAGAATACATTGAACAGTCTTTAATTGTCTTTTATTTGCTTCATTTTCTCAGAGAAACCCAGATATCTTCAGACCGACATTCTTCGACTCGTGAATCCCTCCTCTGCATTTAATTCAAATCATGGTAATGCTTTATTATTTAATCTACAATCACCAAAGTTCAGTATTTTCATATTCCAGGAGATCCAGGCCCGTTCTGTTAAAGCAGATTAACATTGAGTTCAGTGGGGAATTTTAACAAACGACAGCAATTCCTTTCTGCTGACTGGACACACTGAAGGCGGTTTCTGTTCCACAGCAGGAGGTGAGCAAACCAGAGTCCGACAGATCCCCTCACTGTAACTGTGAACCTGATTTCATAAATACTGTGAGGGAACATTAAACACAATCGGTCTGGGAGCATCACTCTGTATAGAACATGTGCTGCAGCTACCCTGGGAGTGTTTGATAGGACAGTGCGGATGGAGCCTCCCCCATATAGAACCTCTGCTGTACCTACCCTGGGAGTGTTTGATAGGGCAGTGAGGAGGGCGCTTCAACCTGTATAGAACCTGTGTTGTAGCTACCCTGGGATTGTTTGACAGGACAGTTTGGTAATAACTTTAACCTGTATCTAAACCGTGCTGTGCCAGTCCTGGTAGTGTTTGATGCAACAGTGTAAAGGGAACTTTAATCTGTATCTAACCCGTGCTGTAGAGTGCCGTGGAGTGTTCGATGGGGAAGTTCAGAGGGAGCTTTACTTTTTATCGAACCGGTGCTGTAGCTACCCAGCGAGTGTTTGATGGGACAGTGTAGAGGGAGCTTTACTCTGTATCTAACCCGTGCTGTAGCTACCCTGGGAGTGTTTGATGGGACAGTGGAGAGTGAAGTTAAATCTCTTTCTATTCTGTGCTGTAGCTACCCTGGGAGTTTTTGATGGGACAGTGCAGTGGAAGCTTTACTCAGTGTCTAACCGATTGTACCTAGATTGGGAATGACTGATCGACTGTTTAAAGGGAGCTTCAATCTCCTTCTACCCCTTCTTGTGCCTGCGCTGGTAATGTTTCATTGGTCAGTGCAGAGGAAGCTTCATTCTTTATCTAACCCATGGTGAAACCCAACTGATCACATTTCAGTGAAGCCTGGTTTCGAGAGGGGAAATCAGGATTCAGTTCCTGCTCCTGATCACTGTCCAGTGACACCTGGGTTTGAGAGGGTGGGATTGAGCCTGGATTCCTGCTTCCGATATAATTGTATATATAATACAATCAGAGATCACATGATTCAGAATCTTTAGTACACTGTTTCCATAGTAACTCGCCATGTTCAGGTGACTGCGCTGAGGTCTATGACAAACACCAATGATTATTCCTATTCATGAGATTGATCCACTTGAAACCTATATCACTTTGGCGGATCCTGATGTGACAAGATTGGATTGTTGTTGAGCTTTTAGATGTTCAGTGAGAAATATATTAAACCCTCCACCCTACCGACCCACTCCACCCTGCCTATACCCTTTTAGAGTTGTAGAGTGTTTGATGGGACAGTGTAGTGAGAGCTTTAATTCGGTATCTAACCAGTGCTGTATCTGTTGAGGGATTGTTCGATTGAACAATGTAGAGGGAGTTTTACTTTGCATCTAATCCGTCACATCAAACAGTAGGTACAGCATGGTTTGATACAGAGTAATGCTCCCTCAACAATGTCCCACCAAACACTCCCAGGGGAGGTACAGGGGTTAGATACAGATGAAAACTCCCTCTACACTGTCCCATCAAAAACTCCCAGGGCATGTACAGGGGTTTGATACAGAGTAAAGCTCGCTCTACACTGTCGCATGAAACACTCCCAGGACAAGTACAGGGGTAACATACAGAGTAAAGCTCTCTCTACACTGTCCCATCAAACACTCCCAGGGCAGGTACAGCACAGGTTAGATACAGAGTAAAGCTTCCTCTGCACTGTCCCATCAAACACTCCCAGGGAAGGTACAGCACGAGTTCGATACAGTGTAAAGCTCCCTATACACTGCCCCATCAAACACTCGCAGGGCAAGTACAGCACGGGTTAGACACAGAGTAATGCTCCCTCTGAACTATCCCTTTCAAACACTTACAGAGCAGGTAGAGCACGGGTTAGATACAGAGTATAACTCCCTCTGCACTGTCCCATCAAACACATCCAGGAGAGGTACAGGGGTTAGATTAATTAATGGCCATCAATATAAGATAGTTACTAATAAATCTAAAATGGCATTCATGAGAAACATCTTCATCCAGAGATTGGTTAGAATGTTGAACTAGTTACAACGTGGATTAGTTGAGACGAATAGCATAGATGCATTTTAGCGGAAGTTAGATAATTGAGGGAGAAAGGAATAGAAGGAAGTTATAGAGTAATACTCCCTCTACACAGTCCTTTGAAAAACGCCCAGGGCAGGAACATCACGGGTTAATACAGAGTAAAGCCCGCTCTACACAGTCCGCTGAAAAAAACCAAGACAGGAACATCACGGGTTAATACAGAGTAAATCTCCCTCTACACTCTCACATGAAACTCTCACAGGGCAGGTACAGCACAGGTGAGGTAAAATGTTCCTGCCTCAATCCTGGAATTTCATTCCCAGAGCCACCTAGATGACACTGCTCCCGCCTCAGCTCCGCTAACACTGGGACAATTAAGGGGCTGCGATGGTCTCTGTGTTTAAATTAAAAGTCAAACATCACCAGGGCTGGGACTTTAATGGGCACTGTGTGTTAGCGAGAGAATTTTTACAGGTTGAATCCCTCCCGTGTCAGTAATGTGTCAGTGTTGAGGTGATGCTGAGCGGGCAGATTTGGGTAATAGAAACAGGCAGAAGCAGAATGATCCAGAGAGGATAATGGAAGGGCATCCATCTTTGTTTTCTTTACACATCAGAGGGTAAGACAATGTCAGCCTGTAAAAAGTGGGAGTTTGTTGTGAGGTGATACATTTTGTTTGGAGGAATGAGGAGAGGCAATATGAAATAAATGGTACAATTTTAAAGGGTTTGCAGGAACAGAGAGACCTGGGGCTGTATGTACACAAATCTTGGAAGGACAAGTTGAGAAGGCTGTTGAAAAAGCATTCGGGATCCTGAGCTTTATTAGACGTGGCACAGAGTGCAAAAACAAGGAAGTTATTGCTAAACCTTTATAAAACACAGGTTAGGCCTCAGCTGGAGTAGTGTGTCCAATTCTGGGCACCATATTTTCAGGTTGTCAAGGCCATTGAGAGGGTGCAGAGGAGTTTTATTATAATGGTAGCAGGAATGGGGGACTTCAGTTCTGTACAGAGACTGGAGAAGCTGGGGTTGTTTTCCTTAGAGCAGAGAAGATTACGAGGAGATTTGACTGAGGTGTTCAAAACCATGAATGGTTTGGATAGAGTAAATCAGGATAAGCTGTTTCCAGTGCCAGAAGGGTCAGTGACCAGAGGGCACAGATTTAAGGTGATTGGCAAAAGAACCAGAGGCGACATGAGGAAACATTTTTACTTACACAGCGAGTTGTTGTGATCTGGAAATACTGCCTGAAAGGGCACTGGAAGCAGGTTCAATACTAAAATCGAAAAGGGAATTCGATAATTCTTTTACGGGATATGATTTACAGGTCTATGGGGAAAGAGCAGGGGAGTGGGATTAATTGGACATTTCTTTCAAAGAGCTGACACAGACACGATGGGCTGAATGGCCTCCTTCTGTGCTGTATCCTTCTGGGATTCTATGATGTAATGTTTATCAGATGATGCTGACAGTCAGAGAACAATAGATTGTTCACATCAGAAGCACGGAAAAGATTTTTAAAGAGCACAGGAGATCATTTAGCCACATATGGAAACTAGAGTGAGGAGAGAGAGCGAGCTCGGAGAGTGTTTGTGTAAACAGGACACGTGACACTGTGAGGCCCCTGACCAGATATCAATGTCCCAGACCCTGACTGTTGCTCACCCACTAACACTGAGACAGTAAAGGGACTGCGATGGTAATTGTATTTAAATTAAATGTCAAGAATCACCAAGAGCCTGTGTGTCGAAGGATTAATGTAAGCTGTAAACTAGACAGAGATATTGATAGACCATCGCCCATTAATGATACATTACTGATAAGGGAGGGATTTTCCCTGTGAGTATTCTCTCTCTGACAATCAGTGGCCATGAACGTGTGAGTTAATCCACTTTAGACCTGAGAAAGACTGATTAGAGTATTTTTTTTAAAAGGTGAGAATCTAAGAACACCATCTACCTCATAAAGCTGTTGTGGCTGGGGGTCAATTAATGGTTTGAAAATTAAGAATGATAGATTTTTGTTGGTAAATGCATTAAGATTGCAGTACCAAGGCGGGAAGATCGAATTAAGGTACAGATCAGCCATGATCTGATTGACTGCTGGAGCAGGCTGTCCAATTAATCCAACTCCCCTGCTCTTTCCGGATAGACCTGTAAGTCATATCCGGTCAAAAATTCCCTTTTGTAAGTTATTATTGAACTTGCTTACAGTGCCCTTTCAGGAGGAGCCACGAGATTCAGGGCACCATTTACAAAAATCCCTCCCATATCAGAGACACATCCCATCCTTATCAGAGGCACATTCCCCCATATCAGAGACAAATCCCACCCATATCAGAGACACATTCCAACATATCAGAGACAAATCCCACCCTTATCATAGACACATCCCATCCATATCAGAGACACATTCCATCCATATCAGAGACAAATTCCTCCCATATCAGTAACACATCCACTCCATAAAAGAATCAAATCCCACCCATGTATATTTGCACAATAATGGACACTGAGTGTTAGCGGGGGAATTATAATTCTGTCAATGTGTCAGCCACTTTTACTGACACCAGGCTTTATCATACACAGACTTTTAAACTTAAATTCAATTTTTCAAACTTCCAAGGTTGCGATTTGAACTCTTGTTTTCTGGATCAATCGTCCAGTGACATAATCACTATGCTACCGTGCCCTCAGTGATCTTAATCTTTGTGTAGCACCTGATTGCTCAGTGTTACAGTGTGCGTTAAAAGGGCTGACTGACTTTCAATCTCACTCCCAACCAGCTCATTTTAAAGGCCTGATCCCCGATAGTTTCATCAATCTCCATTCTCCCCAGATTGCCAAATCTGTGAATCTGCGTGAGTTAATTCCAGCATACAAGGAAGTTACTCGCTGCCACACTGGAACTATTGCTTTTTATGAGTCCGCCTGAAATTTCCATCTCCTGTTACCAACAGATTTGAATTTTGTTCGCAGTGAGTGGCAGGCAACACAATGTCAGGGTTCAAAAGGTGGGAGCTTGTTGTTTGTCAGAGGCAGCTCAGAGACTGAGAACAATGAACTGTTCAGATCAAAAGCATGGATAAGATCTGCTGAAGCTCACAGCAGCTCATTTCACAACAAATGCAAACTAGAGTGAGGAGAAACAGAGAGAGAATTTTTAGGGTCATAGAAACATGGAAAAATAGGAACAGGAAGAGGAAATTCAGCCCCTCAAGCCTGATCCAGCATTCAATCAGATCATGGTTGATCTGAACTTTAATTCCATCTACCCGCCTTGGTTCCGTAATCTTAATACACTTACCAACAAAAATCTATCCATCTCAATTTTCAAACCATTAATTGACCCCCAGCCACAACAGCTTTATGGGGGATATAGTTTTCTAGATTTCACTACCCTTTGTGTGATGAAGTGCTTCCTGACATCACCACTGAACGGCCTGGCTCTAATTTTAAGATTATGCCCCTTGTTGTGGATTACCCCCAACAGAGGAAATGGTTTCTCTCTATCTACCCTATCAATTCCTTTAATCATCTTAAACACCTCAATTAGTTCACTCCTAAATCTTCGATACTCAAAGGATTACAAGCCCACTCTACGCCACCAGTCCTCATATTGTAACCCTTTTAACCCCGATATCATTCTGGTGTATCTGTGCTGCACCCCTTCCAAGGCCAATATGTCCTTCCTGAGGTGCGGGGCCCAGAATTGAACACAGTTACTCCAGATGGGGTCTTACTGGGAGAGTGTTTGTATAACAAGGACATAGGTCACTTCGAGGCCCCTGACCGGATGTCAATGTCCCAGACACTGACTGCTGCTCACCCGCTAACACTGGGAGGTAAAGGGACTGCGATGGTCTCTGTATTGAAATTAAATGTCTAGCATCACCAAGGCTGGAACTTTAAAGGGCACTGAGTTTAGCAAGAGAATATTTACAGGTTGAATCCCTCCCGTGTCAGAAACGTGTCTGTATTGAAGTGATGCTGAGAGGGAATTTTTTGGTAATGGAATCTGATAGAAGCAGAATGGTGCCATGGATGAGGGACTTCAGTTATGTGGAGAGACTGGAGAAGCTGCGATTTGTCTGCTTAGAGCAGAGAGGATTACTGGAGATTTGATGGAGGTGTTGAAAATCATGAATGGTTTTGATAGAGTAAATAAGGAGAAACGGTTTCCAATGGCTCACGGGTCAGTAACCAGAGGACACAGATTTAAGGTGATGGGAAAAAGAACCAGAGGCGACATGAGCAAACATTTCTTACACAGCGAGTTGTTGTGATCTGCAAAGTGCTGCCTGAAAGGGCGACGGATGCAGATTCAATATTTACTTAAAAAAGGGAATTTTTGACGGGATATGATTTACAGGTCTATGCGGAAAGAGCAGGGGAGTGGGGGTAATTGGACAGCTCTTACAAAGAGCTGCACAGGCACGATGGGCCGAATGGTCTTCTTCTGTGCTGTATCATTCTACGATTTTACGATGTAATGTTTTTCTGATGTTGCTGACAGTCTGACAACAATAGACTGTTCACATCAGAAACACAGGATAAGATCTTTCAAAGATGACAGGAGTACCTTTAGGAATATATGCAATCTAGAGTGAGGAGAGCGAGCGAGCTGAGAGAGTGTTTGTGTAACCAGGACACTCGACACTCTCAGGCCCTTGACAGATATCAATGTCCCAGACCATGACTGCTGCTCACCCACTAACACTGAGACAGTAAAGCATTGTCTCTGTATTTATAAAGGATGTCAAGAATCAGCAAGCGTGTGTATGTCGAAGGAATGTTGTAGTCTGTAAACTGGAGGAAGATACTGATTGCCCGTTGCCCATTACTGAAATGGGAGAGATTTACACTGTGAATATGCTCTCTCTAACCATTAGTGATCAAGAACGTGGGAGTTAATCCACTTTAGATCTGAGAAAGACGGATTAGAATATTTTCAAAATGGTGAGAATCTAAGAACACCATCTACATCATAAAGCTGTTGTGGCTGGGGGTCAATTAATGGTTTGAAAATTGAGAATAATAGATTTTTGTTGGTAAGTGTATTAAGATTACGAAACCAAGGCGGGTAGATCGAAATAAGGTACAGATCAGCCATGATCTGATTGACTGCTGGAGCAGGCTGTCCAATTAATCCCACTCCCCTGCTCTTTCCGCATAGACCTGTAAATCATATCCGGTTAAAAATTCCCTTTTGAAAGTTATTATTGAACCTGCTTGCAGTGCCCTTTCAGGAGGAGCCACGAGATTCAGGGCTCCATTTACAAAAATCCCTCCAATATCAGAGACACATCACATCCATATCAGAGACAATCCCAACCATATCAGAGCCACATCCCACCCACATCAGAGAAAAATTCCTCCCATATCAGTGACACATCCCATCCATATCAGAGACACATCCCATCCATATCAGTGACAAATCCCATCCATATCAGAGACACATCCCACCCATATCAGTGGCACATCCCATCCATATCAGAGACACATCCCACCCACATCAGAGACAAATTCATCCCATATCAGTGACACATCTACTCCATAAAAGAGCCAAATCCTACCCATGTATATTTGAACCATGATGGACACTGCGTGTTAGCGAGGGAATTATAATCCAAGTGTCAGCCACTTTTATGGACACCAGGCTTTTCATACAAAGCTTTTTAAACTTAAACTCAAATTCTGAAATTCCGTATGTGGGATTTGAATTCTCGTTCATCTGGATCCATCGTCCAGTGACCTAACCATTATTCTACCGTATCCTCAGTGAGCTCAATCTTTTTGTAGCACCTGATTGCTCAGTGTTACAGTATGCGTTAAAAGGGCTGACTGACTTTCAATCTCACTCCCAACTTGCTCATTTTAAAGGCCTGGTCCCCGATAGTATCATCAAACTCCATTCTCCCCAGATTGCCGAATCTGTGAATCCGAATGAGTTAATTCAGCATACAAGGAAGTTACTCGCTGCCACACTGGAACCATTGCTTTTTATGAGTCATCTGAAATTTCCATCTCCTGTGTCCAGCAGATTTGAATTTCGTACGCAATGAGTGGCAGGCAACACAATGTCAGGGTTCAACAGGTGGGAGCTTTTTGTTTGTCAGAGGCAGCTCAGAGACTCAGAACAATGAACTGTTCAGATGAAAAGCACGGATAAGATCAGCTGAAGCTCACAGCAGCTCATTTCACAACTAATGCAAACTAGAGTCAGGAGAGACAGAGAGAGAATTTTTAAGTTCACAGAAACATGGAAACATAGGAACAGGAGGAGATAATTCAGCACCTCAAGCCTGCTACAGCAGTCAATCAGATCAAGGCTGATCTGAACTTCAATTCCATCTACCCGCCTTGGTTCCGTAATCTTAATACACTTACCAACAAAAATCTCTCAATATCAGTTTTCAAACCATTAATTGACCCCCAGCCTCACCAGCGTTTTTGGGGAGAGAGTTTTCCAGATTTCCACTACCCTTTGTGTGAAGAAGTGCTTCCTGACTTCACCACTGAACGGCCCAGCTCTAATTTTAAGATTATGCCCCTTGTTCAGCGACCCCCCCCCCCACCCCGCCTCCACCAGAGGAAATACTTTCTCTCTATCAACCCTATTCATTCCTTTAGTCATCTTAAACACCTCAATTAGTTCACTCCTAAATCTTCGATACACAAAGGATTACAAGCTCACTCTACGCCACCAGTCCTCATAATGTAACCCTTTTAACCCCGGTATCATTCTGGTGAATCTGCGCTGCACCCTCTCCAAGACCAATATGTCCTTCCTGAGGTGCAGTGCCCAGAACTGAACACAGTACTCCTGATGGAGTCTTACTGGCAGAGTATTTGTATAACAAGGACATGGGACACTGCGAGGCCCCGACCGGATGTCAATGTCCCAGACACTGACTGCTGCTCACCCGCTAACACTGGGAGTGTAATGGGAATGCGATGGTCTCTGTATTGAAATTAAATGTCAAGCATCACCAAGGCTGGAACTTTAAAGTTCACTGAGTATTAGCGAAAGAATATTTACAAGTTGAATCCCTCCCGTGTCACTAATGAATCAGGATTGAGGTGATGCTTAGTTGGCATTTTTGAGAAATATTTGGGCGGCTGCAGAATGATCCAAAGAGGCAAATGGAAGGGCAACCATCTTTGATTTCTCCACACATAAGTGGATTTTATTACATTTTATTTATGGTATGTGAGCGTCGCTGGCAAGGACAGTATTTATTGCCCTTCCCTAGTTGCCCTTGAGAGGGTGGTGGTGAGCCGCATTCTTGAACCGCTACAGTCCGTGTGGTGAAGGTACGACCTCAGTGCTGTTAGGGAGGGAGTTCCAGGATTTTGACCCAGCCACGATGAAGGATCGGCGATATATTTCCATGTCACAATGGTGTGTGACTTGAAGGGGAAGTTGGAGGTGGTGATGTACCCATGTGCCTGCTGCCCTTGTCCTTCTAGGCAGTAGAGGTCGCGGGTTTGGGATGTGCTGCAGAAGAAGCCTTGGCGAGTTGCTGCAGTGCGTCTTGCAGATGGTACACACTGCAGCCACGGTACGCCGGTGGTGGAGGGAGTGACTGTTTAAGTTGTTTGATGGGCTGCCAATCAAGCGGGCTGCTTTGTCTTGGATGGTGTTGTTGGAGCTGCAATCATCCAGGCAAGTGGAGAATACTCCATCACACTTCTGACTTGTGCCTTGTAGATGGTGAGCAGGCTTTGGGGAGTCAGAAGATGAGCCACTCGCCGCATAACACCCAGCCTCTGACCTGCTCTTGTTGCCACAGTATTTGTGTGGCTGGTCCAGTTAAGCTTCTGGACAATGGTGACCCCAAGATATTGATGGTGGGATTTTCGACGTTGGTAATACTGTTGAATGTCAAGGGGCGGTGGTTAGACGCTCGCTTGTTGGAAATAGTCATTGCCTGGCACCTGTTTGTCGCGAATGTTACTTGCCACTTATCAGCCCAAGCCTGAATGTCGTCCAGGTCTTGCTGTATGCGGGCATGAACTGCCTCATTATCTGAGGATTTGCGAATTCTACGGAACACTTTGCAGTCATCAGCAAACAACGCCACTTCTGACCTTGTGATGGAGGGAAGGTCATTTATGACGCAGCTTAAGATGTTTGGACATAGGAGTGTAGCTGAGCATGCCAAGGGGCATCCTGCAGTGATGTCCTGCGGCTGTGATGATTGACCTCCAACCACCACCACCATCTCCTTTGTGCTAGTTATGACACCAGACAGTGTAGAGTTTCCCCCCCGATTCCCATTGAGTTAATTTTATTCGGGCTCCTTGATGCCAGACTCCGTGAAATGCTGCCTTGATGTCAAGGGCAGTCACTCTCACCTCACTTCTGCAATTCTGCTCTTGTGTCCATGTTTGGACCAAGGCTGTAATGATGTCTGGATCCGAGAGGTATTGGCGGAATCCAAACTGGGCATCAGTGAGCAGGTTATTGCGGAGTAAGTGCTGCTTGATAGCACAGTCGACGACACCTTCCATCACTTTGTTGATAATTAAGAGTATACTGATTGGGCGGTAATTGGCACGATCGGATTTGTCCTGCTTTTTGTGGACAGGACATACCTGGGCAGTTTTCCACATTGTCGGATAGAGAGATGCCAGTGTTATAGCTGTACTGGAACAGCTTTGATAGAGGCGCGGCTAGTTCTGGAGTACAAGTCTTCAGCACGACAGCCGGGATGTTGTCGGGGCCCACAACGCTTGCTCTATTCAGTGCACTCAGACGTTTCTTGAAATCACGTGGAGTGAATCGAATTGGCTGAAGACTGGTTTCTGTGGTGGTGGGGACCTCAGCAGCAGGCCGATATGAATCATCCACTCGGCACTTCTGGCTAAAGACGGTTGCAAACGTTTCAGCCTTGTCTTTTGCACTCACGTGCTGGGCTCCACCATCATTGAGGATGGGGTTATTCATTGAGCCTCTTCCTCCCTTTAGTTGTTTAACTGTCCACCATATTTCACGACTGAATGTGGCAGGAGTGCCGAGCTTTGGTCTGATCCGTTGATTGTGGGATCGCTTAGCTCTGTCTACAGCATGGTACTTTCGCTGTTTCCCATCCATGTTGCAGCTTCCCCAGGTTGGCACCTCATTTTTAGGTACACCTGGTGCTTCTCCAGCATGCTCTTCTGCACCAGGGTTGATCCCCTGGCTTGATGGTAGTGGTAGAGTGATATGCCGTGCCATGAGGTTACAGATTGTGGTGGAATACAATTCTGCTGCTGCTTATGGCCCACAGTGCCTCATGGAAGCCCAGTTTTGAGCTGCTGGACCTGTTCTGAATCTATCCCATTTAGCACGGTGGTAGTGCCAGACAACACGATGGAGGGTGTCCTCAGTGGAATGTACTTCCTTAAGCAGGTTCAATAATAACTTTAAATAGGGAGTTTATAAAGGAATATGATTTACAGGTCTATGCAGGGGAGTAGGATTAATTGGACAGCTCATTCACACAGACGCGATGGGACGATTGGTCTCCTTCTGTGCTGTAATATTTGTCAGGTTACGCTGACAGACTGAGAACAAAACATTGTTCATTTCAGAAGCACGGATAAGGTCTTGTAAAGAGCCCAGGAATATATTTAGAATATATGAGTCCCCTGATCATATGACTTTGTCCCAGACCCTGACTGCTTCTCACTCACTTACACTGGTCATGATGCGGAGATGCCGGTGTTGGACTGGGATGGACAAAAATGAGAAGTCGCACAACACCAGGTTATAGTCCAACAGTTTTATTTAAAATTACGAGTACTCGGAGCTGCTGCCCCTTCGTCAGGTAAAGGTACGGTACGTTTACCTGACGTAGGGGCAGCAGCTCCGAAAGCTCGTAATTTTAAATAAAACTGTTGGACTATAACCTGGTGTTGTGCGACTTCTCACTTACACTGGGACAGCAAAGGGACTGTGATGGTCTCTGTATTTAAATTGAATGTCAAGAATCAACAAGTGTTTGTATCTCGAATGATTAGTGTAGACTCTACACTAGACGGAGATATTGATTGACAATTACTGAAACAATACATATATGGGCGGGATTTGTCCTGTGAATATTATCTTTCCAACAATCACATCCCTCCCATCTCAGAGACACATCCCACCCATCTCAGAGACACATCCCACCCATCTCAGCGACACATCCCACCCATCTCAGAGACACACCCCACCCATCTCAGAGACACATCACACCCATCTCAGTGACACATTCCTCCATTATCAGAGACACATCCTACCCATCTCAGAGACACATCCCACCCAATCAGAGACACACGCCACCCATATCAGAGACACATCGCACCCATCTCAGAGATACATCCCAACCCATCTCAGAGACACATCCCACCTATCTCAGAGACACATCCCACCCATCTCAGAGAAACATCCCACCCATCTCAGAGACACATCCCACCCATCTCAGAGACACATCCCTCCCATATCAGAGACACATCCCACCCATCTCAGAGACACATCCCACCCATCTCAGCGACACATCCCAACCATCTCAGAGATAGATCCCAACCCACCTCATAGAGACATCCCACGCATCTCATAGACACATCCCACCCATCTCAGAGACACATCCCTCCCATATCAGAGACACATCCCACCCATCTCAGAGACACATCCCACCCATCTCAGCGACACATCCCAACCATCTCAGAGATAGATCCCAACCCACCTCATAGAGACATCCCACGCATCTCATAGACACATCCCACCCATCTCAGAGATACATCCCACCCATCTCAGGGACACATCCCACCCATCTCAGAGACACATCCCAGCCATCTCAGAGTCACATCCCACCATCTCAGCGACTAATCCCACCATTTTAGAGACTAATCCCACCCATCTCAGAGACTAATCCCACCATTTTAGAGACTGATCCCACCCATCTCAGAGACTAATCCCAACAATCTCAGAGTCACATCCCACCCATCTCAGAGACTAATCCCACCATCTCAGAGACTAAGCACAACCATCTCAGAGACACAGCCAACCCATCTCAGAGACAAATCCCACCCATCTTAGAGACACATCACACCCATCTCAGAGACGCGTCCCCCCATATCAGAGACACATCCCACCCATATGAGAGGCAAATCGCTGTTTTGCATGCATATTGCAGCTTTCCCAGCTTGGCACCTCCTGTTTTTGTAAACATGGTTCTTCTCCTGGCATGCTCTTCTGCACACCTTATTGCACCAGGATTGGTCCCCTGGCATGACGGTAGTGGCAGAGTGCGGGATATGGCGGGCCATGACGTTACAGATTGTGGTGGGATACAATCCTGCTGCTGCTGCTGGCCCACAGTGCCTCATGGATGCACAATTTCGAGCTGCTGGACCTGAATCTATCACAATGCTGTCATGGACAGATGCATCTGCGATAGGTAGATTGGTGAGGACGAGGTCAAGTATGTTTTTCCATCGTGTTTGTTCTCTCAACACCTCTGGAAGCCTAGGCTGGCTGCTATGTCCTTCTGGACTCGGCCAGCTCGGTCAGTAGTGGTGCTACCGAGCCACTCTTGATATTGGACTTTGAAGTCCCCCAACCATTTTAAATTCTGTGCCCTTGCTACTCTCAGTTATTATTTCAAGTGGTGCTCAACATGGCGGAGTACTGATTCATCAGCTGAGGGCGGGCGGTAGTTGGTAATCAGCAGAGGTTTACTTGCCCATGCTTGACCTGAAGCCATTAGAATTCATGGGGTCCAGAGTTAATGTTGACGACTCGCACGGCCACTCCTTCCTGACTCGATACTACTGTGCCGCCACCTCTAGTCGGTCTGTCCTGCTGGAGGGATAGGACGTATCAAGGGATGATGCTGGAGGAGTCTGGGACATTGTCTGAAATATATGATTCTGTATATAGGAATATGTCGGGCTTTTGCGTGACTAGTCTGTGGGACAGCACTCCGAATTTTGGCACAAGTCACCAGATTTTCGTGAGGAGGACTTTGTAGGGTCGACTGGGCTGAGTGTGCTGCTGTCGTGTCCGAAAGACAATGTCAGCCTGTAAAAAATGGGAGTTTGTTGTTAGTTGTTACATTTTGGTAGGAGAAATTAAGAGAGGAAATATGAACTAAATGGTACAATTTTAAAGGGGCTGCAGGAAAAGAGAGACCTGGGGCTTTCTGTACACAAATCTTGGGAGGACAAGTAGAGAAGGCTGTTAAAAAAGAATACAGGATGCTGGGTTTTATTAATAGTGGGATAGAGTAGAAAAGCAAGGACGTTATTGCTTTTGTGGGCATGTGTGTGCCCTACATTTTAGACACGTTTTCAAGGTCTTGGAGAGGGTGCAGAAGAGATGTATTAGAATGGTATTAGGAATGAGGGACTTCAGTTATGTGGAGAGACTGGAGAAGCTGGGGTTGTTCTCGTCTTGCTGGTACTGGTAGAGTGAGGGATATGCCGGGTCATGAGGTTACAGATCTTGGTGGAATAAAATTCTGCTGCTGCTGATCGCCCACAGTGCCACATGGATGGCCAGTGTTGAGCTGCTGGACCTGTTCTGAATCTATCCCATTTAGCATGGCGGTAGTGCGACACAACACGATGGAAGATGCCCTCAGTGTGAAGATGGGACGTTGTCGCCACAATGACTGTGCGGTAGTCGGTGCTACCAACGCTGTCATGGACAGATGAATCTGCGACAGGTAGCTTGGTGAGGACGTGGTGTTTTCCTCGTGTTGTTTCTTCACCACCTCTGCAGGCCAAGTCAGCCAGTTATGTCCTTCTGGACTCGGCCAGCTCGGTCAGTGTTGTGCTACCGATCTACTTTTAATGGTCACTGAAGTTCCCCACCCAGATTAAATTCTGTGACCTTGCTACTCTCAGTGCTTCTTCCAAGTGGTGTTCGACATGGAGGAGTATAATTCATCAGCTGAGGGAGGGCGGTAGTTGGTAATCAACAGAAGGTTTTCTTGCTGAAATTTGGCCTGAAGCCATGAGACTTCATGGAGTCCGGAGTCAATGTTGAGGACTCACACGGCCAGTCCCTCCCGACTGTGTACTACTGTGCCGCAAGCTCTGGTGGGTCTATCCTGCTGGTGGGACAGTGCGTACCCAGGGATGGTGATGGAGGTGTCTGGGACATTGTCTGAAAGTTATATTTATGTGAGAATGACTATGTCAGCCTGTTGCCTGACTAGACTGTGGGACAGCTCTGCCAATTTTGATACAAATCCCGTGATATTCGTGTGGAGGACTTTGCAGGGTCGCCCGGGCTGGGTGTGCCGTTGTCATGTCCGAAAGTTGGTAGGAGACATGAGGAGAGGAAATATGAACTAAATGATACAATGTTAAAGGAGGTGCAGGAACAGAGAGACCTGGGGCTGTATGTACACAAATCTTGGAAGGACAAGTTGAGAAGGCAGATAAAAAAAAGCATATACGTTCCTGGGTTTTATAAATAGAGGCACAAAGTACAAAAACAATGAAGTTATGGCTAGAGCTTTAGAAAACAGGTTAGGCCTCAGCTGGAGTACTGAGTTCAATTCTGGGCACCACAGTTTAAGGCAGGTTGTCAAGATATTTGAGAGAGTACACAGCAGGTTTATTAGACGGGTAACCGGAATGAGGGTCTATAATTCTGTTGAGAGACTGGAGAAATTGGGGTTGTTCCTCTTCGAGCAGAAAAAGATTAAGAGGAAATTTGATTGAGGTGTTCAAAATCATGAATCCTTTGATAGATTAATAAGGAAAAGCTGTGTCCAGTGGCAGAATGTTTAGTGACCTGAGGAAACAGATTTAAGGTAATTGGCAAAAGAACCAGAGGCGACATGAGGAAACATTTTTAATTACACAGCGAGTTGTTGTGATCTGGAATGTACTGCCTGAAAGGGCACTGGAAGTAGATTCGACAGCAACTTCCAAAAGGGAATTGGATATATTTTTGACAGGATATGATTTTCAGGTCTACACGGAAAAGGCAGGTGCCAGGGAGTAATTGGACAGCCATTTCAAAGAGCCGGCACAGGCACGACGGGCCGAATGGCCTCCTTCTGTGCTGTATCATTCTAAGATTATATGATGAAATGTTTGTCAGATGATGCTGACAGACTGAGAATAATAGATTGTTCACATCAGAAACACGGAAAATATTTTTGAAAGAGCAAAGGAGATCATTTTGCAAAATATCCAAGTTAGAGTGAGGAGAGAGAGAGCGAGCTGGGAGAGTGTTTGTGTAACCAGGAAACGCGACACTGTGAGGCCCCTGACCAGATATTAATCTCCCAGACCCTGACTGCTGCTCACCCACTAACACTGGGACAATAAAGGGACTGCGATGGTCTCTGTATTTATATTAAATGACAAGAATCATCAAGAGTGTGTATGTCGAGAGATTAGTGTAAGCTGTACACTGGACAGAGATATTGTAAGACCATCACCCATTAATGACACATTATTGATATCGTAGGGATTGAACCTGTGAATATTCTCTTTCAAACAATCAGTGCCCATGAACGTGTGATTTCACCGAATTCAGACCTGAGAAAAATAGATCAGAATATTTTCTAAATGGTAAGAAGCTAGGAATTGTCGAGAAACCAAGAGATTCAGGGATCCAGGTACACAAATCCTTCCCATATCAGAGACATAACCCATTCATATCAGAGACAAATCTCTCCCAAATCAGTGTCAAATTCCACCTGCATCAGAGTCACAATCCCACCCATTTATATTTGAACATTAATGAACACTGTTAGCGAGAAAATATTTAAAGGATAAATCCACTCCATGTGTCAGCCACTTTCACTGATACCAGGCTTTTCATACCCAGATATTAAAACTTGAATTCAAATTCTCAATCTTCCAGGGTGGGATTGAACCTCTCGTTCTACTGGATCAATACGTCCAGTGACATAACCACTGTGCTACCGGACCGTCAGTGATCTCAATCTTTTTGTAGCACCTGATTGCTCAGTGTTACAGTGTGAAAAGGGCTGAACTACTTCACATCCACTCACAACCAGCTCATGTTTAAGGCCTGATCGCCGATAGTTTCATCAAACTCCATTCTCCCCAGCTTGCCGAATCTTTGAATCCCTGTGTGTTAATTCCAGCATACAAGGAAGTTACTCAATGCCTCTCTGAACCCATTTTTATTTCTGAGTCCGCCAGAAATTTCCATCTCCTGTGGCCAACAGATTTGAATGTTGTACGCTGTGTGTTGAAGGCAAGACAATATCAGCCATCAAAAATTGGGAGCTTGTTGTTTGTCAGAGGCTGCACAGAGGCAGTACAATGAACTATCCAAATCAAATGGTCGGATAAGACCTGCTGACCTCACTGCTGCTCATTTCACAGCTAATGCAAACAAAAGGGAAGAGAGACAGAGAGAGAAATTTTAGGGTGATAAAAACATAGAAAAATAGAAATAGGAGGAGGCAATTCAGCCCCTCGAGCCTGCTCCAGCATTCAATCAGATCATGGCTGATCTGTACCTTAATTCCATCGACCCCCCTTGGTTAGGAAACCTTAATACATTCAACCCCAAAAAAACTATCAATCTCAGTTTTTAAACTTTTAATTTACGCCCCAGCCGCAACAGCTTTATGGGGGAGAGAGTTCCAGATTTCCGCTACCCTTTGTGTGAAGAAGTGCTTCCTGACATCACCACTGAACGGCCTGGCTCTAATTTTAAGATTATGCCCCTTGTTATGGACTCACCCCACCAGAGGAAATCGTTTCTCTCTATCTACACTATCAACTCCTTTAATCATCTTAAACACTACAATTAGTTCAGTCCTTAATCTTCTATACTCAAGGGAACACAAGCCTAATCTATTCAACCTGTCCTCATAATTTAACCCTTTTAGCCCCGGTATCATTCTGGTGGATCTGCGCTGCACCCTCTCCAAGGCTAATATGTCCTTCCTGAGGTGCGGGGCCCAGAATTGAGCACAGTTACTCCAGATGGGGTCTTACTGGGAGAGTGTTTGTGCAACCAGGACATGGGATACTGCGAGGCTCCTGACCGGATGTCAATGTCCCAGACACTGACTGCTGCTCACCCGCTAACTCTGGGAAAGGAAAGAGACTGCTATGATCTCTCTACTTAAATTGAAATTCAAGCATCACTAAGGCTGGTACTTTAATGGGAACTTCGTAATGAGTCCGTATTGAGGTAATGGTGAGAAGGCATTTTTGGGAAAGAATCAGGCAGAAGCAGAATTATCCAGAGAGGCAAATAGAAGTGCATCCATCTTTGTTTTCTCCGCACATCAGAGGTTATTTTGTATTCGTTCTGGGATGTCCGCGTCACTGGCAAGGCCAGCATTTATTCCCACCTACCTGTTTGCCCTTGAGAAGGTGGTGGTGAGCCGCCTTCTTGGACCGCTGCAGTCCGTGTGGTGAAGGTACTACCTCAGTGCTGTTAGGGTGGGAGTTCCAGGATTTTGACCCAGCCACGATGAAGGATCTGCGATATATTTCCATGTCACAATGGTGTGTGACTTGAAGGGGAAGTTGGAGGTGGTGATGTGCCAATGTGCCTGCTGCCCTTGTCCTTCTAGGCGGTAGAGGTCGCGGGTTTGGGAGGTGCTGCCGAAGAAGCCTTGGCGAGTTGCTGCAGTGCATCTTGTAGATGGTACACACTGCAGCCACGGTACGCCGGTGGTGGAGGGAGTGACTGTTTATGTTGGTTGATGGGGTGCCAATGAAGCGGGCTGCTTTGTCTTGAATGGTGTCGAGCTCCTTGAGTGTTGTTGGAGCTGCACACATTCAGGCAAGTGGAGAGTATTCCCTCACACTCCTGACTTGTGCCTTGTAGATGGTGGAAAGTCTTTGGGGAGTCAGGAGGTGAGACACTCGCCGCAGAATACTCAGCCACTGACCTGCTCTTCTTGCCACAGTATTTGTCTGACTGGTCCAGTTAAGTTTCTGGTCAATGGTGACCCCCAGGATATTGATGGTATGGGATTCGGCAATGGTAATGCCATTCAATGTCAAGGGGCGGTGGTTAGACGCTCGCTTGTTGGAGAAAGTCATTGCCTCGCACTTGTGTGGTGCGAATGTTGCTTGCCACTTATCAGCCCAAGTCTGAATGTGGTTCAGGCCTTACTGCATGCGGGCATGGATTGTTTCATTTTCTGAGGATTTGCGAATGACAGTGCACACTGTGCAGTCAGCAGCGAACATCCCCAATTCTGACCTTATGATTGATTGAAGCCTATTGATTAAGCAGCTTAAATTGGTTGGGTCCAGGACTCTGCCCAGAGGAAATCCTGCAGTGATGTCCTGGGGCTGTAAAGATTGACCTCCAATCACCACAACCATCTTTCATTGTGCTAGGTATGACTTCAGCCAGTGGAGTGTTTTCCCCCCGATTCCCATTGACCTCAATTTTACTCAGGTTCCTTGAGGCCACACTCTGTTAAATGTTGCCTTGCTAACAAGGGCTGTCACACACACCTTACCTTTGGAATTCAACTATTTTGTCCATGTTTGGACCAAGGCTGTAATGCGTTCAGTAACCGAGTGGTCTTGGAGCCCAAACTGGGCATCAGTGTGCAGGTTATTGGTGAGTAAGTGCAGCTTGAGAGCATTGTCGACGACACCTTCCAACACTTTCCTGTTGATTGAGCGTTGACTGATGGGGCGGTAATTAGCCGGCTTGGATTTGTCCTGCTTTTTGTGGACCGGACATACCTGTGCAATTTTCCACATTGTCGGCTAGATGCCAGTGATACAGCTGTACTGGAGCAGCTTGGATATGGGCGCGGCTAGATCTGGAGCACAAGTCTTCAGCACGACAGCCGGGATGTTGTTGAGGCCCACAGCCTTTGCTGTATCCAGTGAGCTCAGCCATTTCATGGCAATTCAGCCCCTCGAGCCTGCTCCAGCATTCAATCAGATCATGGCTGATCTGTAACTTAATTCAATCTACCCGCCTTGGTAACTCATTAATACACTCACCCGACAAATATCTATCAATCTCAGTTTTCAAACTTTTAATTGACACCCAGCCTTAACAGCTTTTTCGGGGAGAGAGTGTTCCAGATTTCCACTACCCTTTTTGTGAAGAAGTGCTTCCTGACATCAACACTGAACAGCCTAGCTCTAATTTTAAGATTATGCCACTTGTTATGAACTCCCCCCACCAGAGAAAATAGTTTCTCTCTTGCAACCAAATCAATTCGTTTAATCATCTTAAACACTACAATTCGATCACTCCTTAATCTTCACTATTCAAGGGAATGCAGGCCTAGTCTATGCAACATGTCCTCATAATTTAACCCTTTTAGCCCCATTATCATTCTGGTGAATCTGTGCTGCACCCTTTCCAAGGCCAATATATCCTTCCTGAGTTGCGGTTCCCAGAACTGAACGCAGTACTCCAGATGGTGTATTACTGGGAGAGTGTTTGTGAAATCAGGACACGGGTCACTGGGAGGCCCCTGACCGCATGTCAATGTGCCAGACACTGACTGCTGCTCACCCACCTGCACTGGGATAGTAAAGGAACTGCGATGGTCTCTGTATTTAACTTGAACGTCAAGCATTACCAAGGCTGGAACTTTAATGGTCACTGACTGTTAGCGAGAGAATATTTACAGGTTGAATCCCTCCCGTGTCAGTAATGTGTCTGTATTCAGGTGAAGCTGCGTGGACATATTTAGGTATTGGAATCGGTCAGAAGCAGAATGGTGCCATGGGTGAGGAACTTCAGTTATTTGGAGAGACTGGAGAAGCTGGTATTCGTCTGCTTGGAGCAGGGAAGATTACGGGAGATTTGATAGAGGTGTTCAAAATCATAACTAGTTTTAATAGAGTGAATACGGAGAAGCTGTGACCAGTGGCTGAAGGTTCATTAACCAGAGGACACAGAATTAAGGTGATTGGAAAAAGAACCAGAGGCGACATGAGGAAACATTTTCTTACACGGCGAGTTGTTGTGATCTGCAATGTGCTGCCTGAAAGGGCGGTGGAAGCAGGTCCAATAATAAATGTAAAAACGGATTTTTTGACTGGATATGATTTACAGGGCTATGGGGATAGAGCAGGGGAGTGGGATTAATTGGACGGCTCTTTCAAAGAGCCGGCACAGGCACGATGGGCCGATTGGTCCCATTCTGTGCTGTATCATTCTCGGATTCAATGATGTAATGTTTGTCAGATGATGCTGACAGACTGAGAACAAAATATTGTTCCTATCAGAAGCACGGATAAGATCTTGCAAAGAGCACAGGAATATATTTAGAAAATGTGAGGCCCCTAACAATATGTCTTTGTCCCAGAACGTGACTTCTTCTCACCCACTTACACTGGGACAGCAAAGTGAGAGTGATGGTCTATGTATTTAAATTGAATGTCAAGAATCAACAAGTGTTAGTATGTCGAATGATTAGTGTAGACACTACACTGGACGGAGATATTGATTGACCATTACTGAAACAATACATATATGGGCGGGACTTGTTCTGTGAATATTCTCTTCCCAAAAATCAGTGCCCATGAACATGTGAATTCATTACACGTTAGATCTGACGAAGATAGATCAGAGTATTTTCTAATTGGTGAGAAGATGGTGACTGTGGAGGAGCCACGAGATTCAGGGATCCATGTACACAGATCCAAGTCATATCAGAGACATATCCCAGAAATCTCAGAGACACATCCCACCCATCTCAGAGATACATCCCACCCCATCTCAGAGACAAATCCCACCCATGTCAGAGACACATCCCACCATCTCAGAGACACATCCCACCCATCTCAGAGACACATCCCACCCATCTCAGAGACACATCCCACCCATCTCAGTTTCACATCGCACCCATCTCAGAGACACATCCCACCCAGCTCAGAGACACATAGCACCCCATCTCAGAGACACATCCCACCCATCTAAGAGACACATCCCAGCCATCTCAGAAACACATCCTACCATTCTCAGAGACACATCCCACCAATCTCAGAGACACATACCACCCATCTCAGAGATACATACCACCCATCTCAGAGACACATGCCACCCATCTCAGAGATAATTCACACCCATCTCAGAGACTAATCCCACCATCTCAGAGACTAATCCCAACCATCTCAGAGACACATCCCACCCATCTCAGAGACGCATCCCCCCAATCTCAGAGACACATCCCACCCATATCAGAGGCAAATCGCTGTTTCGCATGCATATTGCAGATTCCCAAGCTTTGCACCTCATGTTTTCGTACACGTGGTTCTTCTCCTGGCATGCTCTTCTGCACTCCGTATTGTACCAGGATTGCTCCCCTGGCTTGACGGTAGTGGCAGAGTGCGGGATATGGCGGGCCATGAGGTTACAGATTGTGGTGGAATACAATCCTGCTGCTTCTGATGGCCCACAGTGCCTCATGGATGCACAATTTTGAGCTGTTGGACCTGAATCTATCTCAATGCTGTCATGGACAGATGCATCTGCGACAGGTAGATTGGTGAGGACGAGGTCAAGTTTGTTTTTCACTCGTGTTGGTTCTCTCACCACCTCTGCAAGCCTAGCCTGGCTGCTACGTCCTTCTGGACTCGGCCAGCTCGGTCAGTAGTGGTGCTACCGAGCCACTCTTGATATTGGACTTTGAAGTCCCCCAACCATTTTAAATTCTGTGCCCTTGCTACTCTCAGTGATTCTTTCAAGTGGTGTTCAACATGGTGGAGTACTGATTCATCAGCTGAGGGAGGGCGGTAGTTGGTAATCAGCAGGAGGTTTACTTGCCCATGCTTGACCTGAAGCCATGAGACTTCATGGGGTCCAGAGTTAATGTTGACGACTCGCACGGCCACTGCTTCCTGACTGTATACTACTGTGCCGCCACCTCTAGTCGGTCTGTCCTGCTGGAGGGATAGGACGTATCAAGGGCTGATACTGGAGGAGTCTGGGACATTGGCGGAAATGTGTGATTCTGTGTATATGAATATGTCGGGCTTTTGAGTGACTAGTCTGTGGGACAGCACTCCGAATTGTGGCACAAGTCACCAGATTTTCGTGAGGAGGAATGTGTAGGGTCGACTGGGCTGAGTGCGCCGCTGTCGTGTCCGAAAGATAATGTCAGCCTGTAGAAAATGGGAGTTTGTTGTGAGGTGTTACATTTTGGTCGCAGAAATGATGAGAGGAAATATGAACTAAACGGTACAATTTTAAAGGGCTGCAGGAAAAGAGAGTCTGGGGCTTTCTGTACACAAATCTTGTTCGGAGAAGTAGAGAAGGCTGTTAATAAAGAATACAGGATGTTGGGTTTTATTAATAGAGGGATAGAGTAGAAAAGTAAGTACGTTATTGCTTTCGCGGGCATGTGTCGGCCCCACATTTTAGACACCTTTTCAAGTTCTTGGAGAGGGTGCAGAAGAGATGTATTAGAATGGTATCAGGAATGAGGGACTTCAGTTATGTGGAGAGACTGGAGAAGCTGGGGTTGTTCTCGTCAGAGCAGAGAAGATTAAGAGGACATTTGATTGAGGTGTTCAAAATCATGAAACGTTATGATAGAGTAAATAATGAAAATCTGTTTCGAGTGGCAGTAGGGTCAGTGACCGGAGGACACAGATTTATGGTGATTGGCAAAAGAACCAGAGGCGACATTAGGAAACATAGCGCGTTGCTCTGATCTGGAATGCTCTGCCTGAAAGAGCAATTGAAGCAGGTTCAATAGTAATTTTCAACAGTGACTTTTCAAAGGCATATGATTTAAAGGTCTATGTGGAAAGAGCAGGGGAGTGGATTAATTGGACAGCTCATTCACACAGACACGATGGTCCGCTCGGCCTCCTTCTGTTCTGTAACATTCTATGATTCTGGGATGTAATGTTTGTCAGATTATTTTGCTGACAGACTGAGAACAAGAGATTGTTCACATCAGGAACACGGATTAGTTCTTATAAAGAGCAGAGGAATACATTCAGCAACATGTGCAAACTAGGGTGAGCTGATCGAGAGAGGGGAGAATGATTGTGTAACCAGGACACGCGACACTCTGAGGCCCTTAAACAGCTGTCAATGTCCCAGACCTTGACTGCTGCTCACCCACTAACACTGGGGCAGGAAAGGCACTGTGAAGGACTCTGTATTTAAATTTATTGTCAAGAATCAACAAGCATGTGTATGTCGAATGATTGGTGTAGTTCCTACACTGGACGGAGATATCGATTGATCATTGTCCATTACTGACACATTACTGATATGGAAGGGATTTTTCCTGTGAATATTCTCTGTCTAACAATCAGTGCGCATCAACGTGTGAATTCATTCACTTTATGATGTGGAGATGCCGGTATTCAACTGGGGTGGACAATTATGAGAAGTCGCACAACACCAGGTTGTAGTCCAACAGATTTATTTGAAATCACAAGCTTTCGTAGCGCTGCTCCTTCGACAGGTGATTTGAAATAAAGCTGTTGGACTACAACGTGGTGTTGTGCGACTTCTCTCATTCACTTTAGACCTGAGAAAGAAAGATCAGAGTACTTTCTAAATGGAGAGAAGCCAGGAACTGTGGAGGAGCCATTTGATACAGAGAATCATGTACACAAATCCCACCCATATCAGAGAAACATCCCTCCTATATCAGAGCCACATCCCATCCATCACAGAGACACATCCCACCCATCTCAGAGACACATTCCATCCATCTCAGAGAAACATCCCACCCATCTCAGAGAAACATCCCACCCATCTCAGAGACACATCCCACCCATCTCAGAGACACATCCCACCCATCTCAGAGACACATCCCACCATCTCAGAGACACATCCCACTCATCTCAGAGACACATCCCACCATCTCAGAGACACATCCCACCCATCTCAGAGACACATCCCATCCATCTCAGCGAAACATCCCACCCATCTCAGAGACACATCCCACCCATCTCAGAGACACATCCCACCCATCACAGAGACACGTCCCATCCATCTCAGAGACACATCCCATCCATCTCAGAGAAGCATCCCACCCATCTCAGAGACACATCCCATCCAGCTCAGTGAAACATCCCAGCCATATCAGAGACACATCCCACCCATCACAGAGATACATCCCATCCATCTCAGAGAAACATCCCATCCATCTCAGAGAAACATCCCACCCATATTAGACGGAAATCCATCGCATATCAGAGACAAATCGCTTTTTCGCATGCATGTTGCAGCTTCTCCAGGTTGTCACCTTATGTTTAGGTACGCCTGCTGCTGCTCCTGGCCTTCTGTTATGCATTCCTTATTGTACAAGGGTTGGTCCCCTGTCTTGCTGGTACTGGTAGAGTGAGGGATATGCCGGGTCATGAGGTTACAGATCTTGGTGGAGTACAATTCTGCTGCTGCTGATCGCCCACAGTGCCTCCTGGATGGCCAGTGTTGAGCTGCTGGACCTGTTCTGAATCTATCCCATTTAGCACGGCGGTAGTGCGAGACAACACGATGGAAGTTGCCCTCAGTGTGAAGATGGGACGTCGTCGCCACAATGACTGTGCGGTAGTCGGTGCTACCAATGCTGTAATGGACAGATGGTTCTGCGACAGGTAGCTTGGTGCGGACGAGGTGTTTCCCTCGTGTTGTTTCTTCACCACCTCTGCAGGTCAAGTCAGCCAGTTATGTCCTTCTGGACTAGGCCAGTTCGGTCAGTGGTTGTGCTACCGAGTTACTTTTGTGATGGTCACTGAAGTTCCCCAACCAGATTAAATTCTGTGACCTTGCTACTCTCAGTGCTTCTTCCAAGTGGTGTTCGACATGGAGGAGTACTAATTCATGAGCTGAGGGAGGGCGGTAGGTGGTAATCAGCAGATGCTTTCCTTGCTGAAGCTTGGCCTGAAGCCATGAGACTACATGGAGTCCGGATTCAATGCTGAGAACTCACAGGGCCAGACCGTCCCGACTGTTTACTACTGTGCCGCAAGCTTTGGTGGGTCTGTCCTGCTGGTGGGACAGTGCGTACCCAGGGATGGTGATGGAGGTGTCTGGGACTTTGTCTGAAACGTATGTTTATGTGAGTATGACTATGTCAGCCTGTTGCCTGACCAGACTGTGGGACAGCTATCCCAATTTTGGTACAAATCCCGTGATATTCGTGTGGAGGGCTTTGCAGGGTCGACTGGGCTGGGTGTGCCGTTGTCGTGTCCGAAAGTCAGCGTCAGCCTGCAAAAAGTGAAAGTTTGTTGCCAGATGATATATTTTGGTAGGAAGCATGAGGAGAGGCAATATGAAATAAATGATACAATGTTAAAGGAGGTTCCGGAACAGAGAGACCTGGGGCTTTATGTACACAAATCTTGAAAGGACAAGTTTAGAAAGCTGATAAAATAAAGCATATACGTTCCTGGGTTTTATAAATAGAGGCACAAAGTGCACAAACAAGGAAGTTATGGCTAGAGCTTTATAAAACAGGTTAGGCCTGAGCTGGAGTGTTGAGTTCAATTCTGGGCACTACATTTTAGGCAGGTTGTCAAGATCTTTGAGAGGGTAAACAGCAGGTTTATTAGACGGGTAACCGGAATGAGGGGCTATACTTCTGTTGAGAGACTGGAGAAATTGGGGTTGTAACTCTTCGAGCAGAAAAATATTAAGAGGAAATTTGATTGAGGTGTTCAAAATCATTAATCGTTTTGATAGTTTAATGAGGAAAAGCTGTGTCCAGTGGCAGAATGTTTAATGATCAGAGGACACAGATTTAAGGTGATTGGCAAAAGAACCAGAAGCGAAATGAGGAAACATTTTTAATTACACAGCGAGTTGTTGTGATCTCGAAGTTTCTTCCTGAAAGGGCACTGGAAGTAGATTCGACAGCAACTTCCAAAAGGGAATTGGATATATTTTTGACGGGATATGTATTACAGGTCGACACGGAAAACGCAGGTGACAGGGTTTAATTGGACAGCCATTTCAAAGAGCCGGCACAGGCACGATGGGCCGAATGGCCTCCTTCTGTGCTGTATCATTCTAAGATTATATGATGTAATGTTTGTCAGATGATGCTGACAGACTGAGAACAATGGATTGTTCACATCAGAAACACTGAAAAGATTTTTGAAACAGCACAGGAGATCATTTTGCAAAATATCCAAGTTAGAGTGAGGAGAGAGAGAGCGAGCTGGGAGAGTGTTTGTGTAACCAGGAAACGCGACACTGTGAGGCCCCTGACCAGATATTAATCTCCCAGACCCTGACTGCTGCTCACCCACTAACACTGAGGCAATAAAGGGACTGCGATGTTCTCTGTATTTATATTAAATGTCAAGAATCATCAAGAGTGTGTATTTCGAGGAATTAGTGGAAGCTGTACACTGGACAGAGATATTGTAAGACCATCACCCATTAATGACACATTATTGATATCGGAGGGATTGAACCTGTGAATATTCTCTTTCAAACAATCAGTGCCCATGTACGTGTGATTTCACCGAATTCAGACCTGAGAAAAATAGATCAGAATATTTTCGAAATGGTAAGAAGCTAGGAATTGTCGAGATGCCAAGAGATTCAGGGATCCAGGTACACAAATCCTTCCCATATCAGAGACATTATCCATTCATATAAGAGTCAAATCTCTCCCAAATCAGTGTCCAATCCCACCTATATCAGATACACAACCCACCCATTTATATTTGAACATTAATGAACACTGTTAGCGAGAGAATATTTAAAGGATAAATCCACTCCATGTGTCAGCCACTTACACTGAATTCAGGCTTTTCATACCCAGATATTAAAACTTGAATTCAAATTCTCAAATTTCCAGGGTGGGATTTATCCACTCGTTCTACTGGATCAATACGTCCAGTGACATAACCACTGTGCCACCGGACCCTCAGTGATCTCAATCTGTTTGTAGCACCTGATTGCTCAGTGTTACAGTGTGAAAAGGGCTGACCTACTTCACATCCACTCCCAACCAGCTCATGTTTAAGGCCTGATCCCCGATAGTTTCATCAATCTCCATTCTCCCCAGCTTGCTGAATCTTTGAATCACCGTGAGTTAATTCCAGCATACAAGGAAGTTACTCGATGCCTCTCTGAACCCATTTTTATTTCTGAGTCCGCCAGAAATTTCCATCTCCTGTGGCCAACAGATTTGAATGTTGTACGCTGTTCGTTGAAGGCAAGACAAAAGCAACCTTCAAAAATTGGGAGCTAGTTGAATGTCAGAGGCTGCATAGAGGCAGTACAATGAACGATCCAAATCAGACGCTCGGATAAGATCTGCTGACCTCACAGCTGCTCATTTCACAGCTAATGCAAACTAAAGGGAAGAGAGACGGAGAGAGAAATTTTAGGGTAATAAAAACATAGAAACATAGAAATAGGAGGAGTCAATTCAGCCCCTCGAGCCTTCTCCAGCTTTCAACCAGATCATGGCTGATCTGTACCTTAATTCCATCGACCCCCCTTGGTTAGGAAACTTTAATACATTCAACCCCCAAAAATCTATCCATCTCAGTTTTCAAACTTTTAATTTACGCCCCAGACTCAACAGCTTTATGGGGGACAGAGTTCCAGATTTCCACCACACTTTGTGTGAAGAAGTGCTTCCTGACATCACCACTGAACAGCCTGGCTCTAATTTTAAGATTATGCCCCTTGTTATGGACTCCCCCCACCAGAGGAAATCGTTTCTCTCTGTCTACACTATCAACTCCTTTAATCATCTTAAACACTGCAACTAGTTCAGTCCTTAATCTTCTATACTCAAGGGAACACAAGCCTAGTCTATGCAACCTGTCCTCATAATTTAACACTTTTAGCCCCGGTATCATTCTGGTGAATCTGCGCTGCACCCTCTCCAAGGCCAATATGTCCTTTCTGAGGTGCGGGGCCCAGAATTGAACACAGTTACTCCAGATGGGGTCTTACTGGGAGAGTGTTTGTGTAACCAGGACATGGGACACTGCGAGGACCCTGACCGGATGTCAATGTCCCAGACACTGACTGCTGCTCACCCGCTAACTCTGGGAAAGAAAAGAGACTGCGATGATCTCTCTACTTAAATTGAAATTCAAGCATCACCAAGGCTGGAACTTTAATGGGAACCTCGTAATGAGTCCGTATTGAGGTAATGGTGAGAAGGCATTTTTGGTAAAGAATCGGGCAGAAGCAGAATTATCCAGAGAGGAAAATGGAAGTGCATCCATCTTTGTTTTCTCCGCACATCAGAGGTTATTTTGTAGTCGTTCTGGGATGTCGGCGTCACTGGCAAGGCCAGCATTTATTGCACCTACCTGTTTGCCCTTGAGAAGGTGGTGGTGAGCCGCCTTCTTTAACCGCTACAGTACGTGTGGTGAAGGGACTACCTCAGTGCTGTTAGGGAGTGAGTGTCCAGTATTTTGACCCAGCCACGATGAAGGATCTGCGATATATTTCCATGTCACAATGGTGTGTGACTTGAAGGGGAAGTTGGAGGTGGTGATGTACCCATGTGCCTGCTGCCCTTGTACTTCTAGGCGGTAGAGGTCGCGGGTTTGGGAGGTGCTGCCGAAGAAGCCTTGGCGAGTTGCTGCAGTGCATCTTGTAGATGGTACACACTGCAGCCACGGTACGCTGGTGGTGTTTGGAGTGACTGTTTATGTTGGTTGATGGGGTGCCAATCAAGCGGGCTGCTTTGTCTTGAATGGTGTCGAGCTCCTTTGGTGTTGTTGGAACTGCACACATTCAGGCAAGTGGAGAGTAATCCCTCCCACTCCTGACTTGTGCCTTGTAGATGGTGGAAAGTCTTTGGGGAGTCAGGAGGTGAGACACTCGCCGCAGAATACTCAGCCACTGACCTGCTCTTCTTGCCACTGTATTTGTCTGACTGGTCCAGTTAAGTTTCTGGTCAATGGTGACCCCCAGGATATTGATGGTATGGGATTCGGCAATGGTAATGCCATTCAATGTCAAGGGGCGGTGGTTAGACGCTCGCTTGTTGGAGAAAGTCATTGCCTCGCACTTGTGTGGTGCGAATGTTGCTTGCCACTTATCAGCACAAGCCTGAATGTGGTTCAGGCCTTACTGCATGCGGGCATGGATTGTTTCATTTTCTGAGGATTTGCGAATGACAGTGCACACTGTGCAGTCAGCAGCGAACATCCCCAATTCTGACCTTATGATTGATTGAAGCCTATTGATTAAGCAGCTTAAATTGGTTGGGTCCAGGACTCTGCCCAGAGGAAATCCTGCAGTGATGTCCTGGGGCTGTAAAGATTGACCTCCAATCACCACAACCATCTTTCATTGTGCTAGGTATGACTTCAGCCAGTGGAGTGTTTTCCCCCCGATTCCCATTGACCTCAATTTTACTCAGGTTCCTTGAGGCCACACTCTGTTAAATGTTGCCTTGCTAACAAGGGCTGTCACACACACCTTACCTTTGGAATTCAACTATTTTGTCCATGTTTGGACCAAGGCTGTAATGCGTTCAGTAACCGAGTGGTCTTGGAGCCCAAACTGGGCATCAGTGTGCAGGTTATTGGTGAGTAAGTGCAGCTTGAGAGCATTGTCGACGATACCTTCCAACACTTTCCTGTTGATTGAGCGTTGACTGATGGGGCGGTAATTAGCCGGCTTGGATTTGTCCTGCTTTTTGTGGACCGGACATACCTGTGCAATTTTCCACATTGTCGGCTAGATGCCAGTGTTACAGCTGTACTGGAGCAGCTTGGATATGGGCGCGGCTAGATCTGGACCACAGGTCTTCAGCACGACAGCCGGGATGTTGTTGAGGCACACAGCCTTTGCTGTATCCAGTGAGCTCAGCCATTTCATGGCAATTCAGCCCCTCGAGCCTGCTCCAGCATTCAATCAGATCATGGCTGATCTGTACCTTAATTCAATCTACCCGCCTTGGTAACTCATTAATACACTCACCCGACAAATATCTATCAATCTCAGTTTTCAAACTTTTAATTGACACCCAGCCTTAACAGCTTTTTCGGGGAGAGAGTGTTCCAGATTTCCACTACCCTTTTTGTGAAGAAGTGCTTCCTGACATCAACACTGAACAGCCTAGCTCTAATTTTAAGATTATGCCACTTGTTATGAACTCCCCCCATCAGAGAAAATAGTTTCTCTCTTGCAACCAAATCAATTCGTTTAATCATCTTAAACACTACAATTCGATCACTCCTTAATCTTCACTATTCAAGGGAATGCAGGCCTAGTCTATGCAACATGTCCTCATAATTTAACCCTTTTAGCCCCGTTATCATTCTGGTGAATCTGTGCTGCACCCTTTCCAAGGCCATATATCCTTCCTGAGTTGCGGTTCCCAGAACTGAACGCAGTACTCCAGATGGTGTATTACTGGGAGAGTGTTTGTGAAATCAGGACACGGGTCACTGGGAGGCCCCTGACCGCATGTCAATGTGCCAGACACTGACTGCTGCTCACCCACCTGCACTGGGATAGTAAAGGAACTGCGATGGTCTCTGTATTTAACTTGAACGTCAAGCATTACCAAGGCTGGAACTTTAATGATCACTGAGTGTTAGCGAGAGAATATTTACAGGTTGAATCCCTCCCGTGTCAGTAATGTGTCTGTATTCAGGTGAAGCTGAGTGGACATATTTAGGTATTGGAATCGGTCAGAAGCAGAATGGTGCAATGGGTGAGGGACTTCAGTTATGTGGAGAGACTGGAGAAGCTGGTATTCGTCTGCTTGGAGCAGGGAAGATTACGGGAGATTTGATAGAGGTGTTCAAAATCATAACTAGTTTTAATAGAGTGAATACGGAGAAGCTGTGACCAGTGGCTGAAGGTTCATTAACCAGAGGACACAGAATTAAGGTGATTGGAAAAAGAACCAGAGGCGACATGAGGAAACATTTTCTTACACGGCGAGTTGTTGTGATCTGCAATGTGCTGCCTGAAAGGGCGGTGGAAGCAGGTCCAATAATAAATTTCAAAACGGAATTTTTGACTGGATAGGATTTACAGGGCTATGGGGATAGAGCAGGGGAGTGGGATTAATTGGACGGCTCTTTCAAAGAGCCGGCACAGGCACGATGGGCCGATTGGTCCCATTCTGTGCTGTATCATGCTATGATTCTATGATGTAATGTTTGTCAGATGATGCTGACAGACTGAGAACAAAATATTGTTCATATCAGAAGCACGGATAAGATCTTGCAAAGAGCACAGGAATATATTTAGAAAATGTGAGGCCCCTAACAATATGTCTTTGTCCCAGAACGTGACATCTTCTCACCCACTTACACTGGGACAGCAAAGTGAGAGTGATGGTCTATGTATTTAAATTGAATGTCAAGAATCAACAAGTGTTAGTATGTCGAATGATTAGTGTAGACACTACACTGGACGGAGATATTGATTGACCATTACTGAAACAATACATATATGGGCGGGACTTGTTCTGTGAATATTCTCTTCCCAAAAATCAGTGCCCATGAACATGTGAATTCATTACACGTTAGACCTGAGGAAGATAGATCAGAGTATTTTCTAATTGGTGAGAAGATGGTGACTGTGGAGGAGCCACGAGATTCAGGGATCCATGCACACAGATCCAAGTCATATCAGAGACATATCCCAGAAATCTCAGAGACACATCCCACCCATATCAGAGACACATCCCACCCATATCAGAGACACATCCCACCATCTCAGAGACACATCCCAAACATCTCAGAGACATATCCCAGAAATCTCAGAGACACATCCCACCCATATCAGAGGCACATCCCACCCATATCAGAGACACATCCCACCATCGCAGAAACACATCCCACCCATCTCAGAGACACATCCCACCATCTCAGAGACACATCCCACCATCTCAGAGACACATCCCACCCATCTCAGAGACACAATCCCACCCATCTCAGAGACACATCCCACCATCGCAGAAACACATCCCACCCATCTCAGAGATACATCCCACCCCATCTCAGAGATAAATCCCACCCATGTCAGAGACACATCCCACCATCTCAGAGACACATCCCAAACATCTCAGAGACACATCCCACCCATCTCAGAGACACATCCCACCCATCTCAGTTTCACATCGCACCCATCTCAGAGACACATCCCACCCATCTCAGAGACACATCCCATCCATCTCAGAGACACATCCCACCCATCTCAGAGACACATCCTACCCATCTCAGAGACACATACCACCCATCCCAGATACACATCCCACCCATCTAAGAGACACATCCCACCCATCTCAGAAACACATCCTACCCATCTCAGAAACACATCCCATCAATCTCAGAGACACATACCACCCATCTCCGAGATACATACCACCCATCTCAGAGACACATGCCACCCATATCAGAGACTAATCCCAACCATCTCAGAGACACATCCCACCCATCTCAGAGGCAAATCGCTGTTTCGCATGCATATTGCAGATTCCCCAGCTTTGCACCTCATGTTTTCGTACACGTGGTTCTTCTCCTGGCATGCTCTTCTGCACTCCGTATTGTACCAGGATTGGTCCCCTGGCTTGACGGTAGTGGCAGAGTGCGGGATATGGCGGGCCATGAGGTTACAGATTTTGGTGGAATACAATCCTGCTGCTTCTGATGGCCCACAGTGCCTCATGGATGCACAATTTTGACCTGCTGCACCTGAATCTATCACAATGCTGTCATGGACAGATGCATCTGAGACAGGTAGATTGCTGAGGACGAGGTCGAGTTTGTTTTTCCCTCGTGTTGGTTCTCTCACCACCTCTGCAAGCGTCGCCTGGCTGCTATGTCCTTCTGGACTCGGCCAGCTCGGTCAGTAGTGGCGCTACCGAGACACTCTTGATATTGGACTTTGAAGTCCCCCAACCATTTTAAATTCTGTGCCCTTGCTACTATCAGTGATTCTTTCAAGTGGTGCTCAACATGGTGGAGTACTGATTCATCAGCTGAGGGAGGGCGGTAGTTGGTAATCAGCTGGAGGTTTACTTGCCCATGCTTGACCTGAAGCCATGAGACTTCATGGGGTCCAGAGTTAATGTTGACGACTCGCACGGCCATTCCCTCCCGACTGTATACTACTGAGCCGCCACCTCTAGTCGGTCTGTCCTGCTGGAGGGATAGGACGTATCAAGGGATGATGCTGGTTGAGTCTGGGACGTTGGCTGAAATGTATGATTCTGTGTGTAAGAATATGTCGGGCTGTGGCGTGACTAGTCTGTGGGACAGCACTCCGAATTTTGGCACAAGTCACCAGATTTTCGTGAGGATGTCTTTGCAGGGTCGACTGGGCTGAGTCTGCCGCTGTCGTGTCCGAAAGACAATGTCAGCCTGTAAAAAATGGGAGTTTGCTGTTAGGTGTTACATTTTGGTAGGAGAAACGAAGAGAGGAAATATGAAATAAATGTTACAATTTTAAAGGGGCTGCAGGGAAAGAAAGACCTGAGGCTTTCTGTACACAAATCTTATTAGGACAAGTTGAGAAGGCTGTTAATAAAGAATACAGGATGCTGGGTTTTATTAATAGAGGGATAGAGTAGAAAAGCAAGGACGTTATTGCTTTTGTGGGCATGTGTGGGCCCCACATTTTAGGCAGGTTATCAAGGTCTTGGAGAGGGTGCAGAAGAAATTTATTAGAATGGTATCAGGAATGAGGGACTTCAGTTATGGGTTGAGACTGGAGAAGCTGGGGTTTACTCGTCAGAGCAGAGAAGATTAAGAGGAAATTATATTGAGGTGTTCAAAATCATGAAACGTTATGATAGTGTGAATAATGAAAATCTGTTTCGAGTGGCAGTAGGATCAGTGACCGGTGGACACAGATCTAAGGTGATTGACAAAAGAACCAGAGGCGACATTGGGAAACATAGCGAGTTGCTCTGATCAGGAATGCTCTGCCTGAAAGGGCAATTGAAGCAGGTTCAATAGTAATTTTCAACAGTGACTTTTCAAAGGCAGATGATTTAAAGGTCTATGTGGAAAGAGCAGGGGAGTGGGGTTAATTGGACAGCTCATTCACACAGACACGATGGTCCGCTCGGCCTCCTTCTGTGCTGCAGCATTCTATGATTCTATGATGTAATGTTTGTCAGATGATGCTGACAGACTGAGAACAAGAGATTGTTCACATCAGAAGCACGGATAAGATCTTATAAAGAGCACAGGAATACATTCAGCAACATTTGCAAACTAGTGTGATCTGATCGAGAGAGAGGAGAATGATTGTGTAACCAGGACACGCGACACTGTGCGGCCCTTGACCAGGTGTCAATGTCCCAGACCCTGACTGCTGCTCACCCACTAACACTGGGGCAGGAAAGGGACTGTGAAGGTCTCTGTATTTAAATTCATTGTCAAGAATCAACAAGCATGTGTATGTCGAACGACTGGTGTAGTTCCTACACTGCACGGAGATATTGATTGATCATTTTCCATTACTGACACATTACTGATATGGAAGGGATTTGTCCTGTGAATATTCTCTTTCTAATAATCAGTGCGCATGAAAGTGTGAATTCATTCACTTTAGACCTGAGAAAGATAGATCACTGTATTTTCTAAATGGTGAGAAGCCAGGAACTGTGGAGGAGCCATTTGATACAGAGATTCATGTACACAAATCCCTCCCATATTAGAGACACGTCCCACCTATCTTCGAGACACATCCCATCCATCTCAGAGATTCATCCCACCCATCACAGAGACACATCCCATCCATCTCAGAGAAACATCCCACCCATCACAGAGACATATGCCATCCATCTCAGAGAAACATCCCACCCATCTCAGAGACACATCCCACCCATCTCAGAGACACATCCCACCCATCTCAGAGACACATCCCACCCATCTCAGAGACACATCCCACCCATCTCAGAGATACATCCCACCCATCTCAGAGACACATCCCACCCATCTCAGAGACAGATCCCACCCATCTCAGAGACACATCCCACCATCTCAGAGACACATCCCACCAATCTCAGAGACACATCCCACCCATCTCAGAGAGAGATCCCACCCATCTCAGAGACACATTCCACCCATCTCAGAGACACATCCCACCCATCTCAGAGACACGTCCCACCCATCACAGAGACACGTCCCACCCATCGCAGAGACAATTCCCACCCATCTCAGAGACACGTCCCACCCATCTCAGAGACACATCCCATTCATCTCAGAGACACATCCCACCCATCTCAGAGAAACATCCCACCCATATTAGAGGTAAATCCCTCGCATATCATAGACAAGTCGCTGTTTCGCATGCATGTTGCAGCTTTTACAGGTTGTCACCTTATGTTTAGGTACGCCTGCTGCTGCTCCTGGCCTTCTGTTCTGCATTCCTTATTTTACCAGGCTTCTTCCCCTGTCTTGCTGGTACTGTTAGAGTGAGGGATATGCCGGGTCATGAGGTTACAGATCTTGGTGGAATACAATTCTGCTGCTGCTGGTCGCCCACAGTGCCTCATGGATGACCAGTGTTGAGCTGCTGGATCTGTTCTGAATCTATCCCATTTAGCATGGCGGCAGTGCGACACAACACGGTGGAGGATGCCCTCAGTGTGAAGATGGGACGTTGTCGCCACAATAACTGTGCGGTAGTCGGTGCTACCAACGCTGTCATGGACAGATGGTTCTGCAACAGGTAGCTTGGTGAGGACGAGGTGTTTCCCTCGTGTTGTTTCTTCACCACCTCTGCAGGCCAAGTCAGCCAGTTATGTCCTTCAGGACTCGGCCAGCTCGGTCAGTGGCGATGCTACCGAGCTACTTTTGCGATGGTCATTGAAGTTCCCCACCCAGATTAAATTCTGTTACCTTGCTACTCTCAGTGCTTCTTCCAAGTGGTGTTCAACATGGAGGAGTACTAATTCATGAGCTGAGGGAGGGCCGTAGTTGATAATCAGCAGGAGGTTTCCTTGCTCAAGATTGGCCTGAATCCATGAGACTTCAAGGAGTCCGCAGTCAATGCTGAGGACTCACAGGGCCAGTCCCTCTCGACTGTATACTACTGTGCCGCAAGCTCTGGTGGCTCTGTCCTGCTGACGGGACAGTGCGTACCCAGGGATGGTGATGGAGGAGTCTGGGACACTGTCTAAAAGGTATGTTTATGTGAGTATGACTATGTCAGGCTGTTGCCTGACTAGACTGTGGGACAGCTCTCCCAATTTTGGCACAAATCACGTGATATTCGTGAGGAGGACTTTGCAGGGTCGACTGGGCTGGGTTGCCGTTGTCATGTCCGAAAGTCAGCGTCAGCCTGTAAAAAGGTGGGAGTTTGTTGCCTGGTGATATATTTTGGTAGGAGGCATGAGGAGAGGCAATATGAAATAAACGATACAATGTTAAAGGAGGTGCAGGAACAGAGAGAACTGGGGCTGTATGTACACAAATCTTGGAAGCACAAGTTGAGAAGGCTGATAAAAAATCATATACGTTCCTGGGTTTTATAAATAGAGGCACAAAGTACAAAAACAATGAAGTTATGGGTAGAATATTATAAAACACAGGTTAGGCCTCAGCTGGATTATTGAGTTCAATTTTGGGCACCACATTTTAGGCATGTTGTCAAGAATTTTGAGAGGGTACACATCAGGTTTATTAGACGGGTACCCGGAATGAGGGGATACACATCAGTAGAGAGACTGGAGAAAATGGGCTTGTTCTTCTTCGAGCAGAAAAAGCTTAAGAGGAAATTTGAGTGAGGTGTTCAGAATCATGAATCGTTTTGATAGAGTAATAAGGAAAAGCTGTTTCCAGTGGCAGAAGGGTCAGTGACCAGCGGAAACAGATTTAAGGTGATTGGCAAAAGAACTAGAGGCGACATGAGGAAACATTTTTATTTACACAGTGAGTTGTTGTGATCTTTAATGCACTGCCTGAAAGGGCAATGCAAGTAGATTCGACAGCAACTTCCAAAAGGGAATGGGATATATTTTTGACGGGATATGATTTACATGTCTACACGGAAAACGCAGGTGCCAGGGATTAATTGGACAGCTATTTCAAAGAGCCGGCACAGGCACGATGGGTGGGATGGCCTCCTTCTGTGCTGTATCATTCTAGGATTCTACAATGTAATGTTTGTCAGAAGATGCTGACAGACTGAGAACAATGGATTGTTCACATCAGAAGCACGGAAAAGATTTTTTAAAGAGCACAAGAGATCATTTAGCAAAATATCCAAACTAGAGTGAGGAGAGAGAGCGAGCTGGGAGAATGTTTGTGTAACCAGGACACGCGACACTGTGAGGCCCCTGACCAGATTTCAATGTCCCAGACCTAGACTGCTGCTCACACCCTAATACTGGGACAGTAAAGGGTCTGCGATGGTCTCTGCATTTTAATTAAATATCAAGAATCATCAAGAGTGTGTATGTCGAAGGATTAGTGTAAACTGTACACTTTACAGAGATATTGTGACACCATCACCCATAAATGATACATTATTGATATGAGAGGGATTGAAACTGTGAATATTCTCTTTCTAACAATCAGTGCCCATGAACGTGATTTCACCGAATTCAGACCTGAGAAAAATAGATCAGAATATTTTCTAAATGGTAAGAAGCTAGGAATTGTCGAGTAGCCAAGAGATTCAGGGATCCAGGTACACAAATCCTTCCCATATCAGAGACATATCCCTCCCATATCAGAGTCATATCTCTCCCAAATCAGTGTCAAATCCCACCTATATCAGATACATTTCCCACCCATGTCTATTTGAACATTAATGAACACTGAGTGTTAGCGAGAGAATATTTACAGGATAAATCCACTCCATGTGTCAGCCACTTTCACTGATACCAGGCTTTTCATACCCAGATATTTCAACTTGAATTCAAATTCTCAAACTTCCAGGGTGGGATTTAACCTCTCGTTCTATTCGATCAGTAGTCCAGTGACATAACCACTGTGCTACCGGTCTCTCAGTGATCTCAATCTTTTTGTAGCACCTGATTGCTCAGTGTTACAGTGTGAAAAGGACTGACCTACTTCACATCCACTACCAACCAGCTCATGTTTAAGGCCTGATCCCCGATAGTTTCATCAATCTCCATTCTCCCCAGCATGCCGAATCTTTGAATCCCTGTGAGTTAATTCCAGCATACAAGGAAGTTATCGATGCCTCTCTCAACCCATTTTTATTTCTGAGTCCGCCAGATAATTTCCATCTCCTGTGGCCAACAGATTTGAATGTTGTACGCTGTGTGTTGAAGGCAAGACAATATCAGCCTTCAAAAATTGCGAGCTTGTTATTTGTCAGTGGCTGCACAGAGGCAGTACAATGAACTATCCAAATCAAAAGCACGGATAAGATCTGCTGACCTCACAGCTGCTCATTTCACAGCTAATGCAAACTAAAGGGTAGAGAGACAGAGAGAGAAATTTTAGGGTCATAAAAACATAAAAACATAGAAAACGGAGGAGTCAATTCAGCTCCTCGAGCCTTCTCCAGCATTCAATCAGATCATGGCTGATCTGTACCTTATTTCCATCGACCTCCCTTGGTTAAGAAACTTTAATACACTAACCCCCCAAAAAATTTATCCATCTCAGTTTTGAAACTTTTAATTTACGACCCAGCCTCAACAGACTTATGGGGGAGAGAGTTCCAGATATCCACCACACTTTGTGTGAAGAATTGCTTCCTGACATCACCACTGAACGGTCTGGCTCTAATTTGAAGATTATGCCGCTTGTTATGGACACCCCCCACCAGAGAAACTAGTTTCTCTCTATCTACACTATCAACTCCTTTAATCATGTTGAACAATACAATGAGTTCAGTCCTTAATCTGCACACCCTCCAAGGCCAATATGTCCTTCCTGAGGTTCGGGGCCCAGAATTGCACACAATACTGCAGATGGGGTCTTACTGGGAGAGTGTTTGTGTAACCAGGACATGGGACACTGCGAGGCCCCTGACCGGATGTCAATGTCCCAGACACTGACTGCTGCTCACCCGCTAACTCTGGGTAAGAAAAGAGACTGCGATGATCTCTCTACTTAAATTGAAATTCAAGCATCACCAAGGCTGGAACTTTAATGGGAACTTCGTAATGAGTCCGTATTGAGGTAATGGTGAGAAGGCATTTTTGGGAAAGTATCGGGCAGAAGCAGAATTATCCAGAGCGGCAAATGGAAGGGCATCCATCTTTGTTTTCTCCACACATCAGAGGGTATTTTTTATTCGTTCTGGGATGTGGGCGTCACTGGTAAGACCAGCATTTATTGCACCTATCTGGTTGCCCTTGAAAAGGTGGTGGTGAGCCACCTTCTTGAACCGCTACAGTCCGTGTGGTGAAGGTACTACATCAGTGCTGTTAGGGAGGGAGTTCCAGAATTTTGCCCCAGCCACGATGAACGATCGGCGATATTTTTCCATGTTACAATGGTGTGTTACTTGAAGGGGAAGTTGGAGGTGGTGGTGTACCCATGTGCCTGCTGCCCATGCCATTCTAGGCGGTAGAGGTCGCGGGTTTGGGTGGTGCTGCCGAAGAAGCCTTGGCGAGTTGCTGCAGTGCATCTTGTAGATGGTACACACTGCAGCCATTGTCCGCCGGTGGTGGAGGGAGTGAATGTTTATGTTGGTTGATGGGGTGCCAATCAAGCGGGCTGCTTTGTCTTGAATGGTGTCGAGTTTCTTGAGTGTTGTTGGAGCTACACTCATCCAGGCAAGTGGAGAGTATTCCCTCAGACTCCTGACTTGTGCCTTGTAGATGGTGGAAAGGCTTTGGGGAATCAAGAGGTGAGACATTCGCCGCAGAATACTCAGCCGCTGACCTGCTCTTCTTGTCACAATATTTGTCTGACTGGTCCAGTTAACTTTCTGGTCAGTGGTGACCTCTAGGATCTTGATGGTGTGGGTTTCGGCAATGGTAATGCAATTGAATGTCAAGGGGCGCTGCTTAGACGCTCGTTTGCTGGAGAAAGTGATTGCCTGGCATTTGTGTGGTGCGAATGTTACTTGCCACTTATCAACCAAAGCCTGAATGTCGTTCAGTTCTTGCTGCATGTGGGCATGGATTTTTTAATTTTCTGAGGTTTTGCGAATGGCAATGCACACTGTGCATTCATCAGCGAACATCCCCACTTCTGACCTTATGATTGATTGAAGCCTATTGATTAAGCAGCTTAAGATGGTTGGGTCTAGGAATCTGCCCTGAGGAACTCCTGCAGCGATATCCTGGGGCTGTGATGATTGACCTCTAATCACCACAACCATCTCTCATTGTGCTAGGTATGACTTCAGCCAGTGGAATGTATTCCCCCCGATCCCAATTGACTTCATTTTTACTCGTGTTCCTTGATGCCACACTCGGTCAATGTTGCCTTGCTGACAAGAACAGTTACATTGACCTCACCTCTGGAATGCAGCTCTTTCGTCCATGTTTAGACCAAGGCTGTAATGTGGTCAGTAACCGAGTGGTCTTGGCTGAGCCCAAACTGCGCATCAGTGGGCAGGTTATTGGTGAGTAAGTGCTGCTTGATAGCACTGTCGACGACAACTTCCAGCACTTTCCTGATGATTAATAGTAGAGTGACGGGGCTTAAATGGTCGGCATAGATTTGTCCTGCTTTTTTGTGGACCGGACATACCTGTGCAATTTTCCACATTGTCGGCTAGATGCCAGTGTTATAGCTGTACTGGAGCAGCTTGGATATGGGCGCGGCTAGATCAGGAGCACAAGTCTTCAGCACGACAGCCGGGATGTTGTTGAGGCCCACAGCCTTTGCTGTATCCAGTGCGCTCAGCCATTTCACGGCAATTCAGCTCCTCGAGCCTGCTCCAGCATTCAATCAGATCATGGCTGATCTGTAACTTAATTCAATCTACCCGCCTTGGTAACTCATTAATACACTCACCCGACAAATATCTATCAATCTCAGTTTTCAAACTTTTAATTGACACCCAGCCTTAACAGCTTTTTTCGGGGAGAGAGTGTTCCAGATTTCCACTACTCCTCCTCTCGTCAGTTGTTAATTTGTCCAACACCATTCATGAATGGATGTGGCTGGACTGCAGAGCTGAGATCTGATCCGGTGATGGTGGGGTCGCTTAGCTCTGTGTACAACATGGTACATCCGCGGTTTAGCATGCATGTTGCTGCTTCCTCTTGTTTAGTGACGCCTGGTGCTGCTCCTGCAATGCGAATCTGCTCTCCTTATTGAACCTGGGTTGGTCCCCTGGCTTGATCGTAACGGTAGAGTGAGAGATATGCCCGGCCATGAGATTTCAGATTGTGATGGAATACAATTCTGCTACTGCTGATGGGCCACAGCGCCTCATGGATGCCCAGTTTTGAGCTGCTTGACCTGTTCTGAATCTATTACATTTAGCACGGCCGGTGTACCGCACAACACGATGGAGGGTGTCCTCAGTGTTAAGAAGGGACTTCATCTCCACAAGGACTGGTCGGTGGTCACTGCTACCAATACTGTCATGTACAGATGCACCTGCGACAGGGAGATTGGTGAGGATGAGGTCAAGTAGATTTTACCCCCGTGATGTTTCTCTCACCACCTCTGCAGTCCCAGTCTGGCAGCTATGTCCTTCAGGACTCGGCCAGCTCGGTCAGTGGTGGTGCTACCGAGCCACTCTTGGTAAAGCACATTGAAGTCCCCCACCCAGATTAAATTATGTGCCCTTGCTAATCGCAGTGCTTCTTCCAAGTGAAGTTAAACATGGAGGAGCACTGATTCATCAGCTGAGGGAGGGCGGTAGGTGGTAATCAGCAGGAGGTATCCTTTCCCAAGCTTGACCTGAAGCCATGAGACTTCATGGGGTCCGGAGTCAATGTTGAGGACTCCCAGGGCCACTCAGTCCCGACTGTATACATATGTGCCGCCACCTCTGGTGGGTCTGTCCTGGTGGGATAGGACAGACCCAAGGATGGTGATGGAGGAGTCTTGGACATTGGCTGAAAGGTATGATTCTGTAAGAATGACTATGTCGGGCTGTTGTTTGACTTGTCTGTGGGACAGCTCTCCCAATTTTGGCACAAGTCCCCTGAGATTCGTGAGGAGGACTTTGCAGGATCGTTTGGGCTGGTCGTGCCGTTGTTGTGTCCGAAAGACAATGTCAGCCTGTAAAAAGTGGGAGTTTATTGTCATTTGATACATTTTGGTAGGAGGCATGAGGAGAGGCAATATGAACTAAATGATACAATTTTAAGTGGGTGCAGGAACAGAGAGTCCCGGGGCTGCATGTACACAAATTTTGGAAGACAAGTTGAGGAGGCTGATAAAAAGCACATAGGATACTGGGCTTTACTAATAGAGGCACAGAGTACAAAAGCAAGGAAGTTATTGCTAAACATTTGTAAAAAACCTGGTTAGGCCTCAGCTAAAGTATTCTGTTCAATTTTGGGCACCGCCTCATAGGCAGGTTGTCAAGGCCTTGCAGATGGTGCAGCGGAGATTTATTGGAGTGTTACCAGGAATGACGGACTCCTGTTCAGTGGAGAGACTGGAGAAGCTAGGATTTTTCTCCTTAGAGCATAGAAGATTAAGAAAATATTTAATTGAGGTGTTCCAAATCATGAATCAGTTTGAAAGAGTAAGTAAGGATAAGCTGTTTCCAGTGGCAGAAGGGTCGGTGACCAGATGAGACAGATTTAAGGTGATTGGAAAAAGAATCAGCGGCAACATGGGGATTTGTTTTTTCACGCAGCGAGTTGTTGTGATCTGGAATGCACTGCCTGAAAGAGCGCTGGAAGAAGATTCAACAGCAACTTCCAAAAGGGAATTGTATACATTTTGGCGGGATATGATTTACAGGTGTATAGGGAAAGAGCAGGCGAGTGAAATTAATTCGACAGCTCTTTCAAAGAGCCGGCACAGGCACGATGGGTCGAATGGCCTCCTTCTGTGCTGTATCATTCTAGGATTCTATGATGTAATGTTTGTCAGATGATGCTGACAGACTGAGAACAATAACTTTTTCATATCAGAAGCACAGATACGATTTTTAAAAGAGCACAGCAGTACATTTAGCAACATATCCAACCTTGAGTGAGGAGAGAGAGCGAGATGGGAGAATGTTTGTGTAAACTGGACACTCGACACTGTGAGGCCCCTGACCAGATATCAGTGTCCCAGACGCTGACTGCTGCTCACCCACTAACACTGGGATAGTAAAGGGACTGCGATTGTCTCTGTATTTAAATTAAGTAACAAGAATCACCAAGAATGTGTATGTCGAAGGGTTAGTGAAAGCTGTAGACCAGACAGAGATATTGATAGACCATTGCCAATTAATGATACATTTTTGAAATGGGATGCATTTACACTGCGAATATTCCTTTTCTAACGACCATTGCACATGAACGAGTGAGTTCACCCACTTCAGGCCTCAGAAAGATAGATCAGATTATTTTCTAAATGGTGAGAAGCTAGGAACTGTGGAGGAGCCAAGAGATTCAGGGATCCATGTAAACAAATCCCTCACATATCAGAGACACATCCCATCCATATCAGAGACAAGTCCCACCCAAAACAGATTCAAATCTCACCTATATCTGATACACATCCCACCCACTGAGTGTTAGCGAGAGCATATTCACAGGATAACTCTACCCCATCTGTCAGCCACTTTCACTGATACCAGGCTTTTCATACCCAGATTTTTAAACTTAAATTCAAATTCTCAATATTCCGGGTGGGATTTCAACTCTCGTTCTCTGCATCAATATCACAGTGACATAACCAATATGCTACCGTAACCTCAGTGATCTCAATCTTTTTGTAGCACCTGATTGCTCAGTGTTACAGTGTGTGTTAAAAGGGCTGACACTGACTTTGCATCTTAATCCCAACCAGCTCATGTTAAAGGCCTGGTCCCCGATACATTCTTCAATCTCCATTCTCCCCATATTGCCGAATATGTGAATCCCCGTGTTATAGTTCCAGCATACAAGGAAGTTACTCGCTGCCACACTGGACCCATTGTCACTTCTGAGTCTGCGTGATGTTTGCTTCCACTGTGGTTAACAGATTTGAATGTTGTACGCTGTGCTCGGCAGGAAAGACAATGTCAGCCTTCAAAATGTTGGAGCTTGTTGTTTGTCAGAGGCTGCTCAGAGACTGCGCACAATGAACTGTTCAGATCAGCAGCACAGATAAGATCTGCTGAAGCTCACAGCAGCTCATTTCACAGCTAATGTAAACTAGAGTGAGGAGAGACAGAGAGAGAATTTTGAAAGTCATAGAAACATGGAAGCATTGGAACAGGAGGAGACAATTCAGCCCTCAAGCCTGCTCCAGCATTCAATACGATCACGGCTGATCTGTACATTGATTCCATCTTCCCGACTTGGTTAAGTAGTTTTAATGCCCTTACCCCCAAAAAATCTATCAATCTCAGTTTTGAAACTTTTAATTTACCCCCCAGCCTCAACAGCTTTATGGAGGAGAAGGTTACAGATTCCCACTACACATTGTGTGAAGAAGTGCTTCCTGACATCACCACTGAACGGCATAGTTCTAATTTTAAGATTATGCCCCCTTATTCTGGACTCACCCCACCAGAGGAAATAGTTTCTCTCTATCTACCCTGTCAATTCAGTTAATCATCTTAAAAACTACAATTAGTTCACTCCTTAATCTTCTATATTCAAGGGAATACTAGCCTTGTCTATGCAACTTGTCCTCATAATTTAACCCTTTTAGCCCCGATGTCATTCTGGTGAATCTGCGCTGCACCCCCTCCAAGGCTAATATATCCTTCCTGAGGTGCGGGGCCCAGAACTGAACACGGTTACTCCAGATGGGGTCTTACTGGGAGAGTATTTGTGTAACCAGCACATGAGACACTGCGAGGCCCATGACCGGATATCAATGTCCCAGACACTGACTGCTGCTCACCCACTAACACTGGGACAGTAAAGGGCTTGCGATGGTTTCTGTATTTAAATTAAATGTCAAGCATCACCAAGGCTGGAACTTTAAAGGCCACTGATTGTTAGCGAGAGAATATTTACAGGTTGAATCCCTCCCTTGTCAGTAATGTGTCTGTATTGAAGTGATGCTGAGAGGGAATTTTGGGTAATGGAATCGGGTAGAGGCAGAATGTTGCCATGGATGAGGGAATTCAGTTATGTGGAGAGACTGGAGAAGCTGGGACTTGTCTGCTTAGAGCCGAGAGGATTACGGGAGATTTGATGCAGTTGTTCAAAATCATGACTTGTTTTGGCAGAGTGAATAAGGAGAGACTGTTTCCAGTGGCTGAAGGGTCAGTAACCAAAGGTCACAGATTTAATGTGATTGGAAAAAGAACCAGAGGCGACATGAGCAAACATTTTCTTAGACTGCGTGTTGTTGTGATCTGGAATGTGCTGCCTGAAAGGGCGGTGGAAGCAGGTTCAATAATCATTTGAAAAGGGAATTTTTAAAGTGATATGATTTACAGGCCTATGGGGAAAGAGCAGGGGAGTGGGATTAATTGGACAGCTCTTCCAAAGAGCCGGCACAGGCACGGTGGGTCGAATGGCCTCCTTCTGTGCTGTATCATTCTATGATTCTATGATGTAATATTTGTCAGATGATGCTGACAGACTGAGAACAATACATTGTTCACATCAGAAGCACAAAAAATACATTTTAATGCACACAGGAGTACATTTACGAACATATGCAAACTAGAGTGAGAAGAGAGAGCGATCTGGCAGAATGATTGTGTAACCAGGGAACGCGGCACTGTGAGGCCCCTGACCAGATGTCAATGTCCCAGACCCTGACTGCTGCTCACCCACTAACACTGGCACAGTAAAGGGACTGCGATGGGCTCTGTATTTAAATTAAATGTCAAGAATCAACAAGAGTGTGTATCTCGAAGGATTAGTGTAATCTCTACACTAGAGTTTGTTACTGATAGACCATTGCCCATTACTGACACATTACTGATATGGGTGGGATTTACCCTGTGAATATTCTCTCTTAAACACTCAGTGCCCAGTTAACCTTATATCAGTATATGGGGAATTGCTAGAATCTATCATTAAGGACGTGCTAACAGGACACTTGGAAACTCACAATATGGTTAGGCAGAGTCAACACAGTTTCATGAAAGGGAAATTATGTTTGACAAATATTTTTAATTTTTCAGGGTGTAACTAGCAGGGTAGATAATGGGGAAACCAGTGGCTGTAGTGTATTTGGATTTTATCATTTTATAAGCTTGAATGAGATCAACTCTCATTCTTCACAAGTCCAGAGATTATAGGCCCATTCGACTTAATCTCTCCTCACAGGAAAAACCTCTCATCCCAGGAATCTATCTCGTGAAGTAGGGATAAACGGGACAATTTCGGATGACTGGGTGGAACTAGTGGAGTGCCGCAAGGATCAGTGCTTGGGTCTCAGCTATTTACAATCTATATCAATGACTTAGATGAGGGGGCTTTGTGTAATATGCCCAAGAGTGCTTACGATACAAGGGTGGGAAAGTAAGCTGTGAGGAGGACACAAGGAGGCTGCAAAGGGATATAGACCGGTTAAGTGATTGAGCAGGAAGGTGGGAGATGGAGCATAATGTGGGGAAGTGTAAAATTATCAACTTTGATAGGAAGAATCGAACAACAGAATATTTGTTCAAAGGTGAGTGTCTAGTAAATTCTGGTATTCAGCGAGATTTAGAGGTCCTTGTACACGAATAGGAGAAAGTTAACATGCAGGGACAGCAAGCAATTAGGAAGGCAAATGTTACGTTCGCCTTTATTGCAAAAGCGTTGGAGTATAAGAGTAAGGAAGTCTTGCAGCAATTATAGAGGGCTTTGGTGAGACCATATCTGGAGTACGGTGTGCAGTTTTCGTCACCTTATCTAAGGAAGGATATACTTGCCTTAGAGGGGATACACCGAAAGTTCTCTAGATTGATTACTGGGAAGAGAGGACTGTCCTATGGGCAGAAATTAAGACGAATGTGCCTATATTATCTGGGGTTTAGAAGAATGCGAGGTGATCTCATTGAAACGTATACAATTCTTAAAGGGCTTGACAGGGTAGATGCTGAGAGGCTGTATTTCCCTGGCTGGCGTGTCTAGAACTAGGGGTCATAGGCTCAGGATAAGGGGTCGGCCGTCCAGGACTTGGATGAGGAGATTTGTCTTCACTCAGAGGGTTGTGAATCTTTGGAATTCTCTACCCCAGAGGGCTGTGGAGCTCAGTCGAGGAGTATTTTCAAGGCTGAGATCGATAGATATTTGGGCACTAAGGGAACCAAGGTATATGTGGATAGCGCGGGAAGGTGGAGTTGTGATCGAAGATCAGCCATATTCTTATTGAATGGCGGAGCAGGCTCGAGGGGCAAAAAAGGCCTACTCCTGCTCCTTTTTATTGTGTTCTTATACCAATTAAAGTTCCAATAAACACAGACATTTCCCCAGTACTGACCATAACATGCCCAGACCCTCCCCAGTTCCAATCTCCCTGTACCATTCATGCTGGTTAGCTGAAGACAAGTCATGTTACAGCAGCAAAGCCCAGGTGGTTGCCATGGGCCCAGGAGAGATGTTTACTTATTTGTTTAGCTCAGATCATTTCACTAAATGTCTTTAATTTGCATGAATTCTGCCAAATTATAGAACATTACTAAACCAGATTCTGTCAGCCAACCAGCACTGCCCTCAGTCACACGTGTCTCTGATGTGGGAGGAGTTGGTGGATGAGCTGTCACTGAGTCCGACACCGCTCACAGCAGATTGTACCTAAGGCTGAGGGGCGTGCAGGTGATCTGAACCCCCTGCATCTCACACTGCGACACCTCATTTGGAGACTCTGGTAAGCAGTCGTGTATGAATGGACTTTTAGAACAAGCTCAGAAGTTTGTCACTTGCTAAGTAGGGACTCAGGGGTGTGTTTACCGCTTGTCCTGTCCCAATACCGGGCTCAGTAAAGACCTGTGTTAGAATATTAGAAGGGGTTCTGTACCGGGAGACTGGAAAGAGAGTCAAGGAATTGTGTTTATCAAGGACATGTAAGGAGGTAGAGCTCACCTCTGACTGTAGGGTCCCAGTGAGGGAGAGAGGTAGAGCTCACCCATTATAAATTGATATACCCACTGATTCCCTGTCCAGCTCCCTATTTAAAGTTTCCTCTGATCCCCCATCCCCTTAACTCTCCCTATTACAAATTCCGTGTTTTTACTTCCAGAATATCAGCCGGTAAGATGAGGACTCTGCTGCTGATTCTCGGTTACCTGAGTAAGTAATTTTCATTATAAACAGATTGCACCGTGTTTATTTAATGTCTTTACTTAGCAAAACCTCCCAAGGCGCTTCTCGTTTGTGATTTTGATTAGGACAGTTTCAGGGCTGTGGCAGGGGCGGAAACCTGATTGGAGAGGTTCAAACATGGAGTTTAAATTGAAATTCTTACATTCCTATCATTTATACTTTTAATTTTTTTATTCGTTCATTGTTATGTGGGCTTCGCTGGCAAGGCCAGCATTGATTGCCCATCCCTAATTGCCCTTGAGAAGGTGGTGTTGAGCTATCTTCTTGAACCGCTGCAGTCCGTGTGGTGAAGGTTCTCCCACAGTGTTGTTAGGGAGGGAGCACCAGGATTTTGACCCAGTGACGATGAAGGAACGGTTGATCAGATTTAAAACTTATGCATTTGTGAAAGGTATTCGATCATTACTGTGCACAGTTTTGTTCTCCATATTACAAAAAAAGGATGTAGAGGTACTGCAGAGGGTGCGAAAACGAATTTACAAGACGATACCAGAACTGAGATGTTCTCACTTTCAAGAAAGACTGAACTGGTTGGCGCTCTTTTCTCTAGAAAAGAGAAGGCTGAGGGTGAACCTGATAGAGGTCTTTAAAATAATGAATGTAAACGAAAAGAAGATGTTTCCACTTATGGGCGAGACGAGATCTAGGGGAACATTAGTATAAGATAGTCATTGAAAATCCAATCGGAAATTCAGGAGAATCTTCTTTACCCAGAGAGTGGTGAGAATGCAGAACTCGTTAACACAGGAAAAAGTTGAGGCGAATAGCATAGATTATAGATAAGCACATGAGGGAGAAAGGAATAGAAGGACATGTTGATTGGGTTAGATGAAGAATGGTGGGAGGAGTCTCGTCGTGGAGAATAAACACCGTTCGGACCAGTTGGGCTGAATGGCCTGTTTCTGTGCTGTCAGTTCTTCGTAATTCTATGCTGTACATATTTACATAAGATTATACATACTGTACTTTTAATTACTGATCAGAAGTAAAATTATGCATTTGTAATAGAGCTTTAATATCTGCATTATTGATCAATATTATTTATAATGCATTTATAATAGATATTTAATAATTGCATTATTGATAATTATGTATTATGATTTATTATGTAATTGTAATAGATCTTTAATATTGCAATGTTGATTTATATTATACATTTGCGATATATATTTAATATTGACATTATTGATCGATAATATTTATATGATTTTGTAAAAGATCTTTAATATTTGAATTATTGATTGATATTTATTGTGGATTTGTAATAGATCATTAATTTTTCAATTATTGATTGATATTATTTCATAAGTTTTTGTAATAGATCTTTAATATTTGAATTATTGATCGATGTTATTATGGATTTGTAAAGATCTTTAATATCTATATGATCGATTGATATATGTTATGGCTTAGCAAGATATTTTTAATATTTAAATTAATGATTGATATTATTTTTTCAGAATTGGTAATAGATGTTAAATATTTGCATTATTGATATATATTTATTATGCATTTGTAATAGATCCTTAAAATTGCCATTATTGATTGATATTATTCATTATGGATTTGTAAGAGATATTTAATATTTGCATTATTCATCAATGTTATTTATTATGGATTTGCAATAGATCTTTAATATTTGAATTATTGATTGATATTATTTATTAAGGATTTGTAATAGATCTTTAATATTTTCATTATTGATTGATGTAATTTATTAAGGATTAGAAATAAATCTTTAATATTTGCATAATTGATTGATATTATTCATTATGGATTTGCAATATATTTTTATTATTTGAATTTTTGATATTATTTATTAAGGATTTGTAATAGATATTTAATATTTGCATTAGTGATCCATGTAATTTATTAAGGATTTGTAATGCATCTTTAATCTTTGCATAATTGATTGTTATTATTCATTATGAATTTGCAATATATCTTTAAAATTATCATTACTGATTGCCATTAATAAGGATTTGTAATAGATCTTTAATAGTTGCATTTTTGCTTGTTGTTATTTATTACAGATTTGCAAGAGATCTATGATATTTGCATTATTGATCAATGTTATTTATTATGGATCTGCAATAGATCGTTAATATGTTTATTATTGAAGTTATTTATGACGGATTTGTAATAGTTCTTTCATATTTGCATTATTGATTGATTGATTTTATTAAGGATTAGCAGAAGATCTTTAATATTTGAAATATTGATTGATATTATTCACTAAGGATTTGAAATAGATTTTTAATATTAGCATTATTGATTGATGTTATTTATTAAGGATTTGTAATAGATCTTTAATATTTGCATTTTTGAATAATGTTATTTATTAAGGATTTGTAATAGATCTTTAAGATTTGAAATATTGATGTTATTTATTAAGGATTTGTAATCGATCTTTAATATTTGCATTAATGATCCATGTTATTTGTTAAGGATTTGCAACAATTCTTTAATATTTACATTAATGTTTGCTATTACTGTATAAGGATTTTCAATAGATCTTTAATAATTGCACTATGAATTGATATTATTGATTAAGGATTTGTAATATCTGTTTAATATTTCCATTATTGATGTTCTTTATTAATGATTTATAATAGATCTTTAATATATCCATTATTGATCGACAATATTGATTAGGATTTGTAATAGATCTTTAATATTTGCATTATTGATTGATGTAATTTATTAAGGATTAGAAATAGATCTTTAATATTTGAATTATTGATTGATGTTATTCAGGATTTGTAACAGATATTTCAATTTGCATTATTGATCGATGTTATTATTAAGGATTTGTAATAGATCTTCAATATTAGCCTTATTGATTGATTGTTATTTTATTAAGGATTTGCAATAGATCTTTAATATTTGCATTATTGATTGATGTTATTTTATTAAGGATTTGCAATAGATCTTTAATATTTGCATTATTGTTTGATGTTATTTATTATGGATATTCAAGAGATCTATAGCATTTGCATTATTGATCATTGTTATTTCTTGTTGTTTTGCAATAGATCTTTAATATTTGCATTATTGATGTTATTTATGTAGGATTTCTAATACTTCTTTCATATTTGCATTATTGATTGATGTAATTTATTAAGGATTGAAATAGATCTTTAATAATTGCATTATTTATGTTATTTATGAAGGACTTGTAATAGTTATTTAGTATTTGAATCATTGATTGACATTATTAATTATGGATTTGCAATAGATCTTTAAAATTTGCATTATTGATTGATGTTATTTTATTAAGGATTTGCAATAGATCTTTAATATTTGCATTATTGTTTGATGTTATTTATTATGGATATTCAAGAGATCTATAGCATTTGCATTATTGATCATTGTTATTTCTTGTTGTTTTGCAATAGATCTTTAATATTTGCATTATTGATGTTATTTATGTAGGATTTCTAATACTTCTTTCATATTTGCATTATTGATTGATGTAATTTATTAAGGATTGAAATAGATCTTTAATATTTGCATTATTGATGTTATTTATGAAGGACTTGTAATAGTTATTTAGTATTTGAATCATTGATTGACATTATTAATTATGGATTTGCAATAGATCTTTAAAATTTGAATTGTTGATTGATTTTATTTATTAAAGATTAGCAAAAGATCTTTAATATTTGAATTATTGATTGATATTATTCATTATGGATTTGCAAGAGATCTATAATATTTACATTATTGATCAAAGTTATTTTTTAATGATTTGTAATAGATCTTTAATATTTGCATTATTGATTGACATTATTAATTATGGATTTGCAATAGATCTTTAAATTTTGCATTATTGATGTTATTTATTAAGGATTTGTAATTGATCTTTAATATTTGCATAATTGTTTGATATTATTAATTATGCATTTCCAATATATCTTTAATATTTGAATTATTGATTGATGTAATTTATTAAGAATTTCTAATAGAACTTTAATATTTGAATTATTGATTGATGTTATTCAGGATTTGTAACAGATATTTCAATTTGCATTATTGATCGATGTTATTATTAAGGATTTGTAATAGATCTTCAATATTAGCCTTATTGATTGATTGTTATTTTATTAAGGATTTGCAATAGATCTTTAATATTTGCATTATTGATTGATGTTATTTTATTAAGGATTTGCAATAGATCTTTAATATTTGCATTATTGTTTGATGTTATTTATTATGGATATTCAAGAGATCTATAGCATTTGCATTATTGATCATTGTTATTTCTTGTTGTTTTGCAATAGATCTTTAATATTTGCATTATTGATTGATGTAATTTATTAAGGATTAGAAATGAATCTTTCATATTTGCATAATTGATTGATATTATTCATTATGGATTGGCACTATATCTTTAATATTTGAATTATTGATATTATTTATTAAGGATTTGTAATAGATCTTTAATATTTGAATTATTGATATTATTTATTAAGGATTTGTAATAGATCTTTAATATTTGCATTAATGGTCCATGTTATTTATTTCGGATTTTTAATAGATCTTTAATATTTTCATTATTGATTGATGTTATTTATTCAAGATTTGTAATAAACCTTTAATATTTGCATTAATGATTGATATTATTGGATAAGGATTTTAATAGATCTTCAATAATTGCACTATGGATTGATATTATTGATGAAGAATTTGTAATATCTCTTTAATATTTCTATTATTGATGTTTTTTATTAATGATTTGTAATAGACCTTTAATATATCCATTATTGATTGACGTTATTTATAAGGATTTGTAATAGATCTATATATTTGCATTATTGATGTTAATTATGATGGACTTGTAATAGTTATTTAATATTTGAATTATTGATGTATATTATTAATTATGGATTTGCAATATATCTTTGAAATTTGAATTATTGATTGATGTTATTTATTAAGGATTTGTAACAGATCTTTAATATTTCCATTATTGACATTATTTATTAAGGATTTGTAACAGATATTTACATTTGCATCATTGAACGAGGTTATTTGGTCAAGATTTGTAATAGATCTTTAATATTTGCCTTATTGATTGATGTTATTTTATTAAGGATTTGCTATAGATCTTTAATATTTGCATTATTGATTGATGTAATGTTTTAAGGATTTGCTATAGATCTTTAATATTTGCATTATTGCTTTATGTTATTTATTCAGGACTTGTAATAGATCTTTGTTATTTGCATTATTGATTGATGTTATTTTAAGGATTTGATATAGATCGTTCATATTTGCATTATTGATTGATGTTATTTAAAAAAAAATTGTAATAGATCTTTAATATTTGCGTTATTAATTGATGTTATTTTAAGGATTTGATATAGATCTTTAATATTTGCATTATTGATTGTTGTTATTTATTATGGATTTGATATAGATCTTTAATATTTGCATTATTGATTGATATTGTTTATTCAGGATTTGTGAACTCCCAATTCTCTTACAAGTGCTCTTCTGAAAAGCCAACTGCCCAGCTTCTGGCCCTCCATTCACCATGACATTTCTACAGCTACCGTTCTGCGCAACCACACCCTCACCACCACCTTTGATGCCCTAGTCTCTACGAAAACAATTACCCTCTAACACCCTGGCCGCTTCCCCTTTTACGGCTCTCATCCTCGCTCCCTTAAATCCAAGGGATGCAGACTTGAACGGATATGGCGGACATCTGGTTCAGCGATTCACCGCCAGATCTGGCTGGATCACATAAAGCATTATCGGGTCCTGCTCTCGTCTGCCAAAATTACTCACTATTTCAGAATCATTCTGGAATGCAAAGATAAACTCCGGCTCCAATTCTCTACTGCTAACCGTCTTCTTAAACCCCTCTCCCCTCTCCTCCACCCTCACCTCCGATAACAAGCGTGAGGAGCTCAAGGACTTCTTTGTCTCTAAGATTGAGACTTTCCGTTCAGCTGCCTCTGCCACTTCCTTTCCTTCCCCTAGCCCAGCGGGCCAAACTTCCACTAAGGTTCCACCCTGCCCTAACCCTGAACTCACATCTTTCTCCAGTTTCTCTCCGATATCCCCTCATGAATTCTCTGCGCTCATCTTGTCCATGAGACCCACCTCATCTCCCTCGACCCTATTCCCACGAAACTGCTGATCACCCAACTTCCTTTTCTGGCTCCCATGTTAGCTGATCATTTTAACGGTTCTCTCTCCTCAGCTACTGTCTCACTCTCCCTCAAATTTGCCGTCATCACCCCTCACCTCAAAAGATCAAACGTTGATTTCGCCGACCTTGCAAACTACCACATCTCCAACCTCACTTTTCCCTCCAAAGTCCTTGAACGTGTTGTCGCTGCCCGTCTTTCCCGCAATTCCATGTTTGAATCCCTCCAATCATGTTTCTGCCCTTGCCACAGTACCGAAGCTGCTCTCATCAAAGTCACAAATGACATCATTTTTGACCATGACAAAGGTACATTATCCCTCCTAGTCCTACTTGACTTGTCTGCAGCCTTTGACACGGTTGACCACTCCATCCTCCTCCAACACCTCTCCACCGAAGTGCAGCTGTGTGGGACTGCACTCACCTGGTCCCATTATCATCTATCTAATATTACTCAGAGAATCACCTGCAACGGCTCCTCTTCCCGCTCCCGCATCGTTGCCTCAGGTGTCCCCCAAGGATCTGTCCTTGGCTCCTCCTATTTCCCATCTACATGCTGCCCCTTGGCGACATCATCCAAAAACACAGCGTCAGTTTCCACATGTATGCTGACGACACCCAGCTCTACCTCACCAACGCCTCTCGACCCCTGCAACATCTCTAAATTATCAGACTGCTTGTCCGACATACTCATCTGGATCAGCAAAAATTTTCTCCAATTAAATATTGGAAAGACCAAAGCCATTGTTTCCGATCCCCAGCACAAATGGGCGTTCCCTAGCCACTGACTCCATCCCTCTCCATCCCTCTCCCTAAAATCTGTTTGAGGCTGATCCACACTGCTCGCAACCATGGTGTCATATTTGACCCTGCAATGAGCTTCTGAGCACATATCCGCACCTCCATAGCATCACCCGTCTCCACCTTTGCCTACTTTCTTCCGCAGCTGAAACCCTCATCCATGCCTTTGTTCCCTCTAGACTTGACTATTCCAATGCACTCAGGAATGGCCTCCCACTTTCCACCCTACGTAAACTTGAGGTCAACCAAAACTCGGCTGCCCGTGTCCTAACTCGCACCAAGTCCCTTTCGCCCATCTCAGCTGTGCTCGCTGAACTACATTGGCTCCCGGTCAAGCAGCACCTCGATTTTCAAAATCCTCATCCTTGTTTTCAAATCCCTCCATGGCCTCGCCCCTCCCTATCTCTGTAATCTCCTTCAGCCCCACAACCCACCGAGATATCTGCGCTCCTCTAATTCTGGACTCTTGAGCATCCCTGATTATAATCGCTCCACCATCGGTTTGTGTGCCTTCTGTTGCCTGGGCCCAAGCTCTGGAATTCCCTGCCAAAATCTCTCCGCCTTGCTACCTCTCTTACCTGCTTTAAGACGCTCCTTAAAGCATACCTCTTTGACCAAGCTTTTGGTCACCTGCCCTAATTGATCCTGATGTGACTCGGTGGCAAATGTTTTGCCTTAAAATACTCCTGTGGAGCGCCGTGGGCCGTTTCACTACGTTAATGTCGCTATATAAATATTTGTTGTTGTTGTTATTAAGGATTTGTAACAGATCTTTAATAATTGCATTATTGATTGATATTATTTATCAGGGATTTGCAATAGATCTTTCATATTTGCATTATTGAATGATATTGTTTATTAAGGATTTGTAATAGATCTGTAATATTTGAATTATTGATTGAAATTAGTTATTATGCATTTGTAATAGGTCCTTAATATTTGCATTATTGATAGATATTATTTATTATGAATTTGCAATAGATCTTTAATATTTCTATTATTGATTATTATTTACTCTACTCCTTCCTTGCTTCTATTTTCACCGCAAGAGAATTGAGATTTTTTTCTATGTATTAAGATGTCCTGAAATCATTGCACTTTATTTGCATAAAATTCGTAAATATTGGTTATATTTACACACTTCTTTCTAATATTTAGCGAGCTGTGTTTGTTTTTTTAATTTAATACTTATATTGATGTATTTTACATTTAAATTATCATTTATATTTGTATGTTTGTTTATATTTCCCGTTGTCATTTATTTGCAATCTTTATATTCAGATCTTATATTTATCTTAAAATTTATGTTTCATATTCACGAGTTCGGTCCCAGTTGGAGAATTGTATCCAATTCTGGGCATCACATTTTAGGAAGGATGTGAAGGCTTTGGAGAGGGTACAGAAGAGATTTACTAGAATGGTACCAGAGATGAGGAATTACAGTTACGTGGATAGACTGGAAAAGCTGGGGTTGTTATCCTTAGAGCAGAGAAGGCGAAGAGGTTATTTGATAGCGTTGTTCAAAGTCATGAAGGATTTAGATAAAGAAAATAAAGAGAAACTGTTTCCACTGGCTGAAGGGTCGATAACGAGAGGGCACAGATTTACGGTGATTGGGAAAATAACCAGAGATGACACGAGATAAAGCTTTTTTACGCAACGAGTGGTTAGGATTTGGAAAGCACTGCCAGATAGGGTGGAGGAAACAGATTCAGTAGAAGCCTTCAAAAGGGAATTGGATAAATAATTGAAGGATAAAAAATTGCTGGTATATGCGGAAAGAACGGGCGAGTGGGACTAACTGGATTGATCTTCGAAAGAGCCGGCGCAGACTCGATGGGCCGAAAGGTCTCCTTCAGTGCTGTACTATTCTATGATATTCATATATTCAGTATTTCAATCAGAATATTGATGATACAATTTGTATAATATAATATTAAAATACCTTTGATATTCAGCTTCAAATTTATTTAGATATTCAGTATTAATATATTCAATATTCATATACATGTATTTATAGTTTATCAATGAGGAACCAAACAGAAAGTTATTTTTAATCTAATTTCACCCCAGGACTGAGATACCCCATGATCTCTCTCACTGATCATTGAGAGTCCCATACCATCTGCATGGCACCACGGGTGGCTCAGCTGCATGGGGGAGCGGGGAGAAGAATAGAAGAGCAATAGTGGTAGGGGATTCGATAGGTAGGGGAGCAGACAGGCATTTCTGCAGCCGCGGACGTGACTCCAGGATGTTATGTTGCCTCCCTGGTGTCAGGGTCAAGGATGTCACTGAGTGGCTGCAGGGCATTCTGGGGGGAGAGGGTGAACATCCAGAGGTCGTGTTCCATATCGGTACCAACGACATAGGCAGAAAGAGGGATGAGGTCCTGCAGGCAGAGTTTAGGGAGCTTGGAGAGAGAGAACAAAGCATAACCTCAAAGGTAGTAATCACCGGATTACTGTCAATGCCACGTGCTAGTGAGTACAGGAATAGAAGGATAGAACCGATGGATGCGTGGCGGGATATATGGTGCAGGAGGAAGGGCTTTAGATTCCTGAGGAATTAGGACCGTTACTGGGGAAGGTGGAACTTGTAGAAGTCGGATGGGTTAAACCTCAACAGAGCAGGGATCAATATTCTCGCGGGGAGGTTTGTGCTGTTGGGGAGGGTTTAAACTAGCTTGGCAGGGGGATGGGCACCAGCATGTAGGAGTGGAGGGGAGGAATGGGGTGCATAAAAGAGTGAGTGTGTTAGATGGTAGTGATGGGGAAGGTAGTGCTGGAGGCAGAAGTAATAGCATATTAGCCAGGAGCAGACTAAGAAAGAATACGAAAAATTCAAAAATGGGTTTAGAATGCATGTACGTAAACGCACAAAGTGTGATGAATAAGGTTGGTGAGCTCCAATCACAATTAGCAGTGTGGCAATATGATGTGGTGGCAATAACGGAAACGTGGCTTAAAAACAGTGAGGACTGACCACTTAATATTCAAGGGTACAAGCTGTTCAGAAAAGATAGGGAAGGAAATAAGGGTTGTGAGGTGGCAGTGCTGATTAAGGAAGACATTGTAGTGTTGGAAAGGGAGGATGCTCTTGAGGGGACAAGGACCGAATCCATTTGGTTAGAGTTCAGGAGCAAAAAAGGGGATGATCACACGATTGGTGGTATTTTCCAGGCCTCCAAATAGTGAGAGGGAGGGTTCAGCAGCACATCTGCAGGGAAATCGCACAGATATGCCAGAGCTATCGAGTGGTGATATTGGGGAACTTTAATTACCCAAATATCAATTGGGATAATGCTAGGGTAAAGGGAAAGGAGGGGGAGGAATTTCTGAAATGTGTTCAGGAGAATGTTCTTGACCAGTATGTTCTTGGCCCAACTATGAAGGAGGCATTGCTGGACCTGGTGCTGGGGAATGAGGTGGGCCAGGTCGACCAAGTGTCTGTTGGAGAACACTTGGGTACGAGTGATCATTGTATCATAAGATTTAGATTAGCAATGGAGAGGAGCAAGTAACAATCTAGAGTGGAACTTCTAAACTGGAATAGCGCTAACTTCAATGGGATGCGAAAGGATCTAGACAGGGTAAGATGGAACCAAAGACTGACAGGAAAAACTGTAACGGAACAATGGGTGATCTTTAAGGTGGAGATGCTCCAAGTACAGGCTAGGTACATTCCAACAAGAGGGAACCAAAGCAAGGGCTCCTTGGATGATGAGGGAGATAGAGATGATGAAACAACTAAAGAGGGTGTATGATGAATGTCAGGTGAATTCTTCAAGGGAGAACAAGACCAAATACAATAAGTTGAGAGGGGAAGTGAGGAGGAAAATAAGATTGGCAAAGAGGGAATATGAGAGTAGACTGGCGGTTAACATAAAAGGGAACCCAAAAACCTTCTACCGGCATGTAAACAGTAAGCAGGTACTAAGAGGCGGGGTGGGGCCTGTTAGGGACAAAGAAGGTTATATATGCTTAGAGGCGCAGGGCAACACTAGATTACTCAATGAGTACTTTGTATCGGTGTTTACTAAGGAGGTGAATGCTGACAATATATCGGTAGAAGTGGAAAAGGTAGAAGAAATGGAAGGGTGAAATTTGATAGACAGGATGTACTAGAAAGACTGGGTATGCTTAGAGTGGATATGTCGCCTGGTCCAGATGGCTTGCATCCCAGGTTGCTAAGGTAATTGGGAGAGGAGTTAGCAGAAGGGCTTGCCATAATTTTCCAATCTTCCCTAGATGCGGGGGAGGTGCCTGAGGATTGGAAAGTGGCAAATGTGTCAACATTGTTCAAGAAAGGGAGTAAGGACAATCCTAGTATCTACAGGCTGGTCAGTTTAACATCAGTGGTGGGAAACGTTTTAGAAACAATAATCAAGGAAAAATTAAAGGGCACTTGGAGAGGTTTAAGCTAATTAAGGAAATCCAACATAGATTTGTAAAAGGCAGATCGTGTTTGATCAATCTAATTGAATTTTTTGATGAAGTAACGGGGAGGATTGATGAAGGGAATGCAATGGATGTTGTCTACATGGATTTTAGGAAGGCGTTTGACAAAGTTTACCTCACCATCTGCACTCAGTGTTCATCTGGGGACTGAGATACCCCATGATATCTCTCACTGACCATCGAGTGTCCCTCACCATCTGCACTCAGTGTTCACCTGGGGACTGAGATACCCCATGATATCTCTCACTGACCATCGAGTGTCCCTCACCATCTGCACTCAGTGTTCACCTGGGAAGTGAGATACCCCATGATATCTCTCACTGACCATCGAGTGTCCCTCACCATCTCCTCTCAATGTTCACCTGGGGACTGAGATACCCCATGATATCTCTCACTGACCATCGAGTGTCCCTCACCATCTCCTCTCAATGTTCACCTGGGGACTGAGACACCCCATGATATCTCTCACTGACCATCGAGTGTCCCTCACCATCTTCACTCAGTGTTCACCAGGGGACTGAGATACCCCATGATATCACTCACTGACCATCGAGTGTCCCTCACCATCTGCACTCTCTTCACCTGGGGACTGAGATACCCCATGATATCTCACTGACCATCGAGTGTCCCTCACCATCTGCACTCAGTGTTCACCTGGGGACTGAGATACCCCATGATATCTCTCACTGACCATCGAGTGTCCCTCACCATCTGCACTCTGTTCACCAGCTCAGTCTGCAGGTGCAGGAGGAGGGTCCCAAATGTTGGAGGTGCCCGCGGGAACTGCAGCCTGAAACTTACCCGGGCACACGGCATTCTGTAGCTGGGACATAACAGTTAATGTAGAACAGAGAGATCTGTCTGTGAGTAGGGAGGGAGACAGTGAGGGTGAGTCGGACATCCCGAGTCTCTGTGATAATAGAAGTAAAACGGAGCCAAATTTCAGGGACACAGAACGAATCATGGTTTGCAGAATCCGTAAATTCCAGCTTTAAATGTGCAGCTTTTCTATTGGGACGAAGTGAATCTGAGGATTTTGCTGCTTTCTGTTACCTGAGAGATAAGGGTTCATCTGGAAGAGAGAGGACTGTCTGTGAGCTGTGAGTTAGAGGGGAGGCTGAGCTGGGAGACAGATGGAATCCTGGTATAGAGAAGAAGGAAAGTTTCCAGCTTTCATTTGGGGGATTTTCTACCAGGGCGGAGAGTGAGGCTGAGGTTATTGGTGCTTCGGGGGGTACAAGCCGCTGTGTAACATTGACTGTACTTTACATTAATATTGAACATCTTTCTGTCAATCAGTCGCAGACTCCGCACTCACTGACCCGTGTGATCATCACACAGTCCTGGAGGACACCTGGAGGAGCACGGACTGTATTCGGAGTGAGTGCGTCGGTTATCAGAATTGGAAGTGTGATAACGATCTCGCCTACGGATGGTACAGATTTAAAAGGTAACCTGAGGGGGAAATGACAGATAAACTAGTCGATAAGCGAGAAGTAAATGTACAAAACAGAACAAAGTGTGAGAGTAGGAATGGGAACTGCAGAGAGACCGGATCATCAGTCAGAGCAATGGGGCAGGAATTCATACAGGGGAAGGGGAACAACCGGACTCTGCACAGAGAAACAGGAGAATAAAGGGAGATACCCGGGATAGAGGGAAATATTGAACGGGGACAGAGAGTAAAGGGAGATACCCGGGATAGAGGGGAATATAGAACGGGGACAGAGAGTAAAGGGAGATACCCGGGATAGAGTGGAATATAGAACGGGGACAGAGAGTAAAGGGAGATAACCGGGATAGAGGGAATATAGAACGGGGACAGAGATTAAAGTGAGATACCCGGGACAGAGGGAAATATAGAACGAGACAGAGAGTAAAGGGAGATACCCGGGATAGAGGGGAATATAGAACGGGGAATGAGAGTAATGGGAGAAACCCGGGATAAAGGGGAATATAGAACGGGGCCAGAGAATAAAGGATGGGCCCCAGTTTCCGGTGCTCTCTGCCGGTCCCAGACTTTCATAGAATCATAGTATGGTTACAGCACAGAAGAAGGTATTTAGCCCTCCCGAGCCCGTGCCGGCTCTCATCAAGAGTACCTCAGCTAGTCCCACTCACCCGCCCTTTCTCTGTAGCCCTGCAATTATGTTTCCTTCGTATACTTAGCCAACTCCTTTCTGAAAGCCGCGATTGAGTTTGCCTCCACCCCCCTTTAAGACATTGCATTCCAGATCCAAACCACTCGCTGAGCAAAAAGTTTCTCCGATGTCGCCTTTGGTTCTTCTGCCAATCACCTTAAATCTGTTTCCTCTGGTTCTCGACCCGTCTGCCAATGGGAACAGTTTCTCTCTATCTACTCTGTCCAGAACCCTCATGATTTTCAACACCTCCATCAAAACTCCTCTCAATCTTCTCTGTTCTAAGGAGAACAACTCCAGCTTCTCCAGTCTATCCACGTAACTGAAGTTCCTTATCCCTGGAATAATTCTTGTAAATCTCTTCTGCACCCTCTCTAAGGCGTTCATATTCTTCCTAAAGAGCGATGCCCATAATTGGACACAATACTCCAGTTGAGGCCGAACCAGTGTTTTAGAAAGGTTCATCATAATATCCACGCTTTTCTACTCTATACCTCTATTCAGGAAGCTCAGGATCCGATAAGATTTATCAATCTCTCCTGCCACTTTCAACGATTTGTTCACATATACACCTAGGTCTGTCTGTTCATGCACCCACTTTTGGATTGTACCCTTTCGTTTATATTTCCTCTCCTCATTCTTTCTACCAGAATGTATCAGTTCGAACTTTTCTGCATTAAATTTCATCTGACACGTGTCCGCCCATTCCACCAGCCTGTCTATTTTCTCTTGAAGTCTATCACTATCCTCCTCACTTTTCACTATATTCCAAGTTTGTGTCATGTGCAAATTTTGAAATTGTGTCCTGTGCACCCACATCCAAGTCATTAATATATATCAAGAAATGCAGTGGTCCTAACACCGACCCCTGGGGAACACCACTGTATACATTCCTCCAGTCCGAAAAACAACGGTTCACCCTGTGTTTCCTGTCACTTAGCCAATTGCGTATCGCCACTGTCCATTTTATTCCGTGGGCTGCCACTTTGCTGGCAACCCTATTATGTGCCACTTTGTCGAACGCCTTTTCGACATCCATGTACACCACGTCAACCGCATTGCCCTCATTAACCCTCTCTGTTACCTCTTCAGAAAACTAGATTAAGTTAGTTAAACAGGATTTGCCTTTAACAAATCTGTGCTGGCTTTCCTTAATTAATCCGTACTTGTCCAAGTGGCTGTTATTTTTTTCCCTGGTTATTGTTACTAAAAGCTTCCCCACTAGCGAGGATAAACTGACTGGCCTGTAGTTGCTGGGATGACCTTTACACCATTTTTTGAACAAGTGAGTAACATTTGCAATTCTCCCGTCCTCTGGATCCACCGCTGTTTCTAAGGAGGTTTGGAAGATTATGGCCAGTACCTCTGCGATTTCTTCCTTCAATTCCCGCAGCGTCCTAGGATGCATCCCATCTGGTCCTGGTCACTTATCTACTTTAAGTACAGTCAGCCTTTCTAGTACCTCCTCTTTATCAATGTTGATCCCATCCAGTATCTCCTCTACCTCCTCCTTCACTATGTCTATTGCAGAATCTTCTTCCTTGGTGAAGACGGATGCAAAGTACTCATTTCGCACCTCAGCCATATCCTCTGCCTCCATGGGTAGGTCTCTTTTTGGTCCCTAATGGGCCCCACCCTTCCTCTTACTACCCGTTTACTTTTATATGCCAATAGAAGTCTTTTGGATTACCTTTTATGTTAGCTGCCATTCTATTCTCATACACTCTCTTTGCCACTCTTAATTTATTTTCCACTTCTCCTCTGAACTCTCTATATTTAGCCTGATTCTCAGATGTATTCTCGACCTGACATCTGTCATACGTGCTCTTTTTCTGCTTCATCTTACTCTCTATCTCTTTCGTCATCCAGGGAGCTCTGACTTTAGTTACCCTACCTTTCCCCGTAGTGTGAATGTACCTCGACTGTACCCGCAATATTTCCTCATAAACGCAGTCCATTGTTCCATTACAGTTTTGCCTGCCATTCTTTGATTCCAATTTACCCAGGCCAAATCCGCTCTCAACCCACTGAATTTGGCCTTCCTCCAATTAAGTATTTTTACTCTAGATTGCTCCCTGTCCTTTTCCAAATCTAATCTGAACCTTATGATAATATGATCACTGTTCCCTCAGTATTCACATACTGACACTTGCTCCACTTGACCTACATCATTCCCCAGAACCAGATCCAGCAATGCATCCTTCCTCGTTGGGCTGGAAGTATACTGATCAAGAAAGTTCTCCTGAACACACTTCAGAAATTCTTCCCCCTCTCTGCTCTTTACACTATTACTATCCCAGTTTATATTAGGATAGTTGAAGTCGCACATTAACACTACACTATAACCCTTGCTTTCTCTCTAATTTCTCAGCTTAGTTGCTCCTCTATAGAATAAACCTAATACTGTAATGGCACCTCTATTTTTTGTTAACTCGAGCCATATAGGATCTGTCCTTTACCCCTCCACGACATCCTGTCTCTCCAGCACTGCAACATTCTCCTTAGCCAATACTGCCACACCACCTCCTTTCTTTCCTTCACTATCTTTCCTGAACACCTTCTATCCAGGAATATTTAATACCCAATCCTGCCCTTTTTAGAGACAGAACTCCGTTCTTGCCACAACATCATATTCCCATGTGGCTATTTGCGCCTGCAGCTCACGCACCTTGTTTACTATGCTATGTCCCTTCACATACATACACTGTAAAACTGTCGCAGACAATCCTGTGTTCTCTCTTAGTCTAACACAACCTAATATATTACTGTTTCTTACTTCAGTGCTGTCCATCCATCACAATCCTTTGTGCCCTTTATTTCTCCTTTCTAATGCTACATCCTGGTGCCCATCCCCCTGCCAACTTAGTTTAAATCCTGCCCCATAGCACTGGCAAATCTCCCCGCGAGGATATTTGTAATGGCTCTGTTGAGGTCCAAACCATCTGGCCTGTACAGGTCCCACCTGCACCAGAGCAGGCCGCAATGCCCCTGAAATCTGAAGGCCTCCCTCCTGCACCATCTCTCCAGCCACTCATTCATTTGCTCTATCCTCCTATTTCTATACTAATTTCCGCATGGAACGGACAGTAATCCAGAGATTAATACCTTTGAGGTCCTGCTTTTTAATCTCTTTCCTAGCTCCCTAAAATCTGCATGCAGGACCTCATCCCTCTTTCTACCTATGTCGTTGATACCAATATGGACCACGACCTCTGGCTGTTTACCCTCCCTCCTCAGAATGTTCTGCAGCCGCTTAGTGACATCCTTAAGCCTGGCACCAGTGAGACAACATATCATTCTGGAGTCACATCTGCGGCCGCAGAAACACCTGTCTGCTCCCCTAGCTCGAATCCATTTCCACTATTGCTTTCCCTATCTTCCTCCACCGGCCTGAAATGAGACACCCGTGGTGCCATGGACTTGGATCTGGCTGTACTCCCCAGAGGCACCAATGCCCTCAACAGTACGCAGAACTGAATACTGGTTGGAGTATCGTTCCTCACTATTGTGTTAATCTCCTCTTTAAACAGCAATGCTACCCCACCTCCTTCTCCTTTTTGCCTGTCCTTCCTGAATATTGAACACCCCTGGATGTTGAATTCCCAGCCTTGGTCATCCTGGAGCCATGTCTCCGTAATCCCAATTATATCATATCCGTTTACACCTATTTGTGCAGCTAATTCATCCACCTTATTATGACTGCTCCTCGCATTAAGACACAAAGCCTTCAGGCTTGTTTTTTAACACTCTTAGATCTTTTAGAATTATTGTTTACTGTGGCCATGTTAGATTTAAACCCTTGATTTCTCTGACTACCACTTTTGCTTTTCTCCTTCCTGTCTTTTGCTTCTATCCTTGCTTCCCTTTCCTGAAGTGTCCCTGATTTCCCACATAGTGCAGGAGGAGCATGCCACGGGGACGAGTTGTGCTGCCATGACTTACCTTTTCATTAATTTAAATTAAATTAAATCAAATTAATACCACAAATTACACTTCAATTAAATGATATAGTCAAGGGCCCTTGTTTACTAGCACTCCCCGCTACACAAATGAGACCGTAGAAACTATAACCACAAAATTAAGACATTCTAAACTTTATAAACTATTAACCTTAACTCTCAAACTATAGAATAGTATAAATACTCACCTGGCCGTACTCACCCAATCAGCTGCTTCCAATTGCCCTCGTCACTTTTTGAATCATGACGTGACTCTGGAACGCCGCAGCCGGTCTGTGAGATTGGTAAGCCTCTCAAAAACGCCCGCGAAAGTGAGTTACTAATTGAATATAGTATTAACAGTTACTACTTTAATGTAGTATTAGCAGTTACTAAATGAAAATCGTATTAACATTTACTAATTTAATATATTATTAACAGTTAATAATTTAATGTAGTATTAACAGTTACTAATTCAATTTAGTATAAACCATTACTTATTTAATGTAGTATTAACAGTTACTAATGTAATATAGTATTAACAGTTATTAATTGAATGTAGAATTAACAGTGAGTAATTTAATATAGAATCAGCAGTTACTAATGTAATATTGTATTAACAGTTACTAATTTAACGTAGTATTAACAGTTACTAATTTAATATAGTATTAACAGTTACTTATTTAATATAGTATTAACAGTTACTTATTTAATATAGTATGTACAATTACTAATTTATTAATGTATTAACAGTTACTAATGTAATATAGTATTAACTGCTTTTAATTTAATATAGTATTAACAGTTACTTATTTAATGTAGAATGAACAGTTACTAATGCAATATAGTATTAACAGTTACTTATTTAATGTAGTATTAACAGTTACTAATTTAATGTAGTATTAACAGTTACTAATTTAATGTAGTATTAACAGTTACTAATGTAATATAGTATTAACAGTTATTACTTGAATGTAGAATTAACAGTGAGTAATTTAACATAGAATCAGCAGTTACTAATATAATGTATTAACAGTTACTAATTTAATATAGTAAAAACAGTTACTAATTTAATATAGTAAAACAGTTACTAATTTATGTTAGTATTAATAGTTACTAATTTAATGTAGTATTAACAGTTACAAATTGAATATACTATTAACATATATTAATTCATTTAGTATTAGCTGTTGATAATTTATTGTAGTATTAACAGTTATTAATTGAATATGTAATTAACAGTTACTAATTCCATGCAGTGTTAACAGTTACTAATTTAATGTTGTATTAACAGTTACTCATTGAATATAGTATTAACTGTTATTAATTTAATCTAGTATTAGCATTACTAATTTAATGTAGTATTAAGTTACTAATTGAATATGTAATTAAAATGTATTAAATTAATGTATTAATAACAGTTCCGAATTTTATATATTTTAACAGTTACTAATTTAATGTAGTATTAACAGTTACTAATTTAATGTAGTATTAACAGTTACTAATTCAATAGAACATTAACAGTTACTAATTTAATAGAACATTAACAGTTACTAATTGAATATTGTATTAACAGTTACTAATTTAATGTAGTATTAACAGTTACTAATTTAATGTAGTAATAACAGTTACTAATTTAACCTAGGATTATCAGTTACTAATTTAATGTAATATTAACAGTTACTAATTTAAAGCAGTATTAACAGTTACTAATTTAATGTAGTATTAACAGTTATTAATCTCCAAGCTGCAGCTTTAACGCTAACCAGCTATTTAACCCCGGCCCCTAACTTGAAGAGCAGAAACACGGTGTGACCTTTACCAACCAGTCAGTTCCCAGTCTTTCTGTCAGTTAATAAGAGCCATCAGTTCAGGGGCTGACTCTGTGATTGTTGTTCCAGTTCTGGTGGATGGGAGATTCCCGAGACTCGGTTCCAGTCGTCGCTGCTCCACAGTCGACCCAGGCTGGTTAAAGGGTAATTTCAGACTTTATAATCTCAGATTTACATTCACTGTCCAGCACTGTTCACCTCGGTTACATTCTTCAATATTTACAAACCTCGTTTCAGGTTCTCATCCCACCGTGGGACAGGGAGAAGTGGCGAGGACAGTTTGTTTTACCGGGGGTGTAAATCCCTGTCTCTGGACCCGGGAGATAAAGATCAAAAACTGCACCAGTTACTTCGTTTATGAGTTGAAGCCGACACCCGGATGTAGCGCTTATTGCACAGGTACATTGGGGGGGGGGCAAAGGTCAGGAACTCGGGTGTGAGCAAAGGTCAGGATCTCAAGGGGGCAAAGGTCAGCAGCACGGAGGGGTAAAGGTCAGGAATTAGGTGGGGCAAAGGTCAGGAATTAGGGGGGCAAAGGTGAGGAATTAGGGGGGCAAAGGTCAGGAACTCGGGCGGGCGACGGTCAGGAACTCGGGTTTGGCAAAGGTCAGAACTCGGGCGGCAAAGGTCAGGAACTCGGGCGGCAAAGGTCAGGTCTCGGGGCTGGCGGCAAAGGTCAGGAACTGGGGGGAGAGATTGTCAGGAAATCAGGATTGTGGAGAGAAAGTCAGGAACTCGGGGCGGGGGCTGTGCAGGATTGAAGCTCAGGAATTAGAGGGGGTGTGAGTGAAGGTCAGGGACTCGGGGGTGGGAGTGGAGATGCAGTGAAGGCCAATATATCCTTCCTGAGGTGCGGGGCCCAGAACTGAACACAGTTCTCCAGATGGGGTCTTACTGGGAGAGTGTTTGTGTAACCAGGACACGGGACACTGTGAGGCCCCTGACCAGATATCAATGTCCCAGACACTGACTGCTGCTCACCCACTAACACTGGGACAGTAAAGGGACTGCGATGGTCTCTGTATTTAAATTAAATTTCAAGAATCACCAAGGCTGGAACTTTAATGGGCACTGAGTGTTAGCGAGAGAATATTTACAGGCTGAATCGCTCCCGTGTCAGTAATGTGTCTGTATTGAAGTGATGCTGAGAGGGAACCTTTTTGTAATGTAATCGGGCAGAAGCAGAATGGTGCCATGGATGAGGGACTTCAGTTATGTGGAGAGACTGGAGAATATGGGATTTGTCTGCTTAGAGCAGAGAGGATTACGGGAGATTTGATAGAGATGTTCAAAATCATGAATGGTTTTAATAGAGTGAATAAGGAGAGACTGTTTCCAGTGGCTGAAGGGTCGGTAACGAGAGGACACAGATTTAAGGTAATTGGAAAAAGAACCAGGGCGACTTGAGGTAACAGTTTTTTACACAGCGTGTTGTTCGGATCTGCAATGTGCTGCCTGAAAGGGCGGTGGAAACAGGTTCAATAATAACTTTCAGAAGGGAATTTTTAATGGGATAGGATTTATAGGTCTCTGGGGAAAGAGCAGGGGAGTAGGATTAATTGGACAGCTCTTTCAAAGAGCCGGCACAGGCATTTTGGGTCGAATGGTCTCCTTCTGTGCTGTATCATTCTAGCATTCTATGATGTAATGTTTGTCAGATGATGCTGACAGTCTGAGAACAATACATTGTCCATATCAGAAGTACGGATAAGATCTTTTAAAGTGCACAGAATTACATTTAGCAACATATGCAAACTAGAGTGAGGAGAGCGAGTGAGCTGGGAGAGTGTTTGTGTAACCAGGAAACGCCACACTGTGAGGCACCTGACCAGATATCAATGTCCCAGACCCTGCTTGCTGCTCACCTGCAAACACTGGGACAGTAAAGAGACTGCAATGGTCTCTGTATTTAAATGAAATGTCAAAAATCACCAAGCGTGTGTTTCGCGAAGGATTAGTGTAATCTATACACTGGGGTGTGTTACTCTCATCCCAGGAATCTATCTGGTGAAGTGTGGATAAGCGGGACAATTTCGGGATGGCTGGGTGTAACTAGTGGAGTGCCTCAAGGATCAGTGCTTGGGCCTCAGCTATTTACAATCTATATCAATGACTTAGATGTGGGGGCCGAGTGTAATGTATCCACGTTTGCTGATGTTATAAAGGTGGGAAAGTAATTCATAGAGTCATAACGGCACAGAAGGAGCCCTTTCAGCCCGTCGAGTCCGTGCCGGCTCTCTGTAGAGCAATCCAGTCATTCCCATTCCCCCGCTCTATCCTCGTAGCCCTGCAAGTTTATTTCCCTCAAGTGTCCATCCAGTCTCCCCTTGAAAACATTGAGTGTCTCCTCTTCCACCACTTCTGTCGCCAGTGAGGTCCAGGTCCTCACCACTCGTTTCGTAAAAACAGTTTTTCATCACACCCCCACCCCTGTATCTCTTGCCCAAAGCCTTAAATATGTGTGTCCTACTTCTTGTACCATCAACTAGTGGGAACAGCGTTTCCCCGGCCCGTCTAGCCTATCCAAACCCATCATAATCTTGTACACCTTTATCAACTCACCCCTCAACCTCCTTTGCTCTAATGAAAACAAATCCAGCTTCTCCAACAATGTCCTTGTAGCTAAGATCCCCCATCCCCGGAACCATTCTGGTAAATCTCCTCTGCACCCTCTCAAGTGCCTTCACATCCTTCCTAAATTGTGGTGACCAGAACTGGACGCATTACTCCAGTTGTGGCCTAAGCAGTGCTTTATAAAGGATCAGAATAACGTCTCTACTTTTGTACTCAATACCTCTATTTATGAAGCCCAAGATCTCATATGCTTTGTTAACCACTCTCTCAATATGTCCTTACCTTCCGGGAGCTATGCACTTTAACTCCCAGGTCCCTCTATCCCTGCACGCTCTTTAAAACTGTGCCATTAAGTTTATATTGCCTCTCCCTGTTCCTTCTGCCAAAATGCATCAGCTCACACTTCTTTGTATTAAATTCCATCTGCCACTTGTCTGCCCATTCTGCTAGCCTTCCTATGTCCTGCTGCAGTCGATTGGTATCATCATCACTGTTTGCCACGCCCCCAAGTTTGGTGTCATCGACAAATTTTGAAATTCTACTCTGTATTCCAGTTTCCAGGTCATATCAAAAAAGCAGTGGCCCCAGCACTGACCAATGGGGAACACCACTCTCTACCATTTTCCAGTATGAAAAACAGCCATTTACCACAACTCACTGTTTTTTGTCCTGAAGCCAATTCCTTATCCAAGCTGCCACTGACCCACCTATTCCAAGAGCCTCAATTTTGTTAACCAGCCTTCTATGTGGTACTTAGTCAAACGCCTTTTGAAAATCTATGTAGACAGCATCCATTGCATTCCCTCCATCAACCCTCTCAGTCAATTTTCAAAAAATTACATTAGACTAAACGTCTCCAAGTGCCCGTTAACTTTTTCCTTGATTAATGTTTCTGAAACTTTACCACCGCTGATGTTAAACTGACCGGCCTGTAGATACTAGGATTGTCCTTACACCTTTTCTTGATCAATGGTGTCACATTTGCCACTTTTCAATACTCAGGCACCTCCCCCGCATCTAGGGAAGATTGGAAAATTATGGCAAGCCCTTCCGCCATATCCTCCCCCAATTCCCTTAGCAACCTGGGTTGGAAGCCATCTGGACCAGGCGACTTGTCCACTCTAAGCATAACCAGCCTTTCTAGTACATCCTGTCCATCAATTTTCATCCCTTCCATTGCTTCTACCGTTCCCACTTCGACCGATATTTTGTCAGCATCCACCTCCTTAGTATACACCAATACAAAGTACTCATTGACTATTCTCGCCTTGCCCTGCGCCGCTAAGCATATATCACCTTCTTTGTCTCTAATAGGCCCCACCCCGCCTCTTACACGCGCTTAATGTTTACATGCCGGTAGAAGATTTTTGGGTTCCCTTTTATGTTAACCACCATTCTACTCTCATGTTCTCTCTTTGCCAATCTTATTTTCATCTTCACATCCCCTCTCAACTTATTGTAAGCTGTGAGGAGGACGCAAGGAGGCTTCAAAGAGATATAGACTGGTTAAGTGATTGAGCAAGTAGGTGGCAGATGGAGCATAATGTGGGGAAATGTGAAATTATCCAGTTTGATAGCACATTTTTTTAAGGTGAGATTAATAAATGTTGGTATTCAGAGGGATTTGGGGGTCCTTGTACATGAATCGCAGAAAGTTAACTTGCAGGTACAGCAAGCAATTAGGAAGGGATGTTAGCCTTTATTGCAAGGGGTTTTGAGTATAAGAGTAAGGAAGTCTTGCCGCAATTTTATAGGGCTTTGTTGAGTCCACACCTGTACTGGGCACAGTTTTGGTCTCCTTATCTAAGGAAGGATATATGTGCCTTAGAGGCTGTTTTTCCTGGCTGGAGAGTCTAGAACTAGGGGTCATAGTCTCAGGATAAGGGGCCGGCCATTTAGGACTGTAATGAGGAGAAATGTCTTCACTCTGAGGGTAGTGAATCTTTGGAATTCTTACACCAGAGGACTGTGGATCCTCAGTCGATGAGTATATTCAAGGCTGAGATCGATAGATATTTGGGCACTAATGGAAACAAGGTATATGGGGATAGGGCGGGAAGGTGGCGTTGAGGTAGAAGATCAGCCATGATCTTATTGCGGAGCAGGGTCGAGGGGCAGAATGGCCTACTCATGTTCCTATTTCTTATTCCCATTAAAGTTCCAATAAACACAGAACATACCCCAATACTGACCACAACATGCTCAGACCCTCCCCAGTTCCAATCTCCCTACACCCTGCATGCTGGGCAGCTGAAGTCAAGTTATGTTACAGCAGCAATGCCCAGCTGGTTACCATGGGCCCAGGAGAGATGTTTATTTATTTGTTTATCTCCGATCATTTCACTAAAAGTCTTTTATATTGACTAATTTAAAATAGACTAGAAAAGCTGGGGTTGTTCTCCTGAAAGCAGAGAAGGCTAAGAGGAGATTTGATAGAGGTGTCCAAAATCATGAAGTGTTTAGATAGAAAAAATAAAGAGAACCTGTTTCCACTGGCTGAAGGGTCGATCACAAGAGGGCACAGATTTAAGGTGATTGGGAAATAACCAGAGGCAACACGAGATAAAACATTTTACGCAACGAGTGATTAGGATTTGGAATGCACTGCCTGATATGGTGGTGGAAACAGATTCAGTAGCTGCCTTCAAAAGGAAAATGGAAAAATATTTGAAGGACAAATATTGCTGGGTTATGGGGCAAGACCGGGGGAGTGGAGCGAACTGGATTGATCTTCGAAAGAGCCGGCACAGACTCCCTGGGCCGAATGGTCTCCTTCAGTGCTGTACTATATGATTATATGATATTCATATACTCAGTATTTCAATCAGAATATATATCATACAATTTGTTCAATATATTATTAAAATATCTTTGTATTCTGCTTCCAATTTATTATATATTCAGTATTAATATATTCAATATTCATATATGCTTTTTCAATGAAGACCCTACAATTGAAAGTTATTCTTAATCTAATTTCACCCCAGGACTGAGATAGCCCATGATATCTCTCACTGACCATCGAGTGTCCCTCACCATCTGCACTCAGTGTTCACATGGGGACTGAGATACCCCATGGTATCTCTCACTGACCATCGAGTGTCCCTCACCATCTGCACTCAATGTTCACCTGGGGACTGAGATACCCCATGATATCTCTCACTGACCATCGAGTGTCCCTCACCATCTGCACTCTGTTCACCAGCTCAGTCTGCAGGTGCAGGAGGAGGGTCCCAAATGTTGGAGGTGCCCGCGGGAACTGCAGCCTGAAACTTACCCGGGCACCCGGCGTTCTTTAGCTGGGGCATAACAGTAAATGTAGAACAGAGAGATCTGTCTGTGAGGAGGGAGGGAGAGGGTGAGAGTGAGCCGGACATCCCGAGTCTCTGTGTTAATAGAAGTAAAACGGAAACCAAATTTCAGTGACATAGATCAAAGCCTGGTTTAGAGCATCGGTAAATTCCAGCTTTACATTACCAGCTTTTCTATTGAGCGAAGTGAGGCTGAGGTTATTGCTGCTTTCTGTTACCTAGAATAGGGAGGACTGTCTGTGAGCAGTGAGTTAGAGGGGAGGCTGGGCTCGGAGAGAGATTGAAACCTGGTTTACAGAAGGAGACAGGTTTCCAGCTTTCATTTGACGGATTTTCGATTGGAGCGGAGAGTGAGACTGAGGTTATTGGTGATTTGTGTGATACAAGTCCCTGTGTAACATTAACTGTTCCTTATTTTTTTTTATTCGTTTGTGGAATGTGGGTGTCGCTGGCAAGGCCAGCATTTAGTGCCCATCCCTAATTGCCCTTGAGAAGGTTGTGGTGAGCCGCCTTCTTGAACCGCTGCAGTCCCTGTGGTGATGGTACTCCCACAGTGCTGTTAGGGAAGGAGTTCCTCGATTTTGTCCCAGGAAAGATGAAGGATCAGCGATATACTTCTAAGTCAGGATGATGTGTGACTTGGAAGGGAACTTGGAGGTGGTGGTGTTCCCAAGCACCTGCTGCCCTTGTCCTTCTCGGAGGAAGAGGTCGCGTGTTTGGGAGGTGCTCCCGAAGAAGCCTTGGCGAGTTGCTTCAGTGCATCTTGTAGATGTTACAAACTGCAGCAACGGTACGCCGGTGGTGGAGGGTGTGAATGCTTATGATGGTGGATGGGGTGCCAATCAAGCGGGCTGCTTTGTTCTGGATGGTGTTGAGCTTCTTGAGTGTTGTTGGGACTGCACTCATCCAGGCAAGTGGAGAGTATTCCATCACAATCCTTACTTTTGCCTTGTAGATGGTGGAAAGGCTTTTGGGAGTCAGGAGGTGAGACACTCGCCGCAGAATACCTAGCCCCTGACCTGCTCTTGTTGCCACAGTATTTATGTGGCTGGTCCAGTTAAGTTTCTGGCCAATGGTGACCCCTATTATGTTTATGGTGGGGGATTCGGCGATGGTAATGCCATTGAATGTCAAGGGGCGGTGGTTAGACTCTCGATTGTTGGAGATCGTCATTGAGTGGCAATACTGTGGTGCGAATTTTACCTGCCACTTACCGGCCCAAGCATGAATGTCGTCCAGGTCTTGTTGCATACGGGCATGGACTGCTTCATTATCTGAGGAGTTGTGAATGGCACTGAACACTGTGCAGTCCTCAGCGAACATCCCCATTTCTGAATTTATGTTGGAGGGAAGGTCATTGATGAAGCAGATAAAGATGGTTCGTCCTAGCAACTCCTGCAGCGATGTCCTGGGGCTGTGATGATTGACCTTCTATCATCACAACCATCTTCCTTTGTGCTGTGTATGACTCCAGCCAGTCGAGTGTTTTCCCCCCGATTCCCATTGACTTCAGTTTTCCTCGGGCTCCTTCTTTCCACACTCGATCAAATGCTGCCTTGATGTCTAGGGCATTCACTCTCACCTCACCTCTGGAATTCAGCTCCTTTCTCCATGTTTGGACAAAGGCTGTAATGTTGTCGGGAGCCGAGTGGTCTTGGCGGAACCCAAACTGGGCATCAGTGAGCAGGTTACTGGTGAGTAAGTGCCGCTTGATAGCACTGTTGATGACACCTTCCTTCACTTTGCTGATGATTGAGAGTAGACTGATGGGGCGGTAATTGGCCGGATAAGATTCGTCCTGCTTTTTGTGGACAGGACATACCTGGGCAGTTTTGCACATTGTCGGATAGATGCCAGTGTTGTAGCTGTACTGGAGCAGCTTGGCTAGAGGCGCGGCTTGTTCTGGAGGACATGTCTTCAGCACGATAGCCGAGATGTTGTCGGGCCCATAGCCTTTGCTGTATCCAGTGCGCTGAGCCGTTTCTTGATATCACGTGGAGTGAATCGAATTGGCTGAAAACTGGAGTCCTGTGTTGCAGCTTCCCCAGTTTAGCACCTCATTTTTAGGTCCGCCTGGTGCTTCCCCTGGCATGCTCTTCTACACTCCTTATTGAAACAGGTTTGTTCCACTGGCTTGATGGTAATGGCAGAGTGAGGGTTAGGCCGGTCCATGAGGTTACAGATTGGGTTGGAATTCAATTCTGCTACTGCTGATGGCCCACAGCGCCTCATGGATGCCCAGTTTTGAGCTGCTAGATCTGTTCTGAATCTATCCCATTTAGCACGGTGGGAATACCGCACAACACGATGGAGGGTGTCCTCAGTGTGAAGACGGGACTTCGTCGCCACAATGACTATGCAGTTGTCACTGCTACCATTATTGTAATGGACAGTTGCATCTGCGACAGGTAGATTGGTGAGGACGAGGTCAAGTAGGTTTTTCCCTTGTGTTGGTTCTCTTACCACCTGTCGTAGGCCCAGACTGGCAGTTATGTCCATCAGGACGCGGCCAGCTCGGTCAGTAGTGGTGCTACCGAGCCATTCTTGGTGATGGACATTGAACTCTCCCACCCAGAGTACATTCTGTGCCCTTGCTATTCTCAGTGCTTCTTCAAGTGGTGTTCAACATGGCGGAATACTGATTCATCAGGGCGGTAGGTAGTAATCAGCAGAAGGTTTCCTTGCCCATGCTTGACCTGAAGCCATGAGACTTCATGGGGTTCGCGGACAATGTTGAAGACTCCCAGTGCCACTCCTTTCCGACTGTATACCACGGTGCCGCCATCCCTGGTGGGTCTGCCCTGCCCTTCCGGTGGCTTATGACTTAACTAAGGATTGTGATGTAGGAGTTTGTGACATTGACTGAAAGGTATGATTCTGTGAGTATGACTATGTCAGGCTGTTGTTTGACTAGTCTGTGGGACAGCTCTCCCAATTTATTTAGGGGGGAGATGGTCAGGAACTCGCGGGTTATGAATGTCAGTAACTCGGGGGGAGAAGGTCAGGAACTCGGGGTGGGGGAGAAGGTTAAGATCACGGGGTGTGGAGAATAGCTGAATAAATCGAGGGTTGGGGAGAAGGTCAGACACTCGGAGTGGGTGGAGAAGGTAATATACTTGGTGAGGGGAGAGAATGTTGGGAAATTGAGGGGGAGAAGGTCAGGAACTCTGGGGGGATGAGAAATTCAGGAACTCGTGGGGGTAGGGGGAGAGAAGGTCAGGATCTCGAGGCGGTGAGAGAATGTCAGGAACTCGGGTGGGAGACAGTCAGGAACTGGGGCGGGGGGAGAGAAGTTCAGGAATTGGGGGTTGTGGGGAGAAGATCAGGAACTCGGTGGGCTTGGGTTGAAGACCAGTAACTTGAGGTGAGAAAGTCAGGAAGTCGAGGGGAGGGCGTGACAAAAGGTCAGGAACTCGTGGGAGGGGGCGAGTTGAAAAAGTCAGAAAGTCGGTGGGGAGGAGCTGGTGAGAGAAGGTCAGCAACTCGGGTGGGGGATGAGAGAGTCAGGAACACAGTGGGAGGGAGAAAGTCAGGTACCAGGGGTGTGAGAAGGACAGGAACTCAGTGTCGGGGGAGGGGAGAGAAGATCAGGAATTCGGGTGGAGGAGAGAGAAGGTAAGGAAATAGCGAGTTGGAGAGCAGGTCAGGAACTCGGGGGTGGGGGAGATGGTCAGGAGCTCGGGAGGGTGGGAGAGAAGGTTAGGACTTTGGGGATTGAGAAGGTCAGGAACTCGGGGGTGGGGGTGAGAAAGTCAGCAACTCGGGAGGGGGGAATAACTTCAAGAACTCGGGGGAGGGAGATAAGGTCAGGAATTCTTGGGTGTGGTGATAGAAAGAAGTTCAGGAACTAGGGTGGGCGTGAGAGAAGGTCAGGAACTCGGGGGGATTGGAAGAGAGTGTCATGAATTTGGGTAGGGGAGAAAGTCAGGATCTCCTGGGTGGGGGGAGAGAAGCTCAGGAACTTTGGGGAGTGAATGGATGTCAGGAACCTGAATGCGGGTGGGGGATGGGGAGAGAAGTTCAGGAACTCGAGGGGTGGGGCGGGTTGTGGTGGTTGATAGAATGTCAGGAACTCTGGGGGCGGAGAAGCTCAGGAACTGGAGGCGGGAGGTGTTGATAGAACGTCAGGATCTCAGGAGGTGGGAGGGAGGAGAGAGAAGGTCAGGAAATCAGGGGTGGTGAAAGAAGGTGAGGAACCCGGGGGCCGAGAAGGTCAAGATCTTGGTAGGGCGGTGGGAGAGAAGGTCAGGATCTCGGGGTGTGGGGGGGCGGGACTGAGAAGGTCAGGAACTCGGGGAAGAGAGAAGGTCAGGAATTCGGGTGAGGAGGTGAGTTGGTCAGGAACACGGGGTGGGGGAAAGAAATTCAGGAGCTCGGGGTGGGGGAGAGAAAGTCCGAAAATCAGCTGGGGGGGGGAGAAGGTCAGGAATCCGGGGGGAAAGAGAAGGTCAGCAACTCGGGTGGGAGGGAGATCAGTTCAGGAGCTCGGGGTGGGGGTTGGAAAGGTCAGGAACTCGGGGTGGGGGAGAGATGGTCCGAAAATCAGGTGGGGGGAGAAGGTCAGGAACTCGGGGGGGGGGGGGGGGGCGGGGAAAGAGAAGGTCAGGAACTCGGGTGGGAGAGAGCTGAAGTCAGGAACTCGGATGGGGGGAAGAAAGTCAGGATCTCTGGGCGGCGGGGGTGGGGGGGCGTTGGGGAGAAGTTGAGGAACTCGGGGGGTGGGGAGAGAAGGTAAGGAACTTGAGGGGGGAGAAAAGGTCAGGAACATACGGGGTTGAGAGAAGGTCAGGAAGTCGGGTGGGGGAGAGAAGGTCAGGAACTATTGTGGGGGGGGGGGATCGGAGAGAAGGCCAGGAATTCTGAGGAGGGTCTAGAGATGTTCAGGAACTCTGGCTGCCTAGAGAAGCTCAGCAAATCGTTGCGGGGGAGAGAACTTTATGGTCTCGCTGCGACGATAAGGTCAGGGACGAGGGTGGGAGGAGCGGGAGAAGGTCAGAAACTGGGGGTGGGAGAGAAGGTCAGGAAATCGGGAGGGGGAGAGAAGGTCAGGAACTTGTTGGGGGGGAGAGAATGTCGCAACTCGGGGGGGGCGAAAAGGTCAGGAACACGGTGTGGGAGAGAAGTTCAGCAACTCGCGGGGGCAGTAACTCGGGGGGTGGAGAGAAGGTCAGGAACTCGGTGTGGGAGAGAAGTTCAGCAACTCGCGGGGGGCAGTAACTCGGGGGGTGGAGAGAAGGTCAGGAACTCGGTGTGGGGGAGAAGTTCAGCAACTCTCGGGGGGCAATAACTCGGGGGGTGTAGAGAAGGTCAGGAACTCGGTGTGGGAGAGAAGTTCAGCAACTCGCGGGGGGCAGTAACTCGGGGGTGGAGAGAAGGTCAGGAACTCGGTGTGGGAGAGAAGTTCAGCAACTCGCGGGGGGCCGTAACTCGGGGGGTGGAGAGAAGGTCAGGAACTCGGGCTGGGAGAGAAGGTCAGAAAATTTGACGGGAAGAGGTCAAGACATTGCACCGGGGGAGAATGTCAGGAACTTGGTTGGAGGGAGGTCAGGAACCTGGGCGGTGTGAGTAGATTAGGAACTTGGGCCGCGTTAGTAGGTCAGTAATTTGGGCCGTGGGGGCAGGAACATGTTTGCGGGTGGGCGAAGGTCTTCACCCACGAGGATGAGTCCTGTCTGTTGCAAGTGCGCTCTGTTCTGTCTGAAGTAGGCTGTCTTGTCCTCCAAGGGGACCAATCAGCAATCAGGTCTTGTCATCCAAGTGGACCAATTAGAGATTTGGGTGTTGCAAGTAAACACGCCCATTTTAAAATGTACCAGTTGGGTGACTCTGGGCTATCCTGTGTCATCAACGGAAAAAAAAGTTATAAATTGTGCCCCGCCTTGTTGTAAGGGGCACAACGAAAAAAGGAACTGAAACACAAAGTGTACTTTTCACCAAAGCTATAGGGAGCTGAATCAGACGCTGTTCTCCGTGTCTATCGGACACTCTGTTCCCTGCGGTGCCCACTGATCGTGATAGACCCCCAGTGTAGCGCTGGGCACCGCACGCTCCCTCTCCAGGCTTTCTGGGTCACGGGGAATGGGATTGGATGATTCTGGGTTTTATAAAGTCTGGTGTCTGACATTCCCTGGGCTCGAGTACCAGCCTGATGACCTGTTCTGGTGTTCTCCACTCTGCACTCTCCCATGTCTCTCTTCCTTTATTACAGATCCCAAGACAGTCCCAAATCAGGAACCCGAGGAACAATCGACTCGTGAATCCACTGACCGTTCCTCCTCTAGCCCAGCAGGGTCTGCAAGCTCAGGTAACTGTCTTGTGGGGTCCATTCTCCACAGACTGTTCAACAACAACAACAACTTGTATTTATATAGCGCCTTTAACGTAGTAAAATGTCCCAATGTAAGTGCTGAAATCCGCATTCCCAGAGATTCATCCAGTCTCTTAATGAGGGGAGCGGGATGCACTGACTGCCGTGTGTTGGATGAAGGGATTGAGGGGCTTTGGATGCGGGGGAACGGTAACACAGTGGTTATGTTACTGCACTAATAATCCGAGGCCTGGACTAATGATCTGGAAAATATGAGATCAAATCCCACCACAACAGTTGGGGAATTTAATAAAAATCTGGAATTAAAAGCTAGACCATTAAACTATCAGATTGTCATTAAAAAAACATCCGATTCACTAATGTCCTTTAGGGAAGGAAATCTGCCGTCCTTACCCGGTCTGGCCTATATGTGGCTCCAGACCCAAAGCAATGTGGTTGACTCTTAACTGCCCTCTGAAATGGCCCAGCAAACCACACAGTTGTATTGAAGAAGGCAGCTCACACCACCTTCTCAAGGGCAGTTAGGGATGGACAATAAATGCTGGCCTTGCCAGCGACGCCCACATACCAGGAACGAATAAAAAAAAGGCAGTGACTGTGGGACGTGGAATACAGTGACTGAGGGGAGTGGGATTAGATGATTCTGGGCTATATAAAGACTGATGTCTGGGGAGCGGTATTAGATGATTCTGGGCTATATAAAGACTGATGCCGGTGACACTCCGGACTTTAGTACCAGCCTGATGTCCTGTTCTCCACTCTGCACCCCCTATGTCTCTCTTCCTTTCTTACAGGTCCAGACACATCCACAACTCAGGAACCCGAGGAACAATCGACTCACAAATCCGATGACCGTACATCTACTATTCCAGTGGTGTCTAAGGCCTCAGGTATCTAACTTGTGGGGTCCATTCTACTGACTGCTCACCCAATGTAACTGCAGCAATCCTCAGTTCCTCAGAATGATCCAATCTCTTACTGTGGGAAGTGGGATTTACTGTCTGACGTGTGTGGGATGAGGAGACTGAGGGAATTCGGATGCAGCAAATGAGGGAAGTGGAATGCACTGACTGAGGGAGTGGGATGCAGTGAATGAGGAGAGTGTGCTGTAGTGAATAAGGGAAGTGGGAGGAAGTGAATGAGGGGAGTGTGATATAGTGAAAGAGTGGAGTGGTATGTAGTGAATGAGGGGAGTGTGATGTAGTGACTCAGGGGAATGAGATTGGATGATTCTTATATAAAGACTGGTGTCGGACATTCTCCGAGTACCAGACTGATGACCTATTCAGGTGTTGTCCAATCTGCACCCTCCCATGTCTCTCTTTCTTTATTACAGTTCCAGAGACATCCCCAATTCAGGAACCCGAGGAACAATCCACTCGAGAATCCGCTGAACATTCATCTTCTCTCCCAGCAGGGTCTGCAACCTCAGGTATCTGCCTTGTGGCGTCCATTCTAACAGACTGTTCACCCAATATAACTGCTGACATCCTCAGTCCTTCAGATTCATCCAGTATCTTATTGAGGGGCATGGATGTAATGAAGGAGGGGTGTGGGATGAGCGGACTGGGGGAAGTGGGATGAGGAGACCGAGCGGAGTTAGATGTAGTGTCTGAGGGGAGTGGGATGCAGTGACTGAAGTGTGCGGGACCAGGAGACTGAGGGAAGTGGTTTTGAGGATTCTGAGTGTAATGTGATGAGGTGTCTTAGGGTACTGGGATGAGAAGAATTAGATGAACAGACTGAGGGGGGGTGGGAGGTTGGGATGAGTAGACTGAGGGGAGTGGGATGAGGGGACTGAGAGTCGTGAGATGAGGAGTCTGAGGCGAGTGGGATGAGGATTGTGAGAGGAGTGAGATGAGGATTCTGAGGCGAGTGGGATGAGAACAATGAAGGGTGTGGAATGGGGGCACACAGGGGAGTGGGATGAGTGGACTGAATGGAGTGGAACGAGGTGACTGAGTGGAGTGGGAAGAGGAGAATAAAGGTTGTGTTATTTAGTGACTGAGTGGAAAGGGCTGAGGGGATTGAGGGGAGTGGGATTAAGTCACTGGGAGGATTGGGATGCACTGAATGAGGTGAGAGGCAGGCAAATACTGAGGGGAGTGGTTTGCAGTGACTGAGGGGAGTGGAAGGCAGCGACTGAGGGGAATAGGATGGGATGTTTATGCGTTTTATAAAGACTGGTGTCTGACATTTTCTGAGCTCTAGTATCAGCCTGATGACCTGTTCACATTTTCTCCACTCTGCACTCTCCCATGTCTCTCTTCCTTTATTACAGATCAGAGACATCCCCAACTCAGGAACCCGAGGAACAATCGACTCACCAATCCGATGACAGAACATCCTCTATTCCACTGGTGTCTACAGCCTCAGGTATCTACCTTGTGGGGTCCATTCTACAAACTGCTCACCCAATGTAACTGCAGCAATCCTCAGTTCCTCAGATTGATCCAATCTCTTTCTGTAGGAAGTGGGATTTACTGTCTGATGTGTGTGGGATGAGGCGATTGAGGGGATGCGGATGCAGCAGCTGGAGGGAAGTGGAATGCACTGACTGAGGGATTGGGATGCAGTGAATGAGGGAATGGGATGCAGTGAATGAGGAGAGTGTGGTATAATGAATAAGGGGAATGGGAGGAAGCGAATGAGGCGATTGTGATATAGTGACTAAGGAGAATGGGATTGGATGATTCTTATATAAAGACTGGTGTCGGACATTCTCCGAGTACCAGACTGATGACCTATTCGTGTGTTGTCCAATCTGCACCCTCCCATGTCTCTCTTTATTACAGATACAGAGACATCCCCAACTCAGGAACCCGAGGAACAATCAACTCCTGAATCGGCTGAACGTTCAACTTCTCTCTCAGCAGGGTCTGCAACCTCAGGTATCTGCCTTCTGGCGTCCACAGACTGTTCACACAATGTAACTGCTGACATCCTCAGTCCTTCACATTCATCCAGTATCTTATTGACGGGCATGGGATGTAATGAAGGAGGGGTGTGGGATGAGCGGACTGTGGGAAGTGGGATGAGGAGATCGAGCCGAGTTAGATGTAGTGACTGAAGGGAAGTGGGGTGCTGTGACTGAAGTGTGCGGGACCAGGAGACTGAGGGGAATGGGATGAGGATTCTGAGTGTAATGTGATGAGGTGTCTAAGGGAAGTTGGATGAGGAGAATGAGATGAACAGACTGAATGCGGGGGGGTGGGTGGTGGTTGGGATGAGTAGACTGAGCCGAGTGGGTTGAGGAAAAATGAGGGGACTGAGATGAGGATTCTGAGGCGAGTGAGATGAGAACACTGAAGGGAGTGGAATGGAGACACTCAGGGGAGTGGGATGAGTAGCCTGAATGGAGTGGAACGAGGTGACTGAGTGGAGTGGGAAGAAGAGAATGAGGGTAGTGCTATTTAGTGACTGAGTGGAGAGGGCTGAGGGGATTGAAGCGAGTGGGATGCAGTCACGGGGCGATTGGGATGCATTGAATGAGATGAGAGGGAGGCAAATACTGAGGGGAATAGGATTGGATGTTTATGCATTTTATAACGACTGGTGTCTGACATTTTCTGGGCTCTAGTACCAGCCTGATGACCTGTTCTGGTGTTCTCCACACTGCACTCTCCGCTGTCTCTCTTCTTTTATTACAGATCCAGAGACATCCCCAACTCAGGAACACGAGGAACAATCGACCCGCCAATCCGCTGACCGGACATCTTCTGTCTCAGCAGGCGCTGCAGCCTCAGGTATCTGCTTTGTGGGGTCCATTCTACACAGAATGCTCACCCAATGTAAATGCTGGAATCCTCAGCCCCTCAGATTCATCCAGTCTCTCATTGCGGCGAGTGGGATGTAATGAGGGTGTGTTGTGGGATGAGCGGACTGTCGGAACTGGGATGAGGAGACTGAGAGGATTGGGATGCAGTGACTGAGGGTAGTGGGAGGCAGTGTCTTAGGGAATGGGATGCAGTGACTGAGGGGAGTGCGATGTAGTGACTTAAGGGAGTGATATGTAGTGACTAAAGGGAGTGGAATTAGTGACTGAGGGGAGTGCGATGTAGTGACTGAGAGCTGCGATGTAGTGATAGGGGTTTGGGATGAGGTGAATCTTGGGAGTGGGATGTTGTGAATGAGGGGACAGGGATTCTGTGAATGAGAGAAGAGGAATGTAGTAGCTGATGGGAGTGGTATGCAGCGACTGAGGGGAGTGGGTAGCAGAGACGAGGCGAGTGGGATGTAGTGAATTAGGGGAGTGGGATCAGTAACTGAAGAGAATGGGATGTAGTGACTGAGAGGAGTGGGATGCAGTGACTGAGAGGAGTGGGATGCAGTGACTGAGAGGAGTGGGATCAGTAACTGAGGGGGATGGGATGTAGTGACTGAGAGGTGTTGGATGCAGTGACTGAGAGGAGTGGGATATAGTGAATTAGGGGAGTGGGATCAGTAACTAAGGGGAATGAGATGTAGTGACTGAGATGCAGTGACTCAAGGAAGTGGGATGTAGTGACTGAATGGACTGTACATCATAGTGACTTAAGGATTTGGCTGTAGTGGATCAGGTGACTGGTGTTGGGTGACTGTGGGTTATTTAAAGTCTGGAATCTGGCATTGCCCGGACACATGTATCAGCCTGATCACCTGTTCGGTTGTTCCCCAATCCTTTACTCTCCCATGATTCTCGTCATTTATTATAGATGGAGGGACAATCCTGACTCAAGAACCGGAGAAACAAACATCTCAAGAATCCAATGAGAAATCGTCCTCTATCCCAGCGGGGTCTACAGCCTCAGGTATCAGTCTGGTGGGGTTCCTTCAAACAGACACATCACCCAATGTGACTCCTGAAATGCTCAGTCCCTGAGAATCACCCAGTCTCGAATGAGACCTTTCTCGGAGGACAGATTGCCCCGCACTCTAGCCAAGCTTCCTCGGATTTATCATTTCAAATCAGGGTGGGCAGTCAGGAAATGTGACAGAACCGGATGTGACTGAGAGAATCAGTGGTGGAGTCTGAGTCCTTTGGGGAAGGGGCAGTACCGATGGAGCTTGTGATACCAGGAGAGTTTGTTACTGGCACTGAATGACAAAATTGAAGGTGTGGAATTTACAGCACAGAAACAGGCCATTCGGACCATCTGATCCATGCTGGTGTTTATGCTCCACACAAGCCTCCTCCACCCTACTTCATCTCACCGTATCAGCACAACCTCCTAGACCTTTCTCCCTCACGATTTTATCTAGCTTCCACTTAAATGCATCTATGATACTCGTCTCAACTGCTCCTTGTAGCGAGTTCCACATGCTCACCACTCTCTGGATGAAGGAGTTTCTCCTGAATTCCCTATAAGATATATTAGTGACTATCTTATATTTATGGCCCCTAATTTTGGATACCTCCAGAAGTGGAAACATCCTCACTACATCTAACCTCTCAAACCTTTCATAATTTTAAAGACCTCTATCATGTCACCCCTCAGCCTTCTCTTGTCTGGAGAAAGTAAGCCCCAGCCTTTTCAGTCATTCCTGATAGTTGTACCCTCTCAGTTCCGGTATCATACTAGTAAAACTTTTGTTTGCACCTTTTCCAATGCCTCTATATCCTTTTCATATTATGGAGACGTTAACTGTGCGCAGTACTCCAAATGTGATCTAACGAAGGTATATGCAGAGTAGAACTGTGCCTCATACTCCAAGTGTGATCTAAGCAAAGTATATGGAGACCAGAACAGTGCACACTGCTCCAGGTTTGGTCTAACCAAGGTACATGGAGAGTGGAACTGTGCATCCTACTCCAAGTATGGTATAACCAACGTATATGGAGACCACAACTGTGCACAATGCTCCAGGTGTGGTCTAACCAAGGTATATGGAGACCAGAACTGTGCAGAGTACTCCAAGTGGGGCTTAACCAAGATTCTATATAAATTTAACATAACTTCCCTGCTTTCATTTTCAATTACTCTAGAAATGAACCCCAGTGCTTTGTTTGAAATGCGATTTACAACACGTGGAATCAGAGCAGACATATTTACCTTGGACTAAACCTTGAACTAAGATCCATTATTCTCACATCAAAAAATCTGGAATAGCGGCACTTTATAATGGAACAGTTTCAAAATGAATGTCCCCAGACACAATCTGAGGGAATAATTCTACCGGAACCTTTCTTGATATGACGGTTCACGAACTGAGATGTTATATTTTGTGCATATGGATTTTCAGAAGGCATTTGATAAAGTGCCACACGAGAGCCTTTTGTGATATTTAAGGCACGTTATGTTAACAGGAAACAGATTGAAGAATGGAAGGATGCCATGATTGAGTGCTTGTCACTATGTGTTCCACATGGCAGGATGGATAATAGGTTGTCAGCTTTTTCCTACCACTCTCTCTCGCTGTCTCTCTCTTCCTGGCTCTCTCTCTCTCTCTCTGTCTGTCTCTTTCTCACTCCCTCTCTTTCTCTCTCTGTCTCTCTTGATCATTCTCTGTCTGTCACCCTCTGTCTATCTTTCTCTCTTTCTCTGTCTCTCTCACTCCCTGTCTCTCCCTCTGTCTCGATTTATTTGTCTCTGTCTCTCTAGCTCATTCTCTCTCTCTCGCTTTCTGTCCATTTCTTTGTCTCTCTCCCTTCGTCTCTCTCTCTGTCTCTTTTTCTGTCTCTCTCTGTCTCCCTCTCTTTCTCTACCTATCTCGCTTTTTCTCACTTTCTCTCAATCTGTCTCCCTTTCTCCCCGTCTTTTTCTTACGTTACCAGTCTTTCTTTCTCTCCGTCATTCTCTGTCTCTCTCTGTGTTTCAGTCGCTACCTTTCTCCCTCTTTCTCACACTTTTTATCTCTCTCTCCCTGTCTTTCTTTCTCTCTCTTTCCCCAGTCTCTCTCTCTCTCCATAAATTTAACTTTCTCTCTCTCTATCTATCTCTGTGTCTCACTCTCTCATTCTGTTTCTCTCACTTTTTTTCTCTCTCTGGCTCTCTGTCACTATCTTCACTCTTTCTCTCTCTGTTTCCAAATCTCTCTCTCTCTCTCTCTCTGTCTCTGTAACTCAATATCACTCTGTCTTTGTCTCTCTATATATATTTATCTGCCTCTCTCTGACTATTGATCCTTCAGTCCTGAATTGTCTCTTGTCTCTGTGCCCATCAGTTCAATGGCCGGCCCGGTGTTTTGAGAGACCCGGACCGAGCAGTAAGATCCACTCTTGCCCCAGGGCTCTTTCTCCATCCTCCAATTCCCATGTGGCTGATCTTTCATTACAGATTCGGGGAAGACGACACGTCCTACAACCAAGGGAGAGTCGCCATCAGAAGCTGAGTGCAAACCTTTAGAGAAGGGACATTCAAGGCCAGGTATCAGTCGGCTTCTGGTAGGAACCATCCAATCAGACTCTCCCAGGGTCCAATCCCGGAAACATTCATTCACTGACTCCATCCTCGGACATTCAGTTATTGAACCTCCCAAATATCCTGCTTTATAATCTGACTGCTCAGTCCCAGTTATCAGGGCAAGTCTCTCCCAATATTAAAAACATAGAATAGAACAGGCCATTCGGCCCAACTGGTCCATGCCAGTGTTTATACTCCATACCAGCCTCCTCCCACCTCTCTTCATCTAACCTCATCAACATATCCTTCTATTCCCCTCTCCCATTGTGTTTATCTAGTTTCCCCTTAAATGCATCTTTACTATTCACCTCAACCATTCCCTTTCGTAGCGTGTTCCACATTCTTAACACTCTCTGGGTAAAGAAATTTCTCCTGAATTCCCTATTGGATTTATTAGTGACTATCTTATATTTATGGCACCTAGTTTTGCACGCTCCCACAAATGGAAAAATCTTCTTTACATTTATCGTATCGAACCCACTTCAGAATTTTAAAGACTTTTACCAGGTAACCCCTCAGCCTGAACTTTTCTAGAGAAAAGAGCCCCAGCCTGTTCATTCTTTCTTTAAATTCCCTTCCCCTCCCCTTTACTGTGTTTCTATTGGCTCTCAGGAGTCAGGAGCCCGGGTGGGGGCCTCATTCACTTCCCCTCCCCAGTGCCCTGTGAATGTGGAGCTGTGGGGCTGCCTTCTCGAGCTGCTGTGGGGAATTGTGGTGGTCGGGTCAGGGGGGTGTTGTGAAAGTAGCGACTGGGCCTGGAATTGTTCGCAAAGACCCACGTTCCCTGGTTCAGCTCCCAGAACAGAAGGTCCTCGGTTGGACCGGCACTCCGGGTTTGCCCCCCTCTATGCCCCCTCTATGTACCCGGTTGGTATTTCAGCCTCTAAATCTGACCGGGGGGTTTGGGCGTTGCGGCTGAAGGCTTGTCCTCTTAATGTTCCAGGGGTGCTGAAATTGTCGAAGGAGGAGTGGGAGAAGGTCAGTGCCGAGGTCCAGGTGATGTACATCGGCAAAAACAAACTGGACACCCCCGCGAAAAAGGAAGCCTATCTCCGGCAGGTGAGGGATTTATTCACCATTCATTCTCGGGGTGTGCCGGCACTGATAGACCAAAACCAGTTGGCATTGATTGAGCAACACCAGTTAGCATTGATTGACCAGGCCCATTTGGACTGGTGTTAAGGGGAGGGGATTCCCCTGGTGTTAAGGGGAGGTGATTGCCCTGGTGTTAAGGGGGAGTGGAGTCCACTGGTGTTAAGGGGGAGGGGATTCCCTGTTGTTAAGGTTAGGGGATTCCCCTGGTGTTTGGGACTCGGTGATGTTTCTTGAGAGCCCCTGTTGAGGTGCGGTTTAACTGCGACCCCTCTGTATCGTGCCCCACCGTGTGATTCTCGTCCATTCCCAGGTACAAGACATGCTGAAAGACCACCTCCCGTACAAAAAATACACGCTGCAGTTTCACGGTGAAAAGGCGGATAAAGCTGGAAAGAAGAAACGAAAATGACCCGGGAGAATCGGGATTATCAGCGGGTGCATTTCAACCCGAATCTGGGCACATTGACAGGGTCCAGGAGCAGCGGGGGGGCGGGGGTAGGGGTGGGGTGAGTGGGTGGGGGGAATGGGGTTGTGTGGGGGTTCGGTTGAATGGGGTCAGGGAGTGGGTTGGGGTGAGTGGGGGCAGTGGGTTGGTTGTGGTGGTGTGAGTGGGGTCAGGGGTTGTGTGGGGGTGGGGTGAGTGGGGTCAGGGAGTGGGTTGGGGTGAGTGAGGGCAGGAGGTGGGATGTGGTGGGGAGAGTGGGATCAGGGGTGTGGGGTTGTGTTTCGGGTGAGTGGAGCCAGGGAATGGGCTGAGTGGGAGTGGGGGATAGGGTGAGTGTTGTGGGGGTTGGGATGTGTATGGTGGGGTTTGAGGTGAGTGGGTTCAAGGGGTGAGGTGGGGGTGGGATGAGTGTGGTGAGAGGAGTGTTGGAATGAGTAGCGTCAGGCGGTGGGGTCAGTGAGGTCAGGGAATGTGGTCAGGAGGTGGGGTGAGTTGGGGTCAGGGTGTGGGCTGAGTACGGTGTGTGGGGTAAGTTGGGTGAGGGAGTGAGTGGGGTGAGGGGGTTGGCTGAGTGGGGTGTGTGGAGAGGGGCGATGTGAGGGTGTGAGTGGGGTGAGGTTGTGGGCTGAGTGGGGTGTGTGATGTGGGGTGTATCTCATTGAATTGCTCCTAATGGACAGTGTCCAGGAGCGGCGGGGTGTGGTGTTTAAAAGGGATTTAAAATGAGGGAAAGGGTGTCTAAAAGCAGTTTAATAAGGAGTTTAAAAGTTGTTTAAAAGGAGTTTAATAAAGGGTTTCAGAGGTTTTTAAAAGGAGTTTATTGAAGTGTTTAGAAGCTGTTTAAATGCAGTTTAATAAGAGGTTAAAAAGGCTTTTTAAAGGAATTTATGTATAGGTTTAGAAGCTGTTTGAAAGGAGTTTAATAAGGTGTTTCTGAGGTTTTTAAAAGGAGTTTAATTAAGGAGTTTAGAAGATGATTAAAAGGAGTTTCATAGTGGGTTTAAAGGTGTTTAAAAGCTGTTTAATGTAGGATTTAAAATGTGTTTAAAATGTTTTTAAGGAATTTTAAAGGTTTTTAAATTGGTTTTAAAAAGTCTGTAAACGGGGTTTTGAAAATACTTTGCAAGGAACGGGTAAATCAGATTGCCCCGAGGTGTGTTAATGTAATACTGGTGATGGGGTTTCTTTATATTGGAGTAATGTCAGCTTTGAGCCTTTGTTTGTTGAGTAGGGAAGTAAGATTCTTCAGTGGGAATATCTTCACACAGTGAGAAACAGACGGCAATTCTAAGGTTGTAACCATCTGTTTGATGAGAGAAGTTAATCGGAGACACAGAAAGATAGAAAGAAAGACTTGTATCTATATCGTGCCTCAGGATGTCCAAAGCGCTTTACAGCCAATGAAGTACTTTTTGAAGTGTAGTCACAGTTGTAATGTAGGAAACACAGCAGCCCAAATGCGCACAGCAAGCTCCCACAAACAGCGATGTGTAAATGACCAGATAAGAGGGGAGAGAAAGATCCCACTCATTAGAACGGAGGCCTTGAAGCCTTACAACAACAACTTGCATTTATACAGCGCCTTTAACGTAGCAAAACGTCCCAAGGTGCTTCACAGGAGCCGAAATCAAACACAATTTGATACCGAGCCACATAAGGAGATATTAGGACAGGTTTTAACGTACATCTTACAGGAGGAGAGGTGAAGAGGTTTAGGAAGGGAATTGCGGAGCTCAGGGCCGAGGCAGCTGAGGGCACGGCCGCCAATGGTGGAGTGGTTAAAATCGGGGGTGCGCAAGAGGACAGAAATGGAGGAATGCAGCGATCTCGGAGGGGCTGGAAGAAGTTACAGAGATAGGGAGGGGTCGAGGGCATGGAGGGATTTTCAAACAAGGATGAGATTTGTTTTGAATCAAGCCGTTGCTGGACCGGGAGCCAATGTAGATCAGATAAGAACCTGCCTGAGAAACACCAGAGCCTGGAACCGGGCAATTAGGGAGGGTGAGTCAAGTAAAGGGAGTGAGGGATCTGTAGGTACAAGGACAGAATTTCAATCAGTGTTCACTGAAACATTATCCAGGACACCTCTTGATGTAACTTTGAAACAGGCCAATTGTCATGCAGAAGGAGGAAGGAGAAGATATAAAAAGTGGGTGCTGGAACTGATACCTTGGATTCGGTTAAGATCTGATCAATCTGTATAGCGAGCTCGGGATTGTAACACGTTTGAATTCTCAGGCTAAAACTCGCAATGTTTTTTCGAAAGCTGTGGCTGTTGTGTATAATTATTTTATGTTTAATAAATCTGTGACATCTGACATTCAGTGTTGTTAATCCTATTGATTAAAGGAGTGAATTATAAGTAAGCACAGACGCATTTACCCCTTCTCTAACACAAGCCAACATCTCACTCCAGTCACTCAGTACCCAATCTGGGCCTACACCCGACTCCAGTCCCTCTCAACCCGATCTGGACCTACACCGGACTGCAATCCCTCAGTGCCTGATCTGGCCCCATACCTCACTCCAGTCTATCACTATCCGGTTATGGGCCTATACCTGACTACAGGCGTTCTCTACAGGGTCTGGGGTTACACCTGACTCCAGTCCCTCACTATCTGATCTGGGTCGACACCTGACTCCAGCCCCCACAACTCGGTCTGTGCCAACACCAGACTCCAATCCCTCAGTGCCTGATCTGGCCCCATACCTCACTCCAGTCTCTCAATATCCGATCATTTGCCTACATCTGACTCCAGTTCCTCACTACATGATCTGGGCCTACATCTGACTCCAGGCGTTCTCTACAGGGTCTGGGCTTACACCTGACGCCAGTCCCTCACTACCTTATCTGGGTCTACACCTGACTCCAGTACCTCACAACCCGGTCTGCGCCTACAACAGACTCCAGTCACTCACTACCATTTCTGTATCTACACGAGAATTCAGACTCTCACTACCCGGTCCGGGTTACACCTCACTCAAGTCCCTCACTACCAAGTCTGGGTTTACACCCGACTCCAGTCCCACATTAACCGGTGTGGGCCTACACACGAATCTACTTTCTCAGTTCCCACTCTGCACCTGCACCTCACTCCAGTCCCTTTGTGCCCGGTCTGACTATCCCCACTCCCCACCCCTCACCCACCCCACTCCCCTAACCCTCACTGCCCCACTCCCCTCCCCCTCACAACCCAACTCACCGCACAACTCCCCACTCCATCACCACTCCAATCCACTCCCCCTTATTGCCACACTCCCCTCCCCCTCACTGCCCCACACACCTCACGCTCAACAACTCAATCCACTCCCAAACACCGCCCCTCTCCGCTCCACCCCAGTCCCCTCCCCAACACCCACCCCACTCCTCTAACCCTCTCCGCCCAACACCCCTCCCTCTCAACGCAACAATCCCCTCCCAATCACCACCCCTCTAAGCTCCCCCTCACCCACCTCACTCCCCTAACATTCACCGCAACACTCCACTCCCCCTCACAAACCCAGTCCCTGACCCTCACCGCCCAACTCCTCACACCCTCACCCCCCGACTCCCTCACCCTCACTGCCACACAACCCTCATCCTTACCTCCCCACTCCGCTCCCACTCATCGCCCCATCCCTCCACCTCACCACCCCACTCCCCAACCCCTCACCGCACCACTCACCTCCATCTCCCCGCCCCACTCACCGCCCCACTCCCCTTTCATTCACCACCCGACTCCCCTTCTCTTTCCCCTCACGTCGCCACTCCCGACCCCCACTCACAGCCTCACTCCCCTCACCGCTCCACTCCACTACCCCTCAACGCCCCACTTCCCTCCCCCTCACTACCACACTCCTCACGCCCACTCCCCTCCGTACACCACTCCCCTCAAGGTCACCCCTCCACTTCCCTCCTGGTAACCGCCTTACTCACCTCCTGCCCACCGCCCCACTCCCCTTCCCAGCACTGAGCCACTCTGCTTCCCCAGCCCCTCACCACCCCACTCCCCTTCCCGGCAACCGTCCCAATCCGCATACCCACACCACCCCACTCCGCTTCCTCTCACCGTGCCACTCCTCACCTCACCGCCACTCTCCACTCAACCTCACCGACCTGCTCCCCTCCCCTCACCATCCCAAACAACTCACCCACTCCCCACACCACCCCAATCCCCTCCCACTCCTCACCAAACCATTCTTCTCCTCACCACCCTCCCCACTCCACCCAGCTCCCCAGCCCCTCTCCGCTCCCCTCCCCCTCACTACCACAGTCCCCACCCCCTCAACACCCCAGTCCACTCCTGCTCATCGCCCAAATTCCATCTCCCTGACCATCCCCACTACTCCCCCCACCACCCCACTCCCCTCCTCCACTCTACTCCACTCCCCTCCCTTCAGTAACCCTCTCCCCTCCACCTCACTGCCCCTCTCCCCTCCCTCTCACCGCCCCACTCCCCTCCCCCTCACCGCCCCACTCCCCACAATCTCACCATCCCGCTCTCTCCCAATCCCCTCACCGCGCCATTCTCAAACGCCTCACCCACGACCCTCCCCTCACAGTCACCCTCACCGCCCCACTTCTGTCTCCACTCCCCTTCATCTCACCGAACCCCTCATGCCCCACAGCACTCCCCCTCAGCAACCAACTCACCTCCCGCTCAGCCCCACTTCTCTACATCCCCCACCCTCCTTCATCCCCTCCTCCCTTCGTCCCCTCCCACTCCCCATCCCCGGAAGTGACCTCACCGCGTAGACTTCTCTGCCAACATGGCCGCCCCCATGGCTCCACAGCCCCCTCCCCCTCTCCACGGTCACGGGCTCAGTTGACCCTCTGTCCCAGAGTGCAGCGCCTCCCTGAGCCACCGTTCCAATGGGGCATCCGCCCACTCGACCCGTGATGGACAGATGGGAGAACCAACGAAATGGGTGCTGCTATTCATGACCAATGTCAGCGCGTCTCTGCTATACTGAGACCCGCCACCGGCCGGCTCTTTGATGGACAGCGGAGTCAAACAATGGCTGAGGGGCGCTGCCGCGCTTTGACCAATCGGAGCGCCGCCTTGCTGTTCAAGTCCTGTCTGGCATTATTGCGTCATTCCCCGACAAACGTTTGAAAGTCATTGCCCGACCAGCTTCATTGCGTCATTTCGCTTTTGACAGACAGTCGACTGAGGCGCTGGGGGGCGCTGGAACCAATGAGAAACCACAGGGGGAATCAGCGCTCCTTAAAGCGGAGCCAAGCCGATTTCGCTGAATTATGGCTGTGCAACTGCATTTCACTGATGTTAATTAAAGCGGGAACCAAACTGAGGAAACTCAGTGGATGAGGGAGGAAGAGACCGAGGGGAGATGAAAGGAGAAAAATGGAAGGAAAAGGGGGAAATAAATCGGGAAAGGGGAAGTAAATAGGGAAAGCGAAAAAATGTATCATAGCACAAAATGATCCCATTCGGCCCATCTTGTCTGTGCCGGCTCTTTGGTAGACCTACCTACTTAATCCCCTGTTCTTACCCCATAGAACTGAAAACGTTGTCCCTTCAAGTATTTATCCAATTCCCTTTTGAAAGTAATTGGCCCAAAAATTAGTGCCGCTACGCGAGAGTACGCACTACGTACTCTCGCGTATTCTGTCTCCAATTGCCGGTTTTCTGCATGCACTGCGCATGCGCTGAAAACCGGCACTTGTGAATGGAAAAGGGGGCGGGTCCTAGGTGAACCGCGTGCGCGCTACAGGCTGCGCACACGCTGTGCACTTAGTGGTTTCAACGCGCAGGTCAGTACGGAAGATTCTACACATAAAAAAAGGAGGAGTAAGACCCACGTTTAACAAGGTAAGTAGTGAATTAAGTATTATTTTGAATTTTTTTTAACAGGTATTTCTTTTTTAGAGACTGTAAAGACAGGTAAGTTTATTTTTATAACTTTTTAAAAGATTTTAAATTTTTTCAAAAATTTAATTTTTTATTTAAAATGGTTAATTTATTTAACTATACTTATTTTATTAATGTGATGGTTTTTTTGTATTTAATTGAGGTTTAGCGGTTCTTTTGGGGGGCTATAGTATTCATAGCTTTCACAGCACTTTTGTGAAAGTTATGAATGGAAGATGGTGCGCTGCCATTGGCTCTAACTGAGTCACGTGATCCCACAGCTCGCACGAATGTGGGGTAAAAAAGCCCAGCACAGCAGCTGTCCAGAACATCAAGTTGGTGCGAGCTGCAACTGAAAAAGCCAACGCGCAGTGAGAGATCGCGGGGAGGCCTTACCCTCGCACGAAGGCTTCCTCACGAATTTTTGGGCCAATATTGAATCTGCGTCCAACACCCTTTCAGGCAGCGCATTCCAGATCACACCATCTCGCTGTGTATTTTTTTCCCACAAATCGCCTCTGATTCTTTTGCCAATCACCTTACATCTGTGTCCTCTGCTTACTTACCATTCTGGCACGGGAAACATTTTCTCATTGTTTACTGCATCAGAAACCCTTCATAATTTATGAATACCGCTATTAAGTCTCCTCTTAACCTTCTCTGCTCTGAGGAGAACAATCGCAGCTTCTCCAGTTTCTCCACATAACTGAATTCCCTCCTCCCTGGAACTACACTGAAAAATCTCTTCCGGAGCCTCCCCAAGGCCTTGACATCCTTCCGAAAGTGTGGTGCCCAGAATTAAACACAATACACCAACTGAGGCCTAACCACTGTTTTATAAGATTTAGCGTAACTTCCTTGCGTTTGTTCTCTATTCCTCTATTATTAAAGCCAAGGGTCCCATATGATTTTTTTATTAGCCTTCACAACTTGTCCTCCACTTCAAAGATTTGTGTTCATACACCCCATGTCTCTCTGTTCCTGCACCCCCTTTAAAATTGTACCATTTAGTTCCTATTGTCTCTCATCATTGTTCCGACCAAAATGTATCACTTTCACAGTTTTTTGTGTTAAATTTCCTCTGCCCTGTGTCTGCCCATTTCACCAGTTTCTCAATGTCCTCCTGGAGTATTTTACTGTTCTTCACATTGTTTCCTACTTTTCCGAGTTTTGTTTCATCTACAAACTTTAAACTCATGCCCTGTATACCGAAGCCCAGGTCATTAATATATATCAAAAAAACAATGATCCCAACACCAGCACCTGGAGAGCAACACTGCACACTTCCCTTCAGTTCAAGAACAATCGTTCACCACTTCTCTCTTTTTTCTGTCCCTTAGAAAATGTTGTATCCATGCTGCCGCTGTCCATTTAATACAATGGGCTTTAATTTTTCTAACACGTCTGTTATGTTGTACCTTACCAAATGTCTTTTGAAAGTCCATATACACAACATCAACCGCAGTACCCACGTCAACACTTTACATCACTTCATCAAAGAACGCGATCAAGTTTTTCAAACATGATGTGCCTTTAATAAATCTTTTGTGACTTTCATTTATTAACCCATACTTTTCCAAGTGCAACTTAATTTTGTTCTGGATTAATGTCTCTAAAAGTTTCCCCACCACCGGCATTAGGCTGACTGGCCTGCAGTTGCCGGGTTTACCCCTCTCCCTCTTTTTATACAGAGGTGTAACATTTGTAATCCTACCGTCCTCGGCCACTACTTCCACAGGGCTCAGTACGAGGTCCCTTGCTTTTTGTGATATACATCAATGATTTAGAATTCAACGTAGGGGACATGATAGAAGTTTACAGAACATGCAAAAATTGTCGGTGTGGTTGATAGTGATGAAGAAAGTTGTAGATTCCAGGAAGATATCAACGGACTGGTCAGGTAGGCAGCAAGGCGGCAAATGGAATTAAATCCGGAGAAGCGTGAAGTAATGCTACCGAGGTAATGGAATACACAATAAATAGTAGGATACTGCGAAGTGCAGAGGAACAGAGGGACCTTGGAGTGCGGGTCCACATATCCCTGAAGGTATCAGGGCAGGTAGGTATGTTGGTTAAGAAGGCATACAGGATACTTTCCTTTGTTAGCCGAGTCATAGCATATAAGAGCAGGGAGGTTATGCTAGAACTGTATAAAACACTAGTTATGCCACAGCTAGAGTACTGCGTACAGTTCTGGTCACCATATTACAAGAAATATGTGATTGTACTGGAGAGGGTACAGAGGAGATTCACGAGGATGCTGCTCGGACGGAAGAATTTTAGTTAAGAGGAAAGATTGCACAGGCTGGGGTTGTTTTCCATGGAGCAGAGGAGGGAGAGGGGAGATTTAATTGAGGTGTATAAAATTATGACGGGCCTAGATAGAGAGGATAGGAACGAACTTTTCCCCCTAGCAGAGAGCTGAATATATCAGAGGGCATAGACTTAAATTAATTGGTAGAAGGATTAGAGGGAATTTGAGTAGAAATGATTTCGCCAGATGGTGATGTGATCTGGAACTCATTGCCTGAAAGTGTGGTAGAGGCACATTTAAAGAAAAAAAGTCTTCCATTTATATTGTGCTTTTCACGACCTCACGACGTCCCAAAGCGCTTTACAGCCAATGAAGAGCCGAGAGTGTTACCCACTGAGTTACAGCTGACATAAGTACTTTAAAAAGTTAAAGGTGCTATAGAAATGCAAGTTGTTGTTGTTGTTGTCACCTAGGGAGCTCTAGATTTGGAGGCCCTTCCTTTTCCCTCATGGAATGCTTCTTTCTGTACCGGAACCATCTCTTCTTTGAAGGCCTCCCATTGTTCAAATATTGTTTTGCCGAACAACCTTCGATTCCAAAGCACCTGGGCCAGTTCCCTTTATAACTCCCTGATATTAGCCCAGCTCCAGTTAATTACTTTTACGCTGGATTGATCCCCGTGCATTTCCATAACTATTCTAAGCCTGATGATATTATGCTCACTGTTCTCCTAATTCCGCACCCCCCAAATAAAGATACATGCTTCACTTGCCCCACTTCATGCCGCAGAACTGGATCCAGCACTGATTTCTTCCTCATTGGACTGGTCAGGAAAGTTCGCTTGTACAGATTTGATGAATTCATCCCCCTCTTTGCCGTTTACACTGTTACAATCCCAATCTATATTGAGATAATTGAATTCGCCCTTTATCACTACCCTGTAGTTCTTGCATATTGTGGTTATGTCCCTACAAATTTGCTCCTTTATCTCCTTCCCACTATTTGGTGGTCTATAGAGTACGCCGAGAAGCGTAATATCTCCTATATTGTTCCTTAATTCTAACCACATAGATTCTGTCTTTGGCCCCTCAACTACCTCATCCCTTTCCAGTGCTGTAATAGTTACTTTCATCAACACTGCTACACACCCTCATTTATTTTCTTCCCTATCTTACCTGAATACCGTATGGCCAGGAATACTGAGTTCCCAATCCTCCCCTTCTTTGATCCAGGTCTCTGTTCTTGCCATTATATCATAGTCGCATGTGACGACTTGTGCCTGCAGCTCACCATCCTTATTTAGCACACGCCGTGCATTTAAGTACATGCACCCAAACCCGTCTTAGACTGCCTCGCATTTATCGACAGTCTGATCCCTCCTATTTCTGAACTATTCTTTACTCTGGTGCTACTCGCCTATCCCAGTTCTCTCAGCAACTTGTTTCTCCTCCTCTAATATTTCATCCGAGTGTACATCCCCCAGCCAAATTAGTTTAAACCAGACCAACAGAACAAGTGTGGACAAGTAGAAATGGCAGGGGGGAGAGGAGGGGAAGAAATGTTGGAAGGAGAAATAAATGGGTAACGAGGGGAAGAAATGGGAGACGAGGGAAAGACATGGCGAAGTGGAAGGAAATGTGGGGAAGCCGGTGTCAGAAGTTTAGGTCCGCCGATTGTGCGGTGAATGTGACCTCAGTGCGTCTCACAGGAAGTGACCTCATCCCGCAGAGGTGATCGCCAGCATGGCCACCGCCGGCACCACCTTCCTGTACGCCATCTTGTCAATACCCACAGCATAGGGCTGTCAGAGTGAGAGTGAGAGAGAACGAGACAGAGTGAGAGAGAGAGACAGAGACAGAGGAGTAAATAGAGAGGGACAGAGGGAATGAGATGAAGAGAGAAAGAGAAATGGACCAAGTGGAAAAGAGAGACATACAGAGAGAGAAAGATAGAGGATGAGAGGGAAAGAGACAGAGTGAGATGAAGAGAGAGAGAGACAGAGGTGGACCAAGTTGGAAAGAGAGACACAAAGTGAGAGAGAGAGAGGGAGAGAGGGAGAGAAACACAGACGGAGATGAAGAGAGAGAGAGACAGAAAGCTGCTGATGTTACATCCTGTTCCAGGAAAGAGGAACACGGGATGCAAGGATGAACAGGAACACCTGATAAGAAATAGGAGCAGAACTAGTCCATTCGGCCCCTCGAGCCTGCTCCACCTATATAGAAGATCATAGCTGATGTTCGACCTCAATTCCTCTCTCCTGCTCGATCCCCATATCCCTTGATTCCCTTAGAGTCCGAAAATATACCTATCTCAGCCTTGAATATACTCAACGACTGAGCATCAACAGACCTCTGGGGTACAGAATTTCAAAGATTCAGAACCCTCTGAGTGAAGAAATTTCTCCTCATCCCAGTCCTAAATGGCTTTCCCCTTATCCTGAGTCGATGAGCCCTAGTTCTAGGCTCACCAGCAACCTCTCAGCATCTACCCTGCCAATCCCCCTCAAAATCGCAGATGTTTCAATGACATCACCTCTCATTCTTCTAAACTCGAGAGAATATAGGCCTAATGTACTTAAGTTCTCCTCATAGGACAACACTCTCATCGAAGGAATCAATCTAGTGAACATTCGTTACACCAACTTTCAGGCAAATTTTACCTTCCTTTGGTATGGAGACCAAAACGTACACAATACTCCAGCTCTGGTCTCACCAAAGGATTGTACAGCTGCAGCAGGACATAGAAACATAGAAACAAAGAAGATTGAAGCAGGAATTGGCCATTCGACCCCTCGAGACTGCTCCGCCATTTAATGAGATCATGGCTGATCATTCAAATTCAGTATCCTGTCCCTGCTTTCTCCCCAGATCCCTTGATCCCTTTAGCCTTAAAAATATATCTAACTCCTTCTTGAATATATTTAATGAATTTGCCTCAACTGCCTTCTGTGGTAGAGAATTCCACAGGTTCACCACTCTCCACATTCCTCCTCATCTCAGTCCTAAATGGCTTACCCCTTATCCTTAGACCGTGACCCCTGGTTCTGGACTCCCCCACCATCGGGAACATCCTTCTTGCATCTAGTCTGTCTAGTCCTGTTAGAATTTTATAAGTTTCAATGAGATCCCCTCTCATTCTTCTAAACTCTAGCGAATATAAGCCTGATCGACCCAATCTCTCTTCATAAGTAATTCCTGCCATCCCAGGTATCAGTCTGGTGAATCGTCGCTGCACTCCCTCCATGGCAAGAACATCATTCCTCAGATAAGACGACCAACACTGCACACAATGCTAAAGGTGTGGTCTCAGGAAGGCCCTGTACAACTGCAGCAAGAGAGCCTTGCTCCTGCACTCGAATCCTCTCGCTATGAAGGCCAACATGCAATTTGCCTTCTTAACCGCCTGCATGTCCCTGCATGCTTACCTTCAGCGACTGGTGCACAAGGCCACCCAGGTCTCGATGCACTTCCTCTTCTCCCAATCTATTGCCGTTCAGATAATAATCTGCCTTCGTGTTTTTGCCACCAAAGTGGATAACCTCGCATTTATCCACATAAAACTGCATCTACCATGCATCTGCCCAATCATCCAGCCTGTCCAAATCATACTGGAGTTTCTCTGCATCCTCCTCACAGCACACACGCCCACCCAGCTTTGAGCCGTCTATAAACTTGGAGATATTTCATCTAGTTCCCTCGTCTAGATCATTAATATATATTGTGAATATCTGGTGTCCTACCACCGATCCCTGCGGTACCCCACTACTCACTGCCTGCCACCCGGAAAAAGAACCGTTTATTCCAATACTTTTTTTCCTGTCTGCCAAACAGTTCTCTATCCAAGTCAGTACCTTACCACCAATCCCATGTGCTTTAACTGAGCACGCTAATCTCTTATGCGGGACCTCATCGAAAGCCTTCTGTAAGTCCTAATACACCACCTCCACTGTTTCTCCCTTACCTATTCTACCAGTTACATCCTCAAAAAATTCCAGTAGATTAGTCAATCATGATTTACCTTTTGTAAATCCATGTTGACTTTGTCCGATCCTATCACTGTTTTCCAAGTGCTCTGCTATTACATCTTTTATAATGGACTCTAGCATTTTCCCCACTACCGATGTCAGGCTTACCGGTTTTTCCCGTTTTCTCTCTACCATTGATGTACTTGCAATAAATGCAAACATACATTTTGCCTTCCTAATTGCCTGCTGTACCTGCATGTTAACTTTCTGTGTTTCGTGTACAAGGACACCCAATTCGCTCTGAACACCAAAATGTAAAAGTTTTTCAACATTTAAAAATATTCTGTTTTGCTATTCTACCTACCAAAGGGAATAACCTCTCAATTCCCTACATTATACACCATCTGCCACCTTCTTTACCATTCACTTAACTTGTCTATATCCCTTTGCAAGCTCTTTGTGTCCACCTCGCAGTTCATTTTCCCACCTAGTTTTGTATCATCAGCAAGCTTGGATACATTACACTCGGTTCTTCATCTAAGTCACTAATATGGATTGTAAATAGCTGAGGCCCCAGCATTGATTCTTGCGGCACCCAGCAAGTAACAGCCTGATGCCCAGTTTATGTCCCGTCGGAACCACTCGGCTCCAGACCACATTACAGCCCTGGTCCAAACATGGACAAAGGAGGGGAATTCCAGAGGTGAGGTGAGAGTGACTGCCCTTTACATCAAGCAGAATTTGACCGAGTTGGCATTAAGGAGCACTAGTAAAACTGATGAATTTCAGATGAACATCAGGAGGCCATTCAGCCCCTATTGCCTGTTACACAGGGACAGGAGGAGGCAATTCAGCCACTCGAGCCTGTTACACAGGAACAGGAGGAGGACATTCAGCCCCTCGACCTGTTACACTGGACATGAGGATCCCATTCAGCCCTTCGAGCCTATTACATAGGACCAGGAGGAGGGCATTTAGCCCTTTGAGCTTATTACACAGGAACAGGAGGAGCCCATTCAGCCCGTTGAGCCTATTACATAGGACCAGGAGGAGGCCATTTTGCCCTTCGAGCCTATTACACAGGAACAGGAGGAGGTCATACAGCCGCTCGAGCTGTTCTTTACCACAGCTCCATGAAATGAGTGGTCTGGGGGACAGGATGATATCCAGAGTGGGAACTGGAGCTGATTATATACCTGAGGTGTAGATGCTCATCAGTGAATTCAGACAGCGAGAGGGAGGATCTGGTATCGCCCTGTGTTTGACCTCAGTGCAGTGCAGTCTCTCACCCTCTCCAGAGCGATTCTCTCGACTTTTCATCATCGAAGTCTGTCATCGAAGTGATCTGCACATCAATCCGCTGGTACCGATTATCTAAAAACAACAGTCACAACTTCAAAAGGTTAAACACGCTGAGATTTCAGCGCATCTCACGGGATGTATTTAGAACTCTTACTCCCCTCTATTTCATGCTCTCCTTCCTCGGTTTTTGCATTCGCTCTTCCCTTTCCCTCTCTTTTATTCACTTTTTATCTCACCCCTCTTGTCTCCATTCTCCTCTCTGTATATTCGTTCTCTGCTCTCCATTCTCTCGCCACCCTTTGTCTCCTTTTGTCCCCTCTCCCTATATGATCTGTAGTCTTCCTTTGCGCCTTTCTCCCATACCTTTGCCCCATCACTCAGAGAGAGAGAAAAAGAGAGAGCCAGAAGGAGAAGAGAGAGATACAGAGAGAGAGTGAGTATCAGAGAGAAGGACAGAGAGACAGATAGAGAGAGTGAGTCAGAGAGAGAAGGCGAGAGGGAGAGTCAGAGAGGGATTGAGAGAGACAGAGGGAGAGCGATGATCAGAGAGAGAGAAGGAGAGAGAGACAGAGACTTAGAGAGAGTGAAGGAGTAGTGACAGAGACAGAGATACAGAGAGAGAAAGAGAGAGGCAGAGAGAGACATAGGTAGACAGTAAGAGATGCATAAAGATAGAGAGAGACAGAAAGAAAGGACGACAGATAGAGTGAGAGATTAAATCAACGAGAGAGAGAGAGACGGACTTCAGATGGAAGCCTAGAAAAGATTTGTGAAGCAGCAGATTATATATTCCCGTGTTTTCCCCAATAATTTTACACACAGAATAAAAGAGACAGCAACTTCTGTTGTGACAGCACTGAAAAGGCAAAGCCAGTGACTGAAAGCGATGGCGATTCCAGCACAGACCGATCGCACACCTGTTTTTGAAAGACTCTGCCCTGATATATTTGCGCCAGACTAAGACAGAGGGAGGGATTCATTTCCCTGTATTATTGAGAATCTGCAATGCTCTTACCTTCACCAGAATCCACCCGAGAGTCGGGAGATTCCTCAGGTGTGGACAGAGTGTCATCTGATGCCAAAACAGTCTCAGAGCCTGAGAGGGTCAAATAAAGTCAACATGAATTTCACGAGGGTTCTGACTGATTGATGGAATGGAGAGAGGACAGGAGTGAGAGAGAGAGAGAAAGACTTAGAGAGAGAGACAGACAGAGAGAGATACAGAACGAGAGACAGAGAGATAGAGACAGGGACAGATAGAGAAACAGAGAGAAAAAAAGGACAGAGAGACGGCACAGGAGTGAGAGTGCTGCAGAGAGAGAGACAGAGAGAGAGGCAGATGGAGAGAGACAGATAGATAGACAGGGACAGAGAGAGAGAAATATAAAGAGACAGAGAGAGAGAGCACATGAGTGATAGAGAACAGGAGTGAGATAGAATAACAAAGAGAGACAGAACGTAGAATAGGAGAGAGAGAAAAGTTGAGGTTGGGAAATGGAGTGAGAGAAGAGGATTGAGAGAGAACACGAGCAAGAGTATCATGATTTAGAGACAATAACCTAACTTCACTCAGTCACTGCTTCGCATATCCCTATATCACCACATCACACTCCCCTCAATCACGACATCCCACTCCCCTCAGTCACTACATCACACTCCCCTCAATCACGACATCCCACTCCCCTCAGTCACTACATTCCATTCCACAAGTCACCACATCCCACTCTCTGAAGCACCTATTTCAAACAGGGAACAGCAGCATAATGTTACTGGACTAGTAATCCAGAGGCCTGGACTAATAGTCTGGGGACAAAAGTTCAAATCCCAACAAGGAAGCTGTGGAATTTAAATCCAGTTAAATAAATCTGGAATAAAGACCTACTGTCAGTAATAGTAATCATATAATTATCGATTGTCGTAAAATTCCATATGCTTCACTAAAGGGATGTCCTTGAGGGGAAAAATTCGGCCATCTTTACCTGGTGTGGTCTATATATGACTCCAGACCCACAGCAATGTGGTTGACTCTTAACTGCCCTCTGAAATAGCCTCTCAAGGGCAATGAAATGCTGCCCTTGCCAATGAAAAAAACAGCCCTCAGTCACTAAATCCCACGCCCCTCTGCACCTACTTCTCACCACTCTCAGTCACTGCATCCCACTGCTTTAAGTATAATCATCCCACTCCCCTCAGTCAGTACATCCCACTCTCGTCAGGCACTGCATCCTACTCCCCTCACTCACTGTATCCAAGCACCCTCAGTCTCCTCGTCCCAATCACTTCAGTCTCTACATCCCAGTCCCCTCAGTAAGAGACCGGATGAATCTGAGGGACAGAGGATTTATTCAGTTACTTTGGGTGAACAGTCGGTTTAGAATGGACAAGGCAATCCAGATATCTGAGCTTGCAGACCCCGCTGGGATAGTGAGAGAACGTTCAGTGGATTCTCGAGTCGATTGTTCCTCGGGTCCCTGAGTTGGTGATGTCTCTGGATCTGTAATAAATGAAGAGAAACAGGGGAGAGTGCAGAGTGGAGAACTCCAGAAAAGGCCATCAGGCTGATAGTAGACTGTGCAGAATGTCAGACACCGGTCTTTATATAAACCAGAATCATCCAATCCCACGAATCTCAGTCACTGCATCCCACTTCCCTCAGTCACTGTATCCTACTCCCCTCCGGCAATGCAAGCCATTCCCCGCAGGCACTGCATTCCATTCATCTCAGTCTTCTTGTCTCAGTTCCCTCAGTCGCTGCATCCCACTTCCCTCAGAATCCTCATTCGAGTCACATGACTCACCTCATCCCACTCCACTCAGACTCCCCATCCCTCTCCCCTCAGGCTGCTAATCCCATTCCCCTCAGACGCCCTCAGACTCCTCCTCTCACACCCCAAGGCTCCTCATCCCACTACCCTCAGACTCCTCATCTCACTCCCCTCAGACTCCTCATCCCACTCACATAACACATCTCATCCCAGTCCCCTCAGTACCCTCAATCCACTCACATAACTCACTTCATTGCACTCCCCTCAGTCTCCTCAGCCCAGTTTCCTCAGTCTCCTCATCCGACAACACTCCGTCACTGCATCCCATTCGCCTCAGACACAACATCCTATTCCCTTCAGGTACAACAATAACTTCACCTCTGTCACAGCATCCCACACCTCTCATGAACTGCATCCCATCATTAGGGAATGATGGGACAGTGCAGTGGGAGATTTACTCTGCATCTATCCCGTGCTGTACTTGTACTGGGATTGTTTGATGGGACAGCGTGGAGGGAGCTTTACTCTGTATCTAACCCGTGCTGTACCTGCCCTGGGACCGTTTGATGGGACAGTGTAGAGGGAGCTTTGATCTGTATCTAACCCGTGCTGTACCTGCCCTGGGAGTGTTTGATGGGGACAGTGTAGAGGGAGCTTTACTCTGTATCTAACCCGTGATGTACCTGCCCTGGGATTGTTTAATGGTCAGTGTAGAGGGTGCTTTACTCTGTATCTAACCCCGTGCTGTACCTGCCCTGGGAGTGTTTGATGGGGCAGTGTGGGGGGAGTTTACTCTGTATCTAGCCCGTGCTTTACCTGCCCTGGAAGTGGTGGATGGTACAATATGGAGGGTGCTTTACTCTGTATCTAACCCGTGCTGTACCTTCCCTGGGAGTGTTTGATGGGACAGCGTGGAGGGAGCTTTACTCTGTATCTAACCCGTGCTGTACCTGGGCGGGGGTCCGAGTAGCCTCACCCCTTTAAGGGGTTTAAAGTGAATATATAACCGCCAGTACCAAATGCAGGCCCGCTCCCCCGGCGACAGTTTCAAGGCCCGCCGACAACCCCCTGCCCCCCCCCCCCCCACCACCGCCCTCCCCCACCCCCCCACCCCACCCCGCCCGCCTCCTGACTTTGAAAATCTCAGGGCGCATGCTCGGCTTGCAAAAGTCTGAAGTCGCTAAAAATGACCTCACCTCATTAACGCGCGAGAAATTCTAAAGGAAAATCCTGACTTTTTACGGTGGACTCAAGCTTCAGCATTGTCTTCTTCACTCACGGGCTGGGCTCCACCCTCATTGAGGATGGGGCTCTTTCTCCTCCCATTAGCTGTTTAATTTTCCACCACTATTCACGACTGGATGTGGCAGGACTGCAGAGCTTTGATCTGATCCGTTTATTGTGGGATTGCTCAGCTCTGTCTATAGTATGCTGCTTCCACTGATTAGCATTCATGTGTTGCAGATTCCCCTGCCTGCCAGCTCATTTTTAGGTACGCCTGGTGCTGCTCCTGACATGCTCTTCTACACTCCTCATTCAACCAGGCCAGGTCCCCTGGCTTGATGATAACGGTAGAGTGAGGGATATGTCGGGCCGTGAGGTTACAGATTGTGGTGGAATACAATTCCGCTGCTGCTGATGGCCCACAGCGCCTCATAGATGCCCAGTTTCGAGCTGCTAGATCTGTTCTGAATCTATCCCTTTAAGCACAGTGGCACACAAGACAATGGAGGCAGTCTTCAGTGTGAAGAGGGAACTTCGTCCCCACAAGAACTGTGCTGTGGTCACTCCTGCCAATACTGTCGTGGACAGATGCATCTGCGACGGGTAGATTGGTGAGGACGAGGTCAGGTATGTTTTTCCCTCTAATTGGTTCTCTCACCATCTGCCACAGGCCCAGTCTGGAATCGATGTCATTCAGGCCTCGGCTGCTTGGAGAGTGGTGGTGCTACTGAGCCACTCGGTGACGGACATAGAAGCCCACTCCCAGAGTACATCGTTTGCCCTTACTACTTTCAGTGCTTCTTCCAAGTGGTGTTCAACATGGAGGAGTACAGATTCATCAGCTGAGGGAGGGCGGTAGGTGACAATCAGCAGGAAGTGTCCTTGCCCACGTTTGACCTGAAGCCATGAGACTTCATTATGTCCAGATGCAATGTTGAGGACTCGCAGGGTCTCTCTACACCCGATGGTATACCACTGTGCACCCACCTCTGGTGGGTCTGTGCTGCCGGTGGGACAGGACATACGCAGGGATGATGTTTGAGGAGTCGGGGATGTTGACTGATAGTTATGATTCTGTGAGTATGACTAAGTGAGACTTTGAATGTTTTCAGAACGTTTCATGAAGTACTGAGATGGTTATAGGGTATTTATCTCATTGGTTAAAAATTTAAGCACTTTCCTTTGATTCCTTGGTATCAATCCTTTGCTCCATTTATTTATTCTTCCCCTCTGTAAAGCACCATGACATGTTCAGCTGGGTAAATTCACCCTTTAGAAACATGTTGTTGTTTTTAATGTTCTAATTTCAGGCAACAGGTTAATTGCTGGATTGGGGCGGGAAATGTCTTATTTCGCCCGCCCTGGGAATGAAATTCCTGACATGAGGCGGGAGCAGTGAAATCTAGGCAGCCAGAGAATGAAATTCCTAGACTGAGTCGGGAGCAGTGTAATCTGGGAATCCCTGGGAAATAAATTCCTGGACTGAGCTGAGTACAGTCTAAACTAGGCAGCCCTGGGAATGAAATTCCTAGACTGAGGCGGGAGCAGTGTAATCTAGGCGGCCCTGGGAATTAAATTCCTGGACGGAGGTGGGAGAAGTATAATCTCGGCCGCCCTGGGAATTAAATTCCTGGACTGAGCTGGGAGCTATGTAATCTAGGCGGCCCTGGGAATTAATTTCCTGGACTGAGTCCGGAGCAGTGTAAGTTTAGCGGCCCTGGGAATGTAATTCCTGCACTGAGACGGGAGCAGTGTAATCTAGGCGGCCCTGGGAATTAATTTCCTGGACTGAGGCTGGAGCAGTGTAATCTCGGCGGCCCTGGGAATTAATTTCCTGGACTGAGTCCGGAGCAGTGTAAGCTTAGCGGCCCTGGGAATGTAATTCCTGCACTGAGGCGGGAGCAGTGTAATCTAGGCGGCCCTAGGAATTAATTTCCTGGACTGAGGCCGGAGCAGTGTAATCTAGGCGGCCCTGGGAATTAATTTCCTGGACTGAGGCCGGAGTAGTGTAATCTCGGCGGCCCTGGGAATGAAATTCCTGGATCGAGGCGGGAGCAGTGTAATCTCGGCGGCCCTGGGAATTATATTCCTGTATTGCGGCGGGAGCAGTGCCATGTAGGCGAGTCCCATTGTTCCATCACTGGGATCATCTCTAAGATCCTGCCATTTAGGTACATTTATTTATTGTGAATGTTTTTACCCTGATGGTCTGGGATGGAATTAATCAGAGATCAGTTTGGGGCAATACATCTTTTTCATTTTTCATTCCTTCCTTTTTTGGGTCACTTTCTCGTCTTTTGCTTACAATTTGAGTTCAGTACAGAAGAGAAACTCCGTTCTCTCTGTTCTGTCCTCGGTATTTTACGGGCGGATGAAACATTGCACATTCGGTCACTTTTAACTTAAAACTTGCTAGATTGTGTTGCAGTGAAGTGTTCTGGTGACAATGGTTCAATGAGTCTGTTTGTTCAATGACTGTAATTAATGAGGCCCAATGGTGTCTCTCGGGGACTTCTCTCTGCTCTAAATAAGGAGCCCCCTTCACTGTGTCACCTCACACAATCAGCGTGTTGCCTCCAGCACAAATACCACCAGTCACTCACAGAAGGGAAATCGTGGGTTCGAGCAACATTATGCTCACTGAAGAGGAGCGGATTACAGTGATATGTTGGAATATACAAAAGATTTACTATTCACTCCTCGCTGCTGTTGGTGTTCCTAGTAAGTATCTGTGTCCAGTTACTAATTCTATAAACAGGTTACACTGTAATATTATTCTTAGTATTAACCTTGGGATACTCAGTTATTAATGGTATTCTGTGTTTCAAGTTGTTGCATCTTTGTTAACGCATGGGTTGTTGTTTAAAAATACTGGAACATTCTCGCTGCTGTTGGTGTCCCTGGTAAGTCTCTGTATCCAGCTATTAATTCTGTAAATAATGTTTCACTGTAATACTGTTCTTGTCATTTACTCCCGCCTCAACCCACTCTCTGCTGTTGGTGTCCCTGCTAAGTCTCCCTATCCAACTATTTATTCTGTAAATAATGCTTAACTGTATTATTCTCCTTGTCATTCACCATCCCATCCGCACTGCTGTCGGCTATTGATTATCAAGGTAATAAGGTTTTACTGAAATTCAGCTGTTCTATATTAAGCTCAAAAATAGATATCGGACGAGAATCTTTATTTAACGAGTTTTAGTCTGCTCTCTGCACTGAACATTTGTAACAGATCAGAAGAATGTTGTCTCATGTTTAGCAGACTTTTCACCTAATGGCGAAAGGTCATCGACCTGAAACGTTAACTCTGTTTCTCTCTCTCAACAAATGCTGCCTGACCGGCTGAGTATTTCCAAAAATGTTCTGTTTTCCTTTCAGATTTCCAGCATCCGCAGTATTTTGCTTTTGTTTTCAACTAATGCTCGGTATGGTTACTTACACAGAGTCACAGGAACACATCCGGGCAGATCACAAACACATGGTTAAATGTCTGAAATATCCGCTAATCATTCAGTTCCAGTCAGTGTCTCCTGTCCCACCATCTCCACTTCCGCATGAGTGGCGCTGCTTCTGATGGTTGGAACAGGATTACAAGGATAATTTACATTCTCACAAAATGTTCATTCAGCCAGATTTCAATACATTTATTTACCATTTTTGATTTTACAATTGGATCCCAAGCCCGTCTGTCACAGTTCAGTGGATCTCTCAGTGATTCCCAGAGTGATTCTCTGTTGCCTCCTGTTGTAGTTCAGGATAAACAATGCCAGCCGATTGTAACTGAAATACTGAGGATAAGAAAATCCTTTGATACTTTCTCGTCTAATGTTCTCTGCACAAGTTGGAAACCAACAGGTGAAAAAGTACATGGATAAATCTCTTCCATTTGTGTTCAGCTACTTTACAAAAGCATTCAGTGGCACTTTGTCTGTGGGATAAGTCGTCTAATTTCGAAGCAAATAAATGCATTTAGTGGGACATTACATGGTTAATGATAACTATTTATTTTAATTCAGTGTCCATTCTTTGCAATTTTATTTGGAAAATCTCCCTTTTAATGAGCTACAATTTCTCTATTTCAACAAAAATGTAGCAAGCTCAAACTTCAAAACTCTCTTAAAGCCCTGTTTTCTGTATAACTACAGTGCACTTGCATTTATTATAATTGCAGTTTCTGTATTTTGCTGTTGCATTCATTTTCAGTGCTAAATATAATGGATATTCTATCCAGGCACAGGAATCCAAACGGGATTTCCCCTTCCCTAATACAAGTGCATAGAAGAGCATTGCAGCGCTTCAAATGCCGACTGATCCTGGGAAACGAAGGTTCTGAGAGGTTCTGGTCCTTTGTGTCCCTTGTACCCCTAGTGGTGCATTTTTTTTGCTTGTCTAAAGGTAGGGCTTTTATTAATCTCTCAATGATCAAACATATGTTACATTCGTGTTGTATTGATCGCCATTTCATTTATTGATTCCACAGTGTATAATCGAATATTCTTGTAATATATCCTGTATTCAGCTCCACAGGTAATATAATTAGATTAAATCATTGAATGTCGCTAATGAGTTGCAGATTTCACCCCCCCCTCCCATTCCATCAAACTGCTGCTTTTGCTCCCAGCCAGATGTATAATTTTCCTTTGTATTTCCCTTCCTCACAGTGAACTTAGTGACGATTGTGATCCTGTCTCGCGGCAAATGCGGTCTCTCCTAATGTGTCACTGGCTACCTGGTGGCGATGTCAGCTGCGGATCTACTGGTCGTTATCCTCGACCTGATATTGAGGCACATTCCGATTCGTTATGATAGACAGTTTTATTTAGTTCATCCCCCTGTGTAATATCCACGCCGTCCTGCTTTATGCAGCCACAGACTGTTCTGTCTGGTTCACTGTCACTTTCACCTTTGATCGATTTGTGGCCATTTGTTGCCAGAAGCTGAAAACTAAATACTGCACTGAGAAAACGGCGGCTGTGGTTCTGGGAACAGCGACTGTGCTGAGCTGTTCAAAGAACATTTTCTGGTATTTTATGTTGACAGATCAATATTACCTTGCAAACATCCCCTGGTTTTGTTATGTAACAGGCGATGTTACATTTTCACGGGTCTGGGGATCAATCGAGCTCCTGCATTATATCCTCACCCCGCGTGTTCCATTTGTTGTGATTCTGCTGCTCAATGCTTTCACCGTCAGACACATTTTAGTGGCCAGCATAGCCCGCAGGAGATTCCGGGATCCCAGCAGTGGGGAGAGTCCCAGAGACCCAGAGATGGAGAGCCGAAGGAAAGCCTTAATTTTCCTATTTGTTATCTCGGGCACTTTCATCCTGTTATGGGCAGTCTTTATGGTGTATTCTATATGGAACCGGATGTCGTGGTTGGGGTACCAGCATGTATCTCTACCATATTTTGTACAAGAAATTGGATTCATGCTCCAACTCCTGAGTTGCTGCACCAACACTTGTATTTATGCCGTGACCCAGACTAAGTTCAGAGAACAGTTGGAGAATGTGGGGAAATATCCCTTTATTCTAATTGTAAAATTCATTAAATGATGAGAAGAACCGGAGTCTTTGCAGCCTCAGAACTGAATGCCGCCTGATATTGTGAGCGAGCCACTCTCCCCCGCCCTACCGTGAGGATATTAACACGCTCACTGACACACTGTCTACACTGATTTCCCTATGAGGGGCGCGGCCACTCTGGAAAGGCACCAGTGCCCTAGACAAAGATGGCCGCCCCTAACGCGCCGCCTGAAACAGCAGAATTCCCGCCCACACTAAGATTGTGACAGCTGTGCCCTAGACAAAGATGGCAGCACTCGCGCCCTGCACTGCAAAAGTGGCTCTGTCGCACCACACATCGGTGGCGGCAGGGGTGAGTTTGAGTATATTTACTTGTAGCTTCACCCTTTTAAGTAATAAATTCACCCGATGTCGAGACAGTGAGTGCCTTGGCGAACCTCTTCAGAAATCTTTTTTTTAATGTTTCACGTTGCCCATCTGCTGCAGTTCTGAGAGAAGAATGTTTGAATCGCCTTGGTACTGGTCTACGTGTAGACTTATTATGGGATGTCTCCGGTTGACCTTACACCAGAAATTTATCAGTGTGAGAGTTTACACCCAGACTAACCTCAAATCAATGGACAACTTCCTTATTGATTGATTTCAAGGAACCTTCAAATTCAGAAATATTTTCCAGCTTGAGGGTTATTTATGTTTCGTGGATCTCTATTTGTTAACTGTTTCCAGGTATTCTGTTCATTAAAGAAGCAGGCCATTCATTTCTGAATGTTTGTACCCGCGCCATTATTGACAATTGGTTGTCTCTGGGCCGTTAAAAAATTATACCAGGGCTACTCTTAAATAAATCCATAGAAGTCGTTTCACCGAACCGCTCCTAAACCTTAATGTGCACGGCAGGCAGGAAAGTGAATACACTTATATTTTTACAACAGCAAAATACTGCAGATGTTGGAAATCTGAAATAACAACAGAAAATGCTGGACACACTCGGCAGCTCAGGCAGCATCGAGGAGAGGGGAAACAGAGTCAACGTTTTGTGTCGATCAATTCGTCAGAACTGGAAAAGTGTGAGAAGTCGCAGGTTATAGTCCAACAGCTTTATTTGAAATCACAAGCTTTCGGAGCGCTGCTCCTTCGTCAGGTCAACTGGAAAAGTTTAGGGAGGAGAGATTTTAAAGCAGGGGCAGGGAGAAGGGGAGGAGAGTACAAAAGGGAACATCTCTGATAGGATGGAAGGCAGGAGAGATTGAATGACAAAAGGGTTGATAGTGTTAGGCAAAAATAGATGTAATGGGACAAGAAACAAAAGATGGCTCTAGATGATTTGTGAATGATGATGGCAGCAACATTAACAGTTATCATGTGAGGAAACTAGAAAAATATATATAAACAAATACAGGGGCCAATTTATAGTCTGAAATTGTTGAATCGATGTTGAGTCCAGAAGGCTGTAAAGTGCTTAATAGAAAGATGATGTGCTGTTCCTCGAGCTTACGTTGAGCTTCGTTGGAACTTATATTTTTGTTATCTTATGTTTGGAATATATTTATTTTTAGTTTAACTTTAAAAATCATTATCTCGCTCTCTAGACAGTGAGTGTCTTGGTGAACCTCTTCAGACAAAAACTTTATTTTAACGTTTCACGTTGCAATTCATTCTGTGTAATGCAGACACAGGTGAACTGTAGATGTGTAGTCCAATAAGACGATCCTGAACTGGAAATGTTGATCTGAATGATTGTCGGTCTGATTAAAGGTGAACAATACCAAGGTGGGAGGGGCGATGGAAGCACTTTTTAACCTTAAATTAGGCAGCAGTTCTACAAGCGCTTTTGGAAAGTGGTTTTCGGTGTACTTCAATGAGAAAATGATGGTACAACCTAAGAGATAATTGAGAGTACTAAAGCCGTGAGACATGTGTCTGGTACGCGTTTATATTTGCGCTGAGTGCACTTTAACTCCAGCTTTAATTTCTCACCATCTCCCAACAAATGTTGGAAACAAAGTTATTGCTAATGTCTGTTGTAATAATAAGAATACTTAACAGAACAAGTCAGTTGGTTTATCAAGTGTTTTCCTTCCACCAACAATATCCAGTCTATTTGTTTTTGGGAGGGACAACCAGCACGGATTTGTTAAAGGCAAATCGTGTTAGACTAACCTGATTGAGTTATTTGATGAAGTATCAGGGAGGGTTGATGAAGGTAGTGTTGTAGATGTATACATGGACTTTCAAAAGACATTAGATGAAGTACCAAAAAACGGACATATTCGGAAAATAGAGCCACATGGTATTAAAGGGACGGCGGTAACTTGGGTACATAATTGGCTACGGGATGCGAGGCAGTGAGCAGTGGTGAACGGAGGTTTTTCTGACTGCAAGGAAGTATCAGTGGGGTCCCTAGGGTTCGATATTAGGACCATTGCATTACTTGTTATATATAAATGACCTGGACTTGTGTATAGAAAGTACAATTTTGAAGTTTGCGGATGATACAGGACTTGGTACTGTAGTAATAGTGAGCAGCATAGTAGCAGAGTAGAGGTAGAATGGAATATGTGAGACTTTGCCCAGATTGTACATTGAAACAATGTTCCTTCTCACCAAAACTACAGACCTTGACATAATGGACATCTTGATGGTTTAACTGCTAATCAATTTAAACTGATGTTTCCTGTCTGAATTTAGAAAGGAACAGGAGATGACCTGGACCATCTCAGATAGTTAATGTGACCTTGCTAATTGCTGCTAATGTGTTAGTTTCGGTGCCTCTATTGTTGTGGCCAATCTGCTGTGAACACCTCACACGCGTTGTTGCCAACCCCATCTGTTCCGTCCTCCTCCACTAACATCGACTAATCTGCAATATTAGCATATCCTAATCGGACAATGACCCCGAGATGTGATGATCAACGTTGCTGGGAAATCTGGCAGAGCAACATCTTACACGAGGTACGTGTAATGCAGCTTTTGTAAGAGCTGTGACCTGTTCGAGATGGCCATTATGTCAAGTCTGGAGGTTTGGTGAGAAGCAACCTTGCTTCAATATACATTCGGGGCAAAGTCTCACACATCCCATTCTACCTCTACTCTGCGTTCTTCGATGAAGTATCAGGGAAGGTTGATGAAGGCAGTGTAGTAGATGTATACATGGACTTTCAAAAGACATTAGATGAAGTACCAAATAACGGACTTATTTGAAAAATAGAACCACATGGTATTAGAGGGACGGCCGTAACTTGGGTACATAATTGGCGACGGGATAGGAGGTGCACTCAGCGCAAATGAAGTTTATAAACCAAACACAACAACTGATTTCATGATTTTTAAGAGTTTGTCTCATTTTCTCATGATTTGAGACGGCGGGGTGGCAATATGACATTGCTGTGTATATGCTTTTTATTGGTTGCTGTTGATGTCGTTGATGTAAAAGTTTTTTTTTTTGTAAAATGCTCCCATGGAGAAAAGGGGTCTCACTTAAAGGAGTTCGTGACCCATTCAGTACAAAAACAAATTAGAGGGAACATTGGTGGGGAAAGGTGCAGGGTGCCGTGTCCCAAGGGTCAGTGTTAGGAGAGTGATGTTGGGGAGGGGAGAGGAGCTGAGTGTCCCAATGGTCAGTGTTAGGAGAGTGATGTTGGGTTTGGGAGAGGAGCTGAGTGCCGTCTCCCAAGGGTCAGTGTTAGGAGAGTGATGTTCGGTTTGAGAGAGGAGCTGAGTGCCGTCTCCCAAGGGTCAGTGTTAGGAGAGTTATATTTTATTTGGGGAGAGGAGCTGAGTGCCGTCTCCCAAGGGTCAGTGTTAGGAGAGTGATGTTGTGGTTGCGAGAGGAGCTGAGTGCCGTCTCCCAAGGGTCAGTGTTAGGAGAGTTATATTTTATTTGGGGAGAGGAGCTGAGTGCCGTCTCCAAAGGGTCAGTGTTAGGAGAGTGATGTTGGGGTTGCGAGAGGAGCTGAGTGCCGTCTCCCAAGGGTCAGTGTTAGGAGAGTGATGTTGGGGTTGAGAGAGGAGCTGAGTGTCCCAAGGGTCAGCGTTAGGAGAGTGATGCTGGGGTTGGGAGTGGTGCTGAGTGCCGTCTCCCAAGGATCAGTGTTAGGAGAGTGATGTTGGGGTTGGGAGAGGAGCAGAGTGCTGTCTCCCAAGGATCAGTGTTCGGAGAGTGATGTTTTGGGTGGGGAGAGGTGCTGAGTATCGCAGGGGTCAATGTTAGGAGAGTGATATAAAACAAAAACTGAAAATGCTGGAAATTCTCAGCAGGTCAGACAGCATTTGTAGAGAGAGAAACAGAGTTAACCTTTCAGGTCGATGACCCTTCGTCAGAACTAGAAAAAGTTGGAGATGTAACATGTTTTTAAGCACGTGTAGGGGCAGGGAAAGGGGGGAGGGGAGGAAAGAACAAAAGGGAAGGTCTGTGATCGGATGGAAGGCAGGAGAGACTAAGTAACAAAAGGAATGATGGTGCAAGGCAAAAGGAAATGCTAATGGGACAAGTTAAGAAACAAAAGATGACACTAGTTGAAGTGTAAATGGCAATGGCAGGATGATCAACAGCTGCCATGTGAGAGAAAAAAAATGAAAGGGGGAGAGTTTATGGTCTGAAAGTGTTGAACTCGATTTTGAGTGCAGAAGGTTATAAAGTGCCTAATTGAAAGATGAGGTGCTGTTCCTCGAGCTTACGTTGAGCTTCATTGGAACAGTGTAAGAGGCCGAAGACGGAGAGGTCAGTGTGAGAATGGAGCGGAGAATTAAAGTGACAGGAGAGTGATGTTGGGGTGAAGAGAGGAGACGAATGTTGTCTCCCAAGGGTCAGCGTTAGGAGAGTGATGTTGGGATGGGAGAGGTGCTGAGTAACCCAGGGGTGAGTGTTAGGAGAATGATGTTGTGGTGGGGATTGGTGCTGAGTAACCCAGGGGACAGTGTAAGGAGAATGATGTTGGGGTGGGGAGAGATGCTGAGTGCTGTATCACAGGGATCAGTGTTAGGAAAGTGATGTTCGGGTGCGGAGAGGTGCTGAGTGCTGTATCCCAGGGGTCAGTGTTAGGAGAGTGATGTTGGGGTGGGGAGAGATGCTGAGTGCTGTATCCCAGGGGTCAGTGTTAGGAGAGTGATGTTCGGGTGCGGAGAGGTGCTGAGTGCTGCATCCCAGGGGTCAGTGTTAGGAGAGTGACGTTGGGGCGGGGAGAGGTGCTGAGTGCTGTATCCCAGGGATCAGTGTTAGCAGAATGTTTTTGGGGTGAGGAGAGGTGCTGAGTGCAGTGTCACAGGATTCAGTGTTAGGAGAGTGATGTCGGGGTCAGGAGAGTTGCTGATTGCAGTATCACAGGATTCAGTGTTAGGAGAGTGATGTTGGGGTCAGGAGAGTTGCTTATTGCAGTGTCACAGGATTCAGTGTTAGGAGAGTGATGTTGGGGTCAGGAGAGTTGCTGAGTGCAGTATCCAGGGATCCATGTGTTAGGAGAGTGATGTTGGGGATCGGGAGCGATGTTAAGGGTCGGGAGCGGTGCAATCGCAGTCCTCCTAATTATTTCCTGTAACTACCAATTTGGTACCAACCACAAATGTTGAAATTGTACTTCCTTCCCAAGTCCAAATTATTCATGTAAATGGTGAACAACAGTGGTCCCAGCACCGATCGCTGTGGAAAATCACCACCCACGTTCTGCCAGTCTGAGTTAATACCTTTAATCCCTACTCTCTGTTTTCTGTTTTGTAGCCAGCTTGCTCTCCATTCTGCTACCTGTTGCCCGACTCCACATGCTCGGACTTTAGTCATCAATCCACTGTGTGGTACATTATCGACGGCCTTTTGAAAATCCAAGTATATGACATCTACTACCTTAGCTTTCTACTTTTTCTGTTAGTTCGTCAAAGAATTCAATAAGGTTGGTCAAGCATGGACTTCCCTTTTTGAATTCAGAGCTGACCACTCTTTATGATATTTTCAGTTGCTAGATGCCGTTGTACTACAATTTTGAGCAGAGATATCAATAACCATTCGGCCACCGTCGTTAAACTAGATGACCTGGCGTTCCATTGACTTATTCTTTCTTTCTTTTTAAATATAAAGATAATGTTAGAAAGACGCATAAAATATATCTCCAACTTTGACAGGTTCATACTGGCTGATATAAATCAACTCCACAGTCACTGACACCGATCTCCTACAGTCTGATATAAACCAATCCCACAGTCACTTAACACCAATCTCCTCCTGTCTGATATAAAACAATCCCACAGTCACTGACACCAATCTCATTTTGTTTGATATAAACCAACCCCACAGTCACTGACACCAATCTCCTCCTGTCTGATATAAACCAACCCCACAGTCACTGACATCAATCTCCTCCTGTCTGATATAAACCAAACCCACAGTCACTGACACCAATCTCCTCCTGTCTGATATAAACCAACCCCACAGTCACTGACACCAATCTCCTCCTGCCTGATATAAACCAACCCCACAGTCACTGACACCAATCTCCTCCTGTGTGATATAAACCAACCCCACAGTAACTGACACCAATCTCCTCCTGTCTGATATAAACCAACCCCACAGTCACTGACTCCAATCTCCTCCTACCTGATATAAACCAACCCCACAGTCACTTAACACCATTCTCCTGCTGTCTGATATAAACCAACCCCACAGTCACTGACACCAATCTCCTCCTGTTTGATATAAATCAACGCCACAGTCACTGACACCAATCTCCTCCTATCTGATTTAAACCAACCCCAGATTCACTGACACCAATCTCCTCCTGCCTGATATAAACCAACCCCACAGTCACTGACACCAATTTCCTCCTCTCTGATATAAACCAACCCACAGTCACTGACACCAATCTACTCCTGTCAGATATAAACCAACCCCACAGTCACTGACAACAATCTCCTCCTGTCTGATATAAACCAGCCCCACAGTCACTGACACCAATCTCCTCCTGTCTGATATAAACCAATCCCACAGTCACTAACACCAATCCCCTCCTGTCTGATATAAACCAATCCCAGAGGCACAGAATGATTAAACTCAGCCAGTTACTTGAATTGGAATTGTCCCCATTCCAATGCCGAAGGGAATGCTGTACCAGACGGGAGGGGCAACATTTTGGGGACTCTCGTCTCTCCACTAATTCCCAATCCCCTTCTTTCTGCTCAGCAAGAATTGCCAGCAAGGATTAATCAGCACTTTCTAATTGGAGATGTTAATCAGTGGAAACTTTCAGACACAGAATTGTAGATTTTGTACCAAAGAACAATTTAGGATTGAAGTAAAAGTTCATAATTTTATTGTAAACTAATTTCGGATGAGAGTCCATGAAGTAAAGGGAAAGATCACAGACAGCGGTTCTTAAAGGAACACAGCAGTCCCGAGAACACAATCAACTAAATATCCAGAATATCAAATTCCAGCCCAGTTATAGGAGTTATTATAATCAGCAGAAACAAAGCCCAGCTGTCAGAATGAACATCGTTCAGTGCTGGATGTGATTAACAGGAGCAATTAGTGCAGAATCCATCCCCTGCTGTCACTTGTGAACTCGCTGCTGTACAGTCAGGTTGGATGACTGCCTGATCCCAGTCCTGCAGTGAGAGCACCTGAACGGCCTCTCGTCAGTGTGAACACGTTGACGTAATGTCAATTCCCCAGAACTTCCGCAGTCCGGGCATTTAAAAGTCACTCATTAAAACATGTGGGTGTGTAAGCAGGGTGGAGGACCGAGTGAATCCCTTCCCACTCACGGAGCATGTGAACGGCCTCTCCCCAGTGTGAACCCGCTGGTGTGTCAGCAGGGTGGATTACCGAGTGTATCCCTTCCCACACACGGAGTAGGTGAACGGTCTCTCCCCAGTGTGAACCCACTGGTGTGTCAGCAGGGTGGATTACCGAGTGTATCCCTTCCCACACACGGAGTAGGTGAACGGCCTCTCCCCAGTGTGAACCCGCTGGTGTGTCAGTAGGGTGGATTACCGAGTGAATCCCTTCCGACACGCAGCGCAGGTGAACGGTCTCTCCCCAGTGTGACTGCGCTTGAGTCTCGACAGGCCAGAGGATAGGCTGAATCCTCGTCCACACATAGAACACGTTTACGGTTTCTCCCCGCTGTGAACGGTGCTTTTTGCTTCCATGGTTAAAGGCTGTTGATATTCAGGTTCCGATCAATCGAGTGATTCTGTCAGATCTTGACCTGATGTTTAGTTTGAGCGTCCTTTCTGCAAATCCGCCCCTTCTAATACCCTGAAAAATTAATTTAAAAAAGGATAACGGGAGCGTGAGAGGGAACCCAAAAAACACAAAGGGTGTTGTGCAATTGAACTTAATGGGTCTGGGAATTTTTGGGGCGGATACTAGAAAAAAGTGACCTTGAAAGCTGCTGATTGTCATAAAAACCCAATTGGCTCACGAATGTCCTTCAGGGACGGAAAACCGTCATCCGGTCTGTGCCTACACAAGGCTCTTGCTTCTGGGGGAGCAGAGAGAGAGAGAGAGAGAGAGAGAGGGAGGGGTGAAGGAGAGGGACTTTTTACATCTGCAATTCGACCAGAACTTTGACAGCACCTCCCAAACCCGCGACCTCCACCATCTAGAAGGACAAGGGCAGCAGGTACATGGGAAAACCATCGCCTCCATGTTCCCCTCCAAGGCACACACTATATTGACTTGGACATAGATCGCCGATCCTTCATCGTCGCTGGTCGAAAATCCTGGAACTCCCTCCCTAACAGCACTGTGGGAGTACCCACACCCAATGGACTGCAGCGGTTCAAGAAGACGGCTCACCCCGACTTTCTCAAAGAGCATCTCGGGATTGCATTAAATGCTGGCCTTGCCAGCGGCGCACACATCCCAAGAATGATTTTTTTAAATCTGTACATGTTAAATGGATTAAAAGCCTCGACAGAAATATTTGTTCCTTAAATTATACCCGTTTACATTGTACGGAGAGTGTCTGTTTAGCAACCTAATCTCCGCGAGAATCCACCTCCCTTGACAGTGCCACATCGGAAATTGTTGGGCCCTACTGGCCTCAGAAGTACTCGGGGTCAAACCCAGCAGCTTCTCCTCCATCTCCACTGCAGCTCAAACTGATGCAACAAAAAATACCTTCACAGGAGGCCAGGGACCGACTTCTAAATCTGAAAAAAAACAGAAAAATGCTGGAAATGCTCAGCAGGTCATGCAGTATTTGTGGAGAGACAGAGAGAGAGGGGAGCAGAGTTAACGGCCTGAATTTTAATACTCTGGCCGTTTGAGGCGTGGTGGGGGGTGGGGGTTCTCGGAAGCGGACGGAAAACAAGGGAATTTAACGACAGTGCCTGATTAGCATTTCAAAGCTCTGTTTCCCACGCGTAGCCAGCCAGATGGAGAGGCTGGCTGGCTGTGGGTGGGTAGGCCTGCGGCACCAGGCCGCACAGAGGAGGGAGAGACGAAGAGGGTGGGTGCCAAGGATGATCGGGGGGGGGGGGGTGGGGTGGCAGAGGAACTCATCGGGTGGCGGAGGAACTGATCAGGGGCAGGAGGAACTCATCGGGGGGAGCCGGAGCTCATCGGGGGGCGGAGGAACCAATCGGGGGTACGGAGAAGCTCATCGAGGCGACCTTGAATAATTCATTGGGGGGCGGAGGATCTCATCGGGGGGCGGAGGAACTCATCGCGGGGATGAAGAACTTATCAGCGGGAGGAGCAGCTCATCAAGGGGCCGGTGTAACTCTTGGGTTGCCGGTGGAATTTATTGGGGGGCCGGAACAGCTCATCGGGGGGCCGGAGAAATTCATCGGGGGTGGGGAGGTTGGATTGGGGTCGGAACGGCAAGCACTTCCAGGGCACGTACAGCCCGGTTTAGATACAGAGTAAAGCTCTCACTAAACCAACCCATCAAACACTCCCAGGGCAGGTACCGCACGGGTTAGATACAGAGTAAAGCTCCATCTACACTGTCCCATCAAACACTCCCAGGGCAGGTACAGCACGTGTTAGATACAGAGTAAAGCTCCCTCTACACTGTCCCATCAAACACTCCCAGGGCAGGTACAGCACGTGTTAGATACAGAGTAAAGCTCCCTCTACATCTGTCCCATCAACTATAAGCAGAGCACGTACAGCACGGGTTAGACAGAGAGTAAAGCTCCCTGTACACTGTCCCATCAAACACTCGCAGGGCAGTGACAGCACGGGTTAGATACAGAGTAAAGATCCCTCTGCACTGTCCCATCAAACACTCCCAGAGCAGGTAAAGCACGGGTTAGATAAAGAGTAAAGCTCCCTTTACACTGTCCCATCAAACACTCCCAGGGCACGTACAGCACATGTTTGATACAGAAACGGGGTACCGGAGCTCATCGGGGTCCAGAAGACCTCTACGCAGCGACTGGAGGGCATCAGTGGGGAGAAGTGGGGGGCTAGGCCGAGAAGTCGATTGGAGGTCAGCCTTATTATAATATTTAAATGGCGGACCCGCCTTCAGGGAGCGAGTTGGTGATGTTACTGGTCTATTAATCCAGAGGCCTAGACTGATGATACATGAATTCAAATCCCACCACGGAAGCTGCGGAATTTAAATTCAGTTAATTAAATAAATCTGGAATAAAAAGCTCGTATCAGTAATGGTGACCATGAATCGACCGGGTTGTTGTAAAAACCCATCTGGTGCACTGGTGTCCTTTCGGGAACTAAATCTGCCTCCTTACCATGTCTGGCCTTTTTCTGACTTGAGGCCCACAGCAATGTGTTTTTTTATAACTGCTCTCTGAAATGGCCTTGCAAGCCAATCAAGGGCAATTAGAGTTGGGCAATAAATGATAGCCTTGGCAGCGACGCCCTCATCCCGTGAGCGAATTAATAAATAAAAATCCCTCCTCCGGTAAAACCAGAAGTGGGCGAGTTGCAGTCGGGTTCTGGTCGGGATTCAGATTTTTAAAACTTTAATCTCCCAGCTGACCCCAACCAATCAGTTTTTTGTGGTTAAATTTCCCCCCAAAGTCTCAGGGCGCTGACCTGCCATCAGCTTTCAATAAACCACTGAGCGACAGCCGCTGAGTAATGTCGGCCGCGCGAGCCACAATTCATCGCGGCCCAGAAACCGCTCTATCCCCCGCGCTGATCGCCCTGCGAAGAGTGCGCATGCTCCACGGGGACGCGGGTCATTCTGCGCTCGCCCCGCTCAGTCTCCCGGAGCCGCACCGCGCATGCTCCACGCAGGAATGCAGTCTCCAGGGCCCAGCCCGTCCCGCGCCTGCGCGCTGCGCCCCTTCAGATGCAGAGAGGCCCTATTCTGGCCGGCGGAGGATTCTGGGTAAGACCGTCCACCATTGTCATAGAGTGGCAAAGCACAGAAGGAGGCTATTCTACCCATCGTGCTTTTGCCGGCTCTTTGGTACAGCTACATATTAGTCCCACTTTCCTGCTCATCCCAATAGCCTGCAATTTTTTATCTCTTCAAGTATTTATCCAAATCCCTTTTAAACATTACCTTTGAATCTGCCTCCCCCACCCTTTCAGGCAGTGCATTCCAGATCATAACAACTCCCTGTGTAAAAAACTGTTCTTTTGCAAAACACCTTAAATCGGTTTCCTCTGGTAAGATCATCCACCGTTTTCATACAATGATACAGCACAGTTGAAGGCCATTCTGCCCATCGTTCTTGTACCCTTTCTTTGGTAGAGCTATCCAATTAATCCCACTCCCCTGCTCTTTCCCCATAGCTCTTTGTCCATATATTTTATTCAGTATTCATCCAATTCGCTTTTGAAAGTTATTATTGAATCTGCTTGCACCGCCTTTCCAGGCAGTGCATTCCAGATCACAACAACTCGCTGTGTAAAATAAAATGTTTCCTCATATTGCCTCGGGTTCTTTTGCCAATTAACTTAACTCTGTGTCCTCTGGTTGCCGTCCCTTCTGCCACTGGAAACAGTTCTCTTATTTACTCTAACAAAACAGTTTATGATTTTAAACACCTCTATCAAATCTTCTCTTAACCTTCTCTGCTCTAAGGAGAACAATCCCAGCTTCTCCAGTCTCTGCACCTAACTGAAGTCCCTCATCCCTGGAACTGGTAAACTGCACCCTCTCTGAGGCCTTGACATTGTTCCGACAGTGTGGTGCCCAGAATTGAATAAAATTGTTTGTCAGCCATTGGCTCAGTTGGTAGCACCTTCACCTCTGAGTCAGAAGGTTGTTGGTTCAAAGCCTCACTTCAGAAACTTGAGCACGAAAATCTTGGCTGACAATCCAGTGCAGTACTAAGTGTGTGCTGCACTGTCAGAGGTGAATTATTTTGTATGAGGCCCCGTCTACACTCTCAGCTGGATGTAAAATCTCCAATGCCATTATTTAGAAGCAGGGTAGTGGAGATATCCCTGATGTCCTGGCCAATATTTATCCCTCAATCATCATCACTAAAACAGATTATCGCATTGCTGTTTGTGGGAGTGTGCTGTGTGCAAATTGGCTGCCGCGTTTCCTGCATTACAGCACTGACTACACTTCAAAAAGCACTTCATTGATTGTAGAGCGCTTTGGGACGACCAGTGTTCGTGAAAGGCGCTATATAAATGCAAGACTTTCTTTCTTTAATGCTGCAGCTGAGGCCGAACCAATGCTTATAAAGGTTTATCACAACTCAACACCATAAACTTTGATGGGTTTTAGGAGAGTGGGGTAAATCCAGTCTGTTGGATGTGTGAATGAGACCGTGAGCTGAAAGAAGCGCACTTGGAGCGGAGAGCCTGGAACACGCAGTGTAATCGAGCACAAACACTCCTGCACAGCCCAGATCTTCACTTGTTTCCCACTTGGCACAAAAGGCAGATATTAATTACAACAATTCATTTGAACTGATTTGAAATAGTTTAGTTTATGAATTGAATCATGTTTCTCTAATTGTATTTCCCAACTCAGAATCAAGGCCTCATTTGTTTTTTCCTCTGAGCCCCTGAACCTCATCTGACAGCGTAATGTTGGCGAGTGGTGATCGATTGCCCTGGGAAACAACAGGAAGAGAGCTCAGAGGCCGGTGGGCCAAGGGAGCAGCGTGTTCTGCAACCAATCGCGGTGCTTGAGTCGACCAGTCAGGTGAGTCAGTGTGAACCCCTGTTAAACTATTTATCTTTTAAAATTTAAATCGAGATATCTGTTGTCAAGCAAACAGTTTAACAATTATCAGTGATGTGGTTTCCTGGATTTCCTATTATGAGTTTGAGACACTTCAATGCCAAGTGGACCATAGATTCATAGAATGGTTACAGCACAGAAGGAGGCCATTCGGCCCGTCGAGCCCGTGCCAGCTCTCTGCAAGAGCACTTCAGCAAGTCCCACTCAACCGCCCTTTCCCCGTAGCCCTGCATTTCCTTTTCCTTCAGGTGCTTCTCAATTCCTTTTTGAAAGCCACGATTGAGTCTGCCTCCACCACCCTTTCAGGCAGTGCATTCCAGATCATAACCATTCGCTGCATAAAATGTCATGTCGCCTCTGAACCTTCTGCCAATCACCTTAAATCTGTGTCCTCTGGTTCTCGACCCTTCCGCCAATCGGAAGAGTTTCTCTCTATCTACTCTGTCTGGACCTCTCATGATTTTGAACACCTCTTTCAAATCTCCTCTCAATCTCCTTTGCTCCAAGGATAACAATCCCAGCTATCCACGTAACTGATGTTCCTCATCCCTGGAATCATTCTAGTCAATCTTTTCTGTACCTTGTCTAAAGCCTTAACATCCTTCCTAAAGTGCGGCGTCCAGACGTGGACACAATGCTCCAGTTGAGGCCGAACCAGTGGTTTATAAAGGTTCATCATAACTTCCTTCTTTTGTATTCGCTGCCGCTTTTTATGAAGCCCAGGATCCCCAATGCTTTTTAACCGCTTTCTCCACCAGCCCCACCTCCTACAACGATTTGTTCACATAGACCCCCAGTGCTCCCTGTTCATCAGAACATCAGAACAAAAGAACATCAGAAATAGGAGCAGGAGTTGGCCATTCGGCCCCTCGAGCCTGCTCCGCCATTCAATAAGATCATGGCTGATCTGATCTTGGCCTCAACTGCACGTTCCTTCCAGCTCCACATAACCTTGAATCCACTGTTTTTTTTAAAATCTGTCTATCTCCACCTTGAATATATTCATTGATTCACATATCTCTGGGGTAGAGAATTCCAAAGATTCACGACCCTCTGAGAGAGGAAATCCCTCCTCATCTCCGTTTTAAATGGGCGACCCCTTATTCTGAAACTGTGCCCCCTCGTTCTAGATTCCCCCACGAGGGGTAAAATCCTGCCTGCATCTACCCTGTCAACACCACTCAGAATCTTATATATTTCAATAATATCACCTTTCATTCGTCTAAACTCCAATGAGTATAGGCCCAACCTGCTCAACCTTTCCTCATAATACAACCCTTTCAACTCAGGAATCAACTTAGTGAATCTTCTCTGAACTGCCTCCAATGCAAGTATATCCTTCCTTAAATAAGGAGAGCAAAACTGTACGCAGTACTCCAGGTGTTGTCTCACCAACGCACGGTACAGTTGTCGCAAAACTTCCTTACATATATACTCCATCCCCCTTGCAATAAAGGCCAATATTCCATTTGCATTCATGCACCCCCTTTATAATTGTACCTTTTAGTGTATTTGTCCTCTCCTCGTTCTTCCTACCAAAATGTATCACTTTGCAATTTTCTGCGTTAAATTTCAACTGCCACGTGTCCGCCCATTTCACCAGCCTGTCTATGTCTTCTTGAAGTCTATCACTAGCCTCTTCACTGTTCACTATACTTCCAAGTTTTGTGTCATCTGTAAATTTTGACATTGTAGCCTGTACTCCCAAGTCCAAGTCATTAAGATATAATAAAGAAAAGCAGTGGTACTAGAACCGACCACTGGCGAACACCACTGTGTACCTTCATCCATTCTGAAAAACAAACGTTCACCACTACTCTCTGATTCCTCTCACTAAGCCAATTTCGTATGCATGCTGCCACTGACCATTATATTCCAGGGGCTTCAACTTTGCTGGCAAACCTATTATGTGGCACTTTATCAAACAGCTTTAGGAAATCCAGATACACCACCTCAACTACATTGCCCTCATCCACCCTGTCTGACCTCATTAAAGAACTCAACCAAGTTCGTAAAACACGATTTGCCTTTAACAAATCTGTGTTTGCTTTCCTTAATTAATCCACAATTGTTCAAGTGACTCTTCCTATTGTCCCGGATTATCGAACGGTTTTTTAAAGGCCATTCATTTATCTCTTTCAATTTCGCTGTTAGTTAAAGGTACAGAGATTGATTTCCCTCATAATGCATCTATTTGTGATATTTAGATGGACAATGTCTAACCTTTGTGCATCTGTAGGAGTTAAAGTAACATCCTTCCTGTTAGTAGTGAGTCACGTTCTGTAATGGAGAGACGGCTGGTGGTTTCATCCTTTAAAATTATCACCCTCTGGTTAAAATCCTTCCATGGCCTCATCCCTCTCTATCTCTGTGACTTCCCCAGCCCTACATCCCTCTTAATTAGGTGAAAGTGTTTCCAGTTTCAGAAGTGTCGGTAACCAGAGCACACATATTTACGGTAATTGGTGAATGAACCAGAGGTGACAGGAGATGAACATTTTTACCCGTCGTGCTGTTATGTCTTGGAATGCACTTCCTGAAAGGCGGTGCTGCCCCCCATGGTTGACATGCTTGTAGCTCGCTGTATGGTCTCACAGCTCAGAATTACCACTTGGCAAGCTACTGGATGGCCGAACCCCAACATCACGCAACAACTTCAGTATAGGCACACAGCTCAGAATTACCAGTTGGCAAGGTACTGGACTGCAAACAGTCACTGGAGCCGAACACCACCATCATGCAGCACCTTCAGTATAGGCTCACAGGTCAGACCTACCATTTGACAAGGTACTGGAGTGCAAACAGTGAGTGGGGCCGAACCCCACCATCACGGAGCACCTTCAGTATTTGCTCACAGGTCAGAATTACCACTTTGCCATGTACTGTCGGGCAAAGAGTGACTGGGGTCAAACCCCACCATCACGGAGCACCTTCAGTACAGGCTCACAGCTCAGAATTACCAATTGGCAATGTACTGGAGGGCAAGGAGCGACTGCGGCCGAACCCCAGCATCACGGAGTACCTTCAGTATAGGCTCACAGCTCAGAACTCTCACTTGGCAATGTACTGGAGGGCAGACAGTTACTGGGGCCGAACCCCACCATCATGGAGCACCTTCAGTATAGGCTCACAGCTTAGAATTACCACTTGGCAAGGTATTGTAGGGCAAACAGTGATTGGGGTCAAACCCCACCATCACGAAGCACCTTCAATATAGGCTCACAGCTCAGAATCATCACTTGGCAATGTACTGGAGGACAGACAGTGACTGGGTTCAAACCCAACCATCACGCAGCATATTCAGTATAGACTGGTATAATTATACAACAGATATTTCCTCTCCAGATAAGAAGAAAGAAGAAGATATGAAATAGGAGCAGGAGTAGACCATTCGGCCCCTCGAGCCTGCTCCGCCATTCTATAAGATCGTAGCTGATCTTCTACCTCGACTCCACTTTCCTGCACTATCCCCATCTCTCTTGATTCCGTTAATATACAAAAATCTATCGACCTCTGTCTTAAATATACTCAAAAACTGAGCCTCCACAGCACTCTCGGGTAGAGAATTCCAAAGATTCCCCACTTTCTGAGGGAATAAATCTCTCTCCCTTCTCCCTAAATGGCCGAACCATATTCTGAGACTGTGACCCCCGGTTCTAGACTGCCCAGCCAGGGGAAACATCCTCCCTGCATGTACCCTCTCAGACAAAGAAGGAACTGCAGCGTGTTTCCAGGACTACTCTGTTTTATTGATGTTTGCGTGTTAGACTACAGATTGACTAAACAAATACAGGACCCAGAACATCTACGGAGTGCGATCCTGATAGTTACTCTGGGATCACTGTCGCTACGCAAATACACCTCTGACCCAGCTGAAGGTTGTAGGCTCATGGCGTTGGGCCTCCAGGAGCGGACTTTAAGAAAGCTGGGGTTTGGTATCCTGACAATTATATGGCGAGGAACCAGAGGAACCCTCACTAAGGAGCCGTCTGGGGTTTTACATTCCAGCACAGGTCTAGGGGTGAATGATTCCCGACTCCCTGAACTGTCTTACATTGAACCCAGTTCAGATCAAAATGGATTCAGTTTGCAGGAGAATAGCGACAAATATCACACACAATTGAGGGAGACACGAGCAGCCATTAGAGAAGCTAATGTGCGGGTTAGGTTGATTTGGCTATGATAAATTGACCCTTAGTGTTAGGGGGGATTAAATATGTGGGGTTACGGGGATAGGATAGGAAGGGATATGTTAGGGGGGATTAAATACGTGGGGTTACGGGGATAGGGTGGGATATGTGATGGTGCAGGCTCGATGGGGATTCTGTGTGAGAAAGCAGGGACAGGGTACTGGATTTGGCTGATCAGCCATGATCGTATTGAATGGTGGAGCAGGCTCGACGGGCCGAATGGCCTACTCCTGCTCCTAGTTTCTATGTTTCTATGTTTCTAAGAGATCTTTGGAAAAGAAGATGCTGCACAATTGTGGTAATAATAGCACAATCTTTTCCAGCTACGTCAGGAGGAAGACAACTATTAAAGATGGTTTAGGGCCACGTAAAGACAGTTCAGGACAGATTGAAACAGATTCCCAGGCTGCCGCACGGCTGCTAAATGACTATTTCGCATTAGTTTACACTCCTGTGGATGATGCTCAGATTCCAGCTGTGGGATGTGCTGTCGACAATAACTTGATAAATATTAAAATAGAATGGGATTCTCATCGTGTGTAAAATAGGAAATCTGAAAATAGATGGCGCTCCAGGTCCAGGTGATATCCAGGGTGTTAAAGAGATGGGACGGATGCTCTGTGAGCCGCTCGTCCGTCTCTTCAACAGTTCAATAGAGTCAGGGATTGTTCCCTGAGATTGGAAGGTGGCTCACGTAGTTCATACTTTCCAAAACGGGAAATAATCAGAGCCAGTGAGCTACAGGCCCAACAGTGTGACCTTGGTAACAGGGAAGATGCTTGAAGGGATCCTAAGAGATGCTGTTTATGATCAGTGGAGAAGAGAAGGGCCCAGTAGTGATACTCAACACGGCTTCCAGTAAAGGATGCACATCTGACAAATGTGCTTGTGTTTTTTTGAAAAACATTAACCCTTTTAGCACCGATATCATTCTGGTGAATCTGCGCTGCTCCCACTCTAAAGCCAATATATCCTTCCTGAGGTGCGGTGCCCAGATCTGATTGCACTACTCCAGATGGGTTCTAACCAGAGCTCTGTACAGCTCTAACATTACTTCCACCCCTTATTGGTTACTAAGTGCTGTTGATGACTCACTTTGCTGAAGACTGAGTGTAGGCTGATAGGACGGTAATTTGCCAGGTTGGATCTTCTACTCTCCTCATTGAACAGGATTAGTTGTCTGCCTTGATGGAGATGGAGGACTAAGGGATTTTTGGTGGAATACAATTATGCTACTGCCGATGTCCCACAGCGCCTTATTGATGTCCAATTTTAAGCTGCTAGATCTGTTCTGAATCTATCCCACTGTACACGGTGGTAGTTCCACTCAACACGATAGTGGGTATCCTCAGTGTGTAGACAGTATTTGGTCTCCACAAGATCCTACCAATACTGTCATCAACAGACGCATCTGCGACAGGTAGCTTGCTGAGGACGAGGCCTGGGAGGTTATTCCCGCGTGTTGATTGTCTCACCACCTGCCTGAGCTTTGAGTGTTTGTGACGGTTTAATGGCGGTCTCTATGACCCAGCGTGCCTTGGTCTCCCGGGTTTTGCTTTATATTACTTATTTCCATTGCGCCCTCTGCTGATCCAAAAGCGCTTTTCTTCCACAACAGGTGGGCACCGGAGGGAATGGAGCGCATTGTAGACACAGAGCAACATCAAGTTTTAATTTAATAAGTTTCCTTTGGTTTTGCTTATAATTTGGAGTTTATTGTTCGGGAAGGGGCACCGTTGTTAAATTGATCCGATTGATGACTCAGTCATTCTAATTGGCAGTTAAAGACTCACAAGCTCTTTTCACCGCCCCCGAGTCAGAAAGCCCATCTTCACACGAAGGGTAGCGGAAATCTGGAACTCTCTCCTCCAAAAATCTGTTGAGGCTGGGGGGCAACTGAAAATTTCAAGACTGAGATTGATACTTTTTTAGGCAAGGGTATTAAGAGGTACGGAACCAAGCCGGGTAGATGGAGTTAAGATACAGATGAGTCATAATCGAATTGAATGACGGAGCAGTCTCGAGGGACTGAATGGCCACCTCCTGTTCCTATTTCCCTAATCTCAATCCAATCAGAGAAACTAACTTTCTGATGGGTGCTCCACTGGCGGCTGCTCGTACCCACAAAGCAGGGCGCGGCTGATTGTCCCCTATTGATATAAGCGAGGCCCAGTGCGCCGGCGCCGGAGCGGCTGATTGTTGGGCAGCGTGAGCTGAGCATGTGTGGAGGTGAAAGAGGTCTGGAGGAAGCGAAGTTAATAAGAGCATAAGAATTAGGAGCAGGAGTAGGCCATACGGCCATGATCGTGCAGTTCAAATCCCACCGCGGCAGCAGGGGAATTTAAATTAATTTAAATCTGCAATAAAAAGCTAGCATCAGAGATGGTGACCATGAAATTTCCGAATTGTCACAAAAAAACATCTGGTTCACTAATGTCCTTCAGGGATGGAAATCTGCTGTCCTTACTCACTATGGCCGATATGTGACTCCAGACCCACAGCAATGTGCTTCACTCTTAACTGCCCTCAAAGAGAGAGAGAGACTGAGGAGGAGAAAGGGGGTGCAGAGGAGATTTACGAGAATGTTGCCTGGCCTGGTGAATTTTAGCTATGACGAAATATTGGATAGACTGGGGTTGTTTTCTTTGGAAAAGAGGAGGATGAGGGGACACCTAATTGAGGTGTATAAAATAATGAGGGCCCTAGATAGAGTGGATAGCAAGGACATATTTCCTTAGCAGAAGTTTCAATAAACAGGGGGCATAGATTTAATGTAATTGGTAGGAGGTTTAGAGGGAATTTGTGGAGATGTTTTTGCACCCAGAGGATGGTGGGGTTCTGGAACTCACTACCTGAAAGGATGGTAGAGGCAGAGACATTCATCACATTTAAAAAGTGCTTGGATAAGCACTTGAAGTGCTTAACCAACAGGGCTATGGACCAAGTGCTGGAAAGTGGCATTAGGGTAGATAGCTCTTTATCGGCCAGCACAGACAAGATGGACAAAATGGCCTCCTTCTGTGCTGTGAAGTTACGTGATTCTATGATTCTATGAAGTGAGAGAGATGTGTGCGGGGGGAGGGGAGGGAGAGATAGACTGGGAGAGAGTGAGACTGGAGAGAGTAAGACTGGGGAGAGTGATTACCTGCACTTCTTACAATAGCGGTAAGAAAAATCTGTTACATCCACCAACAGGACCTCATTTAATCTTCTATACTAAAACCTGCAGGCAAGTTATCACTCAGTATTTCATTGAGCTGAGACACGAAGGGCGTTCAGCTAATTGTGAACAGTTTAGTGGAGCTGGAGTCTGATGTGAGCACCTTCATTATCACAAGAGCACAACTAGGAAAGCATTGTCAAGAAGCATTTCCTCAAAGAGGGAATGAATTCCGCTCATTTTTCAACATTGACTGGATTTCAAACAGTTAAAACAATAGGAGGAAATATCTTTCCAGGACCGATACTGCTTCTCCTTTTGCACTGATGTTCTTTGCAGAGAGAGACAGTGAAACAAGGAGACAGAGTGAGAGAGAGAGAGAGAAAGAGACAAGGAGACAGAGGTAGAGAGAGAGAGAGAGAGAGAGGGCAGAGGACGAGAGAGAGAGAGACAGAGAGAGTGAGAGAGAGAGAGAGAGATAGACAGAGACTGGGACAAAGAGAGAGAGACAGAGACTGGGACAGAGAGAGGCAGAGACTGTGACAGAGAGAGAGCGACAGAGAGAGGCACAGAGATAGAGCGATAGTTAGTCAGAGGGAGAGCGAGAGACAGGGTCAGAGGGAGAGCGAGAGACAGGGTGAGAGCGAGAGAAAGAGAGAGAGAGAGAGCAAAAGGGAGATAAAGAGAGAGAGACAGGGACAGAGTGTGGGAGAGAGAGGAAGAGAGAGAGGCAAAGACTGGGACAGAGAGAGACCGACAGAGAAAGAGAGAGTCAGATGGAGAGCGAGAGACAGTGTCAGAGGGAGAGAGAGCGAGAAGGGGGGATTCAGAGGGAGACACACACACACATATATATATATATATATATATATATATATATATATATATATATGTATAAGATAGAGACAGAGGGAGATAGAGAGAGACAGAAACAGAGGGCGATAGAGACAGAAAGACAGGGTCACAGGGAGAGAGCGAGAGAGATACAGGTCAGAGGGAGAGAGGGAGAGAGAGACGGAGAGCGTCAGGGCAGAGAGAGCGAGAGACACGGTCAGAGGGAGAGCGAGTGAGAGACAGGGTCAGAGGGAGAGCGAGTGAGAGACAGGGTCAGAGGGAGAGCGAGTGAGAGACAGGGTCAGCGGATCAGATCGCGAGAGACAGGGACAGTGGGAGTGTAAGAGAGAGAAACAGGGACGGAAGGAGAGAGAGTGAGAGACAGAGAGACAGAGGGAGATAGATAGAGAGAGAGAGGGACAGATGGCGATAGAGTGGGAAACAGAGGGAGAGAGGGACAGAGTGAGAGTCACACATAGCGAGAGAGAGAGAGAGAGAGAGAGAGAGAGGGGTAACAGTCTAGGCTAATGTAGTCCGTTCCTGGGGTCTGAGCAGCGTCTTTATAATAACACAGATGGAGGCGCAGCACATGTCCAATGGCCGCTGGAAGGAGGCTAAAGCAAACGATTTTTAGGCCCCCGGTAACATGTTTTTTTTAATTCGGAAAATTGTTTAAAGCCGTAAAAAATAGGTGAAAGTAATGATGAATGTCCCGCGGTAAGTTCCAGTTACATTTTGACAGATGTTGTCCCCTTTTTGAAAGAGTTTATCAGGGTTATTTACATCATGTTATGAGAGAGGGGGAAATGTTTGTGCCGCCGTTTGAACCTCAGAGTCTGTGAGAGACGGAGGGAATTTCAGCAGAAAAAAGGAAACAACTTCTCTAAAACTGAACCCAACTCATCGCCAAGGCGAGTGTGAGATAACCTCTCCGCCTTCTTAGGAAGTTGAACCACTTTATTATTTGTGCTCCGTTTGGAATTAGAGTTTATTTTATTATTTTTGTTGCATGTTTAACGACAGCATTGAAGAGGGAAAGAGAATCTTGGGGCAACGTCTTCTGTCAATGCTGCAATAAGACTGAAAGAATTTAAGATTTTTAATGATCTTTTCACAAAACATGAACTTTAAAAACACCTTTTATCCCCTGAAGTTTCGAATATGATTTTGGAAGAAACAGATGCAGAAATCAATTTTCCACACATCTAAACAAATTTCAACCTGGTCTTGAAGTCCAAATGCTTTTAAGGAGGGTCTGAATTGCTTAAAACGTTTTAAAATTGAAATGTCTCAATATCTGATTTTGAACAATCGACTGAAGTGAGTAGCTTCACACAAACATTCAACCATGCTGTTGAGGAGGGGGAGGGCAGGGGAGGATTTGCAAGAGTTACATATTACTTTTTATTGACTTTTTAAAAATATAATTAAGACGTTTAGGAAGTGAACCAAAAAGGGGAAAAACACAAACCATTTTAATTTACATAATACAAAAACAGAAAATGCTGGAAATACTCAACAGGTCAGGCAGCATCTGTGGAGAGAGAAACAGAGTTAACGTTTCAGATCTGTGACCTTTCGTCAGGACTGGAAAATGTTTGAGATGTAACAGATTTTCACCAGGTGCAGAGGCAGGGAAAGGCGGGAGGCGAGGAAAGAACAAAAGGGCCGCCGGTCTGTGATATGGTGGAAGGCAGGGGTGGTTAAATTCTGCCTCTGCACCTGGTTAACATCTGTTACATCTTTAACTGTTTCCAGCTCTGGCGAAAGGTCACAGATCTGAAAGGTTAACCCTGTTTCTCCCTCTCTCCACAGATTCAGTCTGTCCTGCTGAGTATTTCCAGCATTTTCTGTTTTTATTTTAGATTCCAGCATCCGCTGTATTTTGCGATTGTGAACCAATTTATTTTGTTTGTCGTTCTATCGTCGGAACAAGTCCCTGGAATAATGTAAATATAGATTTCCTCTTTAACGTTTATTGGAATGTTAATAGAAACATGAGCTCTGTAATGAAGTATAAAAAATGCAGGAAGCTGCTTTAGAAGAAACCATTATTTGTGTATTGAGAAAGACACACAAAATATTTTGATTAAACAGATATATTTCAATTTTTATTTGGAATAAATTATTGAATTAGGAGATTAAAATTGAGACAACAATAACGTTTGTTTCCCGCTATTTAATTGGAAAGTACCCAAAATATTTCAACACTTTTCATGATAAGTGCAGGGACTGGTATTGTCTAGAATGTTTGAGAGATAACCATTGGAAACGAAATTCGTAAATTAACATTTTTACGGCAACATATTAGTAAACATTTCCAAGTCAGTCTGACTGGATCTCCTGTCGAGGAAAAATGATGAATGTTTACTTCTGTTAAATCATAGCTATTCCTGCCTTTTGTTTTAAATTGTGTATGTGTTTTCCTGCCCTTGTTACAAGGGTGATGGGGGGTGGTGGGGGTGGTGCTGGCTCAAGAGAACTACGTTTATTAATGGTCGTGATAGAAGTTGGAAATATGGATACCCGTTTTTGTTCAATTCTTTTTAATACTGTGAAATAAAGAACTACATAACTTTATGTTTGTTGGTTGTCTGGTTGCATTGTGTTTAATATTCAAATTACATATCTGGATGTACAGCACGTCAGCGCCATAGGAAAGCCGCTGCTCCTGTTGATGGTGCAACCATTGCTATAGTGACATGAGGGATGGGCTAATACGTTGAGTGGGGTTGGGTGAGGGGGTGGCATGTGGTGTGTGGGTGGGATGGGGTGAGAGGGTGGGAGGGGATGGGCGGAAGGGGTGGGTGGGATGGGTTGAGGGGGTGAGGTGCGATGGGATGAAGTGGTGGTTTGGTGTGTGTGAGGTGGTGGGGTGCGATGGGGTGAGGGAGTGGGGTGGGATGATGTGAGGGGCTGTGTTTTGATGATGTGAGGGGCTGGGGTGGGATGCAGTGAGGGTGTGGGGTGGGGTGTGGTGAGGGACTGGGGTGGGGTTGGGTGAGTGGGTGGTTTGTGTTGGAGTGAAGGGCTGGGGTAGAATGGTTTGAGGGGATGGGTTGCTGTGGGGTGCGGGAGTGGGGTGGGGTGAGGGGCTGTGGTGGGGTGAGGTGAGGGACTGGGGTGGGGTGAGCGGGAATGGTGGGGGAGGGTGTGGTATGGGATGGGGTGAGAGTATGGTTTGCTGTGGGTGAGGGGTTAGGGTGCGATGGGGAGGGGCTGTGTTGGGATGAGGTGAGGGGCTGGGGTGGGATGTGTTGAGTGGATGGGTTGATGTGGGGTGAGGGAGTGCGATGGGGTGAAGGGCTGAGCTTGGATGGGGTGAGGGGGTGGGGTGGGATGTGGTGAGGTTGGGGGGTGGGGGAATGTGAGGGGGTGATTTGTGTTGGGGTGAGTGCTGGGCTGGGATGTGTTGAGGGGATGGGCTGGTGTTGGGTGAGGGAGTGCGATGCTGTGAGGGGGTGGGTGGGATAGGTGCGGTGAGTGAATGGGGTGCGATAGGGTGAGAATCTTTGGTGGGAAGGGGTGAGGTGTTGGGGTGTAGTGAGGGTTTGGTTTGGGGTGTGGTGATGTTGGGTGAGGCGGTGGCATGTGGTGAGGGGTGGTTTGGGATGGGCTTAGGGGGTGGGATGCGATGTGGTGAGGGGGTGGGGTGGGATTGGGTGAGGGGCTGTGTTAGGATGAGGTGAGGAGATGGTGTGGGATGGGGTGAGGGGGAGGGGTGGGATAGGGTGTGTGGCGTGATGGGATGTGGTGAGGGTGTGGGGTGGGGTGAGTTGAGGGGCTGGTTTGTGTTGGGCTGAGGGGCTGGGGTGCGATATGTTGAGGGGATGGGTTGCTGTTGGCTGAGGGAGTGTGATGCTGTGAGGAGGTGGGGTGGGATGGGGTGAGAGGGTGTGATGGGATGGAGTGAGATGCTGGCGTGGGGTTTGGTGAGGGGATGGGATGGGGTGAGGGGAAGTGGTGGGGTGAGGGGGTGGTGTGGGATTGGCTGAGAGGGTGGGGTGGCATGTTGTGAGGGGGTCGAGATGGCTGAGGGAGTGGGGTGTTGAAAGGGGTGGAGTGGGGTGAGGTGATGGTTGGGATGCTGTGAGGGGTTGGGGTGGATTCGGGTGAGGGGTGGTTTTGGATTGGGTGAGAGGGTGGGGTGGTATGTTGTGAGGGGGTCGGGATTTTTGAAGGAGTGGGGTGGTGTGAGGGCGTGGGTTGGGGTGAGGGGGTGGTTGGGATGTTGTGAGGGGTTGGGGTGGAATGGGGTGAGTGTGTAGGGTGGGATGGGGTGAGGCGGTGGGGTGGGATGGGAGTTGTATTTCATTGGTTTGTTCCCAATAGACAGGGTCTAGGAGCGGTTTGGGGTGGGTGGGTTGTTATGGGGGTGGTGTGTGGAGGGTTGTGTTGTTTACAGGTGATTTAAAATGTGTTTTAAAGTGTTTTGAAAAGTCTGTAAACGGTTTTCTAAAATGTTGTTTTTTTGTAAGGAAAGGGTTAATCAGATTGCCCTGCAGTGTGTTAATGTAATACTGGTGATGGGGTTTCTTTATATTGTAGTACTGCCAGCTTTTAGCCTTTGTTTGTTTAGTAGGGAAGTTAGATCCTTCAATGGTGATATCCTCACACACTGAGAATCAGACGGCAATTCTAAAGTTGTAACCACATGTTCGAAGAGCTTAAACGGAGACATACAAAGACAGCCAGAAAGACGGAAAGTTTTTATATAGCTTTATATCGCGCCTCAGGTCAACCAAGGAGCATTACAGCCAATGAAGTACTTTTTGAAGAGTCGTCACTGTTGTAATGTAGGAAATGCGGCAGCTCATTTGCGCACAGCAAGATCCCACAAACAGCAATGTTTAATTGAACAGAAGCGAGGGGAGAGAAAGATCGCACTCATTAGAACGGAGGCCTTACAACAACAACTAGCATTTATATAGCGCCTTTAACATAGTAAAACGTCCCAAGGCACTTCACAGGAGCGTAAATCACACAAAATGTGATACCGAGGCAAATAAGGAGATATTAGGACAGGTTTTAAATAACATCTCACAGGAGGAGGGAGAAGCAAAAGGGTTAGGGAGGGAATGGACGAGATTAGGGCCTAGGCAACCCGGGGTGTGGGGGGGGGGGGGGCGGCCGCCAATGGTGGGTTGTTTAAAATCGGTGAGTGTTTCTTAAAGCGGACAGAATCGGAGGAATGCAGCCTTTCGGCGGAGCTGGAAGAAATTACAGAGATAGGGAGGGGTCGAGGGCATGGAGGGGTTTTCAAACAAGGATGAGGTTTTTTTTTAATCGAGGTGTTGCCAGAAGGGAGCCAATGTAGATATGATAAGAACCTGCCTGAGAAAGACCAGAACCTGGAACTGGCCAATTCGGTAGGGTCATTGAAGTAAACGGGAGTGAGAGATGTGTAGGTGCAAGGACAAAATTTAAATCAGCGTTGACTGAAACATAATCCAGGACAGCTCTTGATGCAACTTTGAAACAGGCCAACTGTCATGTAGAAGGAGTGAGGAGAAGGAATCAAAAGAGGGTGGTGGGACTGATACCTCGGATGTGGTTAAGATCTGATCAATCTGTACACTGAGCTCGGTACTGTAACACATTTCAATTCTCAGGCTAAAACTCGCAAGATTTTGTCGGAAGCAGTGGCTGAAATGAATATAATTATTATATGATTAATAAATCCGTGACATCTGATATTCAGTGTAGATGACTCAGCCAACATGGCCGCCACCATTACATATCTAACCCGTGCTGTACCTACCCTGTGATTGTTTGATGGGACAATGTAGAGGGTGCTTTACTCTGTATCTAACCTGTTGTGCACCTGACCTGGGTGTATTTGATGGGACAGTGTAGAGGGAGCTTTACTCTGTATCGAACCCGTGCTGCACCTGCGCTGGGAGTGTTTGATGGAACACTGCAGAGTGAGATTTACTCTGTATCAACAGGCGCTGTACCTGCCCTGGGTACGTTTGATGGGACAGTGTAGAGGGAGCTTTACTCTATATGTTACCCGTGTTGTACCTCCCCTGGGAGTGTTTGGAGGGACAGTATAGAGGGAGCTTTACTCTGTATCAACCCCCGCTGTACCTGCCCTTGGAGTGTTTGAAGGGACAGTTTAGAGGGAGCTTTACTCTGTATCTAACCCGTGCTGTACATTTCCTGGGAGTGTTAGAAGTGTGTGTACAGAAGGAGCTTTACTCTGTATATAGCCCAAATGTACCTGCTCTTGAAGTGTTGATGGAACATTGTAGAGGGAGCTTTGCTCTATATCTAACCCTGTTGCACCACCTTGGGACTGTTTATGGGAGGGTGCAGAGGGAGCTTTACTCTGTATCTAACCCGTGCTGTACATTTCCTGCAAGTGTTGCAAGTGAGTGTGTAGAGGGGACATTTCTTTATCTAACCCTGTTACACCTGTCTTGGGACTGTTTATGGGACAGTGCAGAGGGAGCTTTACTCTGTACCTAACACGTGCTGTATATTTCCTGGAAGTGTTAGAAGGGAGTGTGCAGAGGGAGCATTACTCTGTATTTTGCCCATGATGTACCTGCCCTTGGAGTGTTGCTGGGAAACATTATAGTGAGCTTGAATTTGTATCTAACCTGTGCTGTACATTTCCGAGGAGTGTTAAGATGGGAGTATGTAGAGGGAGCTTTGCTCTGTATCTAACCCTTGCTGGACCAACTCTATGAATGTTTGATGGGACAGTGTAGAGGTAGCTTTATTCTGTTTCTAACCCGTTCTGTACCTGCCATGGGAGTGTTTGATGGGACAGTGTAGAGGGAGCTTTACTCTGTATCTAACCCGTATTGTACCTGCCCTGGGAGTGTTTGAAGGGATAGTGGAGGTCGAGCATTACTCTGTATCTAACCCAGTGCTGTACCTGCCCTGGGACTGTTTGATGGGACGGTTTGGAGGAGCTTGACTCTGTATCTAACCCGTGATTAATAAAGGATTATGTAAGGTTATAAAGTGTTATAATGGGTTATAAAGATGTATAAAGAGCTATAATTATTTTAAAGCATTGAAATAATTTATAGGATTATGCATGGTTTTATCATGTTATAAGGATAGCGTGGAAACGATGCCTATTCTACACGTGTAGCGCGGCCGGCAGGCAGTGAGCAGGTGGCGGGCGGGCGTGCGGACCCGCGGCCTTGTGCTGGGCTGCTCGGGTCGGGCAGACCGGGCAGGGCCGTACCGTGCCGCTTCCCCTCGCCGCTCGCGCCCATGGTAACTTGACCTCCAGCTGCTGCTGTTCCTCCGGACGCTTGGCTCTCGTCGCCACACACTTGGCATCGCTTCCGGCAAGCGGAAACCGAAATGGCATCAACCCGCCAGCCGGGGATAGGCCGCGACTGGCGCCATCTTTGTGCGGTGCGGGGGGAAGGGGTTGGGGACAGTGTCCCGCTACTTTGCTCATTGATCGGCGCCGCCATCTTTGTCTAGGGCAAGTCGTCCGCCGTCCCGGTGCGGGCGGGAGTTGCGCTGCTTCAGGCGGTGCCTTCGGGTCTGCCATCTTTGTCAAGAGGTGGAGCTGCCGGTGTTGGACTGGGGTGGCCAAATGTGAGAAGTCGCACAACACCAGGTAATGTTTTCCTGACTGACCTGTTTGGACACCATCCACACCTTTGACTGCTGTGATTATCTCTCTGCCGAGGTGTGATAAAGGGCAGTTAGAAAGATTAACTGTTATCATCTGGCAGTGTTCTCTGACTATATATGCTGTGCCGATATACATCTCTTCACTTTACCTGACGAAGGAGCAGCGCTGCGAAAGCTTGTGATTTCAAATAAAACTGTTGGACTATAACCTGGTGTTGTGCATCTTTGTCAAGGGCACTGGTGCCTTCCCAGAGGGGCCTGACAGATGGCCGCGCCCAAAACAGGGAGCCCAGTTTAGACAGTGTGTGAGTGACCGTGTTAATGTCCAAAATCGCTGACTCCGCGGACGGGGGAGAGCGGCTCGCTCACAATATCAGGCCCAGGGAGCTCTCATGCTGCAAAGTGTCCGCTTTTTCTCATCCTTTAATGAATTTTACAATCAGAGTAAAGGGATATTTCCCCACATTCTTCAACTGCTCTCTGAACTTAGTCTGGGTCACGGCATAAATCCCAGTGTTTGTGCAGCAACTCAGCAACTGGAGCATGAATCCCATTTCTTGTACATAAAAAGGTAGATATACAGACTTATACCCCAATACCCACATCCGGTACCATATAGAATACACCATAATCACTGCCCATAACAGGATGAAATTGCCCGAGATAACAAGCAGTAAAATGATGGATTTCCTGCGGCTCTCCATCTCTGGGTCTCTGAGACTCTCCCCACTGCTGGGACCCCGGAGTCTCTTGCGGGCTCTGCTGGACACTAAAATGTGTCTGACGGTGACAGCATTGAGCAGCAGAATCAGAACAAATGGGACCCCCGGAGATACAATATGATGAAGGAACTCGATTGCAACCCAGACCCGTGAATACCAAACATCGGCTGTTACCATACAAAACCAGGGGTAGTTCATACGCCCATAATAAGATGATAACATAAAATACCAGGTGATGTTCTTTAAACAGCCGAGCACAGTCACTGTTCCCAGAACCACAGCCGCTGTTTTCTCGGTGCAATATGTCGTTTTCATCTTCTGGCAACAAATGGCCACAAATCGATCAAAGGTGAAAGTGACGGTGAACCAGACAGAACAGTCTGTGGCTGCATAAACCAGGACGCCATGGACATTACACAAGGGGATGGACGCCACAAAGCTAAACTGTTCCCTATAAACAATCGGAATATGCCTCAATATCAGGTCGAGGATAACGACCAGTAGATCTGCCGCTGCCATGGCCACCAGGTAGCGAGTGACACATTTGGAGAGACCGCATTTTCCCCGAGACAGGATCACAATCGTCACTAAGTTAACTGTGAGGAAGGAAAATAAACAGGGACATTATACATCAGGCTGGGAGCAAGAAAAGCAGGTTGTTGTAATTCGGGGTGAAATCTGCAACTCATTACCGACATCCAATGATATAATCGAATTCTATTAGCTGTGGAGCTGAATACAGGTTTTATTGTAAGAATAATTGGGAATACATTGTGGAATCAATAAATGAAATGGGAAAAAATACATCAGGAAAGTGACAGATGTTTGATCAATGAGAGATTAAGTGATCGATTTACATTTAGCCCAGCAGACAAAGTTACCACCCGAGGTACCAGGACCAGAACCTGTCAGTAAGCCTTCGTGTCCCGGGATCAGTCAGCATTTGGAGCGGTGCAATTCGCTTCTGTGCCCCTGTGTTAGGGAGGAGAAATCCCGATTGGATTCCGGCTACTGATTAGAATATCCATTATATTTAGAACTGAAACTGAATGCAACTGCAAAATACAGAATCTGCAACCTTGGCATGCAATAAATACACACAATTTTATTTAAAATATACGGATGCTAAGAGAATAAATACAAATGACTGCAGGTATAACGATAACTGGGCTGTAGGAAATGTGTTAAACAGAGTTTTCTACATTTTTTTGAAATACACAAATTTTAGCTTATTGAACTGAAGATTTTCAAAATAACATTGCAAAGAATGGACTCTGAATTACAGTAAATAGTAATAATTGAACAGGTAATGTCTCATTAAATGCATTTATTAGCATCGAATCAAACGACTTAACCCCAAAAGCAAAGTGCCACCGAATGAGTTTGTAAAGTATCTGAACACAAATGATAGAGATTTATCCTTGTATTATTCACAAGAAAATACTGGTCAAGGACATTCTCCTGAACACATTTCAGAAATTCCTGCCCCTCCTTTCACTTTACCCTAGCATTATCCCAATCGATATTTGGGTAATTAATGTCCTCCAATATCACCACTCTATAGGTCTTGCATATCTCTGCGACTTCCCTGCAGATTTGCTCCTCTACCTTCCTCTCACTATTTGAAGGCCTGTAGAATTGCCCAATAGTGTGATCATAACCTTTGTGCTCCTCAGCTCTAACCAAACGGATTCTGTGCTTGTCCCCTCAAGAACGTCCTCCCTTTCCAAAACGACAATGTCTTCCTTAAGCAGCACTGCCACCCCCTCCCTTTTTTCCTTCCCTATCGTTTCTGAACACTTTGTTCCCTTGAATATTAAGTGCCCAGTCCTCACCGTTTTTAAACCACGTTTCCGTTATTGCCACAACATCATATTGCCACATCGCTAATTCTGCTTGTATCTCAACAATCTTATTCACCACACTGTGTGCGTTTAGGTACATGCGTTCTAAACCCATTAATGAATGTTGCGTAGTCTTTCTTAGTCTGCTCCTATCTAATATGTAACTACTTCCGCCTCCAGTAATACTTTGTTTTCAAGTACTATCCAACACATTCACTCTTTAAAGCACTTTATTCCTCTTTTCTACTCCTATGTGCTGGTGCCCATCCCCAGGCAAAACTAGTTTAATCCCTCCCCACCAGCTCTAGCAAACCTCCCCGCGAGAATATTGGTCCCGGCTCTGTTGAGGTGTAAACCGCCGGGCCTGTACAGGTCCAACTTTCCTCAGAAACAGTCCCAATGCCTCAGGAATCTAAAGATCTCCCTCCTTCATCATATCTCCAGCCACGCATTCATCTGTTCTATCCTTCTATTCATGTGCTCACTGGCACGTGTCACCAGGAGTAATCTGGAGATAACTACATTTGAGTTTCTGCTTTTTAATCTCTCTCCAAGCTCCCTAAACTCTTCCTGCAGGACCTCATCCCTCTTTGTGCCTATGTAATTGTTTCCGATATGGCCAACGACCTCTGGCTGTTCACCGTCTCCCATCAGAGTGTTCTGCAGCCGCTCAGTGACATCCTTGACCCTGTCACCAAGGAGGCAACATCCCATCCTGAAGTCACGTCTACGGCCGCAGAAACGCCTGTCAATTCCCGTACTATCGAAACTCCGACCCCTATTGCTCTTCCGTTCTTTTTCCTCTCCCCCGGCGTGCAGGTGAACCACCAGTGGTGCCGTGGACTTGACTCTGGCTGAACTCCCCAGAGGAACCATCACCCTCACCAGTACTAGGAACAGAATACTGGTGCGCGATGCACTCCGGGGATTCACTGAAATGTGACAGATGGTCATGAGATCCAATTGTAAATTCAGAACAAAGACTGGTAATAAATATATTGAAATCTGGCAGAATGAATATTTTGTGAGAATGTAAATTATCCTTGTATTCCTATT